>JASSKH010000009.1:10087313-10687313 GCA_031763025.1 Macrocystis pyrifera
GAGTAGGGCGAGGACAACAAATGCGGTGGACAAAAAAAACAGACAGACAAACAAACAACCAAACAAACAGACGGACAGAAAAACAAAAAAAAACGAGGTGTGCCGGTGTTCATCCCATTTGTGTTCGCACACAATAACGTTCGTTGTTCACTTATTTTACCTACCGTATATGCAAACGGGATTGTTCCCCGAGCCAAACAAAAGCCTACTGTACCACTCAGGCCGGAAATATAAGGACCTACTCGTATTCATATTAATGTACAAACGATCACTATATTTTCGCCCAGAGAGTAGCACGACGTAATATTTTTTATCAAAAGTGTGATATGAGTGGAGTCAGTCTTTGGGGCGACTTACCACTCTGATAGTATTGTACAATGACTTACCACTTAGAAACGCTATGGAGTTCCTCAAATGAGGAGGCCTCGTGAAAAAAAAATACCAACATTGTCCCGAAACACAAGGACCGTTTGCATCAAGTAGAAACACACAAAACGTTATACATCTATATATAGGGACAGAGCGCTAGGTGTTACTACGACTGATGCAATCGGTCACTTTTGGGTCCCCCCCCCCCCCCCCCCCCCCCCCCCACCCCCCCCCCCCCCCCCCCCCCCCCCCCCCCCCCCCCCCCCCCCCCCCCCCCCCCCCCCCCCCCCCCCCCCCCCCCCCCCCCCCCCCCCCCCCCCCCCCCCCCCTCCCCCCCCCTCCCGCCCCCCCCCCCCCCCTTGTTCCTTTTCGGCCTTGGAGCGTTTGAGCTCTTCGGTTTATTCCCGACTTGTGTACGAGTACCACCGCCAATCGGATCGTCTTATCACGCTGCGTGCGCCAACAGCCCACCTTCAAGTTCCAGTCTGGAGTGAGGCACAGAGCCACTCTTCCGAGCGGCGTACACGGGGTATATGATATAGGTGCAACACAGTGGTGCGCCCCATTTCAAGACCACCCCGCGTGAAAAGACCTCCCCCCCCCCCCCCCCAAAAAAAAAAAAAAAAAAAAAAAAAAAAAAACGTGGTCTTATCTCTAAGGGTCTCATCTTATCTCTAACAATATGGTCCCATCTTTTTACGACTGAAAAAAAAAAAATCCCATACGATACTACAGTAATTCCCAGCACTTTTTTATTTGTTTAATTTTTAATCGTGACAAAAGAAAAAGCCGATTTACCTGGTGACATTTCTGTTCTATACTGGTACTATTTATGGCCCTAGAGGGGATGGCTTTGCAATGGTGTGATGCGGGGACCGCTCTAGGGTAGTGGTAAGGGTAGTGGTAAGGGACGCAGGTGGTTCTGGTAGCTGGAAAAGCAGTGCTTCGCTTCTTCTGATTTAGATATTCTTATTGATGGCGAGAGCTGAGGAGGTGCTCTGGTAGAGAAGTGAGAAGTAGGGGGGCGGGACTCGACGCCCAGATATACTCGTCCCACCCCACGCCACAAGCTCTCCTAAATTCCTCTTATCTGATGTACGCCTACAGAACTTTCCTATGGCTACCGATCGTTCTTCTGCTAATATAAGAACTTCTCACTTCGTAGTCCTATCTGCGTCAAGGAACATTACTCTCGTCTAACGGGCTATCCGCCCTAGGGAACATTCCTAAAACAACGATACTCTCGACTAACGGAATATCCGCCGGGTTAATCCATTCTTTGGATTATTCTCGTATTCGTGAAACTACAAGACTGCAACGTATTATCTATATCTATAGCCCATGAATACTCTACTCATATCACAATGGGGTAACGTACACCACCACTAACTGTAGTGAAAATTGGAGTAGTAAAACTCGAGATTTGGTCTGATTGGCTTAAGGCCGGGTTAGGCTTGCTCTGATTGGCTTAGGGTCGTAATTAGGGTTGTTCTGATTGGCTTAGGGTCAGGGTTGGGGTTGCTCTGACTGGCTTAGGGTTAGGGTGAGTTGTATTCGTCTCGTGCATACACAGCGGTGTGTGTCAACCATTTCCTCGAGCAACCCCCGAAAAATGGCGCAGGCAGGCCCCCTCAAGGCCGCCTCAAAAGCGGTTTTCAGTAGTGATAGGATGCAGCTCACCCTTCGTGCGACTCGCCCAACACCTCACGTTTCGCTTCGCGCTTTGGTGCAAGCAGCGTCTGCCTGGTCGGTGAAAACCCGACGTTGCTCCGTCCCGGCATTGTAGGGATGCGAGGGTCTATGGTCATACGACTATAATACGGCCATGAATGACACCGAGTATCCCCCCCCCCCCCCCCCCCCCCCCCCCCTCCTGGTCATACGACTACGGCCATGCATGATAATGAGTGCACCCCCACCCCCCCTACATGTCTGCTTAGTCCGTGAAAACTCGACGTTGCTCCGTCGAGAGAGAGAGAGAGAGAGAGAGAGAGAGAGAGAGAGAGAGAGAGAGAGAGAGAGAGAGAGACGGGAGGGACTAGATGGGAGGAGGCTGAGAATGGGCAATAGCTACGAGTAGCGCACCTGAATGTTGGCCTCCCCCTTTTCTTTGCCTTCTATATCGGCGAGCTGCTCTTCTGTCAGCGTGGCAACCGCCGTTACCCCACCTTCCAAGGAATCGGGAAAAAAAAAAACAAAAAAATGAAAAAAAAAAAATGAAAAGTACCGAAAAAAAAGGGAAAAACAGACGAACGTATGTATAAATACCAGGTACATACTGTAAACGATTAAAAAAACTTGATAACACTCTGTCAGTCGCCGCCGATGCAAAAGTAAAAACAAAAAAAGCAACTATAATACTACTACACAAAAATGACTCAAACATTTTTATTTCCCGTAAACTCACCAAAATATCGTCTTCCTGTCCCTGACATACTGGCACTTATCACCCAGGGAGGTCGCCGACCAAAACATTTTTCGAGGAGTTTCCTGGGTTGGATCAGTACTATCTTGTACTAAACAGATCCTGGTACCCATCACACGCACAAAAACCTGCATATATTCCAGTATTTTTACGAACCATTTTTGGTACCTGATTACTATGGTCCGACGCAATAAATGATCTAGATTGTGATCTATCTATCTGATCTATCTGATCTATCCGTCCGACGTGTAGACCAATCTACCAACACAACGTGATGGCGAGAAAGCGAGCTGCGATGATCTGCCTGACGCCGTCTTCGATACCTGGTACCCTGGCTTCCACCCCGACCGAAAAAATATTCATCAAGATCCGCTCTGGACCTCTGATACGAGCAGCACACGGAGCTGGGCTGGTGTCGCAATCGAATCGCACTCTTGCACACCATTTTTTCGAGGGCAGGTTCAAGTTTTGAAGGAGAGCATAAAAAAAACAAAAAACAAAACAAAAAACAAAAAACATCGACGTGTCCGCGGCCCCGTCCCCTCTCTGTGCTGGGTGTGGTACAGCGGCGGCATTGCAAAATCGCACTTTGTACTCGTATCGTGTTGTTGTAAGACGCCGTTCGAAAAGAAACCCTCCGCACCGCAGTCTGTCGAATGATAACAACGAATACGAGTGATGACTCAGCCCACGCGGCGGCGGCGGATGAAAAAAAAAAAGCGAACTATTACGGGGGTCCATAGTTAACAGGACCAAATATTGTTAGTAAAAATACCGAAATATATAGGTTTTTATGTATGCCACAGGTCCTGTTAACTATAGACCCCCGTAATAGACACGGCAACGACACCAATGGTTGAACATACAAGGTGGAGAAACGACACCAATGGTTGAACAAAGTCGCTCGTCCTGACGCGTGTTCAAACGCTGGAAGCGGCGGAGGCGAAGGGCGGGGCGGGGGAGGGGGGGGGGGGGGGGGGGGAGGCTGGGAGAAGAAACACACAGCGCAAAAATAAACCAAAACAAATCCCGCTACTTGCTACTTGCTGCTATTACGGGGGACCGTAGCAAATAGCACCAAATTTTGTTGGTAAGAATAGGGAAATATGTAGGTTTTTGTGTGTACCGTAGGTCCTATTTACTACGGACCCCCGTAATACGAACAATACACCTGCTACTGCTACTGCTACCGCTACTACTACTACTACTACCACTACTACTACTCTACTGTTACTGTATCATACAGTAGTACAACAACAGCCGCTACAGTAAATTGACCAACTCCAAAACTACTATTACGGGGGGACCGTAGTAAATTAGGACCAAATATTGTTAGCAAAAATAGTCAAATATATACCTGGTAGTTTTTTTGTGCGTACCGTAGGTCCTATTTACTACCCTGGTACGTTCCCCCGTAACACCGTACTGCTACTATTTCGTACAAGAACAGCCACTACTACTGTCTGTAGAGTTAGAGTTTCACGAACAAGGTCCAGTTTGTCGTTCGCACCTTTCGCGATTCGGGTGAAGTCTACCGCCATGCTCTTGCAGAGGGGCATCCTGCTGTCTGGAACGCTCATCCCCAAGAGTATCCCCGTCGCGGACTCGGCCGCCAAGGCCATGCCGCACGCGTGCACCCCACCGATGTGGTTCTGCGCCTGAATAATTTCAGCGTTCACGTTGGAGGCGGCGTCCGTGTCAGTCAGTCCCTAACGGTCTCAGCGCTGCCGTCGCGTCGGAACTTGGAGCGAATTCCACATCAGACGGATCAGACGGATCAGATCAGACAGATCAGATCAGACACATGAGATAGATCGGATTAGACAGATCAGGCCAAACAGATCAGATAGATCAGATAGATCAGATCAGTCAGATCCGACAGATCAGATAGATCAGATCAGTGATCTAAATCGTTCAGGGCAGATCGACACCCGATTCGTGCGATCGACGCACCGTACACTTTAACGCACAAGATAAAACGTACCCCCCCTGTGGGATGACTTTCAGATCCCCGGTTTCCTCCGAAACATGCCGTAAGGGGGGGGGCAGGCACACTCAACAAAAATGGTGGCTTTTGGAACTATTTTATCGTCGAAAAGGTTGCATAGACATATTTAGACGCATCGCTCATCGTACTCAGTATCCAGCCTCGAAAATCGTCCGAGGGGGGGTGTGTGTTATATTATCCCCCTAGTGTGATAGTTTTATACGGTACGTACGTACGTAGCTCACATCGCCAGGTGAGAGGCGTATAGTCTGCATGATCTATTTGCTCTGTCCTGCACAAAAACCTCACGACGCCGGGTCGGGTGTCATGTACTGCTGTAGGATCATGATCTGTCCGCAACAGCTTAGCACATGCATACAGCACGGTACGAGTACGCGATTTGACTTCTTTTTTTTTTTAAACCCTTTTCAATTTTGTTAAACAAAAAACAACTTTATGGGCAAAAAAAAAAACACACACACACACACACACGCATGTACACACAAACAGTTTCAAAATAAAATTCAAGTACTCTTTATCATCAGTCGTGCGGTGGAACCACATTGCAGGCCAACCGAAGCAACTACAGCAAAACGTCTCACCCACAGTGAAAAGTTAGAGGCGCCTTTTCTAAGGCCAACCTCAAATTCTCACGTGAGGGAGGGTTGCAACACTACAGTAACTGCTGTACGTAATTTCGGCATTAAAAGCTGGTTATATTGTGTTTTGTGAAAAAAAAAAAAATGAGGCATTCTACGATAGGGTTAGAGTAGTAAAAGTACCTTTTTTTGGCCAAAACATGCCTGACTGGGACGGGGGGACCTCCAGGGCACTGACGAATTACCCAGTACCCAATGTCAATGGGAATTCCGTTTCCGTTTGTACAACATCATAACTCGAACCACACTTACCGTGGGATAGGCCGAGGTTGATAATCATTTTTAGGACTACAGTCCCGTTTTGAGGACAGACCAAACCAAAGTTTACCCTAAAAAAAACGGGACTGCAGTACCAAAAGGGTTACTTATATAAGCGAACGTTTTTTTTTTCTTTTCTAAAACAACAGCAGTTTTTGGGGGGAAGATATGTACAGTTAATATAGCCCCTTTAAGATGAGGAGCCTCGGGAAAAATAAGGTGCCGCCCCGACAAGGCAAACGCACGTCACAAGGTGCTACCCGATAGGGCAAACACACGTCACAAAGGTGCTACTCCGATGAGGCAAACACACGCCAAAAGGTGCTGCCCCGACAAGGCAAACACGCCTATTTTTCCTTGAACCCCTTTTGGTACCGCACTGTGCAACAGTCAGTACGTGCACCTAAATTTCACCGAAAGATTCCAAGCGTTTTGTCGCCGCGAAAAGTGTGTGCAGCCCTCGAGCGTCTAAAGGGTTTTTGTTTTCATTTCTGTCGCGCCATCGCGCACTGCTGCACATCTGCAGACACACACTCCTGCCAACACGGCACCGGAAACAAGGACACGGAGCGCACGCCACCAAGAAAAGTCGCGGTCGTCGTCGCCAAAGGAGCGATGCCAGAAGAAAAAAAACAAACGAAATTTCAACTATTACGGAGGGGACCGTAGTCATCAGGACCCATCACACACACAAAAGCTTATACACCCCAGTATTTGTACTAAGCACATTTGGTCCTGATTATGCCTGTCGGCGAAAACCGGTTCGCACTCGGATTGCGAGCAGTGGAGCATGCAGCAGCAGCAGCAGCAGCAGAAGCAAAAGCAGCAGCAAAAGCAAAAGCAACAGTAGCTGGTGCTAAATAGGGGTTCAGGTAGGGCAAAACAAAAAAACAAAAAAAGTGGAGGGGAATACCTGGTATCTCGCGGCACAGACGTCCGAGCAAAGCACAGCCTCTGCCCTACTTTTTATACCAGTTTCATGTCCATCAAGCAAGAGTCGTTTTTTGGTTCTACATCATTTGTTTTTGTTTCTCTTCTCTTCTTTTCTCTGCCAATTTATTACGTTCGCCCCCCTTTTCTTTTTCTCTCCCTCCTACCAGGTATTACGGGGGACCATAGTAAATAGCACCAAATATATGGGTTTTTGTGTGTACCGTAGGTCCTATTTACTATGGTCTCCCGTAATAGTCGTAAGTCAGATCCGGGGTGATACAGCATAGCGGGCTCTGCTCTCCCCCTCCCCACCAAGGTCACAAACACAGCACACGAAAAAAAAAAAAAACGAACAGCAACGTATGTATGCATCGAGATGTTATTGCACTTATCACGTAGGCCCGCAGTAAATCGGCCCAAACAAAACAAGCCCAAAAGCACCCACTCAAAAAGGTAAATGTATATCAAGAACTACAGCAGTACTGCGCGAATCGAAGACGCTGTCTGCGCATTTTTTTCGTTCGATGGTAGGTAGGCTCTTCCCATCGATGCTACATATGCATTCCTCAGAAACACATCGGGAAACCTCTTCTCTCCCCGTTTGGGGCAAAAATATTAGGGGCCATCGTGATATCATTTACCGTAAAGAGCGTTCGGTTCGCGCAGGAATGCGATTGTTTTCGGTTTTTCCCAGAAATGTAAGGTTAAGGTTAAGGTTTTGCCAATACCGAACAAGGCGTTTCGGAAAAAACGCCTGATATCGAGAGAGAGCCTTCCGAAAATAGAGTGTTCGCCTTTTTTTTGGCACCCTTAACCGCTGTCGAGAAAAAAAAACGAAAACCAGCGCTGACAAAAAAACGATCGCACCAGCCCCTGCTGTGCGAACCCAACGCTCTGTAAGGTTTACGGCACCTCTCCCTTTCGCCCTAACCGTAAAACCCCGAAAGTGAATATATTTCGTGTCCCACTAGCCCCACAGCCACCGCTACTTGTCAGAGCTTGCCACCTTCAGGTAAACGTCCGAGGGCTGGGCTGGGCTTGCGCACCTCGTGTTCCTGAAAGACAAGAAACAAAAAAAAGACAAAAAAAAAAGACACGGCCCGCGCAGAAGGCCAGAAACGCCGCGCACGCTTCATTCAACCTACGTGTAGATGCACAAACGAAGTACGAAAGCCCCCTAAACGACTGCGATGCATAAGGGTGTGAAGCGCGCTGTCGTGCGCAGTAGGGCGGGTCGTTTTTTCGTGTATCGCGGCAGCGCTGTACTCGCCTTTCGTGCGTTCGCGATCTTGACCACCGACCTGCGGGGCGTGAGCTCCTCCACTCGAACGCCCACCGTCCCGGCCAGCTTAACCTTTCCGGTTGCAAAATCGCAACACGCGCAACATATCATTTCCACATGTATGTATGTATGTATACATACGAGTCCGATTGAAAAAAAAACGTTGTGCAGCGTCAAACACGATCAACTTTCTTGCAGCGCCAAACGCTGTGAACATTTTGCAGCGACAGCAGCGACAAAACACTATTAGCATTTTTTTTACAGCGCCAAAAACAGTATTAACAATTTGCACCGCCAGAAGCGGCGACTACTTTGGCGGGCACGCTCCTGTCAGACAGGGGCTAGTGTTCGGATTCGGGCCAGGGTTGGCGTTGGGGTCAGGTTACGATTAGGGTTAGGGTTGGGTCAGCGTTAGGTTGGGGTTCGGGTTGGGCTTAGGGTAAGGTTGGGGATAGAGTGAGGGGCTAGGGTCAGGGTTTCCTTCAGGATAGACAAGCGTGCCACGTATATAGGTCGAGCACAGGAAAATGCATAGTGCTTCATGCCAGGTGTTTTTTCCTATTTCCACCAACCCTACACAACCAGACAGGAAAGGGCTCTTCCGCCATCTGGGACTGGAAGATAAGTGTAAGGAAGGAGGTGCAAGAGGGTGTTCGTTGCCGGGAAGTCGATTGAATCGCCAACCGGAGGAGGCTATAACAGCAGAATAGTACGCTGGCACGCTTCCCCCTTCCCCCTCGAGCAAACCTACCCTGAGCAACCGGGTCGCGACCGGGAAACTGTACTAGGGTCATCATATACTGTTGCACCTGACACCCTCGGCGTGGTACCTGGCACCTTTAGTTCGTGTTGGCTATATAGCACTACCTACGGGCCTACCACCAGTACGCAGTTTCGTCACGTACTAATATAACAAGTATACACAGCCGTAAGCATCCGTAGGAGAACACTTTTACAGCCATTCCCAACCGTGCGTCCTGTCGACACCGTCGCAGATCGGATTTAAGATGCATCCAATCGAACGCGAGTACGTACTGTACCGTGAACGAAACCGAAGACAGGATGATACGTGACACCTCTTAGGGTTAGGGCGTAGGGTTAGGGTTAGGCTTGGGGTTCTATCGCTTCACGTGATGATGCCAGAAAAACAAGAAACCCAACTCAGAACGGACAGCATCTGCCCAGCACGTTGGGGGTAGAACCCTGGAAAACCACCTCCTCCCTAGGTACTGCTCCTGCATCCTTTTTACGCCCACCGATCGACACTTTTTCCGCAACAACCAACACCCACTCTGCTGCAGTAGACGAGCAGTACGGTTGTACAGACAGCAACTCCGGGTACGTATGGTGTGACATTCGGATGCGAAACGCGACCGAGAGGTCCTTCCCTCAAAACCTCCAACGATACCAAATGAGGTATCGGTTACATGTACCTGGTACATTACTCGAAAAAAAAACATGGGACACCCGATGGGCACGTACCTGGTACATTACTCGAAAAAAAAGCATGGCACACCCCATGGGCACGTCCATGGGACGTCCCATGACCTATATTATCATGTCATGGGACAGCCGATGGACCTACCCATATGGGGTGTCCCATGGGCCCCATACGGGGTGTCCAATGGGCGGCCTTGTGGCATGGGAAACCCCATCGGAGAAATGAAACACCATGGGCCACCCCATGGGCTGACCCGTGGTATTTCCCATTGTGTATACCATGGGCTGTGCTTTCCCATGACCCGTTCTATGGGATGTTATCCATGGTTGGTCCGTGGCAAAGCCCACGACAAAGCCCGTGGGAGAGCCCATGGGGTCAACCATGGACTCTCGCATGGGAGGACCCATGGGTATTTGGATATTCCATGGGCTATCACATGGGCGACCCCATGGGCTACTCCGATAACCCATGGGATATCCCATGGGCGTGGTGTATGCATGCCATGGCGGGTGGTGTGTGTTTAAAAGGATGATATATAAACTTGTTCTCTTGCTTCGCACACTGCTGCTATGTGGGATGATCTCAGCTGGGGTATGTGATGCGATGTGGTGATTATGATGCTGCGTGGGAGGGCATGCCTTCTTGACCCCCTCCAAAGAGTGAGCCGCATATGGAACATCATTTTGCCAAATGAATTGATACCGATTGGTTACGGAAAGCGAGTACAGCATATGCAGCCCGTGTGAAGTCAGGTATATATCCGTCTAATAAAAGAAAGAGCGTATTTTTATTGTTTGTTTAGGAGGACCGAACAGCCCGACCGACCGGGCACGAGTATAGCCTCGTCTGATGTAGATGGACACAATCGTAGATGGAGGTGCACACCAAATGCGGAACAACATGCTGTGTTGCGTTGTGGCATGTTTCATATTTACATGCACAGAAGTTTGCCGTTCGTGTTCGTTGGGCTGCGAGGCCCAGGCCCAGAGCTTGAGAGGCCCAGGCCCAGAGCTTGCGAGGCCCGGGCCCAGGATTTCCGCATGGACCCAAAACCCATTTTTTTACGTTGGAACGGAACGAACGACCGCAAAAAAGTTCGTTCCGTTCCGCTCGGTCCCTCCAAATGGAATAGGTTTAACAGATGCCCGCCCGGTTATTATCCCGTTTGGCGCCCTGCTCCCTGCCCCCACCTAGTGGTACAGAAATATAATCAGCCCTCCCCGGGAACAGCCGGAGACCGTCATAGCGTGTAGGGAGTCGAGTGTTTAGAAGCAGAGTCCTGGTGTGGTTCGTAATACGAATATGTATATGTTGCAGGTATTACCTACTGAGCTATAGGATATCTATCGATTGCCCAGCCCAGGGTAATCCTGATAACACTCTCCCCCCCTCTGAACGGCGGCATCTTCTGTCTTTGGGGCGTCGGTACCGTATACGGCCGTACGCTGGCCTACCCGCTTCGTTTCAATGCCCGGGAACCAGGGAGCTACCTGGCATGTTTTTAGGGACGCACTTGCGTTTCTATAAAAGAAACATTCGAAGTGAGATTCGAACCCGTGTCCTCGACGACGCCAAATGTGATGGTGTTACCTACTGAGCTATAGGGGTGAGATATCGATCGATTACCCAGCCCAGGGTAACCTTATAACATATATACGTGATTACAAAGTACGGTAGCCCATGGGATACCTAATGGCCACCTATGGGATACCCCATGGGCCATGGAGCCCATGGGTTCCCACACGTATGGACTATGCCAATGGGAAAGCCCATGGAACATCCCATGGGAAAGCCCATAGCATAAATATTATCCCATAGACTGTCCCGTGGGGTGTCCCATGGGATACATCATGATATCTTCCATGGCAGAGCCCATGTCAAAAATCCCAAACGGAGATGGATGTTCCATGGGCATAAATGAGCCCAAGGGAAAAGCCCATGGGTCCCATGAGCTATCCCATCACCCATGAGATGGATGCCCCACGGCATCGCCCATGGCGAAGGCCAAGGAATACAATGGGGTAGGCCATGGGATGTGATAAAAAAAAATACCATGGAATATACCGTGGATTCTATGGAATGGGTAAGTAATAGAATATCATGGGGAAGGCCATGGGGTAGGCCATGGGATGTGATGGAAAAACGGCCAAGTGAGAAACCATATGAGATCACATGGGTCAATGTATCCCATGAGAAATCCCATGGGATGTCCCACGAGGTTCACCCCATGGGATGTCCCACGGACTTACATCGGTCCCATGGAACACGCCATGGGGTGTCCCATGGGAACAATGGACATCAGCCCATGGACCATCTGATGGCGGCATGATAAAGTCCATCCGATGTACCATGGATTCCACGGTATGTCCCACGGATATCCCATGGGACATGGTAATCCAAAAATAACGTACCACTCTGTACTTGAACATAAGGAGCGTATTTATACTAATACTGAATAAAAATGCCCCTATATTTAGGGACAGAGTGGTACAGTAGTACCTGGCGAAACATCGTAAAGATGTCAGGAAACATCACCGTCACCTGTCACCTGTCATGACTCGACAGATGGAAAATTTGGCTTTGCAAATTTGCCTGAAAAAACTACCTTGACGGACTCCAAACTACTAGGTTTTAGTGCCGGATACTCAGCCCTATACCCTTGGCGGTGGACGTTTTCCCTTGTTGACGGACTCGTGTCTCTCTCGTGTATGATACAGCAGCACACCAGAGTGTAAGGGTTGGCCGAGTCAAGACGCGAGGCTTTCGAGATGCAGTACACACAGCACTTATCTAGTTCATGAAGAGAGTGTGGCATGGAAAGCTAACCTGTGCTCTGCAAGTCAAACCTATTGTAGTCAGCACTAGACAGAGTGCTTGTTCTACGAGTATGAGACATCATGTTACCTGCGAGTTGAACATCAAGCTCAGGGCCCAAGGCTGCAGGGTGGTGGGAAGGTTTGCCTTGATCTTCCCTACCATCGACGCTATTCGGTTAGGGCTCGCCATCCCAACGCCTTCCTCTACCTGGCCCTTCGTGTGATGGATTTTGCTCAGTTGCTGCACTGCTGCTGCGCTGATGCCACAGCACAGGCTAGACCTTCTTCGAGTCTCGAAGCTCGAATCTCGAGACGCTTTATTATTTTTATTTTTAAACCAATTTTGTTGGGTTTCAATGATAATTGAATATCATTCCGACATGGGAAGAAGGGGATTATCGGCAGGGAAAAGATCTGCTGCTGTTGCTTGCTTGCGATCTTGCGATGCAGCACACGGCACTGGGAAGGCCACGTGTGTATACTCTCCGGTATCTATTGGCGATAGGCACCGCTTCGTTATGTATATGTAGCTCTCGCTAAGATGTCGCGCAGCACAAATCAGGACGCGGTTTATGAAGCCGAGGGCGCTACGTGAAGCGACGGTGCCTTCGAATAATCCTCCTAACCTAGCTACAGTCAGTCTGTAAGTAAGTGGTCGCACACAGAGGGTCGAACTGCATCGAAAATACGGACAACTATTTTACGGGGGGGCATAGTAAATAGGACCAAATATTGCTATTTAGTAAAAATATATAAATATGTGGGTGTTTGTGTTCACCGTAGGTCCTATTAACTATGGTCCCTCGTAAGATTAATAACTCTGTAATAAACACACAAAGTTCCGAATAGATATGTGTACGTACGTACGTACGTACGTACGAATAGCAACAAACAAATGGAGACGACAAAAGTGCCCCCGCGGGCTTTGTTGTCAGCTGTGCATGATACGGAGTTAGTTCTATATATACATTTTTTGGAGGGGGTGATGATGTCCGAAATATTTAGGTTAGATCACTGAGCCACTCAGTCAGCGCTGACCGAGTAGCTCACTCTACAAACGAACAAAAGAAGTACCTTTGGACTCGATACGGCCTCCTGCCGACAACATCCTGTGGGGGTGATCAAGCCCCTACAATCGACGCCTGATTTTTCCTTCATATGGTCCCCCTCCCTACTCGTGTGTTTTTTTACTCAACAAGTGGTTCACTCCACTTTCGACTCTCTGGTCGAGTGTTCTTTTATCGTGGTTCTATAATTGTTATTAGGCTTGCTATCCGACAATGTGCAGCATGTCATTCACCGTTGATCAATCAAAACATTCCTGAAAGAAGAAATCCCCGGATACAAAGGAAACCTATGCACAAGGTCTATCTATATTTTACGTCTACTTCATTTTATGCTTTATCTACGATACTCAATGTGGTGTCTTTGCTCCCTCCTACATCTTACTGTGTATTTGTTACTTTCTATTCTTAAATCCTAAGCCGTATCCAAGCTCCATCCCTACGCCATCGTTGTGGCTCTGTCATCTCCCCCCCCTCTGCTCCTTCTCGATTCTTGACGACCCCTAAGCTGGAGTCTGAATCGCGATACCCTCCTCGAAAGCCCTGTGTAGTCACCGAGACGATTTGGAGTAGGCGTTCCTTCACCAATCCTTTCCTTCCCATCGACCCACCATCCCCCCCCCGCACGACAGTAGCTGCCAGCTGGTCGATGAACTTTCTGCCCTCTACCCCGAGACGCCCAAAGCTTTCCACAGCTAGGGTGGCAAGTTTGTGACTCCGTTCGTCAAAGGACACGTGTCCCGGACGATCGTAGTGTTGGCGCTTGCACGCCTCGGAGGTAGAGGCAGCTGATCCATCGTGATCGGCCCTGCTTCCTCGCAGGTGTATCTGCGCTTGAGGGTCAGCATGGGCGACGTTCAGCAGGATAGACTTCTCCCTATGCGTAGACCTCCTCTCCCGACGACAATGTCCATCCGCAGATTTCGGTCTGCGGTGAACGGTTCGCCGCTTTCCACTTGGTGTGGAATTCCCAGCCGCTTCACGTACGGGACATCGCGTGGACAAGCGGTTGGTGTTGGTTCACCTGCGCCCCTGCTCTGGGAAAGCGCGTGGCGAGTGTCCACGTCAACTGCATCGCAGCAGGGGCGCCCCTCACTGCCACGTGCTCCTCTATCCCAATGAACCGCCTTCCCATGCCCACAAACTCTTCCGCGGGTATGACCCTGAGTGAGTCCGTTGGTCTCGCCCGAAGGCATGCCGTGGCCCCTGCCCTCAGTAGGCTTTGGTTTCGGTTCCATCCATCGGGTCGCCCGGTCCCGGGGGGGCGTGCTGTCTCCGGGAGCTCCTCCAGCGAGGCAGCGTGGGTTGCGTGCCGACGTTGGTTTACCAGCTTGCCCAACTTCTGTTGAACTTTGTGTGGTTTTATTCTCTCCACTTGATTTCCCTTCTTCTATATTATTCTGTTAAATCGCTCGCAATCACACACACATGTTGTGTTCAGAAGTGAGGTCATCAATTCGCTCACAACAACACGAACAAGTCTGTGTGTCGGGCGAGGGGCGATGGCCGGGGAAACTACTTCGCCCACAGCGACAGTACAGCGGTAGGAGCCGTAGACAACCCTCAGGCAGGTCTACTATCCTACGGTCGCTGTCATCGCGCGCGGTTATACGAAGTATGCTCCTTAGTTTCGAGGCCCTTTTCCGAAGCCTAATAATGTGCCCCCAATTATGGGGGCGCATCAAACTGAAGTGCCCCCGGGGCGTCATTAACTGAAGTGCGGCACTTTTATCTGTTCGTTTGTAAAGGTTATGAACCACTGAGCTACTCAGTCAGCGCTGAATGTGTAGCTCTGCGGTTTAACCTAAATATTTCGAACAAAAAAAAGTACCTTTGGGCTCGATACGGTCTCCCGCCGGTAACATCCTCAGGGGTTGATCAAGCCCCTAATCAGCGCCTGTTTTTTCCTTCATATGGTGCCCCTCCCTATAATCGTGTGTTCTTTTACTCAAGTGGTTCACTCCACTTTCGACTCTCTGGTCGGGTGCTCTTTTATCGTGGTTCTCTCCACTTGATTTCCCTTTTTCTACCCACGGCAGAAAGAGCGGAAACACGACGTCTGGCAGGACCCGAACCACGGACTTCTTTTGTTTGATTATGAAATATATACCATTGAGCTACTCAGTCAGCGCTGACTAGGAGTTTGATCAACTCCGGAGGATGTTATCGGCGGGAGGCCGTGTCGAGCCCAAAGGTACTTCTTTTTGTTCGAAATATTTAGGTTAAACCGCAGAGCTACACATTCAGCGCTGACTGAGTAGCTCAGCAGTCTAACCTTAAATAAACGAACAGATAAAAGTACCGCACATCAGTTAATGACGCCCCGGGGGCACTTTAGTTAGATGCGCCCCCATAATTGGGGGCACATTATTAGGCTTCGGAAAGGGGCCTCGAAACTAAGGAGCACACTTCGTATGACCGCGCGCGATGACAGCGACCGTAGGATAGTAGACCTTCCTGAGGGTTGTCTACGGCTCCTACTGCTGTACTGTCGCTGTGGGCGAAGTAGTTTCCCCCGGCCATCGCCCCTTCGCCCGACACACAGACTTGTTCGTGTTGTTGTGAGCGAATTGATGACCTCACTTCTGAACACAACACATGTGTGTGTGATTGCGAGCGATTTAACAGAATAAGATACCAGGCCGCCAGGTACTGCTGCAGCCACTTTCTTGTGGTGCGCGCGGCGTTCATGACGTGGGCGACAAGCACAGTGCACTTGCACCGGTTGCTATGGCGATGGCTTTCGTCGACGAATCATTCCCGTCCTTTACGGCTAGGCCTCCCGTTATTTCCTTCTTTTTTGGCGTACTTTGCCGGCTTCGTAACCTCGCCATTCAGAGGTATGGGAGTGGGTGCGGAGGAGCCACATGTTGGACTCATGTTCTAGCCATTTCGGGGGACTTTAGTAAATAGGACCAAACATTGTTAGTAAAAGTAGGTGAATGGATAGGTTTTTATGTGCACCGTAGGTCCTATTTACTGTGGTCCCCCGTGATAGTTGAATCGGGTTTCCACGAATTTCCCATATTCTGCATATACGGCCCGTCAGAGTAGGCTATAGTGTTATGGTACTGCTTTGAATGAGGCTGAAAGCCCGGTATTTACCTGCATTCGGGTACGGGGATCGTACTTGTAGTACTTGGGAGGCGTATCTTAGATGAAGAGCCAGAGTTTTCCCAGCGAAGCACGCGCTTGACTCCCAGTCTCCACGTGCACGAAAGGAATAAAGCAGCTCTTCTTCTATCTCTAAGCAAGCAACACACGTGAGTCCCAACGAGTACCTGCTCAACAGGTAAACCTGTCCAGGGATACAAAGTGTCCCGACCTTGATCTTAACATTGCCGCGTCAGCCCCGCTTTTGTATTCAAGTTTTTTCGGGGGCACTTTAGCTTAATGTGCCCCCAGAGAATGCTTGGAGAGATCATGACTATTGAGAACACGAACACGTGAGGAGCGATGGCCGCCGGAAATACTGCGCCCACCGCAGTGTATTTAACTGCGTATCATGCAGCTTACAACGCTGAACATTGACCAATTTGGTCGAGTTCATTGTTAGCGCGCATAAGTTTATAAAAATAAATACAAATACAGTTGTTGTGAGTTCGAGCGATCGAGTGGTTGAAACTCAACTTTGCTGCATTTTATAAAAAACGAAATACGTCAGCTGTGAGTTCGACTGACTAAATGGTTGATACTCAACTTTGCAAGCTGCGTAACACGTCTCGTCTATATCCCATGTTCACTGAGTTTTACAAGTGTTATAATAAGCCGATTGAAATGCGGGTTGATCAAGAAGAAGACGCCTCTGGAAAATCGAACGCCTGCAAATATGGAGATGAACATAAGAATCACAGCAACGCTATCATATTACGTGTATCACGACTTTCTTTGCCAGATTCGTGAAGATGTAGTCGAGACCGCTTCCCTTCTCTCTTCGAAACCCCAGCGTATCCCGGCGGTTCCGTGACCACCTTCAGTTGATTTTCGTATCCGGCGCATCTTCCACGCGAATAAGCCGTTATTAAGCCGCAACAGATCGTCTCACCCCGCCTACACTGGCCTCGACATCGCCAACCGCCTACACTGGCCTCGAGGTCGGCTTGAGCCCTCTCGGCGTGCTGTCCCTGACTGGAAGTAGATGAGGGTCACCTACCTCCACCTAGTCCCGGCATAAATACGAAGACGAGCATCCGCCACACACATGTTGTATCACCTAGATACGCTCTGCGTCGTATCGCCTGCTGTGTCGGGTACCATAAAGGCCTACTTACGTCCTACACACTGCACGAAAGGATAACGTACCAACACGTTCCTTACACTTAGTTCCAGCGTACGTTGGTAAATTGTGACGTCCGGCGACATGCACATCGCAACTCTTTTGCAAGAAGAAAGTCATGCATATGATTGCATCGTAAAAATTGTTGCCGGGGAGAGGGGCGGGCGGAAGTACCCAATACTATTTATACCCGCTATCCGGTGCCGCTCTCTGTTTACCACGCGCCGATCGCCTTCGCCTCTCTTTTCTTCCACCTCGCGAAGTAAACCGATGCCCTTTACGCCTTCTTCGTGGCGGAAGTGAGCGCCGCCGCCGCCGCCGCCGCCGCCGCTGTCAGCGAGTCGCGGGCCTCTCTTCTCTCGGCGGCGGCGATCTTCGCGTTCGAGACTCCTACGTGATCCTGATAGCTAATGACGAAGCGACCGTATACCCCGAACTGTTTGCCCTTCATCCGGCGAGGGAGGAAGACGAGGGAACGTTTTCGCAACCTTTCGATCCGCCACTGACCCGCCGACAGATCCAACTGCGCCCGACGCCCCCACGACCTCAGCGCGGACATATGGACGTAGTCCATACTCACTCGCGCCGCCAGCATCAGCCATAGCACCAGCAGCAAGAACGATCCCTTTTGTCCAACCAGGCATCAACAGAGCAAAACGAGGGATCCAAATGCGGGGTGATCGAAATTTGGATCAAAATGAGGGAGCAAGAAGCAGGTCAATACCCGGATCAAAATGAGAAAAAAAGGAGCAAAACAAAGAAATAAATGCGAATTGAAAAGCGGATCACAATCATAAGCAAAATGCGAATGAAACTGAGGATCAAAATTTGAGGAAAAATGAGGCTCGAACTTCAAATAAAAATAAGTAGGATTAACGCTCGTGTCAACATGAGGAGTAAAGTTATTTATCAAAATGCTCTCCTATCTGGCTCTGAAAAATGAGGACCAAAATGCGGATCAAAATACGGATCAGCACGAGGCAAACAATGCGGATCAATATCCAGACCAAAAAGAAAGAAAAATGATTAAAATGAGGAAATTAAGTTTAAAATGCGAATCACAATGAGGGATCAAAGTGTGGATCAAACGGAGGATCAGAAGCATGAGAAACATGCGGATGGATGAAAGGAGGATTCACATGCGGATTGAAGCAAGGAGTAAGGATAGAAGATAAATGCAAATCATAATACAAAGTAAGAAGGAGGATCAAACTGCGGAACAAAAAAAATGCTGCTCAAAATTCGGATCCAAATGTGGATCAAAATGCAGATCAATATCAGGAGAAAAATGCGGAAAATACACAGAAATAACGCTGACAAGAGCGCGTAGAAAAAAGCACAGAGAACATGCGGAGAAAAACGCGGATCGAAACGCGGATCACAACGGGGAGCAGAATGCGCGGATTAAGCTGCGGGTCAAAATGCGGATCAAACTGAGGATCGAAACACGAATTGAATTGAGGAGCAAAAGGCGAAATTTCAAGGCCTGCCATGCGGAACAATGCGACGAGGAAACAGGTTGGCGCTGAGTCAAAACACAGCGCGAGAATGGCTTGCTCACCATCTCAGCGTTGCGTACTTGAGTCATCACCAGGTTTTTGACCCTCGTCATGCTCTCCTTCAGAGACGCCACTGCTGCGGGCATCACCCTGACCAACATGGCCTCAGTCGTTTCCGTCCACGTCATTGCCATGGATGTCCATGACGAGTTTCTGTTGAGTCGTTTACCACCGGCAGCAGCAGCAGCAGCAGCAGCAGCAGCAGCAGAGTTACAGATACGCCGGGGGGAAGAGGGTCGCAAATGATTCGGATCAACAAAATGATGAAATTGCCTCGGTCGAATGAGGTGTAACGGCAGTGCGTTTCTGGGTCGGTAGTTGGGTATACAGCTATTCATAGTACCAACAATAATGAAATACCTATCTGGCATGATCACTCCCGAGCAGAGGCACCGAGAGTGGCAAGCCAAAAGAGATGACAACAAATAAAAAGAAAGCACACGTGCGTACCACGACAGGCCCTACAAAGAGCGACATTCGGCCAAGAACCGCGACATACCGACTACTATAAAACTGCTATCAAATGTACCGCGAGGCATTCTCTCTAAATGGTTTTCTTCGGTATAGAATTGTGACCTTCCGAATATTAATACTTCGTACTATTTATAACAAACGCTACTCATCATTTTAAGTATACACGCTAAAATATGTTCCGAGGCAAACCCGACTTAAAATTTCATTGGTCAATAAATGTTCGACAGTAGCACGAGCACAAATGTTTACGTGCCGAGACATGCTCGCTAAGTAGTTGATCGGTGAAGGAAACTCACTTGCACGGGTTAACAGCCAACGCGCAGAGCACGTGGCAAGCCCCCTCCTGCAAGGCTACGCGTTGAGAATAGCGCCCGCTGCTGGCGCAACTTTCGGCGCAGTTGTCATATCCGCCCCATCCAGCGGTACCCAGGGCGGCGCAAGTAGCCGCCGGGTCCTCGGTGTAGGCAAACTCCGCCAGCTTGTTCTTCTTGCGAGTCTTCCCGCTCGTCGCTTCGGCGAGGATGCTTGCGCGAAATTCAGAGACGGCCACCTGGCCAACCCACTCCTGGACCCTGAAACATCGGCATCGGCATCGGCATCGGCATCGGCATCGGCATCGGTATCTATATCGGTACCTATGTCGGTATCGGTATCGATATCGGGTGTCGATATCTGTATCGGTAGCGGTATCGTTCTAGTTATCGTTATCGTTACCGTTGTCGGTATCGTTGTCGTTATCACTACCGTTATCATTTTCGTCACCGGTATCGATATTGCTCTTATCGTTGTCGATATCGATATCGTTTCCCTAATCGTTCTCGTTGTCGATATTATAGATGATAACGAAGGGCGGGCCTACGTTATGGATGCGTATGAGTGTGACCAGCACGGAATGTGATCGGCGAGCATGTAGAAGCTGAGAAAGAATAGCAAGAACTGCTTCAGACGTCTTCTTGTTGCAGCAGAGTCAAGCGTGCAGCATGCATGGGTGTCAGAGGTATGCAACAAGTTTACGCCGAAGCTAGCAAAAATGTCGAAGGAACCAAGTCGAGAAGCTACTAGAAATATTACTGTAGTACGAGCATAGTCGAGCGTTCGGCATGCGGCTCGCATGGTGTGACATCAGTTTCAGAACTGGTGGATACAATAAACTACTGAGCCTGTCTTGCGATCGCGGACTACTGAGCCACGCCGACGAGTCACACGACCCAACGTGATGAAATCACCAACCAATTATGCCGCGCGTGGGACCCTACCGTAGGTAACGCACAACAGCGGTTCCGGTACCCACCCGTACCTTTTGCCAGAGACCATCGTCACACCCCCCTCGTCTTCCTTGGCGCCGGCCATGCGAGACACGACCGCCGCCATGTCCGATCCCAGAGACAACTGTTGAAGCTCTGTCGCGGTCCACTCCTTGACCATCTCCGCCACGATCGACACCTCGCTGTTGACGCCCGTCTCGAGGCCCGATGCCGACGGCGTGAACGCGCCGACTGCAAGACCAAGCAGAACGGTCAAGCTCTTCCACATCATCGTCGGTGTTGGCGTCGGTGCTGGTGCTGGTGCTGGTGCTGGTGTTGGTGTTGGCGTTTTGACGTTGATGTAGGCGTTGGTACTAGCAGTTTGATGTTGGCGTTGGTGTTGGTGGTGTTGGTGTTGGAGGTAGTTGTGGTGCTTCCTCCCCTTTGTGTTGGTGTTGGTGATGGTGGTGCGGATGTCGGCGTTGGTGGTGCCGATGTCGGTGGTGGTGGTGACAGCGTGATGCTAGTTGTAGCTGATGTCGCAACAAGAACGATGCACAGCGGAGTGAGAGAGCGAAATTCGGAGGGTGGAGAAACAACAAAGAGTGCGAAAACTAAATTACGTGCTATGTAACGGGTAGAAATGCAACATAGGAGACCCGGGGATAGACCCACCTCATCCCCTGACGACCACCACCAACAGGAATGCAATGCACACAGGCATGTCTATACTAACACCGTACCGCTCGGGTCGGCCATCAGTGAGATTCGAGCGCCGAGTCTGTACGCATGTACGTGGTTCGTGTTCACCTTCTCTAGGTCGCCTTGACAGCGTCACCATCGTGCCCGGCCTCAAATCTATCCAAGGGGGGGGTTGTTAAGATCAAGGTTGCGGGACACTTTGAATCCCTGAACAGGTCTGCCTTTTAAGTCGGGAATCGTTGGTACTCACGTGCGTTGCTTGCTTAGCGATAGAAGAAGAGCAGTTTTATTGCTTTCGTGCACGCGGAGAGACTGAGACCAAGCTCGTGCGTCTCTGGAAAACCCTGGTTTTCCATCTAAGACACGCCTTCCAAGTACTACAAATACGTTCCCAGTGCCTGAACCCAGGTAATTACCGGGCTTTCAACCTCATACAAAGCAGTATCATAACACTAGCCCACTCTGATGAGCCGTATATGCAGAATTATGGGAAACTCATGGAAACCCCGATTCCACGAACTAGAACATGAGTCGAAGATGCGGCTCTTCAAAACCCACTCCCACACCTCTGAACGGCGAGGCAACGAAGCCGGCAAAGTACGTAAAAAAAATAAAGGGAAGACTTAGCCTTAAGCGGCAGGAAGAAATCGTAAATGAAAGCCATCGCCATGCCGCCCGCACGGTGGGGGGAGGCGAGGAAGATGCATGGAAAAGCGAAAAGTGAATACGGAAACGAAAAGAAAAATAACACGGAAGACGGCATGAACCACCTAAACCCAGCCCAAACCCAGCCCACAACTCTGAAAACGCGTCCTGGGCCGCAAAAGAGCGGCCTATTGCCCAGACCAGTCCCGACACTGAGCGGGGGGGGTAGGCAGGACAAAATACGCCAAAACACATCCCCAACCCAGCCCCCCCCAAAAAGAAAAAAAAAAAAGAAAAACAAACCAGAAACACATCGAGCAGAAAAAAAAACACCTCCTAAAGTCCAGGAAAACGACTAAAAAAAAGATAAATATCGAGAGCAGTCAAGTAGCGAAATTCATCTATCCACGGCGGCGCCTCGAGATTCATCTACGTTCCGCTGGACCTCCCTTACAAACTCACTAGCCAAGAGAATCTGCAGACACCAAGAACCTCGTAAAGCTTTCGTCGAAGTCGTGTAGCGCGCCGGAGAAAGAGTAAGCTTGATTGGTCCCGGGTCGTCCAAAAATCGAACCAAATATACTCCATCCGTTGGTGTAGTTGCGCTGATTTTCCCGAGCTACCACAAACCGTCGTCGCCCTTGTACCAAACGTGGGCCCCGTTGGGAAGTACAGTGTTGCAGTATCGGCGGAGCCAATCGGCGTGCGATACGCAGCCATAGCCGGGTGCCAGAAACCGCGCGCCGTTACTCCGAGAAAGCTCCCGTTGTACCGCGCCAGTTCTTATTCGGCGGTACAGGCGGATAGTTTGGCGGTGTTGGTTCGGGGTGCCGGCCCAGTAGCGCAAGCTTGCGTGGCGAGAAGGCTGAAGGTCCATTTCCCGTTCCCAGGATGGCCGGGATAGTCCTGTACTGTGCATCTCGTACATCACCGCGATGACGCCACCTCGACCTTTAACCGATTAATGTCCAGTAATCTGTTCCACTTCGAGTCGTTCAAGAGGGGTCGAAACGTCGTCCTCGGTGACGTGGTACGGAGGAGATTTATTGGAGAAATTGTTGAGCACGTATTGCGTCAACCCCGCCGGCAAATACTTCGGCATATCGCCACGGTCGTGGGGGTTGGCGCAGGACTTGCAGCGTTGAACAGATACGCGCCGGCGAGCCTCAGTGCCGGGCATATCGGAAGAAAGATCCAAATACAGGAGTTTTGCTCCGAGAGGAGATCCATCCGGGGTGTCCGCTGAGGAGCAGGGGCCAACTGCGAGAAGTTTGCAGGGGCCCGTCCAGTGGAGTGAGAATTTGACCTTGAGGACCTTGGCGTCCGTGTCGGGTTTCGCGCGGATGGTGGCCGCCGTATTGTACACCCACACCCAACCGCCAACGTCAAATTTGGGGACCGCACGCAGAGCGTCGGAGAGGGCGGAGTTGCGGCGGTTCACGCGAGCAACAGTGAGGGCGTGGTGTTCTCGAACGATCTTGTACGCCCGCTGCTGGCCGTCCGTCGCCAAGTCGCAGCGAGGTGGTCACGGACCAAGCTCTGGTGGCCGGCGACTCCAGCACGCTCGAAAATCGCGAGAGGGAGGCGTGGCAGCCGATCCATATGTACCTCGTTGGGAGCCAGACCCGTGGCGGCACTGACGGAATTGTTGTACGCAAATTCGACGTGAGGGAGCTGTTCATCCCAGTTGCTTTGGAGCTCGTTGACGACCATTGCCAGCATCTGGGCCATCGTGTGGTTTACACGTTCCACCCACCGGGTGGTAGGAGCTGGTGGCAATTTTTCGAACCCCGAGAAGCTGATATACGGCGTGCGAAAGCTTGGAGCAGAACTGGAGGCCGTTGTCCGAGAGGATGCTGCGCGGGCACCCCCAAAGAGGGATATACCGGTTGATGAGAATATTAGCCGTGCCCTCAGCGGTGAACTCAGCCGTTGTGACGGCGTACATGTCGGCTCGGCGGCTGAAACGACCAGTGAAAAGTAAGGTGTAGGTATTACATCGAGGCGTCACCGGAAGAGGGCCGAAATAGTCGATGCTGACGGCGATGCCGGGCCGTTCTGGCAAGGGCAACGTGATGGAGGGCCACCAGACCGTCTGCCGCGACGTTTTCCGTGCTTGGCACTTTAAGCAGTTGTGTAGCCACCACCGGGTGGAGATGCTCTTACCGATCCACCAGTAGAAACGTTCGAGCATACGTAGGGTGCGCGCGGTTTCTAGTTGCCAGGAAGTCGTGGAATGGCAAGCCTGCATGACCCAGGGGCGCATGAGCAGCGGAACATAAATGCGAATAGGCTCGTCGTTCAAAACAGGCCGTACGACCCACCGGGCGTTGCGTATCCAACGCAGGGGGGGGGCACGGCTGTCGGACAAGTAGAACGATGTCCGCGTCGGTTGTGTGCAAGCGGCCTTTGTTGGCCAGCTCCTGAACCTCCGACAAGGGAGGGCGCTGGTGGGAAGGGAAACCCAACAAAAAGTCGTCTGGCAAAACTTCCGGCCGGCCAAGGGCTATGTAGCGCATGGCGGCGTTGCACGCGGGCTCAGCCTGTTGTTCCCGAGCCCAGTCGGCGTGCGAATAGCGCGCTGCGGAATCACCGAACTGAAACTCGGCAGCTGTGCCGAGGGCGTCCAAGTCGGTCGAAGTGACGAGAGGTGCGTCAGTTGGCGGCGGAAGCCGTAAAAGAGGAATTCCCACGGGCTCGGCGCGGTCGCGGCCGGACGGGATGGGTACGGTCGGGACGCCCGAGGCGGTAGGAGTCGGGGCCAAAACGACGGGTGCGGGTGGTCGCGGCCGTGGGGCTCGCGGCGGGGTAATAGCTCGCCGGGCTGATGGTCTAGGGGCCCCGCCGGGCCCGAAGCCACAATCAACAGCAGGCGGCACGGTGCCAGCGGCGGCGGCTGTTCGTCGGCGCGTCCGAGTTGAGATGTGGCCTGAACACGGCAAAACGTTCGGAGGCGCCGGGTTGCCAGGCGGCGATGAGGCAGACGCGGCCGGATCAGTGATCACAGCGGAATATTTTCCCTGTAAAGTGCTCGTCGGGAGAGGAGCGCGCTGGGCGACAATCGTCGCTGCAGCGGGGGCTTCTGCAGAGCCCTGACCTGAAAGGGAAGACGCGGCCGGAGCAGTGCTCACGGCGGAATCTTCGCCCTGTAAAGTGCTCGTCGGGAGAGGAGCGCGCTGGGCGACAATCATCGCTGCAGCGGGGGCTTCTGCAGAGCCCTGGTCGCCCCCGGAGGGAACGACAAAAACCGAAGCGAAAGCGGCGTTGGCGGCGGGTGAAAAATCCCCCAAGCGAGGACGTCGGTCGACGGTGGCGACGGAAGCAGATACACGAGCGACGAATCTCCCCGAAGGAGCAGAGAGGCCGTCAATCCTCATACGTGGCCCGTGTGTGCGAAAATCGCGAAAGTCCGAAGAGGCGAAAGGTAGCCCACCCAAGACGGCACTTTCACTGCGGGACACCAGCCCACCCAAACCGACACCAGGCGTCGGCGAAGAGCGAGTGCGAAGCCCGCAGGCTCGGATGAGGAAGATACCACCGTCCTCGACGGGGTTGAGGCAGCTACACCCACTGCGGTCGTGTTCTGTGGCGGTCTCCGGCAAGCGGGAGAGAAAGTCAGCATTTCCGTTGGCGCTGCCCTTGCGGTACTCGAGGGTGTAGTCGAACGCGGTGAGGAAATCGAGCCACCGCTGGACTCGCGCGTTGTGGTTCCCTACTTTGCCGATACTCTCAAGTGCTTCGTGGTCGAAAAATACTCGAAACTTTGTGCCCCACAGGTAACCTCGGAGTCGTTTGATGGCCCAGACAATGCTGCCAGCTTCCAGGTCCAACGGTGTCCAGTACCTCTCGGAATCGAGGGTAGCGCGGCTGATATAAGCAATGGGCCGTACCGAGCCGTCCGGTTGTTCTTGTTCGAGCGCGGCACCAAAACCGTCGATGCAGGCGTCGCAATACACGTGGAAGGGGCGGAGCCGTCGGCTACGGCGTCCCAGTCAGGGAAGACCAAAATCGGTCCTACGCCGCCCATCAGGCCGGAACCTGGTTGAGGTGCATTTCCATCAGAGCCGAAACTTTTTTCGCATTAGTGCTTAGACCCGCGGGCGAAATGGAGTGGCCCAGAAAATTGGCGTCCGTGGCGCCGAGGCGAGCCGAGAGAGCTTGAGGTTGTGTTTGCGCAGGCGTTCGAAGAGGGCTCGTATCGTCCTCACGTGGGCCGTCGGGTCAGAGTCGAAAACGATCACATCATCAAGGTAGGCCTCCACTTGTGCCAGGCCTTTAATGACTTCGTTAAAAACTTAAACAAACCAGCCGGGCGAGGCACCGCTGCCTTGGGGTATGACGAGCCACTCGTAGACGCCCGTGGGAGTGCAGAACGCCGTGAGAGGGACGGTGTCCTTGTGCGCGGTAATCTGGCGGAGCGATTAGACCAAATCGAAGAGGGAAAACACCCGTCCCTTCCCCAGGGAGTCGAGGACTTGGTCCACGCGAGGAATAGGCAGCTGGTTGAGGTTGCTGATCTGGTTTAGTTTTTGTAGTGCACGGTGATCCGAACGCCTCCAGACTTCTTCGGGATGGCCACCAGCGGGCTCGAATACGGGGAAGTCGAGTGCTGGATCAGACCTGCCGCTAGGTACTGATCCAAGGAGGCCTCCACTTCCTTGGCCAGGATAGGGTTGATGCGGTGCGGCCTGGACGTGACAGGAGTGCTTCCTTCCGGGACCGAGATCACGAAAGGCATCAACGAGCAGGAACCGAAATCAAACTTGGACTTCGAGAAAACGTCAAGAAATTCGCAGAGAACGTTCCCCAGCTGTTCGATGACCCCGGGGGTCCAGCTTGTGCCGTGGAGGTCAAAAGCCACCTCCCGCAGATGTGGCGGTAAGCGTGCCCAGACGTGCAGGAACGAAGCGCGCTGTTCTGAGGTCAAACGTTCAAGCAGTGCAGGCGAGGGCGAGGCTGGAGCTGCGAGGGGGGGAGCAGTAACTGCTGAGACCGGATACACCTCAGCTAGTCCGGAGGGAGGGCTGGCTCAGTTGTCCTGCTGCAAAACGTCCAGCGGAACGCTCAGCAGTGGGGCGTGGGCGACGCCGAAGGCATCCCCCGGCTCGAGAGCCGCCACTCCAACGAGGGCAAGAACCTGTCGTCCGGAGGAGGCGAAGTGCTCCTCGACCGAGGGTAGGTCGGGCTGGGGCATCATGTCGACCAAGTAGTGTCCAGTGAGGGCCGGGGAGCCATCGCTTCGAACCACGTTAACAGCAAGCAGTTGAGGAACGTCGGACAGGGTGACGCCTGCCCCGCCCTCGTAGCGTAGATGGAAGCCTCCACCCAAAACGGCCTGGTCGATGGCGTACACGGACATGCCCGTCGGGGCGTGGTGAACTAACTCCAGCTCACCAAAAACGCGTTGATCAGACGGCCGAGGTGGCAGAGAGCGGTGGGAGCGGCTATTAAAACGCATCCAGCTGTCACGTCCCAATAGTACAGCATGCTGCATCACTGAGGGGGGGACCACGCAGGCCCAAACTGCGAGGGAGCAAGTAGGCTCATTTTCTCGAAAAAATTGGACGCTCAGGTGCACACTCGTCGAGGTCTTTAGAGGGGCCGATTCGCCAAAACCCCCCCAAGAACGAGGGGTGCCTTTCTGCTCGCACGCGAGGGATGCCCCACCAACCGAGTGCATGCGATCCAAAACATCTCGTCGGATGAAAGTCTGCGGGGAGCCAGTGTCAAGAAGCGCCACGCAACCAAACGGTGCAAGAACGCCAGCTCCGCTGTGAATCGCGATCTTGGTTGTAAAAGAGGCGTCATCTAGCGTAATGGTGCCCCCGACGAGGCAGGGGCCGTGTTCTGGCAGCGCGAGGGAGGGGTCGACACTAGGTGCGACAGCCAAAACCTCGGGGCTGTGATCAGCCGGCGCGTCAGAAAAATAGGTCAAAAACTCCAAAGGAGGACCTGGGCAAGAGCGGACCACGGCCAAAGGGCGGGGCGGCGCTGGTGCAATCTCATGAATTATGTCGGTCCTGATTGGGGTGCAGAATTGATGAGAGGAGGTGGGGTGTGCCAATCCGGCCTCACTTGAGCTGAGGGTGTCGCGAACGGCGGAAAGAGCTTTACCGAGCAAATTTTTCCCACGCCACCGAGAGGGGTCGTGAGGTTCGGGGTCGTCTGCCCGGAGACCGATGCCCCACATGGCATCAAAAGGGCTGGCTTCAGCCAAATTTTTGGTGCCAGTGCTCAATAGGTGCTGCTTCATGACCGGGTTCTGCGAGAATTTGGCAAAATTATCAGCAAGGACGGCGTCTTCCCGAACATGATCCCAGATAGCGCAGTCGAAGTTATGCACGCCTCGACCGAGGCGTTTGTGCTCGCGTTGGTCTGGCGAGGCCATAATCCGCTCCGCTGTGCCGTGGTCCTGGAAAATGCTAGCCTTTTCAGCCATCATATACTGCTCCGCGCAGGAATATGACACATCGTCGATGACAAAAGACGAGGAGGACCACTGCGAAAAATAAGAGGGGGACTGCCAGAACAGTACCACCCGCTCCGTTGAATACTCGAGAGTAGGGTCAAAGACCGACGGTGCCGAGTCGTTGGTGGCCGCAGTTGCGGCGTGTGTGTGGGGGTGTGTGCTTCACTGAGAACACTGAGCCCCTGGTGTACGAGACGAGTCCGGTTCCACGTATACTGGCTCCGTGTCACCATTGTTCGTAGGCAAAAAATCGCCAGAAGATTATCTAGGAGTGCCCGATGATCTCTGTCCAAGACCAAAGGGGGCAGGGGGCTCTGAGCCTGTTCTGCTTGACGAGAGCTGCGATTCTTCTGAATTTTTATCGGGTATTCTGTCCGGTTGATCTGACCGGAGGTCGTGGAGTCACCACTGGCTCGACGGACAGCGCCAGGTTTTTCCTGTTCCACTGGAGCCGAAGGAGCGCTGCGCACGTGGAGTGGCGTGCGCGAAGACGAAAGAGGGTCTGCAGACCCTGTAGACGTCTTCAAGAACGGTGCTCGGGTGGGGGGCAACAAAGGGTCCACCGGAGAGGGCTTCCGTCTTGTAGACCTGGTGGGGAAGGGTGACGAGGTAGCTAATCTTGCCGACTCCTCCTTGATAGGAAAAAGGGTGGAGCGGCCACCGTTATTGCGAGGAAGTGCCGAGTCGAGCTTGAACCGAGATCTCGGGGTTTCGGTGTTTGCCTTCCCGCACCTCCAACCGACCGCCACCGCATGGCCGGGAGGTGTAGGAGGGGGACACCCTCGCTGAAAAAAAAACGACGCGACGGCGCAACACTTGTCGTGTTGCGCGGTGCGTGGTTCGGGCGAGTGGCGTTTATCGCGCCTGCTCTCTTGCCCAGGTTAAGGGGAGCGGCGTTTGAGGCGCGGGCTCCCGACGTCGGGGAAGACGCCCGGAGACTCCCCGGAGAAAGCAGTGGAGCTGAGTCGCTACGTCGGTCCGAAGTACGGAGCAACGCGCGGGGCGGGAGTGGAGTAGGTCGACGCTGAGTGCTCAGCGAGCCTGGGACGCGAGCATCTTGCGAAATCAATGTTTTTTTCTCCCGACAATGCTGACGGCGGCGGGCAGGAGGAGCCGAACCGCTGTCGACCTGTCATTTGCCGGAGCGGAAGGTGTCTGGCTGGCGTCCATTCGGGTTTCCGCCCGAGTTATGCGAGGCACCGCAGCGAGCCCCCGAGACGGGAGCCGGGACGGAAGAGATAGGGGCGGTCGAATCACCACCGTGATGACCGGAGTGAGACTGCTGGTGTCCTCGTGCCGCGTGTGTGTTGTAGCCGTCACCTTGTCTGTTTTGCTGACCCTGGCCGTGATGTTGCCCACGCGCGTGGCCGGGGCGACGCCTGTGTTTCTTCTGGTTGTGTTTGTTCGGTCGTGAACTGTTCTCGCAGCGGTGTCTGATCATGCGTTCTTGCCAGCCTACATGTCGATATTTCTACTTGGTTCAATACCTACTCTGTATCGAATTGCCCAGCTCATTCTATTGGCAACGCGGAGGGTGCTAACGCCGAGCGATACGTTTGTCCCTACGCCGACGAGATATTTCCGAAGCCCCGTTCATTCTATCCTTTTGTGTACCCCCCCCCTTATATCGGAGAAAATCAGCTCGGAAATTCCCCCCAGGGTTTGCGTTATTTGGAGTGTTGTGTGATACGTACATACGACCGTGGTATATATCTTCCAGAAATATATCTACGGTGAGCTCATGGCCGTTTTTTTCGGTTGTTTCCCAAGACGGGGAAATTATATTTGCCACGTTCGTTTCCGAAATCTGATTCTTTATCAGTAGACGCATGTCGTGTCCTCGGGAAACTAAAGCCAGGCGTAAACGCAGTTCGAACACAACGTGGTCAATCATTGCAGTGGTGTGGTTTGACACCATCACCATCAGGACGATCGGCCTGCTACATAATAGCCTGTGGGTGTGTGCGCCGTGCGGCGAGCGCTGAGGTGTGAGCCCGTCGGGATTGCGACGTTACGCTTGATTGACGAGCGATACCAGCCGATTCAGTTTCTTTGATTGATCCACAAAGAACGTGACGTTTGACACCCTCGACGACTTGTTTGGCAACAGCCGCTAAACACCGCTTCGACTGAAAAACCCTCCCTCTCGTGGATCAATCGCGCACCACCAGCCCCAGCAGCAAGTAAGTAAGTTGATCCGGGCTTCTTGAGTGCCTCGAACGGTCTGTGGGGGAGGCAGAAGGCTACATATGATACAGACTGTCAGTCAGGTCTACTCGATAAAGCCGTGGACAGAGAGAAAGATACCGGGCCACGGGTACAGGTGTGATAGTTATCCAGTTTTTTTACGCACAACAACTTCTATATATCTACAGAGGGACGGGGTGGGCGTGCCGCGCTTCGAATGCATGGGTTCAGAGAGGGAAATATGCTGTGGTCCCGATGGAAGGCATCATGTCCGCGCGCTACGATGATGACAGCGCAACAGGCACGCCACACGCTTTTGTGGCAGGCATGGGCATGGCACCACGGGTAGACCAATTGATCATAAAACGACAAGAAACTGTCTGTGAGGCGTATCTTACGACCAGAGGATTGAGAAGACTGGGGAAGCCTGTCTGGCCTGCGCACCTTGCTCGTGAGTCTTCTCGAAAGCTCTCCGGGAAGCGGTGTGTGTCGTAGGAGACTAGGTCGTGCGGTTGCTGCTAGTGGAAGCGGCCGTTCGGATCCAAATCTCAGCAGGGGCAGGGGGAGTAAGTCAGGAGCAAGTGTGAGCCTGAGAGAGAGCGCGTGTTCGAGAAAGAACAGATCGAAGATCTGGACCTGTCAAACTGACGTTCTTTCTGTCATTGGGTTATTTTCCCGTTTGCCCGAAATTTGCCCGATCCTACCTTGTATTGCACATACTTTTTGTTTTGCTACGACGTACTAGTATATACTGTAGTTTGTACAGTACTGTACAGGACAATAGTACTGCTATATACGTATCATACAGATCCCTACGTACACACCAGATCAACATCGACCGGTATCATTTTACGAAAGGATTTCTGCGGGTCTACTGTGCTGGCGATCGAGCTTATTCATTTCATCGCGACGAGCAAAACGAACCACTACATACACAGTACCGATACGCATAAGCATTTGCCGTATATACAACAATACAAATTGCACCACCACACGCGATACAATGTACCTTGTACAATGTACCTTGTATCGACGCTCGACGTACGGTGCTGTGTACAGAAACAAGAACATAACCAGGGGCAGAACACCCAACGGCCGGACCGAAAACTCCGTCGGGTATCCCCTTTTGAAGAAAGCCTTTCCATCACGCATCAAACCTCTGATATTACGAATTCGCCAAATTCACTCTTTTCTTACTTGACTCCATGGCCGAGGTACGATCTCCTCTTCACCGTCACAAAGAGAAAGGAACGAGCAACTGTTTTGTTTTGCCCGGTGTCAATGAACCTTTGGTGGTTTTCGATAAGCGATATGGTTCAAGGCCTCGTGTGATACCCTCATGGTCGTGGTTCTCCAAGAGTGAAGGTTGTAATCCCGCCGCATTTTTTTTTTTTATACTGCCCCTCTGGACGGAAATTTAAGGAACGTTTGGTATACATATATGTACGTCAACGGTCCTTACATTTACGTCTAGGGTAGTACGTGGTATGTATACTTACGTCTACTGCTCTATGTACCACTAACATCCCATTCCACATTCTCACCGCCCCTTTGCGAACAAGGCTGCGGAAAGCTTGCCAGGCGATGGCAGCAAACGCCCTGCCCCCTTGCCGGACAGTGTGCGGGAGGTCCTGGAAGGTGAGTTGTAAGGAAGTACTCTTGACAATAGTTCCATTGGTCGGGTATTTTTGTATCTGGTAGCGTTTGTATCACAGCAGGAAATACTCGTACGTGCGTAGGATGAGCCATGGAGTTGCGGGTCAGCCGTTTGAAAGTCGATTTCGTACTATGTTTTGAACGCGGATGTTGCGGTACACGCAAAACTAAGAAACACGAAACGCTGAAAGCGGTTGAATTTTGGCCGAGAAAATAAGAAGCCATGGAATAAGAAATGTAGCTGATGATAATACACATAATATGACTTCCAGCCTGGACACCCAAGTTGACGTCTCTTAACACCGCCCCCCCCCCCCCCCCCCTCTGCAGTGATGCTGCTGTGGGGACATTGATTATTTGAATGCACCCCTTGGTAGGAATGTCGCATTTCCAGACTCTGTTCTGCCTGTCTATGCCATCCTCGACCATTACAGGCGTGCGCGAAGCCCCGCCGCGGCGAAGCCCCTCTTGTACAAGTACGTACATACGAAATTCGGACTTCCACAAACACTTCCCTTTTGCGCGCCTCAACCTGTAGACCTTTAGCCTCTAAAATACGGTATACCAGGTAGACGTCATACAGCGGTACTGCCCCACGTTTCTTCGTTCCTTCCCGCCAGAGCTGTCCTTGGCACAAGCTTGTGATGCGTCCCACCTGTTTTCATCGTGATGCCTTCCCTCCTGTTTTCTTGTTCTCCTAGGCCTCGACACTGGCGACCTGATCCTGTTCGACCGGCCGTGCTCCAAGATGGGAAGCGTCATCGGGTCGATAATTTGCTCAACGGCCAAGGTTGTTGGTGGCTCCCCTTTCGACCACATCGGCGTCGTGGTAAGAAAATTCCTAGAACCTACTTGCTATTGACATACTGTACCTGGTATAGTGTATTATTCTCGTATGTACGTGCAAGCAGCAGCAACAGCAGCATCAGCGGCTCTCTTTTTTGCGTTGTCGGATGTTTCAGCCCTAGTCATGCGGGAAGGCGTTTCCTACCAGGTTCCCCCCTCCGATGCTGATACTATAATGGGTTTCCCCCCAGCTGTCAACCGGACGGACCCCGGACCTCCCACCTGGGCACGGCTTGCCTTCCCCCTGCCACTGCCGTACTCCTGTATCTCTCGCTGGGCTCTTTGGTCAGCAGTGCCTTTGTGTACACCCACGTATAATATTAGCATGTAGGTTTCGCAGTTGTGTGTAGCACGTCACAACTGAGTGACACGCACCAGCAGCGTTATGCACGTACACCTGGTGAGAAATACTTTTATATCTGCTTTAGGAAATACCCGAACAATCTCCGCGCGCTGTGCTCAGCTCTGACAGACCAACGAAGACGCCCCCGACGGTCTTTTTGTGTCATGGTACGATACAGCTGCCCGCCAGCCCTCGCGCACCACGCTGCTGTACCGCACCGCACCGCATACCGCACAACGGGTTTTTACGGGGGACCATAGTAAATAGGACCAAATATTAATATTGTTAGTAAATATATATATATATATAGGTTTTTGTGTATACCGTAGGTCCTATAAACTACGGCCCCCCCGTAATATTAGTAACGATACATGCACCAACCATGCTACCATACACGAGAGCGTATGCACGAGTAGAGCTTGTTCAGTGTTGGGCGACGGCGCTGATACCCCACCTCACTCTCAAGCTAGTGGCCACTGATGCCCTAGGATGGTCGGACGACATTCACTCCGCCCCATCCGACGCCATTTTGACGCTAACCTTTCGCGTGGAGGCTGGTCTCTCCCGTAAACCGTACCGCGTCCTCACATAGATTGACCCCGCCCCGCCCCCCCCCCCCCCCCCGCAAATATATTATATATGGGTTGGGTTGGCGTCGGTTGGCAACGACACTGTAAAACATGCCGCTCGCCACGTGAGCTAGACGTCCAGGGTACCGTTTTTTTTTTTTTTTTTTTTTTTGGCGGTCGCCCACAGCTGGTTGTCGAGTTAGATCATACGTGCGAGGTAAATAACCTTTACTCTGCACAAGGGAATTGATCGTATCACGTAGTGTTCAAGGTATGGTACCCAAGAGGCAGTTACATATTAGTAGTACTCCCATTGCTGTCTCTGGAAGTGGCTACGCCGGAAATTAAATTAACTCATTGAAGCTGTCATCCATATGCAAGTCCGCCTCACAAGCGGTTCTTAGTAGGATGCAGCTCACCCTTCATGCGACTCGCCGGACACCTCACGGCGCTTCGAGCTTGGTGCAAGCAATGTCTGCCTGGTCGGTGAAAACCCGACATGCTCCGTCCCGGCATTGTAGGGATGCGAGGCTCTATGGTCGTACGACTACGGCCATGCATGAGACCGAGTACTTCTCTCCTCTCGAGTACACCCCCCCTCCCCTGGTAACCCGTCCCCCTCTCGCCTGCGCGTGTCGAAACCCCCCACCCCGTGTCGTGTAACGCTCGGCGGCGAACCTGAAGGTGCGGGACGAGGACGGAAATAACGTTCTTGTGGAAGCTTGCTTCAGCGGCGTCGCCGTGCGCCCTCTTTGCGAGCGCGTGAGGAGGAGTTCGGCGTCTCAGATCTGCGTTCGCCGGCTCCAGGTAGGTGGAGGACAGGGCGAAACCGTCGTTTTCAGTTTTTGCGGCTCAATCAACGAGTATATACGTGGGATTTCTTCCCACCGCCATCTTCTTGCTGTGTCGTGCTGCACCCCCCCCATCGACCCGTTCGGGTGGTCTCACATGGGAGTCGTGATGGTTGTGGTCGCTCTCGCTCTCGGCGATGTTGCTGCAATCGCTCACACCCTGGTCAACCCATTCTACTTCTGTACGTAGAGACTATTGTGGCCCTCGGTGGTAGCCACGTGTGTTTCGTGTCCTTTTTTCTCCCGATGATCCCCGGTGAGCGGGGACGCCGGGAAGGGTCATGAAAAGGATAAGTGAAACACCTTCCCATGGTGTCTTTAGTGCCCACGGCCTTCCTTTTTGGACACGGTCGAGTGCGCTCTGGGTTGGCGTTCGCGCGACGTAGCGAGTTTAAAATAAAATGATATTTCAACGCCAGCGACGGAGAAGGCTCGCAGTTCTGCCGATGAGAGACGCCTTGCCAACTATGTGCCTGCGCCAGCTGTGTGCCTTCCCTCGAGCCCCGCCTCATTGAGGGCCTCCCGCTCGGCTAGAAAGTTATCGTAACAGGGCAAGCATCGATGGTTGTCCGAAAAGCTGCAACAGCCGGGCGTAGTGCGAGAAGCTTCTGGCACCGGGGGGGAGGCGGCGGCGGCGGAGGGAGGGGGGTTGGGTGCTCGCGTATCGTCGTGCGCGAGCAGAATCGGTGTCCGCCAACAGCCCCCTGTCGCCCCTTTGATTCGCGGTCAGCATGTCTTGCTCGAAGGTTTGACGCTTTTTACGCTCCTCTCTTTTGCTGCGTGCGCGCGTTTTCTCCTTGTTTTTTTTCGGATACGGTGTTCGAAAAAAAAAACGAAAACGCAAGACGAACCGCACGGAGGAGATGCGGGCGGAGGCGTGCCGCTTTGTCTCCGAGGTGGCCGACGTTCCCTACACGAATACCGCGCCGGGGCTTCTGCGGTTGGCGTTTTCGTCGTTTCGGTATCATCCCGCGAAGGAGCGGAGGCGGAGAATGCACGCGGAGACCGTCGGGTGAGCACCAGGCATTAATCTACAGAATTTTAGGGATATTAAGCACCGGTAGGATGAGGGGGGGGGGGGGGGAGGGAAGGGGGTTGTCTCCCTTGAGTTGTGTCAGGGAAAAAAATCCCTACTTATGGAAAGTTTAGCTTGTGTGGTGAAAATATCGGTTCTCCTGCAACATTGGTAGCGGCCTAACCATTAGTGCGTAGGTAGGTGGCTGGGGGAGGGACGGGGAGGTGCGGGTCTGTTCATATGCCGAGGATGGCGAACGACTTCGGTGCCTGTGCCGTGCGCCATCTTGCCATCGTTTTTCCTCTGCAAGGCTTTTCATTCTGAGTTTCTCGCCGTGGCGTTTGGATTCGATTTCCCAGGTTATCGGCGTCTATTTCGTCCCTGGAGAAGGAGCTAGCGATTTGCCAGTCGACAACCGAGAGGGCCCAGGTCCTGAACGACCGACTTCGGTGAGAGGCAAACCATTCCGATTTCTCCCCATCGAGACAGCATCAGATACAGATGCAGCCTCAGACCCTTTCCGCACCCAACCCGTTCTCGTGCCCTCGCTCACTCTGTCCCACCCATTAGTTTCGCAGCGGAATTGTCCCACCCCCTGTTTATGCTCACTCCTCTCTCCATGTGTCAGTATATATATGCCTGCACCTCTGTGTCTGTCTCTCTCTATCTTACTTACTTGCACGTCCCTATGTCCGTGGCTGGCTCTGCTTGTCTATTTCTCTGTTGTATTCGTCTCTCTCTCTGTCTATCCCCCCCCTTGTCTCTCCTCCATATTCTCTTATTCCCTGCCTATTTTTTTTTCTCCTTTTCTCTTTCTCTGTCTCTTCCTCCCTCTCTCAATTAACCTCTCTTCTCTTCTGTTCTACGCTTGCTCTTCCTCTTTCCCAAACTTTCTATGCTTATTTTCCCTTGTTTGCCGCCGCCCCGTCGCCGTCACTACCTCAAAACCAACCGTCCACGACCTCGGTAACGATGACAAGTCGGGCTCTCACCCAACGGCGTAAGGCTCAGGTCTTCCTGGATGACGCGGCGGATCAAGAACGCCCGGTCACCCCACCACCATCACCACCGCAGCTTTCAACAACAACAGCAGCGGCTCCTCCTGAGAACGACAGCCTTCTTTCATCTTCCCCTGTCCCCTCCTCGCCGCCGCTGCCACCGGGGTCACTGTCTCCGTCATACCCGGCGGGTTTAACGACCTCTTACGAAGGCGGGCTGTTTTGTTCCGAGCTCGTGGCCGCCCTTTACCAGAGGCTGGGCCTGTTCGACGCGCCGTATCCGGCGAGACACGACTACGTCCCCGCAGATTTCACGCCTCCCCTTGGCGCCGAAGGGGGTAGAGGCGGTAGAAGAGGAGGTGACGCGAACGAGGTTAGTGGTTGTTTATGGCGGAAATCAGTTTTCACTAGGTGGATGGGCGTGTTGAATAAAGGCTGTCTGCTGACTTTAATCGTGCTTGTGCGGCTTGAATCAAGGGACCTACTGTACGTAGTACCGCGTGCCGGGTGAGAGGATGAATGGGTTGTGGGTGGCTTGGTTCGTCGGAGCCGAATCCAATTGTTTTTTTTTTCTAAACTCCCAGCTTTGGGCCATAACTCACGAGCCTTCAACTCGCCTCAGAGACCGCTCCGGGCACACGCTTTTCTTGCTCTCCCGCTCCCCCCTCACCCACGCAGATTGTTGTTGTCGCTGAATTTGGTCCAATCCACTCCGGTTTGTTTAACCCGTGACAGGACGTGACTGATGCCGAATACCATACGTCCGACGGTGAAAGGCGGCCAGGTGATGACTTCGCTACAGTCTCCCCGCCGCTGCTCTTGGACGATGAGATACGGGTGGCGTTGCTCAGAGGCGCAGCGCTAGAACCGGGACATTGGATTCGAGGCGGACCTGGGTCAGCGTCGTGTACGCCGCCGCCTCCTACGCGCCCCGTCGAAAAGGAAGACGGAGAGCCGGGAGGGGGAGGCTGGGGGGGTAGTCCGAGCTCATCTCCTCCGCCAGCTGCTTCGAATGGGACGGCTGAGATTGCCCAGCCCATCCAGCGCGGGGTGCTAGGGTACATGAAGGAGCTAGGGGAACAGCGGGAGATACAGCCCGGCGGTGGCCGCGGCATATGGCTGCCCCGGTTCCAGGGGGTTTGGCTTTCGCCGGTAAAGCCCATAGCGTATCTCCCTCCTCCAGCGAGGTTGAACCCCAAGAATTATATGCCTACTTTCGCGAGTGTTGCGCCCCGTAGTGTGCCCCCTGACCTATCACAGTGGTCGCTGCACGTTTTCTCCCAGCGCGCCGCCGCCACCGCGACCGCCTCCTACTCCACATTTACGAAGGGAGCTGTTGGGCTAACGGATAGTCTGACTATTCCGCCACGGGAGGTTTGGCGACCAACTAGGAATGGCAATGGAACCCGTCCAGAGCTTAAACGCTGGATTCCAGCAGCGGCAACAGCTAATGCTGCGGAGACGGTCGCAGCTGAGAGGCGGCCCACGACAACGGTGGGTGATGGCCCCCTCCTCTCGGCCGGCACCGTACGCTACGATTGTGCCGAATATGGCGTCCTGGGCTGTACCATCACCTTTGCGAGTATTGCCACCGCCACCACCGCTGCTGCTGCCGCTGCCGCTGCCGCGACCGCCTTTACGGCTGTCAGAACATGTAATCCCGCCGGACGAAGTAGTCGCTCAGGTGCCGTCGCGATGACGCGAAGAGGGGGTGGGGCAGCACTAACGTTGTTGACCGTTGGCACCGCCTGCGGCCTTGCATCGAAGTGGGACCAGCCGGCGATGGACGTGCGGGGTTCTTTCGACGTGCTCCCGTCGTTTGTGCGCCTGCAGAGTTCATTTTTGACATGTTAGCATGATAGCACTGAGAGGGGGGTTCCAGCCTAGAAAGGCGTGTTCGCTGAGATTGTCCCGCCGGGACGTTGGGCGAGTGCTGTGGTGTTGTATTAGCTCTACGGCGGTGTATTTTAACGGGGAAAATGGTGGACATGGCGGAGCTTTGTTTTCATCGCCTGTTTACCGAGATAAGCGAAATATAATATGTTGCGTGTGCCCTTACGTTGCCCAGTGCGCCAATGGTGCAAGTCATATATAAACCTCGACATGCAGCCAGTCCCGCCACAGGAGATTCATCACAGCGAGCACAAATACGGCTGTGAAGGTGTTGCAGCTGGGGATGACTAGAGCTCGCAAGACCTTCCGTCGCTGATGGCGGCGTATTTTTTGTTGTTGCGGCCGCCGATCAGAGTTGAAAAACATGCGATAAGTCAAGTCGACTGTGAACAATAAACGGTCCCCCCCGGATTGTGCGCGCTCTTGGCTGTCGTGACGTTTCCTTTTGATTCACTCTCCTCGGGTATACATGGACTCGTAGGTATTATTGGAGCTTTGCCAATCAATGTTTCACGCAGCTACAGTTGATGCTTGACGATGGATCGGTTTCATGGTCTTGCAGCACTTTTTCTTGCGGTCAAGTGGAAGTCCCTCTGTCCCGGTGGTCAAACCCTTCGCCGGGGCTCAACCCCCTAAACATACCAGACAGAGTGCTACCAGGGAAATTGCCTGGTATACTATTAATAGTGGTGGCCCGATTTCGGACGCCTGTTTTCACATTTTTTTTTATTACTGTAGTTTGTGCGCCTTTTTTTAACCGAAAGTCACGACCCGACCCAACCCCAGCTCTAACCCACTCAATGGTCCTACTACCCTGTCGCGTCGAATCTAAGTGTACACAGACAGTACCCCAAACCATGACTCGAACGCGGCTTCGGCTTCACTCAGCGTTTTACATTTGTTGAAAGAGAGTGTGGACCACCTCGAATCGAAGCGTTTTCAACCTCCATCGAAATTTATCTGCACAACGGTATATTTTGAGGCACGAGAAACATGATGAAGGCATGCAAGTACAAGTAAGAACGGCAGCTGCTCTGATCGAGGATTTTGTCGAAACTCATCGTTGCAAGCTGCGTGGGATATCGATAAGAATCATACGGGGGCTAGACTCGTACTTTAATGGGCGTTGCGTCAGTGAGCAATAAGAAACATCGAAATGCTCACATTGAAGCAGGAAACATTAACATTACGTATGCATTGGAATCACAGTGCCACGACGTATTACCGCTATTAATAGTGCCGCGGTCCGTAGTTGGGGCAAACAATTTACCGCCGTACTACACACCACAGGTACGTACAGTAGTGTAGCATACGTACGTACAAACACGTAGGTACCCGAGAAGCGATCTATGAATGAATCCGTACTGAATACGACAATGGGAATGACTAGTCATTCCCATTGGAATACGATCTACGAGAGTGCGATCTACGAATTGCGGGTTTGCTGGTGAAAAACAAGGCTTTCTTCAAAAGTCCGAAGGGGATACTTATCGAGATTTCAAATCTGGCTGCTGTGTCTGCTTGACACTGCTGTATGTGACGTTCGGGTCTCGCTTAATGATCATTCTTGAGCTGACAGCGGACCTACTTCCCGAGAGAGATAATGCCTATCAGCGATGCCAATCCGTTCTTCCAAGAGTTCGAGGTGCGGTTTTCTTTTCGGTTGAGTGTGTTTTTTGTGTTTTATACGTACGAGTCAGAGTCTAACAGCTTTTCGTGCTGCCTCTCTTGTGTTGCTACACCGCAAGAAGCAGAAATGAGAACGCATTTCACCTGTTTCTTGGAACCCTCGACCCTGACTATCGCAGTGGACGCTCGATCCGTAGCTGTAAAGCTCTCTCCGCGTGTACACGGGTGCTGCTGGCTACCCTGCCCTTTTTTTATCCTGGAAGCGATTGTTTTCGTATTGCGCCGCACCAGCTGATGTTCTGCTCGTCTTCACGAGGTTTCACCTATTTTCGTAGCATTGCGACGCCACAGCCTGGTGTGTCTTATTTGCCAAGGCTTGCGTGTACTACTGCTGTTGCTTTAGTCTACTGGTAGTCTACTGGTGCTCCTTTTGTGCTGCCTCTGCTGTGTCATGTTTGATATATCGTATTGAAGAAAAGCAGTCGTTGCCGACCAAAACCCTCTCGTGATTCAAGTTTAACTGCACCCACACTGCGGGCACAAAATACTTGGAATTAGTGACGGAAAATAAGGTTGTGCCTTCCTTCGTATGGGTCGTACATGTAGGATATCACGAGAGACAACCGGTTATCTCTCTCTCTCTCTCTCCTTAGGCGGCGTTCGAGACGCACAGCGTGGGCATGCGCATCCGCAAAACCCACGACATCCCCGTGGTGCACGAACTGGTCAAGACGCCCTCGGGGGAGGAGAGCCCCGGGGCGCTCGCGGGAGTGCCACCGACGGCGGTGCTGGTCGGGGTGGCGGGGGGAAAACACGCTTAGACTCGGGTACGATGAGTCCATTGCAAGGTATGATACGGCGGATTAGTCGAATGCGAGGCAAGGAGGGGGGAAGTCGAGGGCGGGGGGGTGGGGGATTAGTTATTTAGTTTGGGCTACGTTCATTCGAAAGGGTGAGGGATGAGTCGAGAAGGAGGCGGGGGGAGAGGAGTAGGAGGCACTCGTTGGGCAGCAGTACGAGCTTCGATGACTATTTTTGATTGGATAAGAGAGGGATCAAGGTGGCGGTTTTAGGGGGGGAGCGAGGAGAGGGTCTTTTTTATGGTTTTCGACGCGAGCAGGCGTTGTTGTTTCGTGTCTGTATACGAGAGGGAAAATAAAGACCCGTTCTCGTTTCACCACTTCGTTCGAGGAGGGCCGCAAAAGTAGCCCTACTTCTTAAGTTCCCCGGAAATTGGCTCGCTCTTTTCTACCTGGTATCAAATAAGTATGCCGATGTAGGCGGGGGGGTCGGGAGGGGGGGGTGCTGACTGTCGGTCCGAGTAATCCCCGCAACGCCTTTTTTTCTGTAACAGTACGCAAACCGTGTCTGCAGCGCTCCGCTCCTGAATTATTTTGAAACTTTTTGATGGGTGGAGGGGGGAGCGTGAACGTTCGGCTGGCTTGCTTCGAAGATCGATGGTGCTGTTGCGGGATGACACGGTGCTATGAAGCGTACTTTGACAGGGCAGTATCATAGGGGCCTGACTCCCAAATCATTACGGTACGCTGGTCGTTTTTTGTTGTTGTTTTGTCCGTCGTTTTTTGCTCTTTAGTGCGCCGTTTCGTTGTTTTTATTTCCTTTTTTCACGCGTTCTTCTCCCCGCGCTGCGTGATGATCTTCGCTCGCTCCCTTTTGGTGCCGCCCTGAACTCAAAGCTTCGCGTCCTGTCGCCGACGCTATGCACGGCAACTCTGTCGCTCGTTTCTGTGAAGCAGCAAAGCAAATAGCTAGCTCTCCCTGGCGCCGCACGACGCCTCCAATGCTCCCTTCGCGCGTCCATGTGCACTCGGTTCTTGCGCGCTTCAACGTGCGTTTTTTTTTTCCGGTGTCTTTGCGTTCGTCCGTCCCGATGCCTCTTTTTCGACGGCCAGGATAAGCCGCAGAGGGCGCCCAATCACTCTCGCCTTCAGGCAGTTGCACGCCGCGATCGACCCCGGGGAGGCGAGGCGGTACTGGCAAGGGTACCTCAGGCTCAAGACGGGTGCGTTTTTTTTTTTTTTTTTTTGCGAGTTTGAACACAGGCGGGTGTGGTAAGATTGATGGATGGGTGCCCGGGTGCTTGTCGGCGTAGTGGTCCTCGGCCACCTGAAGGGCGGTGGTTTTGTTTCGGGCTTTTGTTGTAGTGGTGGGTGGTGGTGAATGGTGGTGGGTGGTGGGTGGTGGATAGTGGTGGTGGTGGGTGATGTTGATGTTGGTGTTGATGTTACTGTTGATGTTGGTATAGGTGTTGGTGTTGGAGTCAGTGTTGGTGTTAGTTGGTGTTTATGTGGTTTGTTGGTGCTGATGGGACTCATCAGATTGATAGATTGGGCCTTTCGATGTTTTCGGAATCGCCGGGCGATCCAGAGCGACTTTTGCTATCGCGAAAACGTAGGCCTCGAGAGTTGAAAATAGCGTTCTCGGAAAATATCGTCAATCTGCAGATTGTAGTCAGGTCACATTACAGCAGTGCAATGAAAACGTTCTCCGAGAAAAAATGTACCAGCACTGCTGTAGAAGGCCAGGGCAAAATACAAAAATACCTTTTGCGCCTGTTTCGGGGCTGCCGCGATTGCGAACGAGGTACGGTGCGAGACGTTTATAAGTGTCTTCAGTAGGGCATACCTGATGCGCTCTTCGGGGCAACCGGGTACCCACCCACCTGGGTAGACAGATATAACATCCCTACCAATGGGTAGCGACATTTCCAACATCCCCCATTACCATCATCACCATTTCCAACTTCACCATCCCCCCGCATTAGACACGACGGCGACATTTGGCTGTCCTCAGCCCGCACATATTTTTATTTTTTCCTTTTTTTTATAGGGGTGGGGCTGGCGAGGGGGCGGACGTATATTTCAGAGCTGCTCCTGGGGGCATCGTCCTCCGCGAGGGCCTTCGCGATGCTCAGATATTTTTCTCGTGATCTATCTATCTATCTGCAGTGCATGGATGATCTAGTTCCTCACCTGCCGCTGTGAGAGATTGTGTGGGATCTGCCTACGGTAGTACAGATCCAACCAAGGAAACATGTGCTAGCCAGATCATGTAGATCATTACGAGTCCCGCCCGGCGACATGAACTAAATCATGCAACATCGGGACTAATAAATCTTCCTTGTGAGGTCTGTATCACGAACCGTGCGGAACGATGTACCTGTCCGAGATGTAGATTTTTTTTTGTCACGTGTTTTGCGTTTTGCGCTCCCCATTCGGCCAGGTGACAGCGTGTGGACCGGGAGTTTCTACGTGTTGCGGGAGGACGGTAGCCTATCGTCGTACGCGTCCAAAGACATCCAGGGACAGACACCGGTGAAGGTGATCACGCGTACCGATAGCTTTTTATTTCGTGTTTTGTGCTTTTGTCGCTCGTCTGCCCGCCCGCGTGTCCTTTGGCCTTGTCCCTGTGTTTCTTGTTGCGGTAGCAGTCGCTTAGTGTCTGTCGTGTGTCACTTTTGTGACTGCTGTATGTTGGTGCGCGACTGTTTTTTTTTTTTTTCCCCACGTCGAGGAAGCACCCCAGCTTGCCGCCGCCGCTGCTCCTGCTGCTCCTGCTGCTGCTGCTACAGTTGCTGTTCTTATTCTTATTGCTGTTGTTGCTGTTGCTGCTATTGTTGTTGTTGCTGTTGCTGCTGCTGCTGCTGCTGAGTTGTTGGGCGCCTAGCTATTGTTGCTGCTGCTGTTGAGTTACTGGGTGCCTACTGCATATCCCGTTAAGAGGTGCTTTACTTGTGGGTTCGTATAGGATCAGCTACTGCGTTGATTGCGGGGGGGGGGGGGGGGGGGTGGAGGGTGAGGGAGGGGGTAGTAGAGAGGGGACAGGGGACAGTTACTGGTTAGAATGGAGACAACCTGTTGATTTGTGTCTTTTGGCATCCCTTTCCTGAACTATACCTGGTACCAAACAGTTGTTGGGATTGACATGTCTCGGGAGAATTCCACTTGCGCCTTGCGGGAGACCGATCGCCTTTTTTCCTTCCGGCGCCTTGCGGATGTCGCGCTACTCCCTCGCTCGCTCGCCTGAGAGCCCCCCCTGCCACCCTTGCCGAGTGACGCCCGCCTTCCCGCCTTCTTACCACCCGTGCTCCCATCGACGCGCCTCTGTCATAGGTGCTGCGGGTCGGCAGCGACTGCACGGTAATTCACGGAGATACTCTCAAGCAGTTCCTGGGAGGGGATACCGCATTCTCCGGTCCCTCCCTCGCAGGCGGCAGCAGTAGCGGCAGCGGGGGCGGTTCTGGCGATGGAGGGGGCGGTGGCAGCGGCGCCAGCGGCGGCGGCGGGGGGGAGGAGGAGGAGGAGGAGGGGGAGGCGGGGGGGTGGGGGGCGTTGGAGGTGCCGGGGGGGGCGGACAGGCTGGTGGTTGGAGTGCTTTGCGGTAAGGGAGAGAAGCGTCTTGGGGTCGCATCGTTTGTGGGGGTGGCGTGTTCACAGCCGAGGGTCGCTGTATTATACCGGTATACAGGGATGTTCGCGGGTCGGGTCAAACCTCGCGGGCCAGGTCGAGACGGGTCGGGTAAGGGTGACCCGGACCGAATCGACCCGACCCGACCCGACCCGCGATATCAACAAAATCATCCCGACCTGTGAAGAGCCCTGACTATATACTGGCACGACGTGCGGTGGGCGGTTGGCATTGACGAGTGCTTGTCCCGGGTTTCGAGCGCAGTATCCCTCCCCCCCCCCCAAATGCCCGGCCCGGTCGCCCTTTCCCTCAAATGTCGCTGGACAACGTTGTTTCACCCGGCTCAACGCGGGATATCTGCAAGTGGTATTACGGGCGACCATAGTTAACAGGACCTACGGTACACACAAACACCCATATATTTCCATATTTTTACTGACAATATTTGGTCCTATTTACTATGGCCCCCCGTAGTCGTATTAGCACCAACACCAATACCAACACCAACAGAAATGCCAACACCAACACATAACACCGACACTAATACCAGCACCAATGCTAGCACCAACACTAACGCCAACATCAACACCAACACCAACACCAACACCACCACCGACACCACAACACCAACTCCCTGCGTGGCAGGTGCTGGCACCGGAAGGCCTCCAGCTCTTCCGTGCTCCCACACCCACCGCCCGGCTGGACTGGGTCGCCGCCTTCGCGGTGGTCGCCACGGCCCACGATCTCGGCATGTGGAGGCCGCCTGGCATACGGTCTGTCGGAGCAAACGAAGTCGAGGGCGACGACAGCGATAAGCCGCCCGCCGCGGAAGGCGGAAGACGTTCGCGCGCCCGAGGGGTGTTCCGGTCGGCAATAATACGAAAATTGGGTTTCGATGCGAAGAGGCATAAAATGGAGCACAATACGTTGGGCGGGCAAGTAACCCCTGTGGCGGCGGTGGGGTGGGGGGACGAAATGGGCGAGGGGGGGGGAAGGGGGAGGGGAGGGGCGGCGGGAGTTAGAGGAGACGGTGGCGGTGGGGGGCTTTAAAACTGCGGACGGCGGAGGGGGGGGGGGGGGGGGGGGCGGAGCGAGCGGGTTCGCGCCGAGGACGGTGATGCAGGGTTTCCTGAGAAAGCGGGTGGCGGGAAGGCTCTGGGTCGCGTCGGAAGGCTGGGAGTATCGCTGGGTGGTTTTACGGGTAAGAAGGGTCGGAGTCGTTGCGCATGGTATTGGTGCGGGTTTGCGCGCGGAGGGGGGGTGAGGGGAGGGGAGGGGGGGGGGGGGGGGGGGGGCAATGCAGACCATTTTTTTTTCGCTCGGTGGCGGCAGGCGCACGAAATTTTGTGCGGTATGCAGCGGCATACTATTTAATGCGCGATTCACGAGGTCGAAGCGGCTATGGTGTATTCGCCAGCCGATCTGCTTTATTGGAATAGTTCTACCTGCAGACTGCCGTTTGATGAGTTTCGCGGTCACGGTACCGGTGCGGAATCACGGCTTTCGTGGGGTGAGTGCTTCATGATCTTTGTCCTGCCGGGGCAGGTCGTTGTCCCTGATGTGTGTGATCTGTATGATCTGTATGATCTGTATGATCTGTATGATCTGTATGATCTGTATGATCTGTATGATCTGTATGATCTGTATGATCTGTATGATCTGTATGATCTGCATGATCTGTATGATTTGTATGATCTGTATGATCTGCATGATCTGTATGATCTGCGTGACTGTATGATCTGCATGATCTGTATGATCTGTATGATCTGTATGATTTGTATGATCTAGCTCATGTTGGCGGGTGGGGACCCGTATAGTCGGCACGATCGACTGTAGCACATATTTCCTGGGGTTGTATCTGCCCTGTAAGATAGATCCTGCACAACCTCTCACAACGGCAAGTGGCGAAGAACTAGATGATCTATCTGATCTGTAGATAGATAGATAGATCATGATCTGTCGGTCCGAGGTGTGCATCTTTCCGACGCCGCCCAGCTGGGGCACCTCGGACTGCCGTACGCCGGCGAGTCACGCGCCCTCTCTTAATTAAGTTTCTCAAATCAAGTCCCCTTTCCCGGGCTGCTGCTACGTACAAGCAGGGTGGTTTCCAGCGCGTCGAATCCCGTGGACGGTTGGGATGCCGAGGACAGCGAGTTGCCCCCCGCACAGTTTTTCAGCGAAGTGAAAATCCACAAAACAATCATAAAAGCCGTCACAAGTCAAATCAAGCAAGCAAACAAATAAGTACTCTTTTTTTGTTTTTTTGTGATGCTCTCCCTCCGAATCAGGTCGGGGTCAGCATATACCCTCACGCGCGCCCTGAGGTATTAATAACCGCAGATTGGTCTCTTGTTGCGACGGGAGCGAGCGACGGGTTAAGTTGACGCACTATGTACGCGTTTTTTTTTGTATGTTTTGGAAGCAGGGTGGGCTTGACGGTTTTAGGACTGTAGTCCCGTTTTGGGGACATATTACTTGGAATTAGTGTAGTTTGTCCCCCAAACGAAACTGCAGTCTTAAAAGGCTCAACCCTTCTAGGGCAAAAAGTGCGGTCCCGTTTCTGGGGACAGACCACTGTAATTCTACGTACTTTGTCCCCAAAATCGGGACTGCAAGTCTTAAAAAGGGTAACTCCTGTATTTTTACCAATCCGCCGGAGGATAAAAACAAATACAACTTAGTTTAGCGCAACGCACGCTGCCCTTTCGTTCGCCCCGACCCCCCCCCCCCCCCCCCCCCCCCCCCCCCCCCTCCTCCTCCCCTCCCCCCCTTATTCGGCCCATGTGTGCGTAACGCCTGCTTACGTTTCCTGCATGCGTGTTTTTGTGCGCGCTCAGGATGACGGTCGCTTGCTCTGGTACCTCTCGGTGCCTGCGGACTCATGGGAGGTGCCTAACGGACACCTCTGTCTCCGTGGCGCTAGGGTGTCCTTTAACGAAGGCGCCTTGCTCCGGAGCAATCTCAGAGAGGACGAGGTGCGGTTTGAGTTTATATGTGGGGCAGTTTTGGTGCAGTGTGGTATTGGTGTGGTTTGGTTTCGTGCGGGGTGGGTAGGTGGGGGGGGGGGGGGGGGGGGGGGGGGTGGGTGGGGGTACTCGATAGGAGAGATGTACTCGATCTCATGCATGGCCGTAGTCGTATGACCATAGACCGTCGCATCCCTACAATGCCGCGACGGAGCATGTCGGGTTTTCACCGACCACGTGGACATTGCTTGCACCAAGCAGCGATGCCCCGTGAGGTGTCCGGCGAGTCGCATGAAGAGTGAGCTGCATTCTACTAGGAACCGCTTGTGAGGGGGATTTTCTTGCGTGTGGATGACAGCTTCAATGAGTTGATTTAATTTCCGGTGTTGCCACCTCCAGAGACAGCAATGGCAGTACCATATCATTGCGTCTTGGGTGCCTTACCATAAACACTACGTGATACGATAGTTCCCCTTGTGCGGAGTAAAGGTTCTTCACCCCACACAAATGATCTAATTCGTCCACCAGCTGTGACCGACCGCCCAAAAAAAACATAAACAAAAAACAGTACCCTGGAGGGGGGGGGGGGGGGGGGGGGGGGGGGCGTTAATCGTTGTGAGACCAGCCCTTTCATGCAGTTGTTGCGTGTTTTTTTTTTTCGGTTTTCCAAGGCGTTGAAGGGCGAGAATATAGAGGGGGGGCAGGGGAAGAGATATACACATAAATCCTTCGTTTATAGATATAGACAGAGTGAAAGGTATGGAGGGAAAGAGAGAGAAAGAGGGAGAGAGAGAAAGAGAGCGCGAAAGATATAAAAAGAGGCCACCTGTGGTCCCCCCCAAGCGAAAAAAAAAGGGCAGATGTGTCTGGGGTAAACGAATCTGGCTGACTCAACAAAGTAAATCCGTCCGGGGAAACGTTCTGAACCCTCTTTTTTTTTTTTTTTGTGCTTACAACGGTGTTTTTTAGGTGACAAAAGTACTTGGAACTACTTGCAGTGCGGAATACTGTTTGCAGTGGAAGAGAAGAGCCCACCGTCCTGCTTTTCTTGCTCCCCCCCCCCCCCGATGCTGTCATACGCGTGTGTGTGTGTGTGTGTGTGTTTTTTTTTTCGTCGTTGCGCCGTGCACTATCGTTTGGCTTGTCTCTCCCTCTCTCTCTCTCTCTCTCTGTCTGTCTCTGTCCATCTTATATCGTGCGTCGGTTGAAGGTTAAGGGGGGGGACTTGTGCCCGTTCTTGGTGGATGTGGACGCACGGCACCAAGAGGATCGCCGCGCCGAAGCAGCACGCGAGATGGCGCAACAGCTTGCTCAGCAGCAGCAGCAACACCAGCAGCAGCAGCAGAAGCGACCGCTGCTGCGTCGTCGGCGAGGACACCAGCAGCAGCAGCAGCAGCAGCAGCAGGGGCTTGCCTTGCAGCAGCTCGCTTTGCAGCGGCTTGCCGAACAGCAGATTGCCCATGAGCAGGAGCAGGAGCAGCAGCCACAGCAGCAGCAGCAGCAGCATAGACGGGTGGTATTTCTGAGCGCTTGTGAAGCGGAGGAGCGAGCCGCTTGGGTCGACGCTCTCCTGCGGTGAGTAGTAGTGGACGCTTTCGTCTCAAAAGGAGAATCCCCCCCTACCTCTTCCCCCCCCCCCTCTTCCCCCCCCAGGTTGTGTTGGCGACCGTTGGCGACGACGCTGTATAACACGCCCCTCACTGCGTGAGCTGGACAACCAGGGTACTTTTTTTTTTTTTTTTTTTTTTTTTTTTCCGGTCACCATGGCTGGCGATCGAGTTAGACGCCTCTTGTGCAGGGAGAACCTTAACTCCGCACAAGGGGAATGATCGTATCACGTAGTATGGGTGTGGCAAGGCGCCCCCCCCCACGAGGCAGTCACACGGCACAGCTGTTGCTGTCTCTGGAAGTGGCCACACCAGGAAACAAATCCATCAATTCGACGTTGTCATCCGTATGCAAGAAACTCCTCGTCACGAAAGCATCACTGATACGGGGGACCATAGTAAATGGGACCAATTTTTGTTAGTAAAAATAGGTAAATGTGTAGGTTTTTTGTGTGTACCGTAGGTCCTATAAACTACGGCCCCCCCGTAGTAGTAGGATGCAGCTCGCCCTTCATGCGACTCGCCCAACACCTCACGGCGCTTCGCGCTTTTGGTGCAAGCAATGTCTGCCTGGTCGGTGAAAACCCCGGCGTGCTCCGTCTCGGCATTGCGTACAGGTATGCGAGGGTCTATGGTCATGCGAGTACGGCAACGCATTGACACGATGACACTTCCGCCCCCCCTCCGCCCCCCCCCCACCCCCTCCCCTCTGACCATCCTGGTGGCCTGTAAGCGCCTAGGTCGGCGCCCTCTCGCGTTGAGTAGCGGACGCTTTCATTCCCCACTCCCCTATATGGGAAGCTGCCACCCCCCGCCTGCTCCCCCCGTGCGTTTTGCCGGAACTTCGCCGGACAAAGCCCGTACGGCATGGTTGCGGCAGTATGGGTCGGGATTAAGGCCAGGGAGGGGGTCTTGGGTAGGGTAGGGTGTCAAGACATTAAATAGTGGTCCTTCATAATGGAACTGACCGGGGAAACACACGGCGGTGTTGCCCCGAATTTCATGCTAAACCAAAAAAAAAAACGCTAATTTTTTTGCAGAAGGCAGCTATGTGGATGCAATTAGTCTGAGGTGGATGGCACGCAAGTCCGTCGTTGCGCTCCCGTTTTTGTGTGTGTGTAGATTGTGGATTACACGGGCCCCGTCCCCCTCACCCCTTCCGGAACACGCCTCCCACTCCCCACCCGAACCCGCATCCCTTCCCTTCCCTTCCCCTTCCCTTGCCTTTTCTTGCTTTTCGATTTATGATGCTCGTTTGGACGCCGGGTGGGGGTGGGAAGGTACGCGCGGAGCGAGGGACCAGACCTCGAGCTAGGCCGCGAGATAAGGCTGCGGGCGAGAGACAGGCGAAGAAAAGGCCTCGAACGCCTCTTTGCAGAGCCTGAGGGGGTCCTCGCCCGCCCACACGAGACATTTGCGCTGCTTGTGGAGGGGCGGCGGGGAGCGGGGGGGGGGGTAACTAGGGCCGAGTTCTGCGAGGTGTGTGAGCGACTGGGATGGGATGGGGAAGGGGCCCTGCGGGGGGGGGGGGGGGGTACTCATTATCATGCATGACCGTAGTCGTATGACCATAGCTGGGGGGGGGGGGGGGGGGAGAGGGGGCATGTGAGTACATTGATGATGAGGAAGCTTGGATTGTTTTTTGGAGCGCAGCTGGGCCATTGCGCGATAACGCGGGTTATTTGGAGCACTGGGGGGGGGGCATGAGGGGCAGAGGGGCGGGGAGGGGTGGGGGGGTGGAGGGGGGATGGTGGAGGGGTGGGGATGGGGGTATCGGGGAGTGGGGGGGGGGGGGGGGGGGGGGGGGGGGGAGGGGGATGGGGGGAGCGGGGAGATTTTGTCTTTTCGTTGGTGTCGCAGTTGGGTGGAGAATTCAGATTGTGAAGTACTTGGATTTTTCTTTCTTGTTGTTGTGCTTCGAGAGGTTTTCAATTTGTCGGATGTCGCTGGTCTCCAAGTCGTTTTGATGTTGGTGCTCTCCAGCGGCGTCCGCCCGGGCTAGCAACCAAGCACGCCGTGCCGTGCTTATTGGGGTCCGACCGTCGGAAAGACGACTGATCTGACGTTAGCATCGTTGCTGTGCTTGCATCACCCTGACGGTCGCTGCGTCTCGCGTCTACTATCTTCGCTCGAGACATGGCATCACAGCTCGCGCCCTTCTCGGCGGTTGTCGTCCCTCTGCAGGAGACCTTAGCCCCCCTCCGCGCGTCCTGTCCCATCCCGTCCTGTCCTGTCCTGTCCTGTTCTGTCCCGTCCCGTCTAATCCTGTCCTGTCCCACCCTGTCCTGTGCTGTCCTGTGGTATCCTGTTTTGTCGTATCGTGCCGCGTCCTGTCTCGTCCTGTCCTTTCGTATCATTCCGTGCCCTGTCCGCTCTGCCCTGTCCTATTCTGTCCTGTCCCGTCTTACCCCGTCCTGTCGTGTGGTGGTCTGTTGTGTTCTGTCGCGTTCTGCCCTGTCCCGTCCCGCCCTGTCCTGTCGTCCTCTCGATTACACCACTGTTCTCGAAAAAAAACGAAACTCGGGGTTGGCGGGGGGCGGGGGGCGGGGGGGGGGGGGTTCGCCGCGCGCCGCTTGTCGTTGTGACTGGTCGAACTTGTTCTCATCGTTGCGGCATGGGGGCATCAAAAAGAGCGCCGGTCAGCACCTCCTGCCTATGTGCGACGCGTATACCGCCGGAGCTGTTTTCGACTCCCTCTGCCCGAAACGCATGGACGTTCCCGACAATGCTGGTGAGTTCCCCCCACCCTGACCCCCCCCCGGGCCCCCGGGCTCACGCGCACGGATGCTTCCTCGGTAGAACTCCCGTTTGTGCCCGGCGCGCCTAGTTGTAGACACGACCCTGGAGGAAAATTGTTTCTGGAAATTTCATCGGTCAGACACTTATGTACTAGTTTTTAGTGTTGTTCGGTGTTTTTCGGGGGAGGGAGGGTTATAGAACTCTAACCCTAGCGTTGGAATGCCCAAATACACTACGAAACCCTAAACCTAACCCTAGCCCTGAAATGCCCAAACGCACTAAACCCGGTAAAATAGTGTCTGGAGTTCCCCACGTGATCGTGTTTACAAATGATGTAATAGTACGTGTTATTTGTGCCTCCACCCCGGCGATCACGATCCTTGGAGATAGATGGCCATAGCAGGCTAAACAGGAAAGGGGATACGTACTATCTGAAAAAGCGTGATGAGCGCCCCAAATGTTGGAGGTTTCTCTGTTTGAAATAAGGAACGGTGCTCCGCGAAAGGTATGCGCGGTCAACGGTCGAATGATTTACGGCTAGCAGCGAATGCGTACCCGCCCGCATGGCTTGGGTTGCGACTCGGCCGTCATTTATTTAATGTCTGTGGGTTCTGGCGTTTTCTCGTACGGTGGTTCCGGCGCAAAACGTTCACGGTTAGACAGGTAAAACAAACGTTCAAGCCGTGTTTTCGGCGAGAATCCTCAAAATAAAAGTCCGAGCCGTTATGCGGAACGTTGCCGAAACGCCTGACAGATCACTCTCTGAATGATCTACAGATCCTTATGTCTGCCGGTGTGAGACATGTTGCGCACGAGCCGCATCATACAAAAGGTGCTCATCAAGCTCCAACGATGACGAACGTTTTTCTACTTCGATGTGCAGATCACCTGCTGTTTTGCCACCGCTGCTGCTATTGCTCGCTCTACCACTGTGCTGCTATCATGCACCACTTCTACTGCTAACACTGCAACTCGTTAGTGCCGTGGCGTTGCGTACTGATATTGCTCCTCTACTACTCACTGCTATCGCTTCTGCTGCTGCCACTTACAGCTCCGTTGGTCCCGTTCCGTTGCTCGTGCTTTGCACTTTGTTTTTCTTTCCTTTTTTCTATCAAAACGTTTTTTGTTTTTTGTTTGTTGTTTAGCCTTGGTTTTGTGACCGCGGGGCTATACATTCATTGGAAAGTTGGCTAACGTCAGGACATCATCAAACTATTTCCACTACTACTACTACTACTACTACTACTACTACTACTACTACTACTACTACTGCTGCTACCACCATTTCAGGGTCGTGGTTGAGAGTCGTGGTCCCCAATCGGTTGCACATCAAGCAATACAGCGGGTTTTCACTACTGCTATTTGCACAACCGCTACCGCTACTGCTGCTGCTGCTGCTGCTGCTGCTGCTTGCGCGTTTTCTCAGGCCCGTCTTCCGCAGAGACCCTTGACGAGCTGCTGGACCTGATGGGGGAAGGCACCGAGGCAGGAGGCGCCGATGGGGTACGGACTGGGAGGGTACCCGCTGAGGCCCTCGCGGGACACGGGATCGGCGAGAGGTACGGTACTCCTCAGGAACGTAGTTTTGGGACTGTCCAAGACGATACCATACATGACACACGTATAGAGCAGGGTAGCAGTGGGACCACTCCCCAACCCCCCCCCCCCCCCCCCCCCCCCCCCCCCTCTCCCCTCCTCGTCCTCCTCCTCCTCCCCCATCTCTCCCTGCCCTCCCCTTACCCCCACTTTCTCTTTCTCCCTATCCGCCCCCTCTTTGCCTCCCTACTCCCCATCCTCCTCAAGGGTCCATGGTCATACTACTACGGCCATGCATGACATGAGTACCCCCCCCCCCCCCCCCCCCCCCCCCCCCCACGTCTCTCGAGTTAGATCATTTTTTGTGCGGGGAGAACCTTACCTCCGCACAAGCGAGAGATGATTGTATCACGCAGTGGGTGTATGTTGAGGCACCCACGAGGCAGTCACATAGTAAACCCATTGCTGTCTCTGGAAGTGGCCACACCGGAAATAAATCAATTCGTTGACGCTGTCATCCATGTGCAAGAAAATCCGCCTCGAAAGCGGTTTTCAGTAGGATGCAGCTCACCCTTCATGCGACTCGCCCAACACCTCGCGGGCGCTTCGCTGCTTGGTGCAAGCAATGCCTGCCTGGTCGGTGAAAACCCGACGTGCTCCGCCCCGGCATGGTAGGGATGCGAGGGTCTATGGTCGTGCGACTACGGCCGTGCATGATGATGAGTACAAAAAAAACCCCCACCTCCCTCTCTCTCTTCCCCAGCCCCGTCCCTTTCCTCACCCCCCCCCCGCCCCTCCTCTCACCTTCCTCCTTCCCCCCCTCCTCCCCATCCCCTCCCTCCCTTCCCGCCGAGAAAGGCTGACGTTTGAGGTGTTCAACCGCTACGCTGAAGCTCTCTCCCGCGCCTTTCGCCCGTCCGACGCCCACCCGTCCTGGGAGGACCTCCGCCTCCGCCTGGGTCTCCACCCTCTGGAGGCGTTGCTGATGGGGGAAGAGTTTGTGGCGGAAGCTTTGCGTTCTTCGTCGCAGCTGGACTTGATGGCTTTGACCGCAGGGGGGGTCGGGAAATTTGTTTCTGACCGACCGGCATCTGTTCCTGCACTTTCCCAAGAGGCAGCAGGTATGTGAGTCTTGGAGGGTGGAGGTAGGGTTTGGTGGGGGGGGGGGTCGGCGGGGGGGGAGGGGGGGGGAAGAGGGGGGAGGCTCTCCATAATAGAGGTACTAGTATACGAGCGGGTAACGCTCTGTTCGAAAATAGTAGAGAACGTCTGGTTGTTGATATCCTACACTTGGAATGGAATAAAAATATACCAATCGGTCCGTATGTGTTCGGAAAAAGCGATAGAAGTCAGTACCACGCACAGCTTGCAACTATTTACGGGGGGTCCATAGTTAATAGGACCCATGGTATACATAAAAACCTATATATTTACCTATTTTTACTAACAATATTTGGTCCTGTTTACTGTGGTCCCCCCGTAACAGTGATGCTTCGACGAAATCCTCTGTCTCGCGAGCGAATGTATTTTTACCTTTTTATTTGCTGGTACATAGCACAGACGTAGCGAAGGACGCATGGGGAATGTGGGGGGGGTGGAGGGTGGGGAGAGCTGAAAAGGGCAGTGTCGCGCGCGTGTACCTCTGCTGGGCCCGGCGCAGCTTCATGCACGTCATGCTTGAAGGCACTCACGAGTGAGTGAGCATCTCTCTCCTCTACGTACCCTTGCCTCACTGGTCGAAATTTAAAGACGTCGGTAGAGCCCACGACTATCAAAAAGCCAAAAAGCGTTAAATCCGTCGGTCGTCATTGACCAAGTTACGTTTCGTTCTTGTCCTATTAGTACGTACGTACGTACGTACGTACGTACGTACGTACGGACTTTGAAACGTTGTAGGCATGTACAACACGCTCGCATCATGGGTATGTACGGCGCTATTTCGGTGGAGCCTGCAGTAGTAAGTAATCAGAACCAAATATGCTGCGTAAACATGGGGGGCCTATCGTGGGTCCTGATTGCTGTATATGCCCCCCCCCCCCACCCCACCCCCCCCTCCCGACACCATACTCGGAGTTTGCGGATCGCTCACGACAGGCGGTTTGGTGAGGCCGCGCCTCCTCACTGGCAGCAGGAGCTATATGTTGATGATCATGCAGATCTGGCAACACATCCGCCCTCAAAACATCTACCGTAGAGCGTCAAGTTGGGGAAACTGATCTATTTGATCTATCTGATCTGTCTGATCTGTCTGATCTGTCTGCTCTATCTGAAAGGTTTGCACCACTCTGTCCCTACACCACTCTGTCTCTACACCACTCTGTCCCTGCACCTCCCTGTCCCTAAACCCTAAGAGACCGTTTACATTGAACACTAATGGATAAACTTTCCTTATACTTGTACAGGGTGGTACCAGGCATTTCGCCGTCTTCCAATATGTGTGACGTAAGATGCGCAGACAGACTTTTGGGCACGCAGAAAACACCCCCGTCGTTTTACGGTGGATGTTTTGTGTGTGTTTTTTTTGTTTTTTGTTTTCCATCCTTTCATTTTTGGTGGGTGTTTTTTTTTTTTGTTGTTTGTTGTTTGTGCGCGTCTCAGGTCCGAGTGATCCCCCTGGGGACCGTTCAGGACGTCAGGGCTTCGAGCAGCCGAACGGGCCCCTTCACGGTGGACGACTCCATCGAGCTCGTTGGTTGCGAGGTGAGCGAAACGTGCGTACGCGTACGTATACACGTGGCGGACGATTCCTGCTCGTGGGTACAAAACGTATTTATGAGTGTAGGCACACACACGCCCTGAATTCTGCAGCCTCAGATTTTTTGTTCTCTCCTCCGCGAGGAATGTCTGTCTATCCTGCGTGACGCCATGTGAAACCCGTTGTACGCGCGATCGAAGAGTCACACACGGTGTGCAAAGACGAGCCATTACGGAGGGACCATAGCAAATAGGACGCAATATTGTTAGTAAAAATAGAGAACTAGTATATAGTTTTTTTTTTGTGTGTACCGTAGGTCTTATTTAGTATGGTCCCCCTATAGCTTTTCTACGAAATCCTCTGTTCTCATCACACCTGAACTTTTTTTGTTGTTGTTGCTTCTAACATTTTTTTGTGGGTTTGTTTCTAACATTTTACACCGGTATATGTATATGTGTGTGTGCAACAATCGAAATCGAATTCGTCTTTCTCTCTCCTAAGGTGCACACGGTTCCTCTTGGCCTGAACCGCGACGAGGGGGCGGGCAAGGAGGCCGCGGCTGCCGCCGCCGCGGCTGCTTCGCAGGCGGCCACGGCAGCGGCTGCAGCGACGGCAGCAGCAGCGGAAGCGGCAACAGCAGCAGAAGCAGCGGCAGCGGCAGCAGCGGCGACATCGGCGGCCGTGGCGGTGGGGACGACAGCGGCTGCGCCGATGTCGGCGGCGACGACAAGTGAAAAAAGTATTTCTTTGTCTGCCCCGCCTCGGCCAGCCAGTGCTAAGGCTGGTAGCGGTGTTGGTGTTGGTGTTGGTGGTGTTGGTGGTGTTGGTGGTGTTGGTGGTAGTGGTGGTGGTGTCGATGTTGGTGGTAAGCAGCGGCGACCGGAAGAACGAGAGGAATATCGAGATAATACCGGGGGGCGGGGGCGTGGGAGTTATCGCCCCGCGGCAGGTGGAAGCGGTGGCCTCGGCGGCAGTGGCTACGGCAGCGATAGCGGCGGGGGTGAGGGCGCTGGCGGGGGCAGGGGCGTCGGAGGACAGGGGTACGGGGGGAAGACGCGGCGGCGGCAGCAGGAAGGACAGAAAGGAGACGGGCGGGAGCGAACGCCTACCGGTTAGTGTTCACCAAGGTACGGAAAGGCGGCGGGTGCTCTTGCTCGCTCGACGAGCACGTTCGTTCGACAGTAGACGGTCGTTGGAAGGAAAATATGTGGAAATATGTGCGGTGGAAGAAGGGAGGATAGCGGCCCAGGTTTCGGGTACCATCGTGGCGTCTTTAGCGGGGGGTATGTTGCTACCCCTTGTGTTGCGTGTGGGTCCCATTTTTTTTTTTTTTTTTTTAAATTTCGGCGGAAGGAGTGCGAAACGGCGCAGACGGGCTCTTTGTAGCGTTCACTTGGAAGTTGTGTGTGTGCGTGCCCAAGCGCGTGGCTCGCCGTCAGGCGGTTCAGTCACCGCTCCCACCTTTTTTTTTTTTTTTTTTTTCTATGAAAAACATGAAATTACGTGTTTTAAAATGCGCTAGCGAAGGGGATACCGTAATAATCCAGTAAACCCCCCCCCCCCCCCCCCGCGAAGGGGATACCGTAAGAATCCAGTAAAAACCCCCCCCCCCCCCCCCCCCCCCCCCCCCCCCCCGGTTGGGTTGGCGTCGGTTGGCAACGACACTGTAAAACATGCCGCTCACTACGTGAGCTAGACATCCAGGGTACCGTTTTTTTTCTTTTTTTTTTGGCGGTCGCCCACAGCTGGTTGTCGAGTGAGATAATTTGTGCGAAGTAAAGAACCTTTACTCTGCACAAGGGAATTGATCGTATCACGAAGTGTTCAGGGTAAGGCACCCAAGAGGCAGTTACATAGTACTCCCATTGCTGTCTCTGGAAGTGGCTACACCGGAAATTAAACTAACTCATTGAGGATGTCATCCATATGCAAGTCCACCTCACAAGCGGTTCTTAGTAGGATGCAGCTCACCCTTCATGCGACTCGCCGGCCACCTCACGGCGCTTCGTGCTTGGTGCAAGCAATGTCTGCCTGGTCGGTGAAAACCCGACATGCTCCGTCCCGGCATTGTAGGGATGCGAGGGTCTATGGTCATACGACTACGGCCATGCATGAGATCGAGTACATCTCTCCTATCGAGTACACCCCCCCCCCCCCCCCCCCCCCCCCCCCCCCCCCCCCCCCCCCCCCCCCCCGCGAAGGGGATAACGTAATAATCCCCCCCCCCCCCCCCCCCCCCCCCCCCCCCCCCCCCCCCCCCCCCCCCCCCCCCCCCCCCCCCCCCCCCCCCCCCCCCCCCCCCCCCCCCCCCCCACTCCATGATAGTGAGTACCCCCCCCCCCCCCCGGAACGACTTTTCGAGGTGACACCTCCACAGCAAGGGTGGTGTTGAACACATCTTGTCGAGGGCTGTCCGAAAGCGTGTCGTTTGGTACTGGCACCTTCCTTGTTGCGGAGTTACCCAGCTCGATACGTCGGTCCCCGGGGGAGGGGCGGGGGGGGGGGCGTACTCATTTGTTGGGGGGGCGTTTACCTCGCATTAGTGCGGTATTTGGCTCCTATGGTAATGGTCTGCCCTCTCCTTACGCTCGCGGTGATGGTCAACTGTAGTCCCAAAGCCCCCTAGTCCTTTAGTAAGTGCACCCACCCGCCCAACCACCAACGATTTTCGGGGAAAACTACTCGGAATTGGACTGGGATCATTTGTGCAGCGGTAACATGGTTATTTGATACCTGGTACAAGACAAACAAAAAGACATTATGCATGCAAGAGATGGAACGAGGATCGCCCAAAGGTTGTTGGAGGTGTCTCTGTCAGGAGTGGGACCGGTGCTCCTTATCGAAAGGCATGCGTTGGTCAATGGTCAAATGTCTGAAGCAAGCAGCCAATGAGTACCCCCCCCCCCCCCCCCCTCACAAGCGGTTCCTAGTAGGATGCAACTCAGCCTTCGTGCGACTCGCCGAGTACCGCACGTTTCGCTTCGCGCTTTGTGCGAGCAGTGCGTGCCTGGTCGGTGAAAACCCGACGTGCTCCGTCCCGGCATTGTAGGGATGCGAGGGTCTACGGCCATACGACTACGGCCATGCATGCTATCGAGGTGCTCCGTCTAGAACGGGATGCGTGGGCAATGGTCAAATGACTAAGGCAAGAAACAAATGAGTACGCCCCCCCGCCCCCCCCCCCCCCCCCCGCCCCCCCGGTAATGCCTGTTTGGAATCATCCCCGGCCAGGTGAAGGTGCAGATGCTGGTGTCGAAGGCGGAGGACGGCGGCGGAACGCGACAGGAGTGGTTGGACTGCCTGCGAGAAATGGTTGAGGTACTATTACTAGTAGTTGGTTGAAAACGACAATCACACTACACTGCTAAAGTGTGCTGTGATTGTTATCCCTTCTTCAAGACTGCAGTCACGCTTTGGGGGACAAACCACTCAGAATTTGAGTGGTGTCTGAGTCACACATGCGGTCGAGGGTAGGCTTCCCAATCGATTGGGAAACCTGTTCAGAACAATCATTGGGAAACCTCTCCTCCTCCCCGTTTCGGGCCTACCCCTAACGATTAAGGTCCCACCGTGAGATAGCAGGTTTGGCTATTAACCCCTCCCCCCTTTGGAACGCTTTTTTGCTAGCGACCGAGACAATTATTGATCGACCGTCTACGAGCGGCGTGAGCACCCATCGTTTAACGGGTAGGAAGGAACATGCGGTGCGCGTACTGCCCGAGTCTGATAACATCGTATCCCGTGCGTTTTGGTGTCTTGGGAAACCGCCAACCATTGCATCAGCCGCCAAAATGACGCGGTGTGGCCGTTTGTGTAGCCCCCAATGGTTGTCGTCAACCCCTTCCTCCTGAAGCCCCGAGAGGGCTATGTAACAGGAGACCGCGCTATTTGGCCCCCTTGACTTGCCCAGAATCGTTGCGGGGGGACGTCCTGTAAGAGCAATCTTTTGCAAACATGAATGGAGTATGAAGGTACGGGGATCTCTTGTGTTTTGTTTCTGGTCCATCGTTGGGTTTCTGATTTGCTGCAGTATCCCCTCGTATTCGTGCATCGCCAAGGCCCGAAAAAGTTCTTGACGCGCCCCCCCCCCCAAAAAAAAAAAATCTCGAAAAGAACCCCGACTCCTGAACTAACAACCTTTGTTTATTTAGCATTGTTCTTTTGCAGTTTTTTTTTTTCGTCCTGGTCCGGTCTGGCTTGTGTTTTTTTTGTGTTTCTCGTGCCCGGTACGTTGGCATCTCACTTGCTTTTACTATGGTCCCCCGTTAATTTTGCGATTATGTGTTTTTCTTGTTTTTTTTTTTTTTTTCTGTCTCGCGGTCTGTGACCACACAACTAGTACGGGGGGCCATAGTAAATGGGACCTATGGTGCACACAAAAAAACAATATATTTCCCTATTTTTTCTAACAATATTTGGTCCTGTTTGCTGTGGTCCCCCCTTGATAGTGTTTCTCTAGGACAAGGAATCAGGACGGACACTGGGGTGTCCTGGTGTAGCCGGATAGAAAGAACGGTTCGACGTGAAGACAACACACGCCCTCGGCAAAAACTGCCCGGCTCTCATGCCAACTACAACACTGGTCTGCTGTCCCCCGACACATGGGCCGCAGTCACACATAGAAATGCTACGCACCTGCCTCTCGTCGACGAGGTGCCGCGTTGATATTCCCTTGAATCCCACTGGACCAACTCAGGGAGTTAAGAATAACCCTGGGTGGTTGTCTCCGGCCGGCGGCAGCAGAGGGAGAGAAAGGCCGCTGGGTCCCCAAACTTAGTGCTGTATGTCTGGCCACATGGTGCCGGGTACGGATTTAGCTCTGAACACGACGCAGTGGCACAGCAGTGGCACAGCAGTGACAGCAGTGACAGCAGTGTTGTTTTACATTCCCGCTTTCGCGGTACGTGACGTTTTTTTTTTTTGTCGCAATCGCGCTAAACAAACCACGCGACACGGCACGCTCGTGTTTTTGCGTGCGCCAAATAAGTGCAGGGAGGCGCGGGTGGGTGGGCGGGGGCGGGGGCGAGGCGGGGCGGCGGTGGGCGGCGATGGTATAATAGCACGCGCGACAGACCCCGACGTTTCGACCCGAGCCGGCGGCTACTCTGTTTTTTTTTTTTTTGTGTTTTTGTTTTTGTTTTTTGTTTTACCTGCTTGCGTGATCACGCTCACGAGCGTGATCACGAGAAGCCAAGACCCCTGCTCGCCGAGGTGTTTTCGTTTTTTTTTTTTTTTTTCTAACCCGTGTCCCCTCCCGGACGTCAATGTTGTGCCAGGCGCATCACCGGTCCCGCGGGCCCCTACACCACCACCACCACCACCACCGCTTTTAGCGACGACATCGTCGTTGTTTTCGTCCCGGTCCTTTGCGACCGGCGGCGGCGGCGGAGCCGGCGAGCCCCCCCGACCAGCGACGGGGAGACCTCACAGCGCGGACCCGAACCTTCGCAAGGAAGGCACCGGTCCAACAACCGTGGCCGAGACTCCGGACCGGCCTTACGGCCACTCTCGCAGCCGAACCAGCTCGCGCGACGAAGGTCCGCTTCCTGACGAACCCGCCTCTCTTTATGGAAACCCTGCGGGGCGCACGAGGTCGGGGGGGGGTGGAGCCGCGTCGGGATGGGACAGAGGCGGCACCGACGAAGAGTTCGGGGGGAGGGGCGGCGTTGGCGGGGGGTGGGTGGGGGGGTGTGGCGTCGCTAGGCGGGGGGGAAGCGAGAAGGCTGGCTAGGAAGGTCGGCGCTCTGATCAGAGACCAATCCCCGTCTTCGGGCCTGGAGGGTTTCAAGTAGAGGAGGCTCGCCTGAGGTTGTGGGTGAGACGAGGCGCGGGTAGCGTAATGGAGGAGGAGGGACCGATGACGGGTACAGCAGGCGGCTCTACGAGCCTGAGAATCTTTTATTTTCGACCAGGCTCGAGTTATTGTGTGAGGCAGAGTCTGGGGCCCTACAACTATTTAGGGTTAATTTTTTTTTTGTTTCTTGCTTTAAGATGGTTTGTTTTGTTTTACGCCGAAATGGATGCAAACTTGTATATATATATATATCTCCCGGTTTCTTCAAGTGCTGTCCCCTCACCAAGGACGCTGGTAATCCGAGTCAGGCGGGAGAGCCGCTGAGGGAAGGTATGTGCTGGGGAGGGGGCGGAGGCCGAATGCTCGTGATGCTGGAGAGGTCCGAGGTTAAGACGCGAGAGAAAAAGCCTTCCGTTACGCTTCCTTCCGGTCTTGTGCGTTGTGCCCACGCACGCGCCTCGCGTTCCGAGAACGCCTGCTATCCAAACAAGCGTACAGAGAAAAAGTGGGGCAGCAGTGCCTTCCTCTTCTAGACGGGCGATTTATCTAGCTCTCGGTCGAGCGCCGTTTCCCAGTGCACCCCCCCCCCCCCCCCCCCCCCCCCCCCCCCCCCCCGACCCCGTCCCCCACCTCGACTGGTACCCCCACCCCCACCCACCGCCTGCCTCCCCCCCACCTCCCTTCGTTCTTCCGTTGCGGCGCGACACCTTTCGCTTCGATCCCCTTCGTTGGGCGGTGAAGACGGCGGCCAACATAATGCGCTCCCTGGCCCTGTCGAGGGCGACCGGCTCGGGGGCGCGTCCGCTGCTGTTTCTTTCTTGCGAGGTTCCCAACCGGCACGAGATCCTCCGCGCCTTTGCGTCGTCGTCGGCCGATGACGGGTGCAGCGGTCCCGCCGGCAGCGGCGGAAGCGGCGAATGTTTTCGTCCCGAGGGTGTTCAACAGAGTGAGGGTGGTGTTCAAGGGGCGGGGACGGTCAATGTAGGGATGGGGAGATGGCGGTGGCAGCGGCAGCGGCGAGATTTGGGGCGGCGGCGCTGGTTGCTGATTTTGGCGCGGTTCATGTCGAGGCCTCGGGAGTTCGAAAGACGAAGGGCGGCTAGCGTTCGGGCGTTCACGCCGCAGAAGTTCCGGCAGGAGTGGGAGTTGTTCTGGGAGCTGCTGGATCCTGTGTCGGATGCCGTCGAGAGAACGGTCGAGGTGAAGCGGCGGCGTATTGGAGGGGTCGTGCAAGGGGGGCGGTGAGGGGTGGGATGTACAGCAGGAGGAGCTTTTTTTTTTGGAGGGTCGCGCAAACGTGTTTTGCTTGCTTTGTTTCTCCGTGTATCGTGTGTGTGTGTGTTTTGTGGTGCATGTGTTCGTAGCCGGCCGAAAACGAAAATGAAAACGAATACGGCGTACGTTGTGTGTAGAAACTCAAAAAGGCGTTCTTGAACGCGTGGCAGCGGTGAACGACTGTAGACAGCGTTCTGGTGCCCCCCCTACTACCTTGGACGCGTCGTCTTCGACCATCATCTCGCAACCTCTGAAAAAGAACCCGACCGTGATCGCCCCCTCTCTCTTCCCCCCCCCCCCCCCCCCCCCCCCCCCCCCCCCCCCCCCCCCCCCCCCCCCCCCCCCCCCCCCCCCCCCCCCCCCCCCGCCCGCCCCCCGCTGCCGCCCTCGCCCCCCCCCCTCCCCCCACCCCCCCCCCCCCCCCCCCCCCCCCGCCCCCCCCCCCCCCCCCCCCCCGCCCCCCCCCCCCCCCCCCCCCTCCCCCCCCCCCCCCCCCCCCCCCCCCCCCGCCCCACCCCGCCCCCTCCTCCCTCCCCCCCCTCCCCCCCCGCCCCGCCCGCCGCCGCTGCCGCCCTCGCCCCCCCCCCCCTTGCCCCCCCCCGCCCTTGCCCCCCCCCTCCGCCCCATCCCGTCCCCTTGGGCATCAGGACCTTTTGGCGTGGACGTACCCCGTTCGGAGCCTGTCTGTGATGTCGGCGCTGCTTCTGGTGGCGTACTACGACCTCGTCCGCTACGCGATCCCACTCGCGCTGCTCAGCAACGTTGCCTACATTTTTGGTGAGCTCAAAAGGGTACCGCCGCGTCGATGCACCCGCCTGCTACAATAGGACCCGGAGAGCTAGGAGTGTCCCCTCGCGAGCCAGGCTACAGCGGCGGTCCCTCTGGAGTGCCGGTTGAGTGGTGCCGGCTGCCCTATATAGTGCCGGTGTGGGATCGCTTGGCACACGGTACTATTACGGGGGGACGATAGTAAATAGGACCTACGGTACACACAAAAACCTATATATTTTCCTAATTTTACTAACGATTTTTGGTCCTATTAACTATGGTCCCCCTTACTAAGGGATTCACCAGTGCGGTAATGTGCTATTAATAGTGCCTGTTGCCGCTATAATAATGCCGGTATTGTTGCCTGCCGCATATTCATACCGACACTACACCGACACTACTGAGGCATTATGGAGGGACCACTACTGCATGTGTATATACTCTGTGGTTGGCGGGATCGTGGAGTGCCCACCAAAGTCGCCTCCCTTCCCGTCTTGCGACAGTGCCGCGCTTAACTGCCGTATTTCTTGTGCTTCATCATCAGACCAATCTACTTCCATGTGATGTTGGGTCTGGTGGCTAACCTCGTAGCTGTCGATTTTCGCGATTTTGGAGCCGTGCAAGCGAGTCCGCCTCACGAGCCGTTCTCAGCAGGACGCAGCTCGCCCTTCATGCGGCTCTCCGAACACCTGACGGCGCTTCGTGCTCGGTGAAAGCAACGTCTGCCTGGTCGGTGAAAACCCGACGTGCCCCGCCATGGCATTGTAGGAATGCGAGGTTCGATGGTCGTACGACTACAGCCATGCATGAACTTGAGTACCCCCCCCCCCCCCCCCCCCCCCCCCCCCCCCCCCCCCCCCCCGCCGCGCTAGGGACCTTTTTTATCGTGCAAAAGTCGACGCAGAAAATGGCTTGCTTGTGTACGCGCGTTCCGAAACGAGTCGACGAGGAGGAAGAAAATGCACGGAAAATATGCCGAAACTCTTTCTCCCGCGATGCAAACGAAGGCGCGCGCCGCACTTGGGAGGAGCGCGCCTGCTATGTGACCCCAGATTGGAGTTGTGAGAGGGATGGACGGGGCGAAAGACGATCAAGTGGGATGGGGGAAAAAAAAAAAAAAAGAACAAGGGTTTTGTGTACCCGACACATGGCTGTGGTTCCGTTGGGGGACCGCTTTGAAACAATCCCAATGTAGTGGCACCAATATTATGAGTGAAATTACTTCATCAGAAAGATCTTCTTTTTTTTTGCCGCGGTAGTGTACCACAGGTACCTGGTGAGGGCGAGAGCATGCAGGCGCTACAGTAGATTTTTTGTCGGGAGGTTCGAGAGGGGCCTTCCTTTCCTTGAGCGGAGCCCCTCGCCTATTATCGATGTAGTGGTCATCCGTTCGTGTGTACAGTGTCGCTTGCGATTTTTTGCGCGCTCAGCTTTCCGTGTCCGAGAGTGGTTGGGTTGGAAAATTGTTTGGTTTTTTTTGTCGGTTTTGAGGCCGAACCACCCGCGCACCCTCGTACCCCCACCCACCCACCCACCCACCCACCCACCCACCCACCGAACATCCGCCTTAAAGTGGAGTTTTTTCGTTTCTGAAGCCTCGATGTAGTGGCCACACAGCCACCGCGATTGGATGGTTGGGTGGATGGGTGAGTTGGTGGTGGTTGGGCGATTGGGGTGGGCAGGTGGCTGACCCCTATAAGAACCGGCCGCACGCTTTAGAGTGGGGACAAATTATTCAGCACTGCTTTAGAGTGGGATATATTTTTAGGCAAACGAGTAGTAGAAGGGTTGAGTAGACAGGCCGGAGGGGGGGGGGGGGGGGGGGGGGGGGGGGGGTCAGTGGGTCGATGCTGCACGCGAAACGCCGATTATTTTTTCTTTTCTCACCCCGCGTAAGTTTGGACCTACAGTGCGCAGACCGTGCGTGTGTGTGTGTCCGTTCTTTCCTGAACCCCTCGATGCGCAGTCCTACAACGAACTGTCGGCGACGACCGGGCGAGCGGGCGGGCGGGTGGGCAGTTTTTAACCCGTCTATAGGTTATAGAGCTGAACCCAGGTTTCGGATACAAATTATCGTGGGGGGGGCATGGTAATCAGAATCAACGATGGAAATAAAAACCACACGTGAACAATGTTTGGCGCGGATGACTCAGTAGAGCTGGGGTATCGTTTGCAATGGGCCAAAGAGTTTAAATGGGGGAGAGGCGGTCGTTTATGCCTAATTTCGCCCCCCCCTCCCCCCCTATTATATATATATATATTATATATGGGTTGGGTAGGCGTCGGTTGGCAACGACACTGTAAAATTTGCCGCTCACTACGTGAGCTAGACATCCAGGGTACCATTTTTTATTTTTATTTTTGGTGGTCGCCCAAAGCGGATCGTCGAGTTAGATCATTTGTGCGAAGTAAAGAACCTTTGCTCTGCACAAGGGAATTGATCGTATCACGTAGTGTTCAAAGGTAAGGCACCCACGAGGCAGTTACATAGTACTCCCATTGCTGTCTCTGGAAGTGGCTACACCGGAAATTATACTAACTCATTGAAGCTGTCATCCATATGCAAGTCCGCGTCACAAGCGGTTCCTTGTAGGATGCAGCTCACCCTTCATGCGACTCGCCGCACGCCTCACGGCTCTTCGCTGCTTGGTGCAAGCATGTCTGCCTGGTCGGTGAAAACCCGACATGCTCCGTCCCGGCATTGTAGGGATGCGAGGGTATATGGTCATACGACTACGGCCATGCATGAGATCGAGTACATCTCTCCCATCGAGTACACCCCCCCCCCCCCCCTCCTGGCCAGGTGATATCCGCCGGGAGGTTTGGGAGGTAGAAGGCAGGTATAGAAGAAAGGATAGAAAGAAGGGAAAGGCTGGCGCTAAGAAACAAGGTGGAATCGGAAAAAAACACTCAAGATATATACGGGGGATTGAGTGAAATGAATAGGAACGAAAACGTATTTGCACGGCCCAATGGACTTCGCGAAAACGCTGAAACTGCGATTTCGTGTAGGTGACCTGGACCTGCCAGAAAGAAGAAAGAGGTATACCAGTAGCCGGAGGGAGGAGCAGGAAGTAGATGCGGAGATGCGCCCGTGTGACAAAGCAACAGAGAGTAGAACTCACATAGGAGAATGTGAAATATGCAAGGAGGAACGGGATGTGTTAGAAGGGGAGATGAAGGAAATAGACGAATGTGAGATGGAGGAGTTTGATACACTGAATAGCAGCGAGAAAACGATCGCTATCCTAGGAGATAGATGGTGGCCACAGGCGGCCAAACAGGAAGCGGATAAGATTAGCAAAAAGTTTCAAGTATTATGTGGGAACAGCGTGATGAGCGCCCAATTGTTGGTGTCTCTATTGGGAGCAGGAACGGTGCTCCGTCTCGAAAGGGATGCGTGGTCAATGGTCAAATGACTAAGGCAAGCAACAAGTGAGTTCCCTGGCCACACCGGAAAACAAATTAACGCAGTGAAGTTGTCATCCGTATGGCAATTCCGCCTCATAAGCGGTTTCTTAGTAGGATGCAGCTCACCCTTCATGCGACTCGCCGAACACCTCACGTTTCGCTTCGCGCGTGGTGTAAGCAATGTCTGCCTGGCCGGTGAAAACCCGACGTGCTTCGTGTCCCGGCATTTGTAGGGATGCGAGGGTCTATGGTCATACGACTACGGCCATGCATGACAACGAGTACCACCCCCCCCCCCCCCGACCCGCCAGTGATATTGAGTACACCCCGGGAGACGGCGTGGGGATCGACGATGGTGGCGTGCCGGAGAACAGCGGAAGTCTCGCTCGCTATTTCTACCGCCTAATCGTGCGGTACCAGATATATATATATATATATATTTAGACATGGATGACCCGTCAACCAATCAGTGGCGGACAGTGGGTTGTGCTCCCAATTTTGCGGAGTTTTTTTTTTTAAAATGGGACAAGCGCCAGTTCGCGAAATTCTGCCCTTCGCTCGTGTGGGTAACCCCCACCCCACCCGTTGCATGCTTTTCGATGCCCCAACTAACGAACGAACGAACGAACGAACGCCTATGTGATTATCCCTTCAGCGGAGTACCTGACGGTGGAGGGCCTCCGCGCAGCGCTAGGGGCCGGTCGAGCTCCGACGAGGAGGTCTACCGAAGGCCGGTGGCAGATCAAGCGGGAAAGGTGAACGCGAGTACCGGCGGCGGTGGCGTCGGCAGCGGTAGCGGTAGCGGCAGCGGTAGCGGCGGCGTGTGACATCGTTTCGCTTCTTCTTTTTTTTTTTTTTCAACTATTTGTAAACGTCCGACTTCGCTCGGCGGTTGCATTGAGCTGTTTCCGCCCCCCGTTTGCTCTCTTTCTCTCTTGTCTCTCTGCCATATATTATTATTTTTATTGCAAGCCACCTCGATAGTTCATGCACGGCATCGCTGTACATTAGCTACGGTTGCGCCGACCTTCCCCACCCGCGCTCATGCCTTTTGCGAACGATTCGAAGCTAGTGAAGCGAAACGAAACGAAACGAAACGAAGCAGACGAATCGAAACGAAACGGAACAAAAACGAATAGACTCGGAACATTTAAAAAAATCATTGTTTGCTCTTGGAACCATTCCCTCCCCCGCCATCAATCAAACCACCAACCAACCCTTTCCGAGAAGACCGTTAATGACGTGTCGTCCGACCGACCGGCCGTCCGTGTCCGCAGTTCGACCAGGTCCTCCCTGCACGGCCGCGGTTCCCGTTCCGTTTCACCGGGGCGCTCGGCCAATCACAGCCCGTCTTCTTCCGCCATGACCACCGCCATCGCAGCCGCGGCCGCTGGAGCCGCGGCGGCGGCGGCGTCGGCGGGGGGAGGGGTCGGCTCTGCGGCGGTGCTGCGCGGGTCGCGGCAGAGGCTAGCCGTAACACCCCTTCAACAAAAGAATCGATGGCCCGAGGCCGCTGGGGGCGGTTAAAGGCGGGAGGGTCGGCGGCGGCTTCAGAGAAGGTGTCACGGGGTGGGACTGGTGCCGGTAGCGGTGACGGCGGCGGCGGCGGCGGCGGCGGTACCGGCGGGGGCGGTAGCGGTGGCGGCAGTGGCATCGAGTCGTCGAAAGCGACCAATGGTGCCGCTGCAGGTGTTGGTGGTGCTGCTGGTGGTGCTGCTGGTGGTGCTGGTGCTGGAGCGAGGGACAGGGCGGCGTCGGCCAGCGGCAGTGAAGTCAGTGTCCAGTGGGCTTCGGGGGGGGGGGGGAGCGCGCGGGAACAGCTCCTGGCGAAGAGGCGGCGCTCGACGACCAGGACGTGGGGTCGGAGGCGGGAAAGTTGGCCGGTGGTGCTCAGAAACGCGAGCAGCAGCAGCAGCAGCAGCAGCAGCAGCAGGAGGGAATACTGAGCCGCGTCAAGAGCATGCAGCATCGTGCGGGACGGACTCAGGTGAGCAAGTACCAGTTTTTTTTTTGTGGTAAGCGATTCAGAAGGTGCGGTACCTGTTGGCGATAATACTGGCGAAGGAATACTATTACGGGGGGCCATAGTAAATAGGACCAAATATTGTTAGCAAAAATAGGCAAATATATAGGTTTTGGTGTGTACCGTAGGTCCTATTTACTATGGTTCCCCGTAGTATTCGGGGGATATTATTGCTGTAAGACTATTCCCGCAGCAAGCCTTTTGCGGGACGACTGCTGCAGTAAGACTGCTGCGGGAGCAAGACTGCTGCGGGGAGATTCGCTACGGGAAGACTGCTTCGAGGAGGCCATTGCGGCGACAATTTCGCGAGAAGACTGTTGCGATAAGGCTGGTGCGAGAGCAAAGACTATCGGGGGAACACTGATTTGCGGGGAAAATATTTGCGGGAAGACTCGTTCTTCTGTTTTTTTTTCGGAAGACTCATTTACCGTTTTGTGGTGTGGGGCGCCTTTCTCCTCTACGTACGTCCGCGCAGTCCAGAAGTAAGACGATGTTTACAGACTCAATGGAAAAAACAAAATTGTGTGGAGATCGAGGACAACATAGCGCGTCGTTGTTTGTTTTCAGCGCAACGGCACTGTGGGCGAAGCCTCACATACCCCGTGTGATTCGATAGTCGTGGGGGATTTCCTTTTGTTGTTGTTGGTGGTGGTGGTGGTGGTGGTAGAGGTGGTGTTGTGTTTTCGGCGGATGGGTGAAGATGAACCCTCACCACACCCTCACCTGCTTCCACATGCGTGTATCGCGTGTCATTTTTTTGTCTGGCGGAGAACGCGTGGGTACATACCCCCCCCCCCCCCCCGCGCGCGCGCCCTTAGTAGGATGCAGCTCACCCTTCATGCGACTTGCCCAACACCTCACGTTTCGCTTCGCGCCTGGTGCAAGCAATGTCTGCCTGGTCGGTGAAAACCTGACGTACTCCGTCCGGGCATTTTAGGGATGCGAGGGTCTATGGCCATATGACTGTACTACGGTCATGCATGATAGTGAGTACACCTCCCCCCCCCCCCGCTCCTCCCCTCCGCTCCCCCCGCTCCCCACCCGGTTTGTCCGTATTTCACCCCTCGCGGCGTCTTTTTTTTTTTATTCACAGGCCAAGCTTCACTCGTACAACGCAGTCCTGCTGAAGATTAGAAGTCTTCACGCCTGGAGCGACCCCGACAGGACCAGGGTCTGGGTCGCGGCCGTTTCATTGCTAGCAGCTGTTCTTGCGATCGTACCGGCCAGGTGGGGGTGGTGTTGGCGGCTGAGTTGCAGTGGGTGGTGGGTGGGGGGGGGGTATACTTATGTCGTGTATGGCCGTAGTCGTCGTATGACCATAGACCCTCGCATCCCTATATGCAATGCCGGGACGGAGCACGTCCGGTTTTCACCGACCAGGCAGGCATTGGGGGTGTGGGGGGAGGGGGGGGGGGGGCGTATTCTTTTGTTGCTTGCCGTAGTCTTTTGGCACATCGACCACGCATCCCTTTCCAGACGGAGCAGACATTGGGGGGGGGGGGGGGGGGGGGGGGGGGGGGGGGGGGGGGGGTGAACGTGGAAACGTACGAAAGTATACTGGTAGAGCATCTTCATGGCTAGTTATGTCCGTTTCTGTTTCGGACGCTTGTGGGCTGAAAGCTTGGTATAGCCGCGTTTATGTCACGCTTCAGAGCTTAGGACTTCATTAGGGCAGTTTTGACTGTTTTTGTGTCACCGCACGGGGATTGAGTGTACCAGTAGATGCTACCAAATCTAGGCTGCTAAGGTTGGCACGGGGCGTTCTCCCCCCCCCCTCACGCACGCCGCCGGTGTTCGAAAACCCTAGCATGCATCGGAGCGGACAATGAGGCGGAGGACCATCTGCGTAGGCCTAGCCTGCTTTTATCTTGTTGGAGTATGCAGCTGTAACATAACCTTTTCACGTTGGTCTTGTCCATGAGGGAGAGTATAGATTTTGCAGGCTAGGAACCCATATCGCTGATATCGACGCTAGGGACGTTCTTCGAAGTTCGAAGTCCTCGCAGTGAAAATTGTTTCTAGCTGGTAGTTGCGTCGTGCATTTGGTTGCTTGTTGCGCATTGCACTCATGCGTACGATGATTACATGCGTTCCTCCTCTGACTGCACTAAACATTGCCGGGCATTATACGGAGGCACACACCACAAAACGGCGGTGCATATTTTTTAATCGTGTTTTAGCTTCTCCCCTCTCCGGTGTGGCCACCCTTCCCGTGAGAAATTTCTTCCCAGAAAAAAACCACAAGCACCGCGTCCTTGTACCCTTATCGCCCAGCTTTTTTTGTTCGCCTTGTTTTATTTTGTCTTTGCCTTGCTCTGCGTTGTCTTGTCCTGACATGTCTCGGCTTGCCTTGCTTTGCCTTGCTTTGCCTTGCTTTGCCTTGCTTTGTCCTGCTTTGCCTTGTCTTGCATCGTCTTGTCTTGACTTTGCTCGTGGTTGCCTTGCCTTGTCTTCGTCTGATCGGGGAGAAGGTTCACGTTTGCTGCCTTGGTGATCTTCCTGTTCACGGAGCCGATTCGGTCCAAGGGCAAGCCCATCCCCGTGCTCCTCTTTGAAGACTTCTGGGACGGCCTTCCGATGGAGTCCGGCACCCACACCAACGTACGCATGGCGGCGATCTACAGCCGGCACAGCAAGCCCAAGGCGCGCTGAGAGTCCTGACTGAGCCTCGACCCGGCTAAAATTGGGGGCTTCGAGATCCCATTTTTTGTTTTTCAGCTGTGACTTGTTTTTGTTTGTTTGTTTGTTTGTTAGTTTCTGAGTGTCGGCGGTTAAGGTGGCGACAGACCGACAAAACCACTCTGGACGGAAACATGAGGATATTTTTGACACTAATGTGAAGACCAAGCGGTCCTTAAATTCATGCCCAGAGTCGTACGCTCTGTCCCTAAAAATTCGGAACTTTTTTTTTTAATTGAATAGTGGTCTAGAAACGGTGAGGAACTTATCGACATCAATGTGAAGACCAAGCGGTCCTTGTATTCACGCCCAGAGTCGTCCACTCTGTACCTCAATATTAGGGCGTTTTGTATTTGAATATTAGTATAAAAAGGGTATCTATATTTCGGGACAGATACGTCCCGAAATATTAGGACCGCTTTCATTGAATATTAGTATATAAGTGGCCCCTATTCTTCGGGACTCAAGAGTGGTAATATGTTTTGGTTTCGGTGCATGCTAAATTTAGCAGTTGGGGGGTGGCGCGTAAAATGCGTTGCGAGTGAGAGTGTTGGCATACAAGGCTATCGTCGAGGAGTTATACCTCCCCGCCTTCACTACTATTGCGGGGGACCATAGTAAATGGGACCAAATTTTGTTAGTAAAAATAGGAAAACATATAGGTTTCTGTGTATACCGTAGGTGCTATTTACTATGGCCCTCCGTAATGGGTACACTCGGTACCGGGTCAAGACCGCTGTCTATAGCGAGCGCCCCTGCACCTCACTGATAAAAAAAAAAAAAAAAAAGAGTTACCCCGCCGCACGGGGTTGCGTCGACTCTTCTGGCGGGTTGAGCTCCTGCTTTGACGAGAGCAACCCCACTACGGGAGGGCATAGTGATCAATCAGGACCCGTCATACACACTAAAACCTAAATATTCCGGCATTTTTCCCGAGCATATTTGGTCCTGATTACTGTCCCCCCCCCGTAAATGTTGGTATACCGGGATAGTGTGTGTGATAGTTTTACCACGGCAGGGAAAAAAAAAAAGATGTTTTTTTGGGGGGGGCTACGTAGCGCATAGAAATGTAGGTCGGGTTTGGCGCGAACAAACTTGCTCCGAAGTCACGCTTCGGGCGAAAGGCATCGAGCTCCTCATGCCAGAAGCTCAGAAAATAATAAGGCACCACGCCTGAAAAGCATTGCTCGAAACGATGATGTTGTGTTTGTTCCGGTTCAACTTTTTTTTTGGGCGAAGGGCCGGAGGGTGTACAGAACTGCGCCGTGTATTAAGGCTGCTTGCCCGATGGCCACGTATTTGAAGTTTTTTTTTTAAATTTTGTTTTGTTTGAGCTACGTACCGACCGCTTCGGCAAGGCTGGGGTGTTTTGGGGGGTTTGTGCGCCCCTAAGATTGGCTGGTGGAGTCGGCATTCATGACTTGAGCTGTTTTGAGCTGCTTCGGTGCGTCGGTCGGGCGAGACCTCTCGTGCGAAAGGTTGGCGGCGCTTGGCAGTAAGTTTTTGTCATCTTTTCAAGGCTGCAGGTGCTTTATATATATCGGTTTTCTTTTTTCTCCGAAGGATACCTTGCTTGTTGTGCTATAATGTAGAGCTACTGTGCCCTTTTGATAGTTTGCAAGTAGGTGCTACATATATATACATACTATATATATATATATATATTCGAGCTTGTGAAACGACAGCACGGTGCCGGCACCCCAATGGTACATGGCGAGTCGTGTTATGCCCGCTTCTCGGAGCGGAAACAAACGAAGCAAACAGTTTTGTCTGAGACTAAAACATTCAATTTAACGTGTCTTTCTCCTCCTTTTTTTTTTCAAGAGGCCAACCAGCGGTTTCCCACTAAATTACAGCCAGCGTATTACGGGAAAAAAACAACCGAATAAACAATTTTGGCCGACAAAGAGATGCTTTTCTGCAGCGTGAGTTTCATTCATTGCGTGCCATGAGCCGTTCTAGTGCCTACTTCCTGTGCCGGTCGAGTCTTTAGTGAGACGCTTGTTTTGCGGGTCAAACCTCTCACGCGGCCTTCGCGGCTTCATCGAGAGACCACCCAGATCGGCACATTGCATTATTGTGTTTGCACTTTTCAAACGCTGTGCGACACGATGGGGTAATTAATTGCAGCCCGGCGCTGGTGCTATTGTATGAGATGGCATCCCATCCACCCGGCAGTGGCATTTCAAAGACAGATCATTTGCAGATACTAACCGCGTGCTGGGCATACGATGCGCCAGCCAAGTGTCCACTCACCGCGGGGGGACATACGTATCAGACGAGGACCCCCTGTCGGCGAAGGAGGCACCGTACTACCCAATGCTTACATGAATGCACCACGGTACGAGCGAGACAGAATGCACCATAGATATTGGAATTGAACCTCCTGCCGTGAAAAGTCTCCACAAAATACTCGTAGCTGTGTTGTCGTTTCCCCGCCACGAGTAGTACCCGGGGACCATTCTGCTGTACGTCGCCTCTTCTCGCACCACGCAAACGAGACTCATCTTTTCGTCACGTTTCGGAGTCTTCGCGAACGGAGGAAGCGCCGGCTCAAACAACGCTCTAAGCGTCATCATGACAGCAGAAGTACTTCACGCGGGTATGCTCTCTTGCCGCTCCCCCGACATAGCCCCCTGCCGTACTCTAGGTCACACCACCAAAAGCGTACGGTACCTACAGGCCACGTATGTGCTTGTCATCAATATCGCAATAAGCAGTGGCGCACGAAAGTTCATTTCTTGTGCTCGCACCCCCCCCCCCCCCCCCCTCCTCCTCGCGTACCGGTCACATCGCCTGCGCACGTTTTTACCCCTTTACAAACACCTGTGGGGCATTGTTGCATCACCGCCGTTCCTCCGCGCTCAGAAAGTTGCCACAAGCTTTCATATCCTCTCGAGCAGGCAACTCTGCCTGGATCTCAAGTGGCACTCACTCCCTGGAGGCAAACAAGAATACCCTCTGTCAAACCTTCCACACCTCGGACAGCTATATCACGATCTATCTATAGATCAGATAGATCATCTACTAGATCGTAACCTGCCGTTATGATATGTTGCGCAGGGCCTGCGTGGTTCAAATCCAACCCAGGAAACATGTCCTCGATTGTGCAGCGTTGTGCGACTCCCGCCCGGCAACTTGAGCTACAGACGGTAGATCGTTCAGATCATCAGCCATCTGGCTGCTATGAATAAATCTAGATCATGAGGCGGGAACCAGAGGCTTGTCGTGTGACGTCCCGATGCCCCACCCCACCCTCTACGCCTCGCGGCTCTACCCTTGTCCTTGAGGCACCCCTTCTACTTTTTTCTGTCCTCTGCCCCTTGTATGTGCTCCTAGATATCTACACGTTGGCCATTGGCGTGGTTCAATACCCCAGAGTCCAACACCCTGAAAATGTATACCGTTATGTTCGTACCCAGCTATCTCTCGGGAGTCGCCGCGAAGGACGGCCTCACCCCGCGTGAGTTCTGCGCAAGGTCTCAACATGTTATCTCTCTCTCTCTCTCTCTCTCTCTCTCTCTCTCTCTCTCTCTCTCTCTCTCTCTCTCTCTCTCTCTCTCTCTCTCTCTCTCTCTCTCTCTCTCTCTCTCTCTCTCTCTCTCTCTCTCTCTCTCTCTCTCTCTCTCTCTCTCTCTCTCTCTCTCTCTCTCTCTCTCTCTCTCTCTCTCTCTCCCTCTCTCTCTCTCTCCTCTCTCTCTCTCTCTCTGTCTCTCTCTCTCTCTCTCCCTCTCTCTCTCCCTCCCGAGAAAGAGCGAGCGAGCGTGTTGCATTGCCGAGACGCCATAGTCGAGCCGATGCGATTATTAATAGTGCTCTACCCCTTGCCCGATCGATGGTCGGAAGCGTGACCGTGTTGGCGTTCGGTACATTTCATCGCTACCCCGCCGTCCCTAGCCCCTAACTTACCGTCTAACCGATGGTGCTATTCAGAAGTCCGCTCCACTTAAACTCCTCGACGGCAGCCGACGGGCTGCACCTCGGCCGTTGGTAGGTGTCTTCATCGGACACGTAACGGGCGGCAACATCAGACGCCGCGCTCTGCGTGTGTCGCCCGCCCTTTCCCCCGCCTCGCGGTCCAGGAAGTGGTACACCATCGACGCTTTTGAGTTCTCCTAACAAACAGTCGAAATCCGTGCGCTCCACATGTTTCTTCTTCTTGCCCTCCGCATGTTGGAGTGCTGCTGATGCTGTCGAGGTCGACCCATCAAGTCGTGTGGCGATGGTTTCAGGCCGAGGTAAAGCCATGTCAACATCGCTCAAATCGACATCGCTGAAACCGACATCGCCCAAGCCGATATCGCTCAATCAGGCATCGCTCAGACCGACATTGCTCAGACCGATACCGCCCATATTGATACTGCTCGAACAGACACCACTCGAAGGCTGCATCGCTCAACGAGGCGGGTGGTAGCAGGCAGATACAAGATGCCGGTGGTTGAGGAGAGGCGAGTTCGGACTCCCTGTCGTAAATGCTGTCAGCCTCGTCCACGTCGCTGCAAGACTCGCTGAGCAGCTTCAATGAGTTGGCCCTTATGTGCCGCGGTCATGGCGAGCAAAGAGGGTGAACTGTGCCAGCGTGCCGTTGCTTGAGTTTCATTGGCGGCAACCATTGCTCACTATGCAACACCTATTGCAATGGTTGCTGTCAGCCCCGTCCACTTCGCTGCCGGACTCGATGAGCAGCCCCAATGAGTTGGCCCTTCTGTGCAGCGGTCAAGGCGAGCAAAGGGGGTGACCTGTGCCAGCGTGCCGTTGCTTGAGTTTCATCGGCGGCAACCATCGCTCACTGTGCAACACCTACAGCAATGGCACCATCGGAAAATGCGTTTATGTGGCAAGTTTCCATGTTTCAGAAAACCGCGTTCTGAGTTACATGGCCGTGCGGATGTGCAGGAGGCTTCGCTTCAGAACCAATTGACAATGACAAGCATATGCAACTATACTACTTTTGAGGGATTCCTTGTTTCCAACGGCGCCATGTGCGGTCATGTAGTGCTAATCGAATCCGTGTGGTATTGTATGCACAGCCGAACTCGTCACTGTTTACTGCCTTCGATTGGGCTGACCAACGTTTCAGGGGGGACATGGTCGTGGCAAGAACACGACATGACCGGCATTTGCGCCAATCTAGCCCTTTGTTCTTACGGCCGTTCACGCACTGCACAATCCTCTCACAATGACATCGGCCGTGTTTACCCTGGGTTTTCTGGCGTGAGCCGACTGCGGTGTGGACTTGCGCGTGACACGGAACGACCGCAATTCAAGTCTTGACTACAGCAACTCGCCGGAACGACCCCTCCTGCCTCGAGCACAGCTTGCGGGCGTTGGTGTCATCACTGCCGTAGATCGCAGACGCCAGCCCGCCCTCGACCAATGACCTCGTCACCAACAAAGTGCCATTGCTGAGGGCTCTGTCGACGGTAGTGTCGTTCCTGCGGAGAATGGAAGCCTCAACAACAGAAGACCGTGGCGAGCCTAGGCGGCTGCCATCGTCCGCAAAAGACCAGCACCCACAGTGCCTGTCGCGAGCCGGTTCGGGGGGAGAACGGGGGCGTAGTGATCGCACATCGGACGTCAGGCGGGGAGACCGGCCCCGGCGCCGGGACTGGTGCTGCTTCCCTCGCGGCGCCACGTCCTCCTCGGAGACGAACGAGCCGAAGTAGAAGGCTTTGGCAGAGAAGAAGGGATTCCCGAAGATAGACTTTTGTGTGGTGGACGTCCCCGGCTAGGTGACGGCATCCAGGTGATTCCAGGGACAGCGCAGGTGGTGGCGTATTAATGAGGTTTCAGGCGGGCAGGGGGGGGGGGGGGGGCGTACTCATTTGTTGCTTGCCTTAGTCATTTGACCATTGACCACGCATCCCTTTCGAGGAGGAACACAGTTCCTACTCCTAATAGAGACACCTCCAACAATTGGGCGCTCATTACGTTGTTTCCATATATTACATAGAAACGTTTTGCTAATCTTTTCCCCTTCCTGCTTGGCCTCCTGTGGCCACCATCTATCTCCTAGGATAGCGATCGTTTTCTCGCTGCTATTCATTGTATCAAACTCCTCCATGTCACATTCGTCTATTTCCCTCATCTCCTCTTCTAACACATCCCGTTCCTCCTTGTATATTTCACACTCTCCTACTATGTGAGTTCTACTCTCTATTGCTTTGCCACACGGGCACATCTGTGCGTCTACTTCCTCCTCCTCCCGGCTACTGGTGTACCTCTTTCTTCTTTCTGGCAGGTCCAGGTCCCCTACACGAAAGCACAGTTTCAGCGTTTTCGCGAAGTCCATTGGGCCATGCAAACACTTTTTCATTCCTATTCCTTCCCTCAATCCCCCGTATATCTCTAAGTGTTTTTCCGATTCCACCTTGTTTCTTAGCGCTAGCCTTTCCCTTCTTTCTATCCTTTCTTCTACTTCTGCCTTGTACCTCCCAAACTTCCCTGCGGACATCATCTCTACTTGGTTTCCCCCCAGATTCTTCCATACTTTCTCAACTACGCCATCCCACCTTATTCCAGCTCGCCCTTTTGTTACTTTCTCCCATACAGCTCTATCAACTATGGCTGGCAACCTCTGTTTTGGCATTTCCTTACTTTATATTGCCAGTTCAACTTTCTTATGTCTCTATTTGTCTTGAGTGGGCGCATTCCCAGTTCTGCTCTTAATACTGCATTACTAGTCGTACTTGAGCATCTTAGGACTTTTTTAGCTGCTGTCATTTGTACTGTTTCCAACTGTTTTACGAGTTTCGCGTTCCCTTCCCATACTTCATCTGCATATTCTAGCTTTGGTATTATCACATTCATCAAGATACATCTCTTAATCCTAGTGTCAAGGTTCGGGTCTGTTAGGATCGCATCCATCTTACCTACTTGTGCCTTACCCTTTCCTATTACTTTTGCTATATGTGTATCCCAAGAGCAGTCTGTTGAGATCTCTACGCCAAGGTATGTATACTGGTCTACGATCAGGCGGGGGGCGGGGGGGGGGGGGATTCGCAGCAAACGTAGCAGACCGGTGAATCACTACTGTAGTTGTTTTTGTGCTGCAGTAAACGACTGTACTATTTAGCTAAAACAAAGGTTGCCTTGGTCGGTGAGGCATGGATTGCACCTTGTTGTTCGACGCGAGAAATATCACGAGACCGCAGAAAAAAAACAGTTCCGTTGCTCGAATCCTACGTATGCCCAGCTATTCTCGACCGGACGTGACCACAGTTATATCACAGCGTGCGCACACAATAGTTGGAGACGGCACCACGAGAAGCAGGTGCTCTCGATGCCGCACACAACATCCAGGAGTCCAGACGCTCAACAATGTCTGGCAATAGAAACAATGTCCAGTTCGGACTACATACGACATGGGTCGGGGCGGGGCGTCCAGTGTGTTATAGCATATTAAGAGCCTTTGCTATCCACAGGAGAAGTCGAAGAGCCGCGAGATGGTGTAGAGCCTGTTGTCCTGACGCATGTAGACTGCAAAGCTACGTACACCAAAATATCAAGTATAATTAGTGAGCATTTGCCGTACCCCATCCGAGGCAGGTACGTAGGGGACGCGAAGCACTAGCTGCTGCGGTAGGATATGTACTCACCAAGGTCATCTACACGGGCGCTGATCGCCTGGTTAGGCGCATTTTTCCGGTTGGTTCCGCCCAGACGGTTCACTTCCACGCCTCTCGATCGTCTTGTCAGTCTCCACCAAGCCACCGGTAGGGAACATGGTCACCTCACCCAACGTCGCCGCTGATTCGGGGAATACTATTGGCAACTGGTCACCGGTGGCTATGACTGAGTTCCTGGCGGGGAAAGCGTCCGCAGCCAGGTCGAGACGGAACTGCTGATAAAAGCTCGCTCCATGGTCAGTCTCTGGGAGGCGTGTTTGTGAACACGTTCCGATAAGCTTGCGGTATGGACGCTGTGTCCATCTCGTCGAGGTGGTGTGGAGAGCGGCGTGTAAGCCTTGGATTCTTCACTGCTGACAACATTTGGACAATACTGAGCGGAATCCGAGTTGCCCGAGACCCAGAAAAGACGACGTGCTTGCGATTAAGCTCGCAGAGGCGGACGGCGTGACACGAGCCCCCAGCTCCCGCGGAGGCCAGTATCACGTCGTCCGCCCCTGCGAGCCCAATCGGAAGCACGTCGTCTCTGATGGGCCTTGGACGTCTCGGATTCCCTCTCAGCAACGTCCACACGTGTCAGCAATTAAGACCACAAGGCCTGTACGCCACTCTCCAGAATTCTTCGACCAGATGGACGGAACACTGACACTGCAAGCTCGCCGAAACGACACCGTTCCGCCACGCACCCCCTAGAGACTGACCAGGAGGTTTCGTTGAACTTCGCGTTCCCGTCCGACGTGTCACTACTGTTTCTGATACATCTTCCGCGTCTCACGTCGCTCAGAGACCCGGGAGCTTGATCTACGGTGCGGTGGTCAGGAATCCGGATGTACTGTACCTGGTAGTTGAAACATTTGTAGTGATTTTCGACCAAAGGTTATGCTGCGAATAAATTTCACTTACTGTACGCCAGTGAGAATTTTAGCCCCACGAAATGCTTTCAGCTGCAGCAGTAGTGTATTCACCCAACCGTCCAGTCGATCCTCGATTACGCAGTCGTCGCGTTGGCGTCCTCGCGATCGTACGCCGTCGACACCCGCTTCTTCTCTTTGAAGAACCCTCGTCGATTTATCGAGAGTCTACTGTGAAAGAGAGGAAGCGCGTGTCTACGGTGTGCGGCAGCGACGATGAAAACGCGCTGATGGTGCCGTCGAGGGACCGCGGGACGTTTGTGTGAGTACACTACGGTAGGTGAGAGCATGTCGTGGGGATATAGCACGAAATGGCTTGGATCACGTTGGCGGGAACGAAATTTGGCTGTGCAACACCGGTGCCATTGGAAAGTGTGCACATCCTCCACAGCCTAAAATGCCCGGAACCAACTACGGAGCGATGTCAACCTTAGAGGGGTGGTGGCTTGTTTTCTGAGCTCCTTACAAGAAGAAAAGACGACTTCGAAGGAGTGCAAGCCGATCAACATTTTCATGGGGGATAGCCCTGACATCAACATACTGCAGTAGTGAAAGTATCATACTGACCGGTGGTTGCATACTCGAGGAGCCAAAGCGTGATACGCGGCGATCAAAGTATTGTTTACGGGTTGTTCAGGTGCGTAGGTGCGTAGCCGACAGCCCTATGTTACGCAGGAGTCCATTGAAGCACGAGCCTGTATATTATGGGGATCCATGGTCGGAGGTGCCATTTGACCGCCGTGGTCACGGTCAGTCGTGGTCAGGCCAGAATAAACGCTCAATTGACTGGTGCTAGGGTAGGGGGAGTATGATGCCATGATTTTCACTACAGTACCGTTTTGAGGCCACTCGGCAGAGTGGGTTCCGTACCTCACTTCAAAACTGGACTTTTTCTAAACGAATATCTCGTTGGTGCGGCGTACCAGGTACGTAACAGACAATAATATCCCACTACTGTGGTACGATCGTGAAACGAAAAAAAAAAAAACATGAAGTCCTAGAAATGACTCGCAAAACAAAATAGATAATCACTCGCCCGAGTGGCTCCGAGCGACTGAAAAACATGAGAAACTACACGTGACCTCCCGTACCGTATCCTACGGATTGTATCTACTGTAAATACTAAAGTCTACAATTTCGTGTGCCTTGGATTAAGACCGACGCTTTGAGGCACGAACGCCCATTCACTGTAGAGTTTGTCGTCCTGACGCTTGCAGCACGAAGGCACGGTAAATCTACACCAAACGATGAAATGAGTAGGGAAAAAATGCTACTTCTATTCGAGGCAAGTACGCAGACGACGTGCAGCTCCAGCTTCAGCAGTGAATGTGCTCACCAAGGTAGTCTACACGGGCGATGCCCGCCTGGGTAGGCGCGCATTTCCGGGCGGTCTCGCCCGGGCGATTCGCTTCCTCGGCCTCGACCGTCTCGCCTCTATTAAACCACCGGTTGAAAACACGGTCGTCTCGCCCAATGCCAGCGCCTGATCGGAAATACCGATTGGCTGGTGACCGGTCCGTGTGGCTGGGTTCCTGGCAGGTAACGCATCCGCGGCCACGTCAAGAGGGCTCTGCTGACACAGGCTCGCTCCTGGCTGGTCTCGGTGGGGTGTGGCGGAAAGGCGACGTTCCAGCCGGCTTTCAGTATCGATGCTGTGTCCATCTGATCGAGGCAGTGCGGAGCGCAGCGTGAATGCCTTGTATTCTTGATTGCTGACGTGTGTAGACGATGTTGAGCGGGGTCCGAGACGTGCAATACCCACGAGAGACGACGTGCCTTCGGCTAGGCTCGAAGGGGCGGACGACGTGATACTGGCCCCCGCTGGAGCTCGGAGTTCGTTCTCGTCCCAGCTCCCGCGGTGGCCAGCATCACGTCGTTCACACCTGCGAGCCTAATCGGAAGTACGTCGTCTCGTCTGGGCCTTGGACGTCTTGGACCCCGCTCAGCATCGTCCACATGTGTCAGCAAATCCAGAGTCCAAGACTTACACGCTGCTTCCTCGACGAGATGTACGAAGGGCCGACACTGCAAGCTCGCTGGAACGACACCGCTCCGCCACACACCCCCATGAGACCAACTAGGAAGTTCGTTAAACTCCACGTCCCTCCCCGTTCAACTTGTCACGACTTGTTTTTTTATGTTCCGCTTCCCACCTCGCTCAGTACTCGTAGCCCCAGGGAGTTCGACCTATGGTGCGCTGGTCAGGAATCCGAATCTAGTTGAAACAGTTTCGAAATGTTCTGGTGCATAACTTTCACACACGCCAGAGATATCGTCAAGCCCACCTTTCTTTACGCTATCAGCTACAGCGGTAGTGTACTCCCCAAAGCCGTCCATCGTCCCTCGACCACCTTATCGCCGCGCTGGCGTCCTCGCGGTCGTACGCCGTAGACACCTGCTCCTTCTAGTTCAAGGACCCTCGATGAAGCGATAGTCCTTCAAAGAGAGGGATCGGATGTCTACGGTGTACGACAGTGACGACACAAACGCGGCGATGACGTTGTCGAAGAACAGTGGGTCGCTTGGGTGGGTATACTACTGTAGCTGATAAGACGTCGTGGTGATATCGCTTCAATTTATATTGAATTGGCGGGATCAAATGTTCGGCTGTGCAATACCCGAGGCCATCGGCAAGGGCGTACAGTCTTAACACATCTGGAATTACCACGATCAACGTTTACTGACTGTTCAGGTGCGTACGTGCGTACATGGCTCCACGTTAGAGATCTATTCTGCTACGAACTTGTATATTCTGCAACGCCATGAGTACGCTTTGTATTTTATTTCACGATAAGGTGGTGCTTCGGAAGGTATCGTTTGCGGACAACCTAAGTCAGTCATTCTGGCATAATGCAAAGTCGAAATCACTAAGACTACAGTATCTGTTGTTTATCGGGCCGCCCGATATGTCAGGGAACGACCGGCAGTAGGCAGGAGGATACGTCTTGGGCAACAGTCGTAGCATCAACTGCTGCCTGCATCCAAAACTGCCGATTATGGACGGCACGCCGCTTCTCACGATGGCATCGGTCGAACATATCGCAGATTCGCCACGGCCATTCTAAGTCTCTCAACAGTTCTAGCTCACCGAAACGACCCCTCTCCACTCGAACAAAGCATGCAGGCGTTGGTGTACTCACGATCACAAGCCGTAAGACACCTGCCCGACTTCGGCCAATGACCGTTCCGCCCATAAAATTCCACCGTTGAGGCAGTTATGGCCATTATCGTTTCTCCGGGGAGCACGGAAGCCTCGCCGACAGAATACCGAGTGAGCCCTCGGCGGCTGTCGTCGTCCGCAAGACTATGATACGGGAGAGGTCTGATCTCTTGCATCTGTGCTCGATGTAGTTCGTCCAGAAGAACTTCTTGCGCGTGAACGTGTTGGCTTGTCGTGGAGAAGGGGGGGACGTTTAGAGGGCTGGAGGCAACTGGAAATAGGATCGATATTTGGGGCGTATTGTCGATATCAACTACTCTTGACGAGGATGGTTTTTGTTTTGCCACGCACTGCCACGTACCACAAATACCCCCACGCGTACACTGCTTGATCGCGTGAGTGGATATCATCGTTCAACCATTGTGATAGAGGGGTATAGGCTATGTATTCGAGTCGGGGTACCAAGCTAAGGGTTCTAAAGAAAAGACTCTAGATGGTTTTTAACCGTAGCTCGTCGGGGTAATAGAGGTACGTAGCAGAACGTGTGTAAATCCGAAACATCCAGCGCGAACGAAGTCCCCAACGATACAATCATTCACATGTTGAGTGGATGTTAAATTAACTCCGCTCTCCATCACCCCCCCGTCCTCTTCCCGCCAAACCACCCAGCTAATGCGCGAGCAGTTCCACTACGCGAAGTACGTCGATCACCGTCGCAGGAGAGAAGACCTTCCCCGTATCAGAATGTTGCGGATGACGGCACCCGCGAAGATGCGCCTTGGTCTTCAGTCGGCGAGGCCGTGCTTCGAAGGAACGGCGCCGACGACAGAAGACCGGGGCGACCCTTCCTGGCTACCTTCACTTGCAATATTCTTATACGGTGAGGGTCATCTCTCCTGCAGCAGCGCTCGATGCAATTTGCGGGGCAGAAGTGCTTGCGAGTGAAATTGATTGGTTTGGCGGGGAGAGGAGGGAGGGGGGCGGGGGGGGGTGATTGGGGTGTGGAGTTAAGCTGACATCAAATCATCACGAGGGTGATGTTATCGTCACCAACTGCCTTCGCGCTGGATGGTTTGAGCTTACACACGCACTGCTATAAATACGTACCCCAACTACAGTACACCGACGCACTATCGGCTACACACATTCGGGAGTTTCACGTTTAGAACCCGTACTTGACTACCACGACTCGACTACGTAACCGAAAGCGGCCCTCCCCACAATGATGGAACGGCGGTATACCCACTCACGCGACTACCGCCACAAACTCCATGAACTCTCCACTAAGACTACGTGCAGAGCCCTTCGCTCAACAGGCTACCCTCCGCTTGGTGCTAGAGGAAACGACGGTGTCGAACTTATTGAATCGAACAAAGCCATGGGTGACGATAACCAGTTGCCTGACGAATACAAGATGTCGGTGACGCTGGATTATCAGGCAGTCGTGTGGCCTCCTGGTCCCACCCGACAGAGTTCGACGGGGTAACCAATGAGGTGGAGGACGAAGTATTGTGCACGGGCTGCGAAATCATCACACAGGAAGCTAAATATCAACAGCAGGCCCATAAGACTCAAGCCATCAGAGGCACCACGTACGTTGATTTCTTTCGTGGTGTTATTATTCACCTTGTAGAGATCCACGTAAACGGTGCCTCTGCTCCCCTGGGTCTGCTGCCCTTGCGGTTGATCTGTTCATCCGGCAAGGCGATTTTTCCGCCCTCGCACAATGCTTCCTCTTGCGCCACATTGTTTGACCCACACCGAACTCCGTCGGGCGAGACCGGACGGCCACACGATCGCCTGATCCAATGCCGCCGACACTTGATATTCGCCAGGCATCGGGTCACCGCTCCGACGTATCGCTGGCCTCAGCTATGTCGCTTCCGACCTCGTTCAGTAGCCTCGGGTGGTCATTCATAGAATGCCGTGGTCGCGAGGGAAGCGAGCGATCCCGAGGAAGACGAGAGGGAATCAGAAAACGAGACAAATATTTTCTGGATGACGTGGGTCCTTAACCCCAAATCGTCGGAATGTCAATCTTGTTTAGAAAAATGACGTAGTTGTATACTTGGGCCGTGGGATTATTCATCGGGATGCAATTTGATTTTTGCTGAAGCCAGTTTTCGGGCGGGGGTGTGGAGCTCCTCAAGGGAGGAGCCTCAGAAAATTTAGGGTGCACTTCTATCGTAAAAAGCCTCACCTGGTACCTTATAACTCGTACGGCTGCTGCGAGAGCCTGACACACCACGTGGGCGAAAATAAGGGGAAAGCAGACCAAGGAGTCCAGCGCCGGAAGAGGGGATGGCAAACCCTGTTCACTGACTAGTACTGTAATATTCTGAACAGTAGTACGTTCCTGTGGGTACGCATGCAACTGTGGGTGCATAGAGCCGGCATCCCCGGTAGCTTGGTACGTGGTCCGCGTGCCTATCAAGGTCAATTTCGTGGGTTCAAGTCTCACCGAGTGCATGCTCGTAGGGACTTTTTCTTGCATAAAAAAATGATTATCGGAAAGCGCGAGAGCCTGAGTTAGCTACATTCGATGAAAACCGACGAGCAGTGGGAATGAGAAACCCTATGCGCAACAGAAAATAAAGGCGCGTACGGGGGGGGGGGAGAAGGGACGACACCTGTGACCACGGTTTGTCCAGAATATCGCTGAGGGTAAAACCTCCTACGAGTTAGGCTGGAAAGTAAAAGTGATGATTAAAAAATATATGTATATCTATATGGAGGCTATAGCAAAAGGAGGGTGATCAAATTACCCCCGGGGGACCTTTAGTTAACTATGCCCCCTGGGGGTACTTTATCTTGTTTGCCTCCGGAATTGGAGACACACGTAGCTAAAGTCCCCCCAGGATGTCAAGGAGGATACCACGCGTGACGGCAGCGATTATAGGATACGAAACCTCCCTGAAGGTTGTCTGCGGTATCTGCTGCCATTGTGAGCGCAGCAGATTCCCCGGGTCATCGCTTCTCGCCCGATTTTCGTGTTCTCAATACTAACGTCTCTCCGGGACTTTTTGGAGAGCACATTAAGCCCAAGTGCCTCCGAAAATAGACACCGTGAAGCACGCCACCATGCGCGATCACGAGGACGCTCGGATACTTGACCTATCTGGGGGTTATTTCCGGCATTTGCTGTTACAGTCGGTACAGTATTTTCCCTGATCATCGTTTCTCGCACAATATTCGGACGGACTCGTGTTCTCAATACTCATATTATGGTCTCTCCACAGGCCATTTTTGGAGGCACATCAAGCTAAAGTGCTGCCAAAAATAGGCAACATGAAGCGCGCTAACACGCGTGATGACGACGATCCTTGGGTATACGGTATGTATGTCAGCGCAATTTGAACTGTCGTACTGTAATACGTAATACGACGCCGGGGAAAAAAAAACGATGAAGGAGAAGAGGTGCGGGTGATGTTGTGGTTTTGGAATGATGTACGGATGTGTGAAAAGAAACGAGATCGAAGTTAACGACCAATGCAGCGAACTCGGGTCGACGTATGTTAGAAAGTCGAAGATATTGCCACGGTTTCAGGACGACATTCCAACAAGGATCCCGTCAGTCTTGGGCATCAACGTCGCGTGCTCATGGGTCGTTCAGTATCTACGACACCGCGTGTTTGTCGAACATGTTTCATATCATACCGTTGGAGAACGGGAAGACTGCTGAAACATCACAAAAAACTGCAGCCATCACATGTAGCCTGAAAAGGGTTTTTGAGTCCTCTACAGTGGCGAAATTTGCCCCCCTCTCATCTCACAGCAGACTATCAATATGCGCTTTCACCGTTTTAAAACGTATCCTTTGCGTCGTTTCGGCGACGCCCTAGGGCACAGTGTTCGTGCGTACTACTCGTGCAGCCTGTCGATGTCTTCAATTTTCTTTCCTTACACTCAGTCCGTACAAGATCGCCCACAACTCTCTATTTATCGCGTTTTTCAATGAGACATTCGGTGCTACGACGACTTTGATGAATTTCGATCACCTTGCGCACCTCTCCGTATGTGCTCTCTTGATGTCGTAGGTTCTGGCAATGGCTCCAAACCTTGTGTCACCCGCAGGTCTCTCCAGCCGTTTGCTCTGCATGGAGTCGTCACCCTGCCCCTGTCGACGATTGGAGCGACAAAGGTTTTGTGAAGTCGAAAGACACGACGACGACGTGACGACATGCTCGAAAAAATATCAATAAATCAAAAAGAAACATGAAACTGCCACATCCTGATGGCGTACGTAGTACGTAGATGGATATGCGCGTTTTTCTCGTTGTCAATTCCACCGCACGTGTTTGCGGCGTAATCGATGCCGACTCGACTGGGAGCCTAAGCCGACTTGAGCGGAGGGCACGAGCATACGAGCATGCTTCGGCTAAGCTCCCGATATCAACAGCACGGCATTCGCCACAAAGCTTGATACTGGTGCATCAACTGTCACATCTGCGGATGCCTGGTAGAGCTGTGGCGGGCGAGCTAGGAAAGCTTGAGCAGAAGGCCAAAAGCTTGACACCGTTCGAAAAAGAGGTGGCCGAAGCAACCAGGCGGCGAGATGCGAACAAGAAGAGGGGAGCGGGCGCTCGCGCTGCGTCAAAGTGTCACGGTGAGACACCGTCGGGGTGCTGCTGACACCTTCAGCGCTTGCACTGCTACTGAAGACGTGCAAAAGAGAGAACTGTTTCAAATCCGGGCAGGACACAACGTTCGCTAAAGATACTGGAGAGAAGCAGCCAGACACATGCCTGGTTCGTACAGGCTAACGACTGTTCATATTGCTGCGCCTGGTATCCAAATACAGGACGTATACTGCTGTAGTACGGCCGTACTGCCGTGCTGCTGGTGTGCTGCTGTGCGCACATAAAAGGATTCTACTGTGGTAGGTTTTGGTGCAAGGTCGGGCATCTGGCAGACACCTGATACTTTGAAACTAACGGTTGAAGCGCACGTGTGGTCATGTTTGGCTCTCGATAATGTAACTCGATTTTGGGACTTCGTTTACAGTACGTACGTACGTGCGTACGTATATGCCTGGTACGTAGAGGGGAAGAGTGACGAAACACATAACGATTATCATACAGCCCCGACCACACAAAGCAATACCGTGCTTTACTACTCGTACATTACCGCTGTTGCACACGGAATATCCCAGCTAACGCTCACGCCATGATACTGCACCACTTTTACTGCAGATCGCTCATCATCTTCCGAGAGAGTTGTTGGAAGACCAAAAACTGCTGCTGAACGTGTACCTGGGTTCCCAAAGGGGTGCAGTATCACGTGATAACCAGTCGCCGTCTGGGTCGCTGACAGGCATTCGTCGCGTGTGCCCTCGTGGCCTCTGCAAATATTTGTTCACACTCTGCTGATATATGTTTATGTCTTACACGTCTCCTGCAATCGTTCGCAGCCCTTCGACATCGATCGGATACTAGCTCGAGGCGACTGCTTGTCTCAGCACGCGAAAGATCTCAAGCTGGTGCGAGATCCTCAGCTGTTCTTGAAGTGGACGCCCCTCTACCCGCATCCGCTGTCCACAAGCTACACGGTACGAACTACTGTAGCCATGTACCCGTACTCAGGTATCGACGGTTTTGTGGCGTGACATTTGAAGGGATCCTGTGTTTTTCTCCGTGGTTTGTGCCCCCAAACAATCACTCCGAATCTATACGTTTGGGGTTTCGTAGCGATCGCAGGTCTAGATCGCTCGAGGATGTCGTTGCAAAATGACTCGACAAAAACCGAAGGAATATCATCGTATATACGACTAGCGATGACTGTAGGCATACATTACAAATGGAGGTGAGATTTTGCGCTGAACCAGATACACCTGTAGCCTCGCTTGAATAGCGAAAAATCGTGCGCATTGCACCCGCGATTGAGACACCACCTTTGCTTTACTGGGGCTCCCTTTTTTTTGCTCTTGCCGTGCAGTTTCAGTATATACATGATCGCCGGGAAGTCATGGCATGCGTACAAACGCGTGATTATTTATTTGTGCCATACCCAGCCGGCGCTGTGGGAAGCGAGTAGTAATGTGGCTCGACTTTCTCTGTATTTCAGCGCTATGCCGGCGTACCGGTAGCATCCATACAGCATTTCTGTAATCATATAGCCTCCCTGCTGTCTTTCTATCGGCCGCACGTTTCCAAACACTGCAAGCTCTTCGACAATGAGCGAGAACTCCGCCGACTGGCTGTTCTGCCCCCGGAAGCCCGGATTTTCTCGGCAGCGGCAGCCGGTCGCGCCTGGTGCGTAGAAGAGCTTTTCGCCCAAGGGTGTCCGATCGACAGCAAACACGTACGTCAATCAAACTTTGGTGTTCGTGTCCGAACGCCTTCAATTGAGTACGCAATGCCTCTCCATAATTTCTTGCTTTGGGTTGTGCTCCCATTATCAAGTAAGCCAGCGTGTTTTCTGCTCTACAGGATTTTCCAGATAAAAAATGACAACAGCTTTGAGTTCTGTGTCTCTCTCTCCTTTAGTCTCCCTTTCAGTGGTTGTTCTCAGCGAACACCCCCTCTTCGTAGTGTTTGGGTTTTATTACGAGGTGTGGGGGGATCTATAGCCTCATTTCTTTTGTTTCGAATAGCCGCATCTTCGACCACTTTTTCCTGGTCGTTTGGGATGAACTTTGTCATCACCCTCCGACCATCTTGTGGTCTGCATATACGACTATTCAGGGTGGGCTAATGTGATATGGGTGGAGTATTCATGGGCTATAGATATAGATAATACGTTGCAGTCTTGTAGTCTCACGAATACGAGAATAATCCAAAGAATGGATTAACCCGGCGGATATTCCGTTAGTTGAGAGTAACGTCTCTTAAGAATGTTCCCTAGGGCGGAAAACCCCTTAGATGAGAGTAATGTTCCTTAACGCAGATAGGATCACGAAGTGAGATATTATTATATTAGCAGAAGAACGATTGGTAGCCATAGGAAAGTTCTGTTGGCGTACATCAGATAAGAGGAATTTAGGAGAGCTTGTGGCGTGGGGTGGGACGAGTATATCTGGGCGTCGGGTCCCGCCCCCCCCTACCTCTCACTTCTCTACCAGAGCACCTCCTCAGCTCTCGCCATCAAAAAGAAGATCTAAATCAGAAGAAGCGAAGCACTGCTTTCCAGCTGCCAGAACCACCTGCGTCCCTTACCACTACCCTTACCACTACCCGAGACCGGTCTCCGCATCACACATGTTGGTGCAAACGTCCAGCCGAACATTGGTCGCTACCTAGAAGTTTCGTAAGTGATGTGATGTGATGCTGTAGTCTACCCTGCTACTTCTTGTCAATGTGCCACGCGATATTTTAGACTATCCATAACGACTATGTCTGTACCTCATTGTGAAGATGCCAACACTAGAGGAGTAAGCGAATTCGATGTCGCAAACAACGAAGTCTGCATCGTTCGTATGGAATCGAAACGGAATCGTTAGCATGATCATGGCACAGGTCCTGGGGAGTCCCGGCTTCCTGGCGGTAGGCCTGACATTACTATTAATAGGTACGCATTATGTTTATTGGCAGGGCAGTGAGCGTTAAATATCACAGGGTGCTACCGTCAAAAAAACATGCTCGGACCACTGTATCGATCGTCGGCTCTCGTACGGCAGCAGCGATTGTGCTGAAGCGAAGGGTTCTCTTGCAAAACATGGACCAACTCGAAACGAAAATCGTACTTTTCTCGGTTCCTATGCGTGGACGTTGAGGACGATGCTTCGGTAAAGAGAATATATCACTTTTTCCCGTCTTAACCCCCTCAACATGAGGGCCTTCATACACCACGCAGCACTCGGCTCCAGAGAAAACATGTGCCCGCAACCCAGTAAAAAATACCATGGACTATATAGGCCTAGACTACTGTAGACAAACAATGCATCATATCGTGCAACACGAAAATGTTGTTTCGAAAGGTGTTGGACAGCTTCTCGGCTGATGATGTTCGTCGATCAGGAGTGTTTGTATCCCCGAAAGTACCCGCATGCCTTCCTTTGAGGATGAAACCTTCGTCCATTGCTAGCTGTAACGGCACTCGGGGTACCTCACTTTGGATTTCAGATACGGCAGTACTGCAATATGTGATAGCCGAGCCGATCATCGGTTTGTATAGGACAGTTACCTTTGGGGCCAAAACTGATAGCGATTTTTCAAAGGGGGATCTACTTGTGACACATTTTCGATCCTATCCGGAGTCCTAAACTGTTAGTCGGGTCACGTTTTGCAGTTGGAAAGTTTCATCCGGTTTCGCAAAGAGAAGCGCACGACAAGTTTTTTTTCATCAACAATCGGATTTTTGTTGAGATTGGAAGAGCTCCTACTGTAGTGTGAGTACCTGGTACAAATTATCAAGGTACTTCCTCTACCGTACGATGGCCCAGCCGTCGCCTTCGTTCGGATAACCTTTGCGCCTGCCCGTGCCTCCCGGATCAGGGATCTGGAATTACGGCGCTTCACGTTGCCGCCATGAAAAACGACATAGATACTGTGCGCGTTCTCCTGAACTTGAAGGTGGACATCAACGCCACTAACGTGAGTAAGGAAGGCAAAGTCGACCGGCTCATGCAAGACTTATATTCTGGCTAATGATGAATACAATAACGCCGCAGACCCGGTTCCACCCACAGGGCGCAGTCGTGCTATTACGGAGGACCAAAGAAATTAGGACCAAATATTGTTATTAAGAATAGCAAAATGTATAGGTTTTTGCGTGTACCGTAGGTCCTATTTAATACGATCCCCCGCAATAGCGTATCGGTAGGTTAAAAACGTTTGCTTGCCCCTAGTGTATTTCGTCCGTATGTCACGACTCCAACACTCATTTCCCGGAACGCTGAATGCCCTAACACCATGCATTTCACCTCCCCCTTCTAGAGGAGTGGGGCAACGCCGCTGGCGTGTGCGATCGGCGGGAGGGGAGGTGCGGATGGGGAGTGCGCCAACCTTCTGCGTGAATCGGGAGGAGTGCTGCGTCTCGTGAAAGATGCGATTGTTCCAGGCTCTATCCTTGATGTACCACTGCGACGACCGCGCAGGGTGATAGACGAGAAGGCGGAGAGTCTGGGAAGGATGGTATTCACGGGACAGTTTTGAGCAGACATGGCGTCTGCAGAAACAGGGGTGGGCGGTCTGTGGTTTAGCGTTAGGGTAGTCACCTGGTGAAATATTCTAGAGTGGAGACAGAAGTGTTTTCATGTGTCTGCGAAGGGAGGGGGTACACGAGCATGCGGCGTCTGTTGAATGAAGAAGACGTCTTAACACGGCGGGCCATCATCGCGATTGTGTCGAGTCTCCCCACGCCGTATGTAGATTAATCGACAGCACATGGACCATGTATGTTGAGTCAATATTGTTCTGGCTCCACTTTTGCGCGAGCACAACAATTGCCTTTTCGTATGCGTGGTTTACGATGCCGCGGCACGTTCGTGGAACACGCCCTGGTTCGGCCAGATGTTGCCACGGCTGTGTTGGCATGATGAAGGGTTACCAACCATTCAAGCTGTCATGTGTACGAAACCGTCCAGTACTCGAGGAGACATCTGCGTTTGGGTACATGATAACTTCAATGATAGCCCTACACCATGCAAACACAGTCGTGGCAGCGTCTGGCCGTTCCGGGGCGTGCTACGTGAGCGTGTCGCAGTGAGGTAAACACGAATTTTACGACACCGGTGTCGTGGACACGGCCTGTTTACGACACAGGTCTGAATACTCTGAGGGTACACGCAGATGCCATGCACCTCCTCGAGCACTGGGCTATGTAGGGTACTTGATAGCCTAAATGATAGCCCTACACCATGCCAACATAGCCGTGGCAGTCCAGGGCCGATTCGTGATATGTGCCACAAAAGTGCCGCGGTGTATTAAATAATAAATACGGATTCACAATACTGTAAATAAATTATCACCCTTTTGAATACTTGAGTTACAGTAGACCGTAGGAGGAGTCAAATATTATCAGTACTTTACCATTCGTAGGCCTCATCATCCGAGACAACTGTACGCGAATTTGATTCGGAAACGGTCGGTATCATAGCAAGGAGAGAAGGAAGGTAAGCGCGTGGGCGAGATACCCAATATGGTACAGGAGGCTGTGATGAATACCAGGCATGCATCTGGCTGAGGAGATAATTTGTTTTCTCCCACAACTCGAATAATGAAGGAAATCGAAAAACATACACAATAAGCTACTGTACTCTCATATTCTAGGTGTCCAGTATGTCGAACCAAACGTAGCTTGCGAGTGAGGTCAAAACATTGGAACAACAAAGTAGATGTAGAGGGCCCTCAATACCCCCGCCACAGTCTGCTTCGAGAAGAGCCTCGGAAAATCTGTAACGAGGAGGAAAGAAGAGCAGTACAGACGCGGACCATCCCACCCTCCCAGCTTAAATATACTACGCCATTGCCAGCGCCAGAATTCACATGCGTATGTATGCCCTTGGCACCCAGATTGTCACCCTCCCATGGGGATGTTGCACGATGCTCGGAGGAAGGTGACCACACGGAATGAGAGTCCCCAGCATCGGCTGGAGGCCTCATTTCAATCCAACACTTACTTACTTACTTGCAGAACCCATAAGCACCGCGGGGTTTGTTTGTGCGGGATCGGGATTGGCGGAACTTGTTCGTGTGGGAATTGGCTTTTGAGTATTTGCTTTTGAGTATTTCCGCGAAACGCTTGTGTGCGGGAACGGGCTTTTGCTTTTTTCACGGGACTCGTTTGTGCGGGAACGGGATTTCGATTCTTCCACGGGGCTGCGGGATACGGGATACGGGTTCACGGGGCGACGGGATATTCCCAATCCCGTACGATCCCGGGGAAGCCCCTGAAAATAATGTTTTCATCTATCAAATGTCACGCCATCAACTATCAATCTGTAGAGATTGCTCTTTGCCTGTATGACGATAAACCAGCAAATTTTCCAACTTCGTTCTGCTGTGTCTTCAGACACTTGGATCGGAGTTTCAAACTACCATGGTAATCACGTACAACGCCCATACCGTACCGTATTGTATACACTACTGCTGTGCGCATGATCGCACGTCGCCACCTGGTGCCCAAAGCATCACGCCGCAGACTACAGCAGTGACGACAGAACCAAAGAACAGGCACTCGCAGACTACAGGCTGCGGCAAGAAGCTGATACACTCGCTGGCATGGGGCTGCAATTCACCTCTGGCGCTCATATTACACCATGCACAGCTGCACATAGTCGGGTGGGGAGGGAAGCGGGATTGCTCACTCAGATCTTCATTTATTAATCTGTACGTGCTCGTACACTAGACCGAAATAAAAATAGGTGTGTCAAGGAGAGGCTGTTCGCGTCGCGCGTTTACCGCCGTATGCGTACAGCGGGGGCCGTACCAATGGACCACAAAAATACGATAGACGATCAGTACAACGTCATGGCACATGCTTCGGAGACACACAGGCACCACTATCGATGTAGCTTACGCGGCGGCCACAACGCCATCGCCACCTTCGCGAGAGGGCTAACGATGGACGCCTCTTTTCCGTGGTCATGGAGAGACCATGCGGTTCATGTTGGCTACTGCATGAGGCGTGGTGGCGGCAGTAAAATTGCGTCACTGTAGAATTGGGCAACATATCGTACCACTATTAACAATTTTCAAGAGAGCACACACAGCCACTGCTGTTAGATCACAATTGTGGCTGAGAACTTGGGGTTCATGTTGGGCATTGAATGAGGCGTGGCGGCGGCAGCAAATTGCGTCACTGTAGAATGGGGCAATAGATCATTCCACGATTAGTAGTCTACAAAAAAGCACACACCGCCACTGCTGTTACACCACAACTGTGGTTAAGGACATGTTGGCACCCAAACGTCTCCTGGTCCCCGGGTTTCCGGCCACTCTATTCTCTAGATATTTTATCAAAACAGAAACACACACCGCTAGTTTAACACGGTGCGTTTAGAACTTCGACCGGTTCGTGCTTACCGGAGAACGACGGTCACTTGAAAGCGGTTCATCACAGTAGCCTGTGGTTCTCTCGAGATTGATCTCCCGCAGGTTCTCGACAGAGGCCTACACCTCGACTTAGAGGTGCTGCAGTGGTCGAAATTAATCGAAATCTGGGGTGCACAAAACTGAACGTTTGCACCTCACTGGCGGACAGCTACAGCTCCTCAAAGGAAACTACAGCCCCCGAAATTAAGGGATGCTCCTGATGGGGTGTGTGAGGGCGTCGGGTGCGCCAGACGGCAGTCGTAGGCGCTCAGAAACGGTTCACGAGGTGTTTTCGTGTACTCGAAGTTGCGAGCGAGTAGCACCAAAACTCGCAAAAACGCGAAAATGTTTCATTTCACGCAGTGGAGTATAGCACAGTGGCTCCATCACCGATGAAGAAATGGCCGTGACTAGAAGATTGCTGTTCTCCATGCGGATGATACATTTCTTCAATAATTGTCGTTGAAGATGCGGCAGGAGGAAAAACTTCGTTCCCGTGAAAGGTGGTAAGTTATTGGGCCCAAGAAAGTGCAAAAAGGGCTAAAAAGCTCAGGACTCTTGTAAATGTGCATCCACTATTCTTCAACTACGAAATACGGATCTTGGTTGCAAATCCTATACTCATATTCCAAGTCGTGAGTATATGTTGCCGAAACGCCTACTCGCGGGTACTTGACGACGTGTTTCTGAGGGTGCTAGCGTCCCCTTAATACCTTGGGCCTAAGAACTTGGACACCATAAAAACGGCAGGCAGATAGGTTGAGCTTGACGAAGAAGTATCCGAACTTCGGATACGTGAACTCGAGTGGGAAATCAGAACGGGCACCCCGTCCAGTTTCCTACGTGACCTGTGATGTCTCCGGCCCAAGCCGCGTTCGTATTACGGGGGACCATAGTAAATAGTACCTACGGTGCACACAAAAACCTTTATATATTCCCGATTTTTACTGACAATATTTCGTCCTAATTACTATGGTCCCCCTTAATAGTATTTTGTAATCTATTCCTACGTTTGTAATGACAGCTATACCTGGTTGACGGTCTCGGCATGTGGCTGGGACGATTGCCCGTATTTCCCTTGCCAGAAAGGGGATCGACCGAGCCATTCGAAGGGTGAAATAGAAGCCATTTACAGGTGAAGGCGAACTTGAAGATCTGTCCATAGGCGTATCTTGAACTTTTGAGCCGCTCGTAGGTGCGATGCACCGTCGGCCAAATCACAGAGAAGCCTAGAGGTCCCCTTACAGTCTGGGAGAAGGGATCTTTAGGTTGGTAGGCTGACCAGGTATTTTGGTCCCTGTTGGGATCAAGGTACGGGTGAAGACCCAATCCAACCCCTCACTCTAACCCTAACCCAGGAAGCCTTTCCAGAGTGCAAATACGCCGTGTACCTAGAAATTGCTCAAGCGACGTATGTGTACCCATTTTTGACTTATTGTATAAAAATAATGTCCGCTGTTTGTTTAACTCAATATTTCAGTGCAAAAACACAACCCAGCCAGCAGACTATAGCTACAGTCAGCGTCAGTGCGAGGGCAGCAGGCTACCGGCGCGGTTAGAAGATCGCATCCTCGGGTGCGGCTGACATGGGCTGGCAAGTCATCTCTGACGCTCATCGCACACCACACCACAACCTCAAATCTACTCATAGACAGGATAACCTCAACGCGCAGTCGGGCGGGGGGGGGGGGGGAGGGGAGAAAGTATAGTAGCCAAGAGAATACAAACGTATCATACCACTGACTCAAAAACCTACCATGCATACCAGGGTATAAATACACCTATGTTCATCCTCAGCCTGATCTGATCCGTTTTTGGTCGGCGGATCTCGCCCGCCTCTGACCGTCTTTCCGCGTGGTTTCTTCGCCGGGGCGTACCCCCTCCACGCCTGAAACGCCCGGCATCGGCCGATCCGCCCGCTTAGCGCCCTAGCGCCTGCGCGAAGCCTTGACGTTGAGATCTACGACCGAATCTCCGAAAATCCCTAATCATTCAGATTTTTGGCCCAAGGTCTCTCGACAGAGTGTATGCACTCGCGCGCTTCTTTCCGGCACGTCCTCTCCGACATTCGATCCACGAGGAGGGTCAGCTACCCAGCCGGCGTCGCCATTGTGGGGGCCTGCGCGAATGGCTGTATCTGGGACATCGATGGAACGCCCCGATAGCGCATGCCACCCAGGCTTAGTTGAGAACGGTCATCCACAACAAATTATGCCGGGGATATATTCGTTTGCTATGTCGAAGCGAAAAACTCCAACTTATTAACTGCCCTACTCATGCGGAGCCCTTGTATGCCTCAAAATGGCCTCAACGCCACCTAAACATACGCGTGAAGGAAAACCGTACGACCCAACCAAAAAAAAAAGCTCTCTCTTCGGTGCCCAGTTTCCAGCTCTGGCGGTCTCTTCGTGCTTCTCTCGTCCTCCGACGGAGCATGCTCTCCTACCCTTGGCCAGCCGCTCAGGTTCTTCTTCCAGTGCCCCTGTCCCTCCTTGCTCTCCTCCTCCCCTTGGTCGTCCTCGGTTCTGGATGCTCCTCAATCACCGCGGGGGTCCTCGTTTCTTCCTTTATGTTTTCCGCATCTGATATATTATCAGACGGCTCCTTGAGTGTACGCCTAACATGCTGCTTGCTCCGAGGCACATCGATCACGGTCGTTTTCGCTGTCTCGTCCGTTCCAGGTGGTAGCTTCAGCCGTTCACGCATGAGTTCTTGCTTTGAGGCACGGGAATCCCTTCTTGCGTCGGCGATGATCGACGAGCTTCGCGGATCATCTCACTCTGTCTCACCAGGAAACTGCTTGTTCTGCATTTCCAATGTGTTGTATTCCAGTCTCTTGACTTTATCGTGTGTACTCTCTGCCACATTCACTCTGCCGTTCGGAATCCTTCCCGCTGCGATGATCGGCCGGCTTGGAGTCCGCTCTGTCTCACCGGGCAATTGCTTTGTCTGCCTTGTATCGTACTCTAGCCTCTCGACTTGCTGGTGTGTACCCTCTGGTAGATTCACTTTCGGCGCTACTAGTCGTTCCTGCGGCTGCGTTGCTCTCCTCCCGATGTTCCACAAGCGCAAAAGTAGCAAATATGTACCGGCACGCAAGCTGCCCATTTCCACCTTCCACGGACACAGTCGCTCCAAAGGTCTGCTGCTGCTGCTGCTGCTGCTGCTGCTGCTGCTGCACGTGACGGAGCCACTGCCGTTGCTGCTCCTGATCGATCCATCGCTGCTCGAGTAGCTGTGCTTGTGCTACTGTTGTTGGTGAAACCGCTGGTCGAGCCCTTTCTTCGGCTGCTATCGACGCTGCTCGAAAGCCTAATTCGATGGACTGTTTAGGACACGACTCTGGTCAACGTAGTGGTAGCCGGGTGGTAGTAGTCCAGCTTCGAAGGAGGCATGGAAATACAGGGTCGAAAGCTCCATGAGTTTTACCACCGCCCTGCACTGCGGTTGAGCTTGACCAGTCCGCTCGCACCACGTACATCGGATCTCACCCATACTGTATATGGCCATCTCGCTCCTCTCCCAGCAAGCCCCAACCAACGTGTACTTCCCATTGGAACTTCTAGCGTGTCCGAAGCACTTACTGTAGTGGTGTTGATGCACCCAGCCGTAGTCGGTTCACAGGTCGGCACCCATGTTGTAGAAGCCCGTCAGGTACATGAAGACAAGGAGCAGAATATCGAAGGATCGAAAATGAAGAAGCAGACGAAGTGCATTCATTGCGGCACGTCCCCGGTACATATGAAACGTAACCCGGGAGAAATATGTCAGTTGTCTTTACGTACACTGGACGGTTACGCATAGCCATGGCGTACATCTCGCGCTCTCAAAACAGACCGCGCACGCTCGTTTGCGAATCTAGCTACCAATCTGTTCGAGAGTGAACGCCTACACGGTCAAATCGGTTGGAAGATCTCCCATTAGGAATATGTACAGGGGGCACCAGCCGCATCCCACGAAAATATCATGAGGGTGATTTATTGCATGCTGAAACCCGCACATCCATTGCATCGTTCTTCCGGGGGAGGGGAGGAGGTGCTACGTGGTGGGCATGGAAGATGCCAAATTGACCAACACAATGTTGAGCACTGCATGCCTTATCTGTAAAGCCACTGGCTACGAGTACTTCTTCTTTGACTAGGAGGGCATCCAAGTTACTTTACGGGTAACTGTCTTGTTTACGACGCATCCTCCAACAGTGGTACAATATAGGAGAGGCTTGTGTGCATGCGTCGCCATCTGCCGCAGAATTAGCATACCTGGAAGGGATTTGCGCCTTACGCCCCCGGCACACTGTGCACATGTTGAAAAAGGAAATGCGCCCTGTTGGAAAACCGTGCCGCCCCCGTCCGGCCTCCGCCCCTTCGACATACTGCCTGGTATAGTTGTCCCGTGGTTTTATATAAATACGCGTTGAGTGATGAGAGACCACGCACAGTTTCTGAATGGTTACGCTTTCGGCGATATTGTAACGCACGCTGATTCTCGACAAGGTTGAGATACTATGAGGCCGGGCCTATCGAGCTAGCTGCGAAATTATCGTTCCGACTGTCGAACCGATTGACGGTGAGGTCGAGGTGCCGCCACGAACCATTAACTAAGAATCTATTCTAAATCACCTTGTACTTCAAACATCACGACCATCGTCCGTCCCATCGACCGTTCTGCTCTCGCTAAGAAGCTTGACCCCATGCCGAGCTTCGACTGCCCTGCGCTCACATAGAACCCTGATTCTATGCCAAGCTCATCATCCTACACCAAGCCGACTCCACAACACAACCCTTCGATCACCATTCCGATCCGATCCACATAGTTTTCACGAAAACAGCAGCCCTCGCGCCATGTGTCTCGCCTTGCCATTCCGTTCTTTCTGAATACTCCAACGATTACAATGTACTATCAGCACATTATCTAAAGGCAGCAGCATCATGTATTCTTGCACGTGGCCTCGGGATATTAGTTCATGCATAAGCCATATTGAACTGTTGACGACAAGCCATCCACCATGGAACCATCGAATAGACTCCGATCCGTATATGTCGTCGCTGAACACAATATATAGTCGAGAGCGTCCGTCCTCCCGCCATCGTCGTACTCAAGCGCAAGAGGATCGAAGTCGACGAGGGTACTTTTGCTCTGTCGTCGCCCAACATGAAACACAATAATAAGGAGTCGAGCGTGAGACGAGAAGAGAGGCACAGCAGCGTACAACTTGCCGTAGGATACCCGATTCACGAGCAAGGGTTTTACACACGGTTTGTATGGTGCGCGAAACTATCATTCCCGTCTCGGGAGCTATTTGCCGAAGCGTGTGGTTTGTCCATAGCTGCACGGAAAGCCCCACCCATGCCGAAGCGGCGACATTTGTGAGGCTGGTGGACCGGCACGCTTTGATACGATAGATATATATCGGGGGCAGACGACACAGACATGGATCTGGAAATAGAGTACATGCGGTGTTATAGTGTGGGTGTGGGTGGATGCGAGTGCGGTGAGGGTGGGCCCACGAAGGAAAAAAGGGGCGGCGGGCGGGGGGGGGAAGGGTGGTAGATCGAAGTGATCACTCAAACAGTGCTTAAAAACCTCGTGTTGGATATGTTGGCTCCACATCGTATACGAAACTGTGTTTCACATATCGTATACTTGGTACGCATATAGATACAGTTTTCCTTTTCGGTTTTCGGAGATGCTATGCGAGGTAAGTCTGTCTGACAGTTTGCCAACCTTTCGACGGCGACGTTCTTGTCGATTTTTTTTTCCGCCACTGAAAGTGAGGTTGAAGCTTCCGATGGTATCCAACGGGCGGTGGAAATGCTGAACCGTCTTTGCGCCACAAAACCCAAACAATGCACGAGCAAGCAGTGAATCCACATGTTACGACACCGCAACATGTGCACAATGTTTCCGAGTGAAAATATGCAGGCATCATGGAAAGTCAAGCGTGAGGACCGTCACACCATGCCAGAAAGCAAAGCAACGCGTGGAGAGGGAAGCACAACATATTCCACTTACAACGGAACCGACCTCCCAGATTGTAGTCATAAAATACGGCCATTGTTTATACACTCCCTCCCGCAATCAGGCGAACACGTGGCGCCATCGGCGATGTCCGAGATACACCCCATATAAGTCTTCCCACGGGGGTAAGGGTTTCATGTCGCAAGGACGACATTTCCCAACTGCCGTCCTCGCCGTTGCCACCTTCCGGTTCCCCTCACACATAGCGGGCGCACCGTCTCAGCGAGCTAGACCAGGGCGGTGACGAGGGCACTCGCGGCGGCTGTCGCGATCCACCAGCTGTGACGAATAATACACCCGGCTAGGTGGAAGGACGCCACACCGTCGTTGGAGTCATCGCTACTGTCTTCGTCATTGGAGTCATCGCTACTGTCCTCTAAGCCCATACAGGTAGTTTCCAAGTACGCCCCGAGAGTATCCATACCGGGAGCAGACTCCTCGCAGCCAAAAATGTTTCTTTTAAAAAGTAAGACACCGGATGAGCACGTGCTGTCCGAGCCGTCGTAGTAGGCCCATCCCAAATCTCCGTCGATGCAGCGGAGCCCCTCGTAAAATCTAGAATTCGACGAGCGTGTGCTTTCGCAGGTTTCGGTGACCTCGTATAGGTCCTTGAACTGCGACATACTGAAATTGCTCGTTTGGCCGTTAGACAAGGCGCAGTCCTCGTCCGAGTAGAAAACCGCGTGCACGGTTGCGTCGGCTTGAATATCCGTCGGTTCGAAAAAATCTGTACAAGCAGACGCCGGTAGCAGCACACGGATAAGTCATGGGGTGCGCTTGCACGTTGGGGGCCGAACACTAATCGCACTGTAGTGTTTACCGAGGACTATATAGTGGGTTGTGGAAGGGACCAAATGCACCAACAGATCCTTGAACAATGTATGTCATGTCTACCAAAGCCAATGGGCATGTATGTCAACCGATCGTTGACTGAACTGTCCCATGACGCACCTACCAAGAATATGACACTATACCACTGGCTTTTGTGTATGCGTGCGTCGTCGTGCTGCAACTGCTTAGTTAGGCATATCACAGTCCGAGCACATCGGAAGCGGAAAACAGAAGGGAGTGGCACGTAGTGACATCAGGGAGGTACTCGATTTTCTATAGCATTCAATGTATTCTACCATCCAACAAAAAGGATCATGCAGTAGTGCATTCGCGAAGCACATTGTGGTGCACTGTTGATAGATACCTTAGGCAGTATCATGCTAATGAAAAACCTCTGTTGTTGCTGTTCGATCTCGTTTTAAACGAGGTTGGAGATTGCGGGTATCTGCGCGAAAAACATGAGCGGTAAAGTCTATTACACGATGCGACAGGTAGGCAGCCCTGTGGATAGGAGGGTGTGCTCGTCTATGGACTTATCAAGGGGCTTACTGTTGCGATATTTCGCACTGCAGCTACTGCCGCCATAGGCGTCATTACCGATGGAATCGTCGCTGCTGTCACCGCTGCCATCGCCGCCCAAGTCGTCGTCGTCGCCCCAGTCAATCCAGTCAGACGTACTCGAGTTGCCGGTGCAGTTCGCTCTAATATACGACTCAAAATCGTCATAGGATAGCATGCAGCTGTAATCACCCGTAGCTACTATCATGGGATCGAGAGAGCACGTGCTGTCCGAAGATCTGTAGTAGGCCATTCCCAAGGCCCCGTCGATGCAGCGCAACGCGAAGGACACACCGCCAAAGGTTGTGCACCTGTCGTCTTTTCGGTATAGATCCATGAATTGTGACTTGGTCAAGTTTTGTGTTTCGCCGGTAGCCACGCCGCAGCTCTCGTCCGAGTAAATAGTTACTTGCGCGGTCCAGTTGCTTTGAACGTTCTTGGCCTCTGCACTAGGAGCATCAGCAAGCAAAACGAGGGAGAGCCATCAGGATTGATGTGTTGCGCATGCTAGAGCTCGCATACTAATCATAGGGGGTTCTCCGAAGGGAGGGGTTCGCTGTGGCGTTTGGTTTAGATTCACTCATTTCAGAGTGCTGCGCGAACATGTCAAACGGCGATTTTATGCTCGGTGATGCTCTCCACCGTAACTGGGTGTCACCGATTGGTTGGCAATGACTGTAACGGCTGCAAAACGCATGCTCTGCAAAAAGCGTTGAGTCCGCACAGGAGAGCGATCGTTTTTCAGCGCTCGTTTTCTCGACAACGGCAAGGGGGCCAATACCAAACAGGGTGGTTCTGGTCGAGAGCTTTCCAAAAATATAACAAAAAACGCTCGACTTTTAGCGCTCGTACGGTTATCGACAAAAACGAGCACTGAAAACCGATGTCACCCTGTGCAAACTCAACGCTCTTCGCGGTAGCTTCAGTACTCGCTAGAGTCAGGGCCGAAGTCATCGTTACTGCCATCACCGATATCATCGCTCCTCCAAAAATCGGAGTTGAAGTCGTCTTCTCCCTCCCACGCGTCGACATCTTCACCCAACGACACGTTGCCACGGCCGCTGGCATCGTCGTTGTCACGGAAATATGAGTTTCCCGTGATACTCGTACAGTCGGCGCCCAGGTATGGCCCTGCGGCAACAGCGGACGTCACGCAGCTGTAGATATCTGTTTCGACCATCACGACGTCAAAAGAGCATGTGCTGTCAGGTTCATTGTAGTAGGCCCGTCCCAACTTTCCGTCCACGCAGCGGAGCGCCAAGAAAAAGGGTATGCCGTAAACGTCGACGCTTTCACAGCTTTCACCCTCTTGGTATAGCTCCATGAATTGTGACATGTTGTGGTTGCTCGTTCGGCCGTTCGTCACGCTGCAGCCCTCGTTTGAGTAGAAGGTTGCTTCCACGGTCCAATTGGCTGAAATGTCCCAGTCAGGACCTGCGCAAGAGGCGGCAGTATCACACGGACAAAACCATGTCGTCGATGTCTTGGTGCCAAGCATATTGGCGTCTATGCACCTAAACGTCTTGTTTACCTGGAGGACTAGGGGGGATGCATGGCCCGCGCGCAGCTATATCACATACCACATACATCGACGAACCCTCCCGTTTCTTATGCGTTACATGTAAGACCGTTGTCATCTCCTCGGGAACAAGTCAAGAGCGCGTCATAATTGTTTCGTTGAAACGGTTAGCCCCTTCACGATCCATCTTATCAAAGCTTTGTGTCCTTGTGTCCTATTGACTTCATCCTAAGTGCAACGCTGCACGGTTGTGTCATTTCATGAGCTTGGGTAGAATGCGGAGAGTAGAGACCGGCGACATGAGACACTTCTTGTGATGAAACTCCCGATTGTGCCAGGGCTCAACAACTTAACTCCAAATTGCCGTCTAGAACGCCTGCAACACAAAAGAGGAAAGGCAGTGGAGCATTCGTGTACTTCGTATCCCGTATACGAAGATCACCAGTTCGTTGAGGGGATTGTCACACTGCTACAGGTAAGAATATGGGGCTTCTTAGTGTTCGGTCAGGTTTACACGGGGTTCCTCTTTAGAATTTCGATTCTGTGATACCGTCCTCTCTATCAAAATCCAGTAGTCTGTTGCAGAGACCTGGATATAAAAAACGTTTCTTGCAGGGAGGCAGTTGAGAGAAGCCCTGAAAAGGATACATTACGAGTACTCAAAAAAGAAACCCAGCTGGTGAATGATGCGAGTGCAACAGATTGTCTGAGGAGCTTACACTACCATCGAGCGACAAAACTTGTGCAGATTCTCTGCAGGAAGCAAGGCGGGAGAGAAGCACGCCACGAAATGTCCAAGGACAAGCCATACTGCCGGAAGCACCGCCGGGGGAACAGATAGTTGCAAAACAGAATATATATATATATAAATATATATACGTCAGCATCAGCGGGGAACTGTAAGCAGGTGCAGGGATCAGGGATGTCCGTAGTTCAGAAGCCCAGTACGGGTGCTCGAACGGGTCTTTCAAGCGGTATACGTTCGGAAGGTTGGCGAGAAAAACATCGCTAAACGGGTTTGGAGGGTTACAAATATCATACCGAAAGACGGCACACCAGGTGTTAAGAGTCTACGAAAACGGCACTGTAGTTTGGTTTGGTTGGACAGTGGGCGGGGAGGTTTGGCTTCACCTTGCTTGCAAGTAATTTATGGCCATGGTTGCACCATGGTAACGCTCACGGGGGATGTTTCTACAAACGGTTAAATTAACGGCGGTGCGGAGTTGTGTGGGTTTGTCTGGGCTCCGCCAGAAGGCGACAGGTCAAAGCGTCTCGAGCTTGCACCAGAAACAACGCCCCGATGTTTCATACGTGGCTCTAAACCCCACCCAAAAACAGGCTTTGAGAAAAGCAAAAAAAAAAAAAACGTGCAACCCGATGAACTACGGTATCTCAGAAGCCTAGGTACATCGCGAACAATATACTGTTGGAAAACACCAATTGTATTCCAACGATAATGTATCAAGGAACCCGGTCACAGTCAGCATTTGTTTTGGCCAAAAGGTGCCACCCCTCGTTGGAATTCTTATCGTGGCACGCGTCGCCCTCACCATCAGTTGTGCAGCTTGACATTTGTCCCTTTGTGCACGAGCCGTCGAACGGCGAGACCAACGTCGCTGTTCCCGCACCGCTGCAATCGTCGTTGTCGTTGTATGTGATCGAGGTCACCTCATTGTCGACGCACTCGTACGTTCCGTAGGATTGGACGGCGCCGTTCGCCAGATTGCTACACACGTCGAATGCGCTCACTCCAGTCGAACCTACAGAAGGGGGCCGATAGCAGGGAAACGCGATTGCGCAGAAGGGACACGTTTCCACATTCTTCATGACTGGTAGGGCTGGGCGTTCGTGGACTCGGTCAGTAGCAATTACACTGTGGTCCAAATCAATCAATTTTCTAGAGTGCAGGAGTACACTAGTCGAGGTACGCTCGGCCAATCGCCCCCTCCCGGCTAATGAGGGAACCGCCGTAGGAGGCAAAGAAAAACCCGTTTTCGCTTCATTTTTCATCAAGATTGGGGCTCAAAATTGCATTAGCCGGGAGTGATTGCGGTTTTTAAAAATTCAACCAAAAAAATCAACAAAAATGCAATGTATGGCGATGATGTGACGATCTTCCTTTCTCCTCCCGAAACGCATTTGGTGGGTTTTTTGTACCTGGTACAGTACTGTGGCGTCTTTCTTCGACGTGCGAAATATAAAACGCCACTGGCAAATACACTGGCCGACTCAATCAGTAGATTACAACTGCCGTAGATTACTACTCCCGCACATACGGTGCCAGTGTCCAACCCTACCTGTTGGGCTTTCGTGCTTGGCCCTTCAGTAAAAATATCCTCTACACCATTGTCGTCCGTCGTGAAGTCATTCAACGATAGGCATTGTAGCGCAACACTCTTCTTGATAAACACCTGTGGAGTGTTCAGGACTACGGCGCCGTATACAACGCCAATACAAAACAAATACAGCGTGGCAACATGGTGGCAGGGCGTGGATTCGGTGCACGGTCTAGGCTATACTGTTCTATATCGTACATGTCGATGGGGCGATCACCTACTGTATTATTGTTTTCAAGCGAGTGGTCACAGTTGACAATTGTCGGGGTGAGCATGCACGGCACGACCAGGTAGGTGGAGAATTCATAACGGTCCCTGTTGTGCCTCCGATTAAACTCGAGTCGAGTCCTCCGATTAAACTCGACTCGAGGTATGCCTCGTAGGCCGCGCGTCGTGCTTGAACTCGTCCAGTGAACGCGGCAATTAGCAGCGAGCCGTTTGACGAACGTGTGAGACTGCGTAGTACGTGTGCCAGACCCTGACTCCGATCGCAACACCCTCCGTTCGCCAGCCTACCGCAGTATCTTTAACGGTATAGTTTGATGGGGGGTATACAAGAAGTAGTAGAGTCGTGTGGTCACGTTATGTCGACCGTTCTTCTTGGGCCGAAACGACGTTTTATACGGAGAAATTAGATTTGTCTTGTGTGCCCTGGCCCTCGCGTGTGAACTGCTATAAAACAAGCTTTCGATTGTCTTGTGTGCCCCGGCTCTTACGTGCGAACTGCTGTTCTGTTTCAGTGCACGAGATGATACTGGTCGAAATCAATTGGAAACCGAGCCTGCAACTGTTATTGTCTCGTCGACCCTGGTAGCATCCAGGGGAGTTACCGGCCAGTAGTCTATCGCGGGGGAAATAATGGAAAACGCCCGAGCGGTTATCACGCAGCGTGCAAAGTTGGGTATCGACCGATCGGTTGAACACAGCTGGCATGCACTTTTTAGTTTTTCATGAAAAAAAAAATAACAAAACAAGATCGGAATCCATGATAGAGACCAGTCGGTCCGGTAGTGGTCCGATTGGGACACGCCAAGCGGATTTTTGTACGCCGTTCCACTGTACACGTCAAATGATCGTATCTTATCAATCGACACGACGCACCTGGAGTAGTATATATCAATAGTCCCTCGTATGTTGTGGGCTGTGCAGGGCAATGTTCGGAGCAACGTAGCACCGCAGGCGAGGGCAAACATTTGACACAGTAGTTACTGTAGACCCGTCGCCGCCACCGGAATTCAGAGAATCCTTTATCCGTGCAGCCTGCGTCTGACTCTCTTCGACATCACAACGAAGTTAGAGATCAAGAACGCCGGGTAAAACGGTAACATCAGGGCTTGGTCCTCTAACTACGTATTCACGGTCGCATGGGCACCTGTGCAGGTCGCAACTGTCCGTTCGTCAGAAGATCCCGTCGCGACAAACGATAATTTCGAAAAAACTACAGTGCTATGTGATGTGCATGGTATGTGCACTCATTTCGCAGCTTGCGTATTTTTGCCCTTTTCGCAGCAGGAGGAGATATTCCCACAGCTTATCGTACAGCGTCAGGCTAAGAAAATCCGGGGATCCGTACAGTACTCAGGTACAGTATAAATAACGGTGGGCAACGAACAATCAACGCCCGATCAATGCCCACGCCGATTGATCTTCTAACTGTACTCGATACCGTCCTCTAGCGCCCCGCTCCTCCAGCCACAAACCCCATGTTCGGTTCCCTAATTTCACAGTACAACAAGCGCAGAAGACTCCCACAGCAGTGCTGGTAGTGCAGACTCCAACACTGCTCTCTTTTGCTGCAAAACTGCGGCTTTGTGCTACTGCTGTACTCTGGTCAGCGCACGGACACAAGCAAAAAACATCGATACGTAGTTACCGGCAATGCACGGCTCCCGCCGAAAGGTGGAAGCTCTGTGTACGAAGCTCTACAAATATCTGATATACGAAACCACTCACCCAATATCCCGTTCACGACTAGCGTGCTGTTCATATATTCGCAGGCTTCGTCGCTGTACGTTGCTGTCTCGGAGTACTGAGCACCGACTGTGCCCACCAATAGTAGCGCCGCTAACAGGCGGAGACCAGGCGGCATCATCGGCCAAAGGCGGTTCGTGTTGCTTGACCTGCGCCGCATGCTGCTAGTATTGCCACCGTACGGATTGTTATTCTTGTAAAAACACAATTCGCGCCTACAGCAGGCGTACGCGCACCACCGTCACGTTGCAGACAAGGACACAGGGAATAAACTTGTCCTGTGCACTGCTCTGCTCAAGGTGCCGGATATAAAAATATTTTGATGAAACGCCAAAATAACTGCAGTAAACGATGCACTGTATGTAGTAGTAGTAGTAGGCTGCCCCCCTAAGAATCGAAAGCGTAACCGCTGTCAGTCTCAAATTTATACACCAGCGTACATACCAGTACGTACAGATGCCAGTTACGTTTTCGACGACAGTCATAAATTACCCCTATGAAGGTGAGCTCGTGTTGGCGAACGAGGTCAGAATACACCTTTTTTCACCAGAAAGCGCCACACACAGGTCGAGTTGCCGCAGGAAAGACGCGTTTCTCCCGTGTAAGCTAGGCTCATGAAAACACTCGTTTCAAGCCCCCATATATATATTTTTTTAATAAATTTTGAAATACGTCAGCTGTGAGTTCGACTGATTAATTAGTTGATACTCAACTTTGCAAGCTGCGTAATACGCCTCGTCTATATTCCATTTTTACCGAATTTTACAAGTATTGTGATAAACCGAGCGCGCGTATTCTATATGTGATTCCTTTGTCAAAGATATAGGCCAGCGGCTCCCCTGGATATATGTACGCATAAAAATAAGTACCGCTTCGTCAAAACTTTGATGGTATTTTACAAGTATCCCCCCCCCCTGGGCTCGTCGTCATGGACGTTGTGTGGAAACAGTAAAAACACATACGACAGTAGAACCGTAAAAACAAACCTGAATTATGGGGATGCACGTACTGCGTCAAGCACACAGGGATATTCTCGTCATATTATCAAGACCGCGTGGTTATTGAGCGGAAAGAAGAAAGCGAAAAATCGAAGGATCACTTGCCACTCATTATGGACTTGCTCGGTACGTGTGAGACCGATGAGAACCCAGCCCCACGCGAGTGAGTGCTATCATCGGGCTTAGTTTTGGTAGACGATTGGTGGAAGTTTTACCAGTACCCCAACCGACTTCGACACTGGAGGTCTGATGGGTAACGCCTGTGTCTGAACCAGCCATTGATCATGGCTTTTTTTTTCCCGCCGGTGTACAGGATTAGGAGTAAGCGAATACCGCCAAGAAGCGCATGCGGGCATGTCTGCCCTGTTGTTGTTCAACCCTATCTTGCAGCGGTCGCCCTCCATTTCAAGATCAACGACGACTTTTTTGTCAAGAGTTCCCCGGGACATGCAGCCACGGATGTCAAAACCGCTGTCCCCAGGGCCACACAGCTCAATATGTAGCCTGTATGGACTATCGCAGTCACCCGCTCTACTGCGTGGTACCATTGATAGGGTGCGTGCTGGGAATCGGCTTCATGCCGTCGTTGTCAGACCCGTTTGTCTACACACATGACAGAAAACGACGCCTTCGCAAGCCTCAGCCTTAACGTCGACAACATCCTCATCACTGGGAAGAACAACGAGGAAGTGGTGCGACAGCTCAAGAAAACACTTCAGGACCGCTCTGCCATGAAGTCCATGGGTAAAATCAGCCTCAACGTTAGTACAGCCAAGAAAGGCTGGACAAAACCGCTGGCCATCGCGCAGAAAGAGTGTGTCTAGGCTTTTCTCGAACACTTCGAAGTGCTGGACTCCAGAAGAACCCACTTCAGGCCACGGGCCAGAGCTGTCCATCACGAAGCCCCGTGGAGTGTACACGACAACAGCCAAGCGTCTTCTTCGCTGCTTGAATGGCCATCCGGGTCTAGGCACAGCTTCGCCTCATGAAATATTTGTCGTCATTTCCTGGGGCGTTTCTACATGTTTGTGGGGTCGCCTTTCTTGGACCACCGGGCGCCATCGGCTGGGGTCGCCAAACAGATCATAGTATCACCGGAACGTCATCGTGCCATGCATCTTCACCTGCGCGTCTTAGTGAATACCGTGCAAACGTTATCCACTACAACATATGCTACGCTTCAACCGATTGACGAGGGCATGGGACATGCCATCGGCGATATACGTCTGGCTGCTGCCAGATACTTGTGCCTCTATCCCGAAGGCTCGTCGGATATTTCCTTCGCACGCAAGAGGACATACGTTGCGGTGCAAATAGACTCCATGAAAAACGTTGGTATATGCTTCGAGTATTATGCTTCATGTGCAGGCGATTTATATTATAGTGCGCAGAATGCCGGCATTAAGTTGAACCGCCCGACCGATTAAAATAGAAAATGTGTGTGAATACATGTACTTCCCACAAGCACTGTTGATTCGTTGCCATTACACTATTATCAGTGTTTTCGTTGATCAGCGTTGGTTTCAACAAGCAAGTGCTGGTGATCGTTCTCATGGCCGGCACTCGATTCAAGTTAATCGCTTCCAACAAATAATGCTGGTCATCGGTCATCGTTAGCCATGGTCGGCGCTTAAGTCAAATTGTGTTATCGTCACAAACAAGTAGTGCTGGCGATCGTTAGCCACGATCTGCACTTTAGTCATGTTTCTAATGCTTCCGACAAGAGCTGGTCATCTTCCGCCATGATCAGCACTGTAATCAAGTTTCTATCGTTTCCAACCAGTGATGGTAATCATTAGCCGTGATCGTTACTTGTCAAGTTTCTGTCGTTTTCAACAAAGAGTGCTGATCATCGTCGGTAATGATCGGCACGTAAAGTCAAGGGTTGTACCGATTCATACAACCTGGTGGTCGTTAGCCATAATCGGTAGTTTAGCCAAGTTTCCATTGCTTCCAACAAGTGGTTCCAACCAGTGTTGGCGACCGTCCGCCGATGTCAGAACTTGAAGCAAGTTTCCATCGCTTCCAACAAGTTCTGGTGATCGTTATCGATGATCGTCACTCTAGACAACTTGATATCGACTTCACCTACTAGTAGTAGCGCGATTGCCTGACTGCTGCAGCGACTAGAAGAGTCGTATTACTTATATTTATACTCTATGCGGTAGTATCATATTGGATCGATGCTCTACAGCAGCGCTTTGGCAAGTCATATCGTGTATGTCATGCCTGGTATGATGTATCGTGTGTGCAGTGTGCTTGTTTTCTTATTCGACCAGTCCGGTAAGATGCGGCTAGGCGAACCTATTGAAAGCAAAGTTACGGTTCGACGAACATCATCAGTTGTGCCGCTAAAATATGTGGATGGCAGTTAGTTGTTGGCAGTTGAACTGCATTCAGAAGCTGCAGCGAGCAGTGCTGACAGTCCAGAGGGGCCGGAGAGCTTGCGCACCCCCCTTTGTTGTTGACTCTCCGATCACCCTCCGCTTCTCAGCTCTTGCCGAGTAGCCAAGTAGTAATGATATACTTAACGCGACCAGGGGGCGCCACTTTCGACCAAGCAACCACCGTTTCGTACACCATCATCATTCGCGAAGCTCGAGCTGTTCGACTAAGGCTTTTCCCTTTGCCTTCAAAGACCGTCACATCGGCCAGCGTCTGAGACCCGTGCCTCCTTCAGACGGCAGTAGAACAGGCCTCGTCAAACGATCTGAACTTCCACAGGGTTTTGTCAGATGGTTAGGTTGCGCTAAGCTGTCGCCTCCATCTCAGGGGCCACAACCTATTGTGCATTTTTTCGATATCTCCACGAAGGTTCTACTGATGATACACGCCACTGTCTACTGGGGGGCTGACACGGTTGGAAACGCTATACAGTTTCTGGAAACCGACGACAAAAGGTGAAGACAGACGTGGAGCTGAGAGAAGGGACGACGTGATGCTATCGTGCGCAAGCATACAATGGGGTATGGGGGGGGTGGTGGCACGGTGAGGGGGGAATATACAAATAAAGCATCGCGAGGGTCACTAGAGGGAAGTATTCGGTCAAAGTATGCTTCAGCAGTCCTGAAAAATAAATAAATGGCTGAACAATTGTGTGGAAAAGTGTGTTTCTAACATCGTACACCAGGTACTTGTAGTACCGATATAGACAGTTTTCCACTGATTGACTAGACAGTATGCGAGGCTGATGGTCTGTTTGATAAATAGTCAACCCATTCGGCGGACGTCCAGGGTTTCTAAAAATCCCGGTGTGGGAAAAACAGGCGACTTTCTGTTTCTTCCGCCGCGAAAAACGAGCTAGAACAATCAAGTGAAACTCGAAGAGCGATGGGAATGTTGAACCGAACATATGCATGCGCCATGAAATCCAAGAACAGATTTAACGAATGGGGACAAGGGAAGATACATGTTACGGCCACGACCTGTCCAGAAAGTTTCCGAGTTGAACGGTATGCGAGTTGAAATGGGAAGTTAAAAACGAGGACCAACACGCCAAACCAGTTAGCAAAGCAACGGTGGACAGCGAAGAACGACGTGCTCCATCGACAACGGAAACAGCCTGTCAAATCTCCATACAACACGACCCTTTTTTTTGGCTTCCTCCCGTGGTCAGGCCGACGAACCGTGCCATCGCTGATGTCCGACATGCACATCATTTGTATTATTACATAAGGGTAGGGTTACGTGGCATAGATGACGTTTCGAAAACAACCGCCCCCGTGACCACCGCTCTCCGGTTCCGTTCCCGTTGTTCTTATATAGTTGTTCGTCAGCGAAGTAGATTAGAGAAGTGACGATGACACTATTATTAGCGGCGGGGTGCAAGGAATAATACACCGGGCTAGATGGAAGAGTGAAGCGCCATCGTTGAAGTCATCACCGCTGCCACCACCACTATCATCGCTCCGCCCAGGGTCGTCGTCGTCGCAATTGCCACCCAAATCACCGTCGTCGCCCAGTCAACCCAGTCTAAGATATTCGAGTTACCTGTACAGTTGGTCCCAAGGTGCGAGCGGTAAGTCATATAGGATATCGAGTAGCCAAACAAGTCTACGGCGGACATTGAGGAAGGCTACAGAGAGCATGTGCTATCCGAAGTTATGTAGTCGTCGATGCTGCAGAACTCGTCCGGTGCATATTGGCGATGGCTTTGGTTGACGATTTATTCCTGCCCTTTAGGGCTAGGCCTTCCTTGCTTTCTTTTTTTTTTACGTGCCTTGTCGGCTTCGTCGCCTCGCCGTTCAGAGCTGTGGAAGTTTTTTAAGAAGCGCATCTTCGACTCATGTTCTAGTTCGTGGAATCGGGGTTTCAATAAGTTTCCCATAATTCTGCATATACGGCTCATCAGAGTGAGCTAGTGTTATGATTTCTTCCTTGGATGAGGCGACAAGCCCGGTAATTACCTGGGTTCAAGTATTGGGATCGTATTTGTAGTACTTGGGAGGCGTTTCGTAGGTGGAAAAAGTAGGGGTTTTCCCAGCGAGGCACGAGCTCGGCTCTCAGTCTCCGCGTGCACGAAAGGAATAAACCTATTCTTCTTCTATCTCTAAGCAAACAACACACGTGAGTACCAACGAGTACCGACTTAATAGAAAAACGTGTCCAGGGATACAAAGTGTCACGGCCTTGGTCTTAACAATGAGCCGCCCACGTCAAGTTAGCTGACTGAACGTGTTTCCACCGTTCGCCCGTATTTGATGTGTCACCCAGATAGATCCCGACACTGCTTGCACAAGAGTAGAGTCTTGATTACCCTCCGATTCACCTCAGCTTTCATATTCTGTGTCTTCACCCTCAAACGCACGGCCCGGCGGCCATACAATTATCTGCTATACCACCGGATCAACGACCAGGTCCCCTGCAGACGCCGCGCGATCGCCCCACTTGGGTCGATGTCTGCGCTGCTAGTAGTCCTGCCCGAGTACACAGACTCGGTCGTTTGTTTTATGTATAGCCTAGCCGAGTGCATCGACCGCGAAGCGACGTCTTCTCTGCGTGTATACGTATAATTTCCACGTCTTGGCCTCCGACGTAAGCCCGTAAAAGCCCGAAAGCCGCAAATGCAGCCACTATTTCCGGTATCAAAAACCGTCAAGCCTTTTGGGTGACTGCGATACAAACCTCGTGTCGTCAGCGTACAACATCCGCCACATCGTCCCGCACGTGTCTGCGGTGATTGAAATTATTGTGTGATTTCCCGTGGGGATCTGGGAAATCCTCATGGGGTCTCATTGGAACCGACCGGAACCCGTGGGACTTACACAGGGATCCGTGGGACGTCCGACGGGAACCTACGGTATACCGTAGGCAATCCCAATAGTTTCCGCGGGATCCTACGGGAAGACCACGGGACCCCTGAGTATACCGTAGAGGATCCCGCGGAAATTCCTTCGAAATTTCCCGCTGTGGGTTCCACGGGAGTTGCCATGTGGCGTCCAATCTCCCCCCACGATATGTCCCACGGGATGTTCATCCCGTCACAACACGGAGGTTTCCTCGAGTCTACGGTAGATATCCAAGACCAACGCGTAGAATCGAAGACCATAGCGGGTTCGTAGCGTATGCAATCCCGCGGGAAAAGCGAGAACCCGCATAAACCCACGGGAACATTTTTTTAGTCCCCATGTTTCTAGCGGAAATTCCCACGGACTTTCGCTGTGTCTCGCGGTCTTTCGGGGCTCCCCGCACGGATCCTCACGGACCCCCACGGAAAAGCGGAAACACGCAGACTCACGGCGATCATTTACAATCCCCACGGCGTTCCGCGGTTTCGCCGGGGAGTCTCCACGGGCACCCGCGGTCTTCTGCGGTTTCCCGCGGGAATCCCCACGAGAAGCCAAGGTGATCCGCATTGCGGGAATCTTCACGGGCACACACGGTTTTTCGCTGTATCCCACGGTCTTCCGCGGTTTCACGCGAGAATCCCCACGGGGATTCACGGGAACCCACGGGAACAATGGGGACACACAGGAACCTACGGCAGCCATTTACAATTCCCACTGTCTTCTGCGGTTTCGCGCGGGAATCCTCACGGGCACCCACGGTGACCCGAACCGCAGAAGACCGTGTGTGCCAGTGGGGATTCCTGTAGATTCCCATGAGGGTTCTCGCGGAAACCGTGGGTGTCTGTCAAGATTCCTGTGGGTGCCCGCGTGGATTCGCGCATTGAACCGCGGAAGACGATAAAAAATTTAAATGATTGCCGCGGGTTCCTGTGTGTCCCCGCTTTTCCTGCGAGCACCCGCGGGAATTCCCACGGACACCGTGGGTGCCCGTGGGGATTCCCGCGGGAAACCATGGAACACGGTGGGTGCCCGTGGAGGTTCCCGCAGAAACCGTGGGTGCCAGTGAGGATTCCCATGGGAAGCCGCGGAAGACCGTGGGATACAGCGAAACCGTGGGATTGCCGCACGACCGCGGAAGACCATGAGTGCCAGGGGGGATAACCGCGGGAAACCTGACACCCGCGGAAGACCCTGAGTGCCTGTGGGGATTCTCGTAGGAACCCGAGGGAAAGCGCGGAAGACCGTGAGATACAGCGGAAGATTGTGGGTGCCAGTGGGGATTCTCGCGTGTTAACTCGCGGCAAACTGCGGAAGACCATGGCTTACAGCGGAAGACAGTGGGTGCCCGTGGATATTCCTGCGGGATACCGAGGAAGACCGTAGATGCCCGTGGGGATGTTGCACGCGAGGACCCACGGTTGAGCATGGAGAAAGTCCCGGAAATCCCACGACACCCCGCGGAAAACAACTTTTTCTCTCGGGGAAACGGCGGTTCACGATGGACTTTCCACGACAACCCGTGACTAAGCAGGGAGTTCCCGCGGGAATGTGGATTTCCCACAGGAAGCCGCGGTTCACCATGGACGTTCCACGAGAATCCGTGATGAAATTGGGAATTCCGCAGGAACCCGCGGGCATGCCCACGGGAGCTCGCAGTGAAGCAGTAAAACAGGGAATTCAGGCCCCGCGGGTTCCCGCGGGAACTCCCACGGGAACCCGGGGTGATCCACAGTGAACCAACGGTTCACCATGAACTTGCCATCAGGACTCGTGGGCATTGCAACTTGAACCCGTGGTGATCCACGGTTCACCATGGACTTGCCACCAGGACCCGCGGAAATCGCTACGGGAACCCGCGGTGATCCACAGTTCACTATAGTCTTCCTACGAGAGCACGCGGTTGAAGAGGTAATCCTAACGGGAACCCACGGTATACCATGGACCAGATCCCGGAACTGCCACAGCTTGTGGTACAGCGCGGTATCCTCGGGCTACGACGAAGTGGCCTCCTCGACGGGATCGAAACGAATGGAGATTTTTCCAGTGCCATTGATATATTTCGAGAATCGTGGACCCCCTTAGATCCCGTGGCAATTCCCGCTGGAATTCCAGTGGCGTATTTATAAGGAAATATACTGGGACTTTCTGCGAGACCCCTCGGGATGCTTCTTTTTTCCGCGGAATACCGCGGTATCCCATGGAATGCGATGAGATCCCACGGGTACTCGCGGGATCCCACGGTGGAAAAAAAATAACCTGCCGGGACACCCTGGGCTCCCGTGGGACGCCGTACAGATTCCCGTGGAGTTGAACCACGGCCTCCCACGGGACACCATGGGTGGGCTCCCCCGGAGATTCTCGGTGGGAACCCGGGAAAAAGCGGTCCACTGCAGTATCGGCCACTCGGTGTGAAGCCGTTCATGAATTCACCTTACTCAGCGCTGCCGGATGAAACCATCGCCTCGCAGCAAACCTACAGTATCTTCGTCCTCCTCCATGCACTGCGCATTAAACGTCCTCTTCCCTTCCACCCCCACCCCGTTGAGGTGCCTGTGCAAGCTAAACTGGTTGCCTTTTCGAGGACGTCTGTCAGGTTGGTCGAGAAACTCGTTGAAGAACCTCTGTGCCCAGCTGCGGCCCTCGCGCGTATGAGCCTGTCGACGGTCGCCTTCAAGTCTTGTTTTTCAGACTGCGTAGCCGTGATTCCACGCCCGCCCCCCCCTGCTCCTGATATTTCGTCATCTATATACATCTCCGCTTTCTACATTCTCGATGGCATACCAAACCCCCTCCGACCCTTGCGCGCGCTTTGTAAGAGGCGCTAGGTTCGCTGCAGTCGACACCAAGGTATCGGTCAGCGCTGTGGCCATGTCATCGACGCTATGACGGGGGGCCCTGGTAAGCAGAACCCGCGATGGACCCAGAAGACAAGGTATCTCCCTATCCTTACACATCATATTGGGTCCTGATTACTATCCTCCCCTGCAATGGTGTTTGTGTAGGGGAGAAGCAGCGTGAGTTTGGGCTACACAATATCCTCCTTGCAGCCTGCTCGGAGAGAGCAACGTCGGCTGGCCACCCAAAACCGCGTGTTGCATGTTTTTGTCACAGGCCACAAACCATAATTTTGCCGACACGCGCTGACAGCGCTGCCGGGTAACAGCTTAAGCCCCGCTCCACCTTTCAATCGGTCGGGATGTCTTGTGCGGCGAGATTGCTTCAACTTACCTGCGCCGCCGACCGAAACAAAAAGGACCACATCTTGAAAACAGCCTTCCCCTTTCGCGCTTCGGCCGTAAAACAACTAACAGGCTCGGCTCGTTCCACGTTTCAACGAGTCGCGATATCTTGTGCGCCGAGACTGCGCCAACTACAGAGCTGCCGGCAATACAAATAGCCAAAGACTCGTCGCACGTTAGGGGTTGCACCTTTTTTTTCCTTTCTTTGACGCAATAATTTCTGACCTGTTGAGCTCCTCAAAGTGAGCAGCTACTAGTAGTATACCGTTTCAACGTGACACTTTTACCACGGCAGCAGTAATGCTTGTTTTAGGGCTACTGCAGCGCATTGAAATGTTCGTCGGGTTGCACCAACAAAACTTCTTCGAAGTTCTCGTTTTTCGGGGTAAGATATTGACTTCATGTGAGGACCTCAGAAAAAAAAAGCCGCCACCTCTCTTAAGGTTGGCAGTGCACTCCTGATCTTGAATGAGAAGCCTTCGCCTTTTCGGGCTCCGCCGACCACAAAAAAGTATGGCTTGAGGAACGCTCAATGGGCCCCGCCTTCCTTCGCGGGGGTGAAATGCCCGGCCGGAAGCGGACGGGCGTGGTTAAGACATGTCAAACGGGCCTAGGGCGGGGTTGCCTCAGGGCTCTTATGCGCCTGCGGCAATATGTACGATGATTACCGTCCCGCGGTGGGCTCCAATTATTATGCGGCGATTAAAATCTAGATATATTTCTTCTTGCTCAACAGGGTTTTTTTTTCGTGACTAAATTATCCAACTCTAGAGCAAATTCCAACTACTTTGCTGAACGAAATTGCGGGTGTCCTTGTAAAAACAGGTACAAACCATCTGTTTTTTGCAAGATGAACCGCATATATATGTACGATCTTCTTCCGCCTAAATGGGCTTCCCCGAATATATATACACAAAAAAGACGCGCACACCCTAAACGGAACATGCAGGATGGTGGTAAACTTAAACCGAACAAGAACACAAGCACGCACCGGTACGGTATATCTACACGACGCCGACCCCCCCCCGCCCCCGCTCCCATCCCCCTTCTGCTATACCACCTTGTCAATATAAGTACCGCTTTAATGTGAATATTTAATCCAGGTGATCTTTAGGTCTACGGAGAAAGTGGCATACGTTAGGTGTAAAATGTGGAGCTATGTATGAGATAGCGACTCTGCACGATTCGAGAAAATCTATCACACGCCTGTCCAGTACTCTACGAACGCGAAACATCCCACAATAACCGCACAAAAACCGATGACCCCCCCCCCCCGCGCGCGCGTCTGTAGCACTTCCCGTCGGCAACCCAGGCGGTGCGCACGAAGCAACATGGCCAGTGGGCACCGTCCTTCTCTGCATCCGCGGTCACAAACCACGCGTACCGCTAAACCTAACACACGAACACCACCCTCAACATCGAGCCCCAATGAACGCTACATACGCTGGCTTCGCTGCGTGCACCCCCCGTGCAAGGGCTTCGCGTTCCCCCCCCTGTATATACTTCAACCATAGCTTAATTCACCCATCCGTGGAAGGGGAGCGCAACCCCCCCCCCCCCCCCCTCCAAAAACAAAAAAACAGACAGAAACCGAGCCATGCCTCTCTCCGCCATATCTCGTCTCTCTCTCTCTCACTGCTCCCCCCCACCCGCCCCCTCCGCCCAATTGGCTCCCAAAATATCGTCATTGCTCGTGGGAAAGGGAAGGCCTGCGCAGCCCGTAGAACTCCAAGGGTCCGAGGTCGTTCTCTGTCCGAACGACGCCCCCCTCGCCACTTCGACCCGACGCAGAGGCAGGCACTGACGCGGGGGTGGACGAGGAGGAAGAGGGAGAGGACAGAGCAGGGGGCGCCCCCCGATTCACAGCGGTAAAACGCCAACCAATATGGTGGAAACACTGCTCGCAGAACGCGATCGTCCAGGCGTATCCAGGGAACCACGAGTGCTGCGCGCAGACCAACAGAACGCCCGGCAAGGACGAAGTGGGGGCGGCGGAGGTTGGGGGGGCGGGGGCGGAGATATAGAGATGAGTGATGCGTGGGACGCGGAGCAATGGAGGAACCCGATTTGGGTCGTGGGCGCCACGAACACGTCGGGGGGTAGTTCATGCTTTGAATGGATGAGACGGCTGGGAAGTGCCGCAGGGCTCTCCAAGGCTGAGCGAAGGGGGGGGTGCCGTACTTCTTATAGATTTTGTCGGCAGTTCCGACAGTGGGGCCACACACAGAAACCGCAGCTGAGCAGGAAAAGTCTGCTCACACACATTTTAACTACGTAGTTTGCTGCGGGGGATCGAACACCACCCACACGGGGCGCGCCCGCGCCGTTCTCCCCCCAGGCTCTCCGTGCCCCGTCGGTCCTTAAGCGCGTTTGGCATGCACTCCGACACCACCTGGACCTCACGGCTCATGTTCTTATCTACTACGTGTACGCGAGGTTTCCGGCAGACACTCGAGCCGCCGCGGAGCAGCTCCCACGCAAGACCTCGCCCCTCCGCGCCCGAGCGGCACCGATACACGGCAACGACAAACAGCCAACTTGCGTGCGGCCGGCCGACTCTCTTGTCTGCGGGTCCCCGCTGGCTCGTACCTGGTACTCTGATATCAGAACGAATAAGCTTCTCAACTCCCCATGTATACAGTACGACCGGGACAGGCACGCACTATATTCAAGCTCGGGACGGGGTGAAATCATGGTGCGAATCAGGAGCAAGCGCAAAGCCCAGGTAACCGCGGACGCTCACCTCTACTTCCGGGTTGCCAAGCACCTGAAGATTACGGGCGTCGCGCACGGTCACCGTCTGCACGGACGCCAGCGAGAGTAGTCGACAACATGCATCGGGGGGGGGGGGCGAGAGGGGAATTGGTGTTTTTTGTCGGAATAACGATATGCCCAGAGGTGTACATATTGTCAGGCATTGAGCTCGGTCAGCGAAGAATGTCTCCAAAGACACCAAAACAGTGGGTAGGGGCATCCCAAGCGCAGTGATAAGCCCAACTTCGACCGATTTCAGACTACGCTGGAGCATGCAACGAAAACCACCCACAAAGCGCGAAAAAAACAAACGTTCTCCATTCTGGAGAACAAGCACAAAACAAAAAAACATGACAAGTGGACGGTCAGGCAGTCGCAAGCACACCACCGCTTCACCACGACCATCGGTGCAAGCTCTGCGCGGCTCCCCGGCTCCTCGAGAATCCTAACCTAGTAATGCAACAACCTCTGAGCGAAACCTGAGTCCCGGTCAATGGTGGGCACCGCTAGCAATTCACCTGGTGGACGTAGCCCATAGGGTTCACGTACGCGCCCACCACCCCCTCCGCCCCGGGGAGGGTAAAAACGTCCCCCTCCCAGGCGACGCCTGCACCGCACCCAGCGCAGCACAGTGCTCTCCGCCGGGACTCCTCCAGGTGCTTGACTTCCATCCTGCCAAGGGCAAAGAGAAAAAGGCCGAGTGTGACTGCGGCGCGCGCGTTGCGAGCCTGTCGACCGGGACAGGAAGGCCATTGGGGCGTGCTTTGGTTGCGACCGGGACACGACCCCAGCGCGTGCTTCGGCGACAGGAAAAGGCGGGTTCAAACGCCTAACTTTGATTGCTGTTGGAAACACACAGGCGGCCGGGACCCTCGCCTTGCACAATGTGGGCGTAAACAAAATTCCCGTGGCGACATTGAACAAGGTAGTACACCATTACGAAGGCATACCGAGTCGAGAGATTTTCGACAACTCGTGGGGTTTTGCTACACTGTTCGGGGTTTCCACAAGGATTGTTGTACGCCCACAATACGCAACGGCAGGGTTACCGGCCAGGCCTGCGACGTCCTACAGTACTACGTAAGGCACATAGTGGTTACGATTCAAGGGGATAGGGTTAGGGTGCTCGGTCAGCACCAAGCCAACCAGATAAGTCAGCCGACGACGATGGTAAAACATGGTTGAGATCGCTGAAGACCTCTGGAAACACTTCGGGGGTCCTCACCTGAGCCGCATGATCACCGAGTCGAGCATGAGGAGCTCCTGCCGCGCGTCGTCATCCAAAGGGAGGTTGGCCGCCAACCAGAACGAGAAAAGCGTCGGGTCCACACCTCCCCTCCGCCCCGTCGTCCACCCCTCCAACCCCACGTCCTTCTCGTCTTCCCCTTCCTCTCCACCGAGACTCCCGGGACCCCCATCTCTCCGCCGGCACCAACTTTCCTCCGGGGGAGACGGGGCGTCCGCGCAACCGAGACGCCTAAAGAAACCTCACCGGGATCCCTGCTGCCGCTGCTGCTGCGACTGCTGCTGCTGCTGCTGCTGCTGTGACGACTGCGGCTGCGGCTGCGCGGCACAGTTTCTACCGCCACTCTAAGCGTTGACGCCGCCGCCGTCTCCGTAATTTGCCGTTCCCTCGCACCCGCCCCCAAGGCAGCCGTAGCAGCGGAGGCACCAGTGGGCAGCAGCAGCAGCAGCAGAACCAGCAGCGGTACCGGTGGCAGCATCAGCTGCAGCCGCAGACCGCCGAGGACCCTCGTTGGCGTCTGCCGGTGGGGCGGGAAACCCATGCGGGAGAGACCCTCTTTGCTCGCGGAGAAGCGCGGCTGCCCTCGCCGCGAGGCCGGCGGGGGGGGAGTTGGCGTCCACCACGAAGCGTGGGGCTCCCATAGCCCAGTGCCGACGCCCGCGGGAGTTGCGAAAGGCGCGGGGCACGGGGGCACGCAACTTCTCGGGGCAGAGGTCGGGGCTGATCATCACCTTCCAGTAGCGGACGCCCCGTCTTAATTTTTGCGGACAGAAAAAAAAAACGTATTATTGAAACAGGGCAGAAAGCGGGCGAATACTAGAAGCTTCAATGAGAAAGTGGTAGAAGCTTGAACTTTCACAAAAACTCCCATCTACTTGAATGGAAGTCGCAACTACTCCCACTTCCTCCGTGGAAGCTTCCATCAACTCCCACGAAAAAAACAAAAAACTGACGTATTACGCAGCTTGCAAAGTTGAGTTGGAACCACTCAATCGGTCGTACTCACAGCTGACGTAATGCAACAATTTCATGAAAATAATGCTCAAAACCGTTTTTTTTACTTTTTTTTCAAACACGGTTTCTCGCACGGAGGGAAGGGAGGGAGGGAGGGGTAGGCGAAGGTTGCGGAGGCGAAGCACTGCGACGACAGGGTTACTCCTGCAGCAGACTCGTACTCGTTTTATCCGTCAAGTTTTCTCTGATAAGTTTGGCTTCCTTGCAAAATTGCAACCAACACCAAGGAATTCAACTGATAATATATTACTGCTATACTTGTATGTATATAGATGGTCAATGGCAATACCAAAAGGGAAGAAACGAAACGGACAGAGGGGTATGAAACGACCAACTGCTGCCGAGCAAACCCAGATTCCCCAACACACCCGATCTGCGATTATTTGCTCACTGATCGTGAAGCCAAGACAACTTAGCACTAACAAACTGATAGAAACTCATGTGATGCCCACAGTTTTCCTATTGGTCAAAACAAAATTTCACGGAAACTTTTTGATTGGTGGAAAATCCTTGGTCGACCGGCGTCGTCATCCGGGGTTGTGACGTTACTTTACGTTGCGCGCGCGCGAAGTGCGTGGGGCGACGAACGGTTGGGTTAGTACAGGTTGATTTCATGAGAGGGTGCTTCGGAGGAAGCGTGCAGCTTGACGCCGAAAGGGCCCCACTCTCTGCGTGTCAAGTCCGCGAAATCGACCATCCACTCCCACGCGCTTGCGACGGCCCCTTTCTCAACCCTCCCACGAAAACCAGTACCAGATAGGTAAGGCTCGTTCAGCCCGACCACCCCAACACGCCCCCCCCCCCCCGCCCATCAATTAATTCGAAGCTGTCATCCACATGCAAGAAAGTCCGCCTCATAAGCAGTTTTTGTAGCAGTGCTAGGATGCGGCTCACGCTTCATGCGACTCGCTGGACACCTCGCGGCGCTTCACGCGTGGCGCAAGCAAACAATGTCTGCCCGGTCGGTGAAAACCCGACGTGCTCTGTCTCGACATTGTAGGGACGCAAGGGGTCTATGGTCATACGTCTGCGGCCATGCATGACATGAGTACCCCCCCCCATCCCCCCGCCCGCCTCGATACCGCGCGCAGCCCACCTCCAGCCTAAGTCTTCGACGAGCCGGAATCGATGCCGGCCTCTGGCCATGATCGCCAGGCCAACTTCTGCGTCTTCGCCGTCGCCGCCGCCGCCGCCGGTAGAAATCCCGTGCCCCGAGCGAATTTCGGCGGTCGTTCCCACGGGAGAAGTTCTGACAAGCAGCCTGATGCCCCCCCCCCCCCCCCCCCCAATTTTTCGAGCAGGAAATGGGCGCACGAGAGAGAAATGTTCAGGCAATATGTTCACGTATATATTTTGCCGTACCGGGTACTGTGGGTGTTTACATTGATGGAGAATATCGATGGTGTTGTTGATGGTGTAGTCTTCCCATTGGTCCATCGCCGTAACCTATCCATAGTCTGGTCGAAATACAAGGCCCAAATAAAATCGGGAGTGGAAGGGAAAAAAAAAAAAAACAGGAAAAAACGAAAATAATGTTCATGTGTTGCGCATGGTTAACACAGGGCTACGACTGGCGCTCTGACAAGTGCTGCGCGCGGCTGCACCTGGCAGGCTTGGAACTGTTACCCGAGGACAAGCAAAACGGAATGCTGAGGGGCGCCCCCCCCCTCCTCACCGCTAGGTTAACTGTACGCGAATAGGTCGCGGGGGGGGGAGGGTGTACTCGATATTAGGCATAGCGGTAGTCGTATGACGATAGACCCTCGCATCCCTATATGCAATGTCGGGACGGAGCATGTCGGGTTTTCACCGACTAGGCAGATATTGCTTGCACCGAGCGCGAAGCGCCGTGCGGTGTTTGGCGAGGCGCAAGAAGGATGAGCTGCACCCTCCTAAAAACCACTCGTGAGGCGGACTTGCACATGGATGACAGCTTCAATGAGTCAATACTCATTCACTGTTTGCCTAAAGTCATTTGACTATTGACCACGCACCCCTTACGAGACGGAGCACCGCTCCTGCTCCTACTAGAGACACCTTCAACATTTGGGCGCTCAGTACATTCATTTTCCATATTTAGTGGCGAACTCCTACTGTAGCGCTTGCACCCGGGGAGACGGAGCGACGCCAACCGTAGGTGCTACACCTGCAGGAACATATACATCGAAGTACTTCGTATACAACCCCAAATCATAGAAACAAATCAAATGTTTGGATGTGTGACTACCAGCTGACATCCCCCAGATGGTACCGCCTCATGATCACTGTAAGTCCTGCCACCTCGGAAGGGTCAGTCTTGAGAATAAAATAATAACTTGTTGCCCCTATGAGCGTGGACACTCCGCACAGCCCCTGCTTGGTGCGTCTCCGCATCTAAGCCCGAAGAAGAGGCCTACTTGTGCCGTCCCACCACCGATTCAGGTCTCATCGGTCCAGGGCAGGGCCTAAGAGCTGCACGCCGTCACTAGTGCGTGCCGCACGTACGCCAAGTGTGCGCGCGGGACATTCGTTGTTTTACCGACGCCAGGAAAAGCGTACGTAGACTGCTGCGGTCTCACGTGCGCCATCTGCGTGTGGCCCTTTTTCCGATCGTAGTATCGTGTTTTTGTTACGGTTGGAAGTGCAACAGTCGGAGATAGAGGTTGAGCCGCCGACCCAGCAATGATTGCTAGGGGAGGTTAGTTTTTCGGGATCGAGATAGCGAGGGTGGGGGTGGTATTCTCGCTCTAAAGCCTCTCTGAAACATGTCATGCGCACGTCTCTTGACACATGGTTGTATAGACTAACACAACAGGAGTTCCCTCCGTACCTGGTATATGTTCAGCGGAAGCAAAAGCTTACAAAACATATACCAGCTATATTCCAACTTACCCGCCCGTTCTTGAGGTCAACCTATTCACTACGCCGAGATGTCGCGCCGCATTTCCTGTCGCGCTGGCCCCCGCCGCCCCTCGTCCTGCTCCTGCTCCTGCTCCTGCTCCTCCCCCCCCCCCCCCCCCCCCCCTCCTCCCCCCCCCCTCCCCCCCCTCCCCCTCCTCCTCCTCCTCCTCCTCCTCCTCCTCCGCCCCCTCTTCCTCCTCCCCCTGCTCCTTGGCTGAGCATCGACTCTGCGAGCGCAACGTAGGCCGGGTTCTGCAGCCTCAACGGGAGCGATTCGCCGGGGAACAGCACCACTCCAGGCAGAGACAGGATCGGCATCTCAACCGTAGACCCCACCTCCAGATCTTCCCTCGACAGCGCGGAGCCCGTCGTTGCCTCGCCTAGATACGAGTGCATCGCGGGGGTGGGCAGCACTGCACCCGACGAGGTCATGACCACCGCCCGTTGAGGTGCCTGCACCGGTACCGGTACCGGTACCGGTACAGGTGCCGGCACATTGGCCGGCACATTTGCCGGCACCGAGCCCAATAACGCTGGTGCTGATGCCTGTGCCGGTGCCGACGTCGGTATCATTGGTCCTTGGTTTCCGCGCTGCTGTGCAGGCGGGTCGTTTGAGCTGCGGGCCTCGGGGTCTCCTTCTGGGGTGCGTTGTTGGCTGCTGCTCCTATCGCCGTTGCTGCTGTCGCTGCTGTCGTCGCTGTCGTCACTGCTGCTGCTATTGCTGCTCCCGCTGCTGTCTGCGGGGCTGTCTGGTGGTGGTGGTGGTGCTGGTGGTGGTGGTGTTAATGGTGATGACCGTGACCGCTGTGGGGACTGCGGCGGGGGCGGCGGCGGCACGGCGCTGCCTCCGAACCAGACAATCTCTGGGTCCTCCAGGCTCCCTTCCCAAAAGCCGGCGTCGTCCATGACTGCTCGTGCTGGTTGTGCTGGTTGTGCTAGTGCCGAACTTGAACTTTGTCGGTAGAATGTTCTCTCCAGGTGCCTCGTAACAATAGGCAACGCAACAGAGCAGAAGTGCGTTCGCCAGAACAAACGCCAACACCAACACAATCACCACCAACACTACCAACAACCTGCAACACCAGCAGCAATAACAGCAACAACACCGACGACGAAGCCGAACACAGCAACAACAAAAGGAAGCGCTTCTTGGCGAGCGACCGACTGCTGTCCTTGCTGAAGCAATTAACCGGACACTCCCTGCTCGCCGACGTTCGCTTTCACGCTTGAGGCGCTCGTTGGCAGCGAAAAAGGCACCAGCGCTCTGAGGTTCGGTTCGCTCCCAGCTGCTCCCACAGCTGCTCTGCGTAACTTCTCGTTCGCTGACCCCGGGGCACACAAATCTTCAACGACACAGCATCCAAGCATTATGAAAACCATTACAGGGGTAACAATGATTTCGTCCCCTGCTTTCAAGAATGAGAACAACTGAACTGACCCACATAATCACACAGCAGATACACCATCTTACCTGAGCTACACCAGAGGAATGGTCTGGCCGTCAACCGTACGCTACGCATCGTGGCCGTACTTCTTTGCGCTGGTGATCATGTCCGCCGGGGTGATCTTCCCTCTGCTGGTGATGGTCACAAGGTTGCGACGCAACCTCTTCAAGCCGCTTCGCGGAGAGGCAGAGTAAGCTATGTATATCACAGCAAAACAGTGTTCTATGGATAGTAAGCGCGGAGAATGAAAGGAGGCGGCAGTGAACTGAGCGGATGCCGCTGCAGCCTCCCCAGCGCCTTAGATATGGGAACGCTGGTCATTACTCCGAGGACAACACAAGGCAAGGGCTCGCCAAGCAAGTTATTACGCCGTATATGTGGAGGCTTCCTGCTTCCTGCTGCTATTTACATACGTTAGGCTCAAGATAGGCTTGTGCTGCTTGATTCTGGTGGGCCTAGGGTGGGTGCATCCATGACGATGATGAATGATGTCGGGCGGAACATCTGCACCCTGTCTCAGCCCTCCTGGAGATCAGGAGCTCTGCCGTAGAGCTTCCATCGCGCCTATTCCTGATCCCTCCGTGGCATCGAGTCAATCCCACGACCCTGTCTGCTAGAGGACGCCGCTACTGCTGTTGTTTGAGCTACTGCTGTACTATTAATTCTCAGCTGTAGTATTGGATATCGTGTCGGGAGTTTCGATGTATCGTACCAGGTATCGACATATCGATATATCGTGTAGAACGTGCTTTGCCCTCCACCCCCTACGAGTAGCATCCCCGTGTTGTTCACGCTGACATCGCACTTGCTGGACGAAAGCGTCGATGAATCAAATATCGTAATCGCAATCGTACGAATCGATTGGTTTTCGTTGTATCGTTGCCGTACGTACCGAACTCGATTCTCACTCGATACCCAACACTACTGCTGTAGTTTGAGCACTACCTGGTACCGACATGTTGGAGTTTCGAGCAAAGCAGGATATAGCTAGTCTTTCCCGGGGCAGCGTGTTTCATAGGATGCCAGTGCACGGCAACTCTGCTCTACGCTAAGTACGCGCAGACTATACAGGCACACGTAGATTATCGCACGTAGTGCTCGGGCTACTTTTTTTTTTCTTTTGGCATATATATATAGTCGTAGATTTGGCGCAACTTGTGCACTCTTGGTCATGCTTTGCCTCTCGTTGGGAGAGCGTCGAGAAATCCTCCAGAGAGTCGAAACTACCGAAAACCGCTGCTCGCATTGGTCTGCGACCGAGTCGATCGATGCCTCCGGCGGAAGCCTTGCGCTAGCCATCACCGCGCGGTGCTGAGCATTTTTGCAGTGTACAGGTGTGCTACTTTGCTTGCGTACGTACTCGTAAGGGGAGAAATGACCCCGCGCGTATATTTGCACGAGGTGGCGTGCCTTGGCGGTATGAGGGAGCAGTACCGCAGTACAATGCAGTACTTAAGGCATAGCACCGCTACATAGGTACTGCTGCTGTGAGGTGTACTACGAGTAGCAAGGAGTATTCGGTATTCTTGTATTCTTGGCGCCCCGTACTCTTGAGATACTGGCGTGTACGCTCAAGTACCTGTATCATGCTGGCGAGATACTCGGAATACTGGCACTGCTGTGCTTGATAGTTTTTTTTTTAATATTTATAGCATCCAAATGTACTTGGTACCACGTTCTACGTAGTGTACTTTTTATATCATACGAGTAATCGCTGCCACTTATTTGTATCGTGCCGGTACATCAGTTTCGATAGTAGCAGTAGTGTTGGTCGTGCTTTCTTCCGTCTGGAGCTCGTCGTTACCGTGTGCATGCGCGCGGGCGAGGGGGGGGCGTACTCGTTATCATGCATGGCCGCAATCGTATGACCTGAGCGGGGGAGGGGGGAGGGTACTCGATATCACGCATGGCCACAGTCGGGGGGGGTGAAGGGCGGGGAGGCATAGGACACGAATCCGGTTTCTATAGAGAAAGACCCAGGCGAAGGAGTACGGTGGGTTGCGACTAGGGGAAGAGGAGGGCAAGCGCGCGGACCGATCAAGAGAGGAAGCTCTTTGTTGTTTGGTCGTGCCATTGGGGTGGGTGGAGGGCAAGAGTGCCGGGAGGAGACCACGGCTTAACCCCTTGACTGACCGCCCTCCTGCACTGAAACCAGTACCGGTATAATTTGGCCAAATAATTCTTGACGCGCCCCAGAAAGACCGATCTCCTCTTTAAGCACATTTGGTGGAGGGGGCGGGGTGCCCCATGAGTAATCGCTGTGGTGCTGCCGGGTGGGTTTTGGAGGAGGAGGAGGCGGAGGAGGAGGAAGGCAAGTGGCAGGAAGCGGTGCGAGGGGCGGTGGGAAGCGGGGCGGTGGGTGGGTGGTGAGGGGGTCCGCTTCCTGCCTGGAGAACCCGAGCGCCCGAGGTGAGCGAAGGCAGCTGTGCTCTATCGCACGAAACAACATTAAGTAGGATTACAATACTTAAATACTGGGGGCTTGCTTTCCCTCGCTTAGTTTTAAGATGGCGCATGGTATGACTAGTGGAGGGAACGAACCCCACCCGCGCCGTTTGCAGTTCTCAGTGTGCAAGCGGGTGATTGGCCAAATGAGTACCCGGTAGGTTGAGACACCAGCTGAACTACGTGCATCTCTCCGTACTACGGATAGCAGCGCGGTCGTATAAGGAACAAGAGAACCGTAGCATCTGACGGTTTCAGAGTCCCCGTGCTTGGAGCTTTGTGGAGTTGTCACAGAGAGCTATTTGCTGCATGCATGTACAGTATGTGACAATCGTAGCAGGATTGGAGCATGAAAATCGCTCGACGTTTTGCACGAAACATACGAAAAAAGAAAAAAAGGAAAGAGAAAAACACTGGGAATGGTAGCGCGCACTCTAACCTGCCTCACACGAAGAAAGAATTTGCGCGTGGGCCAAAATAGGGCAATAAGGCATGCCTTGACAGCTGTGTCGCGCTCTATTTTATTCGTTGTTTGGTTCCTCTGGTGCGATGTTTCTCTTCTGGGCGAAAACTGAAATTGTATTTCAAACGTCAGACGCTGCAGAATAGCTCCACCATCACTAGCGGAATTGTCGATTGCCCTCGTGTCTGCCGCCGCTGGCTGTGTTATTTTCGTTTGCGGTGGCATTAGTCACAGTGGCGTTTGGCCGATTGCCTCGTCGTCTGAAGCCCCGCAACTTTGAACGGGTACGGGACAAGCGTAAAGCCCGGGATGTGCCTCCCTCCCTCCCCCCCCCGCGCGCGCGTGCGGCATCACCCACCTGAACGGGGGGGTTTCGTTGGACCGCGCGGCGAAACCTCGTTTCCCGCACTCTTCAAGAAATTGTGTTTTGATCGGCACAAGCACGGCAAGATTACAAGCCCCGGTTTAACTCGTTATCTCGAACCCCAGATTTACGAACGGACGCGTTTCCTCGCATCACGTTTGTACCTTAACACTGCCAACATCGTCCAACATTTCCGAATAGGTCTTCCGAGCAGGTTGTCCCCGAAATGTGCTTGCAGTTGTAAAAATTCTCCGGCGGTCAAGCCTCCGATTTTGTTTTTACCAATTCCGCGTTTGGTTGGATCCCCGGTACGAGTCTCGAGACTGCGCAGCGCGAAAAAACACGCCTTGTTTTTATAGTTTTTGGCTCGGGTGTGTGCAGCGGCTGTGCGCTCGCCGCCCCCCACCCGCTCGTGAAGGATCAGCAGTTATTTATAGTGCCCTTGTGTTAGAGGTACACCTTGCGGTAGGGGGAACATTAGTGTAGTATATGCACTCTTGCATTAGGGAAGGGTACGTAAGGTACTTATCATTTCAAAGCCACGAACAGGTATAGTTACGCTCGCAGTTTAGGTGCGTACGTACGTACTGCTTGCTTGCGTTACAAAGGGGGGGAAATAGGTGTACGCTCACATACATGACGCCGCTTTGAACGGAAATGTGAGGACCGTTGCGTTATATTATAAAGATGAAATCGAAAACGGTCCTTCCTTGCCTTTCAGTCCAGAGTGCTATCCGGTACTTGAAGTACCCTGTTTACATTATAATGGCACCAAGGGTGTTACCCTCATAAATTTTGCAGGTATTTCCAGTAAGCACCACTTCCAGACGAAGTACGCTCTTCTTTTTTTTGTTTCGGCGCCAGCCAGAGGGTGCCGTTGAATAACGTTACTCAAAAGCGCGCGTAAGGACATAAGTCACTGCTGTGCTGATCGGGCACTTTCGTCTGCCATGATTGCACTTCCGCTTGTTTGACCTTAACCAACGTCTTGTCCCGGCTCCCTGTCGCCTGCCAGGTGTTTTTTTTTTAATGTTACCGGTCCAAACTGGCGTCCTCTCTCCGACGGCCGACAGCATCGACGGAAAAAAAAACAAGAAACCGACGGAAGTCCGTACGGCATACAGTAGTGCGTAGCCTCTTACGTAAATCGCCTCAAATATTTCGATGCTTGCCACAAAAGTTTGGGTTCCAAGCTGGTTTCCGATTTCGTCGGACAACGATGACCCGTTTTTTCTTTCCCCCCAGCTTTTAGATTTAGCTTTTACGGTTGTGGATGCTAGCGTGCGTATGTGTGCTGTTGGAGGGGGGGGTGGGGGGGGTGGTAGGGAGGGGGGATGCCTTGGGTGGAGTGATATGTTTGCCGAGGTTTTAAACTGATGAGCCCGGCGAAGCTCAGGTCCATCTCTGAGTTTTTTTTTTGTTGTGCTCGTCCTCTGCGACAGCACTGTTTCGGGAAATGCGTATCTAGATGCGGGTGTTGTCTTTGGGTGTAACGATAAATTTGTGTCAAGTTCGTCGTTATTTCTCGGTTGTTTTGTTGTGCTCGGCCTCTGCTTAGTAGCAGTGCTTCGGGAGGTGCGTAGATGGAGGTGTTTTTTTTTTTTTTTCGTGTACGATGCCTGTATGTCTCTTCGTCGCTATGTATGTTTGTCATGGGCTGATAGTTTCCGGTCGCATGCAAGCGGTGTGCGACGTGTGCCATTAAACTTTGACATTTTACTCATAGTTGCGTTTCTTCTGCGCGGGCAGGATCGTGCCGCTCCTTCTAGGATTTGGGCTCGTGCAGGGCGAAACATTGCGGGGGAGGGGGTACTCATTATCACGCATGGCCGCAGTCGTATGGCCGTAGACCTCGCATCCCTACAATGCCGGGACGGAGCACGTCGGGTTTTCACCGACCAGGCAGACATTGCTTGCACCAACCGCGAAGCGCCATGAGGTGTTGGGCGAGTCGCATGAAGGGTGAGCTGCATCCTACTGAGAACCGCTTCTGAGGCGGATTTTCTTGCTTATGGATGACAGCGTCAATGAATTGATTTAATTTCTGGTGTGGCCAATTCCAGAAACAGCAATGGGTTTACTATGTACCTGCCTCGTGGGTGCCTTACCATATACACACTACGTGACTTGATCATCCCACTTGTGCGGAGGGAAGGTTATCCCCGCACAAAAATGATCTAACTCGACCACCAGCCGTGGTGACCGCCAAAACAATTGGGGGGGGGGAATCAAGTGTCAACAATGTTTCGACACGCGGGATTGGTGCTCGTATATATAGCCTGGTCGGAACCTGCCTTGATGTCGGAGTCTACTCTTAAGCGTCCCCCGCCCCCCGCCCGACGTATTTCGCCGGATCACATACTGTCGGGCGTTGTCACTAATTTTGCCTCTTGCTCGTCTCAAAAGTCCGAGTTCGTGGTGTATGAAGTACTCCTGTACGTGTGGTAGCAGGAAGTTGACGGTGAAACCAGCTCGAGAAGCGCACAGCAGACGCTCTTGGAACTTGAGAGGCGAAAAAAGGGTCGAAAACAGTTACGATTGCGGCACCGATCACAAGGCGTACGTTAGCAACCCGGCGCCGCCGCATTACTACCAATAGGTGATGACACCATTGGTACCGAGGAGTTGATGTTTTGCAACCCTTTAAAGCTGTACTCTTACATACAGTGCGTTTCGAGGCCCAACCGCTTGGAACTAGAGTTGGATGAGTTTTGCAGCAGTGCAATAGATGGTCATCATGCTCCTTTTCTTTTTCTCCATATCCACGTTTGCAAAACTGCTTGCAAACTTACGTAACAGTTTGAATTTTGCCGCAGTATTAGCTCAAGGGTGCTCCCGTTTACCATCTACCGCTCCGGCCGTAAATATGAGGACCGGCTGGTGTTCTTAAGGAGTAAACGACTCTTATATTCCGACCCAAGCGTAGTATGAATGGCTTGTACCCGTACAAATTGGGGACAGACGACTTGGGGAATTACAATTTGACTATTTTTTGGGGTATTTCGAAGTAAAAAAAAAGCGTACAACCTTAATACAACAGTTAAATGCCCCTCCGTTCCGAGGGGGTCAGCCTTAAATGCGGTTGGGATTAGAGTTTAGGCATTTTTGCAGTAGTGCTGGTTGGGACTTGTGACATGCCATCTACCGAGTGGGTCGAGGGTTCTCTTTTGGCGGACTGTTGTCTGCCCCGCCCGCCCTCCACCGGCACTGCTGTACGGTCCTATACGGCTTTGTCGACGTTGTTCTCACTTTCATTTATCGCCACATACTTGCATGCCCTCTATTACGGGGGACCATATTAAACAAGATCTACGGTACACACAAAAACCTATATATTTCGATGTTTTTACGTACACTATTTGGTCCTATTTACTACGGCCCCCCGCTATAGTCCGCGGTGAGAGGACAGGCTCATCAGCCCCCTGGGAGTAAATACAAAAGCGAAAAAAAATCACGATGGCCTTGGCAACGATTTCATCAGCGACAACTATTACGGGGAACCATAGTAACTAGGACCAAATATTGTTGGTATTCCACCACTCCAGAGTTATTGGAGCCTGTTCTGTGACCACACGGACTTCAGACTCTGGAGAATACTTAACTGCAATGTGGGAGCAATAACAACGTCTTTGCTTTTCCTCGTCTGCGTTTATTACCCCCACCCCAGAAGCTAATCCCTTCGAGGGACCCGGAGATGTTGACCAAAACATTGAAATTCTTGGTGTTAAACCGTGACGAGCAGCGTCAGCACTCGGAATTAAAGAACGGGTGCGCTCTACGACTCACGACTCATTGCACCGTGGAAGCCGGGCACCAGTTGATGTCACCCCCCAATGACGCAGCTGTTACGGGGGACCCTAGTAAATAGGACCTACGGCATACACAAAAACCTACGCATTTCGCTAATTTTACCTTCAGCAAAAAAAACACAAAAAAATGTATACCTGGTATTATTCGAATACACAAAAGCTGAGGCAAAATGGACCCATACACATCTATCCGATCAGGCACTAATTAACAGTGGAAGCATCGTACCGATGTGTCTCGACGTGGCTCCCGAGATACCGAGTTCAGAAAAGCCCGACAGTCTCTACCGACAGACACGCCCAAATTACTCGACGTAACTCCGAGATGTCCAGTTCCGAAACACTCGACAGTCTCTACGGACAGACACTCAAAACGCTCGGAGGTCTCTATCGGCAGACTCCCACATCGTGCGATTTGGAAACATTTGGAAACACGCACTGACTGTGCGCCGTGCATTATCGGGGGGGGGGGCGATGGGGATGTACTGTAGCACTACCAGTAGTCATATATAGCGGAAGAAGCCAAGTCCAATTAATGGTTGCCCCATTTCACCGATCGGGGTGCTGCAGGGACCATGTCGATTTTTTCTTTTGCTTGTGGCAGCACAGCAGCAGCGGCTCAGTTTCTCAAGGGGAGGAAGCCGTTGTTCACTAGTTCTTGCAGCAAAACTATTGACCGGTTTAATAACCTGTAAAATACATTTTTCGCTCATCTTCACAGAAAACCTGACGGGCACTACGCGCTGCACACATGTTTTTTGGAGCCGAACTACTCGGAAGTAGAGATGGATTGACCTTTTTGCAGTAGATAAAGCGTTACAAGCGAGACAATAACATTCATGAGATAGGGAGAAAGATCGCCCCAATAAGAGGATTTAAGGTGTCAGGTACCACATGAGGATAAGAGCTACTCCACTAAAAAGGAAACGTTCGAGATTAAAATGTAAACATAGGGGGGGGGAGAGGTACTCTGTATCATGCATGGCCGTAGTCGTATGACTATAGACCCTCGCATCCCTACGATGCCGGGACGGGGCACTGATCGAACGCCCCCCTGCGGTGCTGTGACAAGCGAGCGAACATGCCCTCACGACCCCGCCCTCTATACTACCCGGTATATGCATATGTACATGCAGCGCAACACCGCCCTCGTTATGAAAAAAAAAAAAACGCCTACTCAAGTGGACGACCGCAACTAGCCACCGCCAACACTACGAGTACAAAAAAATGAATGCCAGGCTTGCGCTCATGAAGTAAATACAAGGAGCCAACACCCTCCTCCCCCCCCCCACTTCCTCTCCCGTAGTGAAAAAATAGTGCAAAAAAAATGCCCACTCAAGTGGACGACAAAACCAAAACCAACAGCCACCAACACTACCGGAACTAACGGTGCGTATTCACAAGAAAAATGTACAAAATCACGCCCCTTAAGTGGACAACGAAACCAGTTATCACCAACACTAGCCAATACCACTAGGGTTGTTTGCAAAGAATTTGGTCGAAACCAATTTGGTTGGGTGTCTTGCGGGCTGTTTTCTATATATATATAAAAAATGACCCCAACCCACGAAAACTTTTGGATTTTCCCAAGGTTGTGGAAAAAAAAGTGGCCAGAAATGCTACTTCTGACAAAATGGTTCTTGATTTCGGCTAACTATTTAGGAAAGCTCCATGTATATATTGAGGTCATTTCGATATAGGAAACAGACCACAACAAACCCAGTCAACTTGGCTTCAACTCAATTCTTCGCGAACACCTTGATAGTGCACGCGCACAAGAAACCCACACAAAAGAACCAGCCCCTCTCCCTTCCTAGTCGAGGCCGCAAACGGAAAGCGTCAGCATTCCGCCACCCTGGAGATTTCTGTTTTTGTTTTTTTCTCTCCTCGCCAAGAAGGCGTCGACGCCTTCCATCTGCATAAAATCCGTCTTGTCCAGGAGGTTGCCCGCGAGCTCGAGGGATTCCACCGGCGACTCGGCGAGCACTCCTCGAGAAATCGCCTGTGATGTCACCGAGAGGACAGCAAAGCGTGCGCAGCAGGAGAGGTACAGCAGTAGAGGTTTAGTGTCCGTACAATCTTGATTTTATATCCTCCGGCGGATTGGTAAAAATAAAGCTTAAGCTCGCCACACTTGCACGTTCCAATTTCGTGTCGTGTCAATTTTAGCCCATAGCTCCCGTTGCAACATCAGAACAGGCTGCTGATGCTCCGAACATCATAACAAAAAAATGGCTAGTTGGTTTCGTTGTGGTTGTTGTTGCTGTGTTGTTGCTATTTTCGTTGATGGCGATCTCGCAGCAGTACGTACTGTAGGTCGCTGGCATAAACTAGACCATGGTCACGAAAACACCGAAGGCGTCTAGACGTGCCTAGTATATAGACAAGAAGAAAAAAAAGCATTCAGGGTTTCAGGATGATACTTAATTCCTCCATTGTAAGCGGCGAGTTATAGACAAGAACGGTCGATACCCAGCTTGGCAAGCTGCGTTGGTGATGCTTGTACGTCAGTTGCGTACGTGTGTTTCCATATTTTCCCGTGAAGGGTACAGGACGGTCATTCCTCCGGCAATACCAAGGGTCAAAAGGACGATTCTTTACACAGGCGATGTCGGCCCATACAGTACGCAGCAGCACCTAAGGAAATTGGGTTGCAGTAGGTTGTTTTTCAATTACATTTCGGCTCGAATTTTGCACGCAACATCTGAAAAAAAAACAACACAATATTACTGCTGGACATGGCGCAGGGCACACCTCATCGTACACATACACGAAGTACATACTGTATATATATTATCATCCCACCAACTATCTTCGCCCTTCCTTTCTCTCTCCATCCTGTTGCAGTAGTAACTCAGATCCGGGGTCACTGAGTAGGCTCTTACCCCACCCCTTCCTCACTACGATTCGCGCCTCGCATTTTTATCGCGAGTAAGACGACAGCCTTTTCTTCCCTCAGACGTACAAAAACAAAAAGGGGTCTGGCAGAAAAAAAAAATAGCTTTCTTTTCAAGTGGTGTCGATGGGGTGGTAAAATACTACAATAAATCCTCCTGCGAAAACGAAGCTTGTATCAACCCGCGCATTCAACACCTTGACTTTAGGCCCTTAAGGACTGCATGTTCCGCTGTGGGGACAAAACACTTGGAATTAGAGTCTAGGACAGATCACGATCTAGATGATCGATTCCCACAATTCATGATCTAGATCTTTCAAGGCAGATATAGCATCTATTCGTCCAGATCTTGTATGATCTGTACGATTTAGCTCATGTTGCCACGTGGGAGACGTATGATCAGCATGATCTACAGTAGCACCTATTTTCTGGCCCCTATACGGCAGATCCTACACAAACCTCTCACAACGGCAGGTGGTGAGGATCTAGATGATCTATCTGATGTGTAGATAGATAGATAGATAGAACATCATCGGTCCGTCAAAGGTGTGCAAGGTTTGTTTCGTCTCAAAATCGGTTTTTGTGTGAAAGTCGTTCGAAGCTCCTCGAGCGAGGAAGGAGCCTAAAATTACCGCTCCGGGGCAAAAAAATAAAAAAAGATGAGGACCATTTCGTATTCATACTATTACGAGTGAAACACAGTAAATAGGACCTACGGTACACACAAAAACCTATATATTTACCTATTTTACCAACAATATTTAGTCCTATTCACTATGGTCCCCCGTAAGGGCTCTTAACGGGGACTTTCGGCTCTTTCAATTTGACTTGATTTTTTTTCTACTATAATTTTAAGGGCAGGACTTTCGGTTCTTTCAATTTGACTAGATTTTTTTTCTTCTGATTTAATGTACATCTGATTGAACGAAATTTAGTGTTCCCCGGTAAGATGGGCTCTAATTGTTAATATTGAGACCGTAATCTCTCAACGGTCCTTATATTTCCGACCAGCGTGGTACACTTTCGGCGGAGCCCTACCGTGGCACATGGTCTTCTGCGCAGCAGTGCGGTCAGTACCTACTGTAAAAAAGGGTAACTTTAAACGGGTTTCTCAAGCAGGGGGCATTTGTTCTTCATTGACTTTCTTTATTTTTCTTTCTTGCCTGCTGTCCGCTGAAGGGGTCTACTGCCGCGATGCGGTTAGACCTGGCAGAGAGCTTCTTCAGCTTCGGCAGCCCGCTAACCTCCTCCCCCAGCGATCGTATCGCGTTCTCGTCCAGAATCAGCTCCGCCAGAGCCGGCAAGGCGGCGGATAGGGGAGTTTATGGCCTGGATCTCGTTCGCCGACAGGTCGAGTACCTGATGAGCATACATACGACGACGGGCGAGTCAGCTTCTCGCCCACCCCGTGACTGCGAAAAGTGCCGGTGAGGCAGAGTGGGTGGGCTGGAGGGGGGGGGGGAGACTGTGACACAACCCCCCACACTCCTGGCGGCGCGCGTTCAGAAAGCGCTCTTGACAACCTACTGTAGCTAGGTCCAGCAACGCGCCATCACTGCTTCTACGATCTGGAGATATATGCAAGTGCTTCTCCACGCCGCCGCTTAGCTCCGGCATCGCGCAGGGCACACACAGCGTCTGTCTTCGTATGTAAGCGTCGCTCCACGCGTGGTCAAGAGGGGGGGGGGGGGGGGGTAATATACCCACGCCTACGCCACCACGGCAGCGCCGTGCCCATCATACTTTAGGCGGCCGTACCAAAAAAACGATGCATTCACCCTCTTGGGGCTTTCAGAGACGAAAATTGACTGAAAAAAAATGACGGTTTAAAAAAAAAAAACGGCCACTGCGTGATCCGGGGGCGGGGCGGGGGGGCGGGGATGATACAAAACTGGAGTCCGAGATACAGCGCAGAGGAGTCGTACGGCAGGGAGGCGCATGACGACCCTACACGTACAGCCGGGCGCTCACACTGCTTCTGCAGTATACACACGGCCGAAACGCCAACAAGATGATATTTTTTTTGTTTCGACAAATTCTTGGGGCCCAAAGTGGGGCTAAGGCACACCCTATATCCCTCTACCGGTACAAAACGCTAGGCGGCCCTGCATATTTTTCGGCAAAACTCGCTTCGCTCGAAAAATGCTGTGTTTAGTACACAAGGGATCTCCACCTGTAGAGCGGGAAGGCCGTTCGTCACCGCGAGCGGCACCTCCCCCAGCTTTTTTTTCTCGCAGGACCAGCTTCGTCAGGCACAGTGGCAATCCTTTCACGGCCTCGGGGCCACGGAACCGATTCCCTCCAGCTGAAATGTCCGTCAGGGCGGAAAGGGTGCTGAGGTCGGGGAGAGCCTGCGGCGCGCGGGAGATGGAATGTTGGTGAAGAGGAAAGGGGGGGGGGGATACTCATAAGTCACGCATAGCCGTAGTCGGATCACCGTAGACCCGCGCATCTCTACCGTACAACGCCGGGGCGGAGCACGTCGGGTTTTCACCGGACCAGGCCGACATCGCTTGCACCAAGAAGTTGCTCCGATGGAAAATTCGAGGACATTTGCGCCTCTCGTTTAACCCCTTTTTTTTTCAGCAGCGAAAAACGCCCACTTACAATACGACGTGCAGTAGTTTAACCCCAAAATATGGGGGTAATGAGTGCTACGGGGGTTTTAAAAGCTGAATAGAGGATCGGTACCGCGGGCGGCCCATACACATGGCAGTCTGCCCTGGTGCTTATGGCTGCTGTGCTCGTCATGGGACTCGGCCATCGATTCGGTGGTAACTATCTATTACTCGTTGCCAGGTTTAACGTAGCATTGAAAACTTCAAGATTGGACACGTGAGACACACAAACACGGAGAGAAAGGGAGCAAAGAGCGAGGGAAATGGAGAGAGCGTGTGTATAAGAGAGGGATATACGCAAAAAAAGGAGAGCTATAATAATAAAGTCAGGGACGGGAGAGAGTTAGAGGTAGAGAGAGGGGGTAGAGCTGGAGGCTCAGTAAAAAAAGGGGCTGAAAAGAAGAGTCAGACGATCAGACAGTCAAACCCAGAGGGGGAGTAAAGAAAAAGAAGGGAGACGGCAACAGACAGGAAGAGACAAAGAGGCAGACATCAACAAAGAGAAACGGGGAGATGGGCAGAGAGAGAACGCGGGAGGGGTAGGGTGGGGATAACCATCCAGGCGCTTCACGGAGACAGAAACTTACAACGAGATGGTTGCTATCGAGTCGCAGCGTCTTGAGCTTCTTTAGCGTGCTGATCGCCTCCGGCAGATCGTGGAGAGAGTTCGACGACATGTTTAACATCTGAAATAAAATATTCAATCCCCATCCGGCCGACGTTTCGGGGTGGGTGGGCGGGTGAATGGGCGGGGAGGGGGGGGAGGAAGAGGGGGCAGAAGGAGGGAAGGGAGGGTGGGATAGCACGGGGGAGGGAGGGAGGGAAGGGGGAAGGGCGTGGGAAGGGGGGGGCAAGGAGGGGGGCGGGCGGAAGAGGAAGGGAGGGAGGGAGGCAAGCGTGTGGGAAGGGGGGGAGCAAGGAAAAAAACGAGAAACAGGAGGGAGGGAGGGAGGGAGGAAGGGAGGGAGGGAGAGACACATGACGGGGGAAGGTTAGCCGTGCGACCAAGCGACCGCAAGGTAGGCGAAATAAAAAGAGTAACACGAAGAACGATTACCGAAGTACCATGCGTGCAGTAGTACATACAGTACACTACATGAAGAGGAGAACGGTCACCAGCAGAAATAATCGTGCCAACATCACCGTTGAGTCGAGCATTTCCAGGCCGTCCCCGTACACTCCCGGACCTACAGTACGTGGCAAAGCTCGTTCAGGGAGCGAGCAAGCAGCGCCGTCTCCAGCGCAGCTAAGTTGCAGGGTGCACCGACGGAGGGGGGGGGGGGGGGGGGGGGGGGGGAGGCAGCGATATGCCCCAAGGCTACGGGCCTCACGGTTTGCGCTCTTAGACCAACCACGTCAGTCTTCCTGCTGCCGTAATAACTATATCTAGTACCAGGTGCTCGTTTGAGAGTAGGTAGCTCCCGCAGGCAGCGTACCCGCAACACCTGAAAGGAGCCGTCCCCCGACGAACTAATACTACTGCTGCTGCTACTACTACGATGATACTGCTGCCATACTACACTATTTCCATTTACTTTACTACTGCTACTGCTGCTGATACTACTGCACTAATATTACTACAAGTACTACTTATTTTACAATTAGTACTACCACGTATTCTACTATTTCTACTGCTATCCTGTACCTACTGTAAATGTTGAAAACTGCCTCTTCTCGAGCTGGCTACATCTAGCCCTCCGCTGCAACGCAACGCAACAAGGGAGCCCGAGGGATCTGCCCGCCAGACCGTGAGTCCAGAGTCCAGACTGAAGACAGAAATGTGACTGTGATGTGTGTGCTGCTGTGCAGCGCAGTTCGAGGCTCACCCTTAAGTTGACGAGCAGAAACAGGTCGTCTGGCACCTGCTTCAGACCGTGCTCTTGGAGCGCCAACACCCCCGTGGCTCCCGCCGTTTTAATCTTTTGGGCCGTCACCTTCCTGCCAGTCACCCACGCGTGGGTGCAGGAAAACAGAGGGAACGAAGAGAGAGAGAGAGAGAGAGAGAGAGAGAGAGAGAGAGAGAGAGAGAGAGAGAGAGAGAGAGAGAGAGAGAGAGAGAGAGAGAGAGAGAGAGAGAGAGAGAGAGGATGAGAGATGGGTAGAGAGAGCAGGTGCTCATCGCGATTCGACCCACACGCCCATCCTTAACTCCACAGAGTTACCAAGTATGAAGATATTACGTATGGTACGATATTTACTGCTCGGCAACCTACTATAGGACGTTACGGTAAGATCGCTTACAGTAGGTTTTGTCGGGGCAGAACAAGGTACTTATGTATCGTCCGCCACAGCGGTGCATTGCCTGTTTCGCCTCCGTTCGGGACAGGCAGTCAGGGAGAGTACGTAGACATGTACCTTGTACTTGTACCTGGTAGGCGGCAATGTAACCGTAACAATTGCTGCAGCACTGCTGCGACTGACAGCAGTAGGCAGCAATGTGTAACCAGTCGGGCGACCGCTACTTGTCGTATGTGCGCGACGGAAGACAGATGACATGACCGCCTTGGACCTGCTTCGCTTCGTAATTTTTCGACCTCTTTTATGTACTTACTCCATGTCTCGCATACTCGGGCACCAGCAGTGCTGTACTCGTACGTAGGTGATAAGTCCGTCCATAAATTGCGCAGAGATTCACTGCATTTTCAACCTTCAGCACAGCCGCCGTTAGTCCGACACCTACACCGAGAACTACAGAGGATATAAAGCAAGCTGAACCCGACACCGGACGCGGGGCTCATGGCCAACAAGGCAAAAGGAAGTGGTCCCTCTGCTGTTTTTCGTAGCTCACTTTCCCGTCTTGTTCTTAGGTTGAGACCCCGGCAAGCTTGACATTGCATCCCGAATATCAGACGTGGCGCCTTGGCCTCGAGAGAAGGTCGATGCGTGCGACGATCCGTTGTTCCCCATAATTCCGAGCTCAGATGGCTTCTGGTTGTTTTGAGTGGCCTCCTCTAAAAATGAAACCTCACCGTCACCTCCCTTGGAGCAGGCAAGCTGTCACGGCAGCGGAGAGCAGATGTGTGATGATGGAAATAAAAAAGAAGGAATAAACTCGGGAGTTCCACATGACATCTTAATTTTATCCACCCGGGGTTGAACTTCGCGAAATAGGAGCAAAAATGGAACATGCCAACTGCCAATGCAAAAGATCCCGCACATACCGCACATGAGAAACACAGCCGACCAAACAAAGCCCAGGGAACGTCTGCAAGGATGTCATTTAGGCATAAGGTTCCAGTGGTGTATAGGATCATCACAACAAGGGGAACGAGGGTTATGAATGTCACCTGAGTTGCGACCAACGGAGGGCGTCGATTTGGGCTGACTTTTCATCAAAATTCCGTACTCGCTGCAACGGGCGAGTGCGTCGGCCATCCTCTCAACGATCGATGCAAGAGCCTTGCCCTCCGCTGGAAGTCGTGCTGTTGGTACTACAGAACGCCGCCTACAACGCCTGCGTTCCAAACGACGTACCTGGCGCGACAGGGCAGCTCTTGGAGAAGAAATAATTCGTCACGAGAGACCAAGGATGCTCGCGACCAGGTGGGTGTACCAACTGTTGCCCTTGCCGTGTAACACCCAAGAATCACATCCCCTGGGACGAGTTTCAAACCCGGTTTCCTCCAAAACAAGGGGGAGCACACACTATCACAAAAATGGTGGCTTTGGAAATATTTCGTCGAGAAAGTTGCATAGACGCATCGTTCGGCGTATACGCCCTCCCCGTTTTCGAGTAACCCACAGCTTTGAAAATCGTCCGAGGGGTGGTGTGTTATCTTACGTGTTATTTTTTTATTGTTATTGTAGGGTTTCCCCGTATTTTTTACAAAACGCCGTGAAAGAACGTCGCGGAGAACGTCGTCTCAGTTCATAAAATATCGTCGTGAAGTTCGCCGTGACGTTTGAAGGACAGTTTGGCGAGTAGTCTGCGAAAGTTATGGAGATCTCGCCGCTCGTGCCTTTTCGTGAACAACGAAGGCCCGCGCTTAAACTTGAACGCATGCTCCGCAAAAAAGTGAAATCCCACGCATTCAAGATAGGAGTCGTCCGATTCGTACGTAATCGTCTCGCCAAACTGAGGATTCGAAGAGGAATCATTATCCGGCATACTCTCTTGGCGGTGTCTTGGTTAGAGGCTGGATGTCGACGAGTAGTTTTGATTGTCGGAGGAGGTAATGTGTTGTGTCGGGGAGTGGGGGTGCTGGTCGCCGATAAACTGTCGTCAAATTGCAGCAAAAGATTTTACAACCCAGGTTCTTTATATTTTTTTTATCCATCACTTTTACTTTCCAGCCCACTCGTAGGAGGTTTTACCCTCGACGATCTTCTGGACAAGCCGTGGTCACAGGTGTCGTCCCTTCTCCCCCCCGGTACGTGCCTTTATTTTTTATCGCGCATGGGGTTCAGCATTCCCACTGCTCGTCGATTTTCATCGAATGTAGCCAACTCACGCTTTCTTTCGCGCTTTCCGCTTATCATTTTTTTATGCAAGAAAAAGTCCCTATGAGCATGCACTCGGTGAGACTTGAATCCACGAAATTGATCTTGACAGGCACGCGGACCACCTACCAAGCCACCGGGGACGCCTTATACGGCACTGCTGTAGTTATATTAATAGTACTGTAGTTTCTCTAGGTGGATACTGTATATGTATGGATACTCTATTAATACACAATATGAAACGAGCATAAAAATTGTCACCATACCAGTTACACATGTCGATTAGAAGGAATGATAACCTAACAGTAGCCTACTCAGTCAGCTCTGACTGGGTATCGTGAGGGCTCTGCCGCTGCTCAGCACGAACAATACGACAGACAGAGACAAAACGCCGCCACAGAGCGACTGGCACAAACAATATCACCGATTATGTGCACGGCAGGATTAATATCGCGCTTGGAAGCGTACTGCGCTGGTGGTACCCTCCACATTGCGTACTCTGGCCTTGACGACATCGCTTCAACGAGATCACCGTTGTACGTGTCGCCTCCCGCGACCAAACGGCTAAAAAATCTCGCGGTCGACAGTGGCCGCATACACCCGCCAGCTTCGGGACGGCGGCCGGGCCATCTCTTTATTCCCCTGACTATTTCCATGGTGGCCGCCAAAAACGATCATTCCTGGCCCATCGACAGTACTGTACCAAATTATACGTGATAACCTGGTACCTGGTATCAATCACGTATGTATACAGTATGGGCCTGACAACTAGAGACACCTACATATTTTAAGCGAGCCTTAGAACCAGGGCTTTTCGCGGGTCACGGGGAGTTCAAAATGTCACGGGTCGGGTCGGGTCGGGTCGGGTCAAGAGGTGATGAAAAGCTCACGGGTCGGGTCAGGTCATGACCCGCGAGAAACGGGTCACTCGCGGGTCGGGCCAGCGTGACCCACGAGTTCTTTTCTGCTGACCCGCGGGTCGGACCCTCGCATCCGGCCCGCGGATCCGACACTCAAAACACTTCCCGCTCTCTTACCCAAAGGCTTTTCTCGTACAAATACTCAATAATACTCCTTTGGTATCTTATTCAAACATTAAAACACTGCCAAATCCAAATACGCATGCCCGCATCCATTTATACCCACTGCAGCCAGGCCACATATCGCTTGTCGGCATAAAAATGAATATTAAATTGTTTTTGAAGTGTCGACCCACGGGCCGGATGCGCAGGTCGGACCTGTGGGTCAAGATAAATTGTCTAGCGGGTGAAAGTGACCCGACCCGCATGAAACCCGTGTCTGGGTCAATCCGAAGGTGGCGGGTCGGGTCGGGTCGGGTCAGGAGGTTTTGAAATCTCGCGGGTCGGGTCGGGTCGGGTCAGGATATTTTCAAATCTCACGGGTCGGGTCGGGTCGGGTCAACAACTTTTTAAATCTCGCGGGTCGGGTCGGGTCGGGTCGGGTCAAGAGACTTTCAAAATCTCGCGGGTCGGGTCGGGTCTGCTGACCCGACCCCACCCGACTCGACCCCGAGAGATTTGACCTGACCCGCGAAAAGCCCTGCTTAAAACCTTGTTTTTCATCACCCTGAGCATAGGCTATTGTATAGGATTGAGTGTAGGATTTGGTGTATAGGTAGTGTAACACTCGTCGCTGAGCACGATTAGTTAATTCAATTTTCTTACAGTCGCGTCCTCCGAAAAGTGAACTTTATTTTCTCATTCCGTTATTTATTTATTTAGTTTTCGTGAGCCTACACGTACTGTATGATAGGGCGGGTCGTCACGAGGCCGGCACCGACACCCAAGGGGATTCTGTGGTGTTCAACAACTGACCGAACAAGCAGTATAATACCCGCGCTGATCCACTATAATCTTATCGCCCCCCCTCCTTCGCCTACGGTAAGGGCGTACGTCCGAGAGTGAGCCCCTGCCAACGTGTAGGCTGCTCTTCGAACGCCGAGAGGAGGCGCTGATCCAAGGCCCAGCGCACCGAGCCCAAATATGCCATGGGCAATTCCGAGTAGGTGGACGCTCTCCCTTTTCAACGGCGGCTACTTACCGTGACGCCATGCCTGCTACGCTTGGTCGGTGAGCCCGCTGAGAAAATGGCCGGCACCTGCCCCTTGCATAATGTCGGCGTAAAAAAATCCTTGTGGAGACATTCAACAATTTATCACACCATTAGGCGTATCGGATTGAGAGGTTGTCGAGACCTTGTGGGCTTTCCTGCATTGTTCGACATTCCCACAATGATTGTTGTGCGCCCACACTGTGCAAGCGGGGGAGTCCCGGTTACCTGTGTTTGCACGTGCTGCGTGTGCTGTCTGACAACAGGGAATATGTTATGTTCTGTATAAGCGCCCCTCAGCAGAAAAAGGGCGGGGCGGAAATCGAATTTACCCTCATGGTAGCACCTACAATAGTAAGTAGATGGCACACGGCCGACCGGGAAATAGATGTGCAGACTGACCGACAGGTTCGAGCGGGAGCCGGGACATATCGGGAAGAGTGTTGCGGAAGTTTATATTTACCACAGCTTCGTACTGCCTCACGCTGGTTCAGTCGCCCGTCCAAGGCCTTACTGTCACCGGTCGGTGTCCTTATCACGCATCAATCGCTGCACAGGCGCGCAAAAGCATGTCTCAACATCCATCTTGGCTGCGATGTCCGGAACCTGCAGCCTTTCGTCGCAGCCGTGTCACGCAGAGTCTAGGATAGTATCCGCCAACACCCGGCGCGCCAATGTACGACTAACTATTAACGGAGTGCGTATTCAGCTACCACGCTACACTCGGGTGAGCGGAAGTAGGGGAAGGCTGCGAAAGCGACACGGGCAACCCAGATCACATGCCAAGCCCCATGTTTTTCGCACGATCGGCCACTTCTTGCCTCCAATCGCTCCCTTGCTCCAGGAAAAACAGCGAAGGAACAAAAAAAAAAAAAAAACTTCAGCCGGACGGAAACAGACTCTCGGTTGGCGCGGACATTATTCTACCTCAAAATCATTGATCTTTGTTCGCGTCACACTGGAGCATTGTTCCTTGTTCGGAGACAGATTTCATTTTCAAAGACAGTCATTCTATTAAATACCTGGTAGTCCAGGGGCCAACCCGGCATGTTTCGGGCGCGTCTAGGTCTGCTTTGGCTTAGGTATGCTAGTTGTAGTCTAGGGGGCGGCCAGTCAAGTGGTCAAGCGGGTCTTTTCTGGTCGCGGCAAGGTCTCCTCTGGCCTCATCATGCCGGTTGTAGTCTAGGGGGCGGTCAGTCAAGGGGTCAGACCGGTCTTTCTTGGGCGCGTTAAGGTCTTTTTTTTGGCCTAACCTTGTGACAATGAGCCGTGGCGCAGGGTTCTTTTTAGTGGGCTTGGTCATGCGGCATATCCGTACGGGGTGAGAGCTTGGTGAACAAACAAAAGCTCACACCTCGGGCATATCATCCACAGATCATCTACAGATCATCGATTCCCACGTGATGATCTACGTATATTCGAGGCAGATAGCTCTATTCTTGTATGATCTGGTTCATGTTGCCGTGTGGGACTCGTACAATCTGCGCGATGTTAAGCAGCACATTTTTCCTGGGTTGGATCTGTACCACACGTGCAGATCCTGCGCAACCTCTCACAACGGCAAATGAGGAACTAGATTATCTACTGCAGATAGATAGTTAGATAGATCACGATCTGTCTGGAGTGTGCTAAAGCTGTTGTTGTGTCACTGGAATGAGGACTACTGTAGCGGCACAGAGTGCTCTTGTCACAAACATTTTGAAAAAAATGCATGCTCGGGCGCGGTTGAGCGGGGCCTCTGCCTTCGTAATATACATACGTAGAAGCACCAGGGCTAGGCACGGGCGGCCGTGACCGCTACGTAAAGTTGGATCATCAAGCAGGAGGGATGGCGAAGCGGGTGTTTGTGGTGGCGATTTAGGCTGTTCCTCCCACACGTGCCAAATGCTCGTACATGTTTCGAACCCTACTTCGCCCGTAGCTCGAGCCGGGGGGGGGGAAGAGTGCTGTATCACAGTGCAGGCGGGTAGTCGGCTGACAGGGCAGAACGGTAAAAAAAAAAAAAAAACGTTTTCCTACAGGACGGCAGGAATAAAAACAAAAAACGCCGATTTTATTCTCTGTATTATAGTTTCACTTCCCCCCGTCATCGTTCTTCGAGGAGCTCTAGGATGACCGGAAGGGCCGCTAGCCCGACGAGAAGCAGCAACGTCGTCATCCGTGCCCCCCCGACCCCGCCACCGAGAGCTAGCAGGTCGCCGCCCCCCGCAGCCATCACGACGAGCGCCTGGATACAAAGCGAGCGAGGCATGGCAGGGTTGTGACAAGAGAGGAACAGGAAAAACTTGTTAAACATTTTTCCTTTGGTATTCTTCCACTCCAGAGTTTTGGGAGTCTGGCCTGCCTTCGACCACAGACCAGATTTTCGGCAATGAGCTAATGTGAGGAAAACATCATCGACAACATGGTTGGCGCTGGTGCGTGGGTGTCATGTTGGAGAACGATCGCGTCGACAATGTTCGTTCTACAGGCTGCAAACGGCGTTATGTATCGCCGCTATTACAGTAGGTACCACCAGGTAGAGGGGTCTAGCGCTGCACTCGATCGCGGCTGTTTCTCGCCGGAGTCGAACTTGTGAGCAGCGGGGAGGCGGGCGTTCCGTCAGGATCCGTTTGAGGATTGGGACAACTGGGACATACACGAGGCGCGACAGCAGTACAAACAGAAAAAAAAAACAAAGCATCCAAGGCACGGTGGTTGGAACGGCCATAACACCAGCAGTCCTCCGGCTATCCCTTTCCAAGGGCGTGCCTGTAGGCTCTTTCTGCATCAAAGGAGAGCAACCGAGCGACACCGGAACAGCGTACAGCACTCATCACGGAGCAGGAAACACACCGCTCCCTGTTCACGGCGCGAGAGACCGCACGACACCAGAGGCATCGCCAAGGGGCAACCCCACAAAAAAATCGCCTCGACCTGCCCCCCTCTCTTTCCCGCTACTCGTACTGTACGAACGTTTCAAAGAAAACACGCCTCCTTCTGCTTGAAGCCCACCCACCGTCAACGCCAGCGCCGAGTACGGTCCAGCCATGCGCAGCTCAGTAAGCGCCGCCCCCGTCGCCCTCTCCACGACACCCCCCGCCGCCCCAACCCCGATCGTGCCCTGCTCCCGTCCCCCCCCGGTGACTGCAGCCGCAGTGCCCCCCACCCCGCCCCCCACCCCTTCCTCTCCAGCAACTCCCACCCCCAGCCCCTGCCCAGCTCCCACTTCCGTGTCTGCACCACTCCATCGTCGCCGGAGAGCGCTGAGATCCCGTCGGGCTTCGATGTCGTCTCGCAGCCCCACCGATAAAATTTCTTCAGAGGAATCGCCACCGCTGCTGCTGCTGCTGCTACTGCTGCTGCTACTGCTGCTGCTGCTAGAGGGCCCCTCGCCGTCGTTGCCGCTGCCTTCCGAAGACCACTCTCCAGACGCCGAGGTTTCTCCCTCCTTCGAGGGCGTTTTTGAGGGAGGGAGGGGGAATGACGACGACGACGACGAGGGCGAGGAGGGCGAGGCCCCTCCCCCGCCGGGCAACACGTCTGCCGTAGCCACGGCGGGGAGAGGCGTGAAGCGCGTGGTCCAGAGGTCGAGGTCCAGGGGCTCCTTGATGGACTCGTTCAAGATGTTCCCGTCACGGTCCACAGAGGGGCGGTGCACTCCCAGGAGAAGGTCCACCGCTTCTTGACGCCTGCACAAGGACAAAAGTTGACGGGAAATTATAGAGAGCCCCCGGAGGGAGATGGAAGGGAAGGGAAGAGAAGGGAAGGGGGAAGGGGAAGAGGGCGGTGGCGGCGGCGGCGTGGGGGGATTCGGGGGGCATACGCGCCGGTACAAGACGAAGCGGCGAGTTTCAGCGACAGAGGTAAAAGTCGACGGGAAACAGAGAGTCAAGAAAACGAGGAAAACACTACCGGTACGTAATACGAGAGGGTGGTGGAAAAGTAAAAAGACATGAGAAGCTCTCGAAAAAATGTTTAATGGCGTCATGTTTGATCAGCTTTACGTGTTCAGCCGCCATAAAATACCGAGACGATCGCGGCTGTGACTCATTACGCTTGTCGCGAGAGCACCTATTCGAAACCCGAAACGTGTTCGAAGCTCATTCGTCTCCCGACGGACGGAAGATGTATTCGACATGGACAGAAATTCGGCAACCGCCGGAAAAAAAGCGCGGGGCAAATCGACCAAAAAGCGCCGGCAATCTTCCGCCCCCCGCCCCCCCCGGCATGAGCACACACGATGGGTCGCACGGACGAAAGCATGCACGAGCACGAACACGCCGCGTGTCGCGCTTATATCAAAATTTAAACCGGCGGCGAGACGATAAACTAGCAAGACAAAAAAAAAGATATTATAATCCTTCACTCCTTCGCTTTGCCGTCTAGGCGGAGGGGGGGGGGGGGGGGGTAGACCCACGACCCACGGATTTATGAAGACCCTCCCCAAAGAAACGATTCGTGGCGACGACTCCGGAGGCTGGCGCAGGGCAGGAAAAGCCAAGCTTGAGCCATGTTTCTACAGTGCGGTATGGCGGGGGGGGTATTTTGGGGGCTCAAAACATTCTGACTGACGAGGCTCCTCAACCTAGGGACTACCTAAATTTGGACTCGTGCCTCTACAGTGCGATAGGGTGAGAGGGGGGGGGGGGGGGGGGGATGTACTCATTCTCATGCATGGCCGTAGTCGTATGACCATAGACCCTCGCAGCCCTACAATGCTGGGACGGAGCACGTCGGGTTTTCACCGACCAGGCAGACATTGCTTGCGCCAAGCGCGAAGAACCGTGAGGTGTTGAGCGAGTCGCGTGAAGGGTGAGCTGCATCCTACTAACAACCGCTTTAGAGGCGAATTTTCTTGCATAAGGATGACAGCATCAATGAATTGATTTTTTTTTTTTTCTGGTATGGCCACTGCCAGAGACAGCAATGGGTTTACTGTGTAACTACCTCGTCGGTGCCTCACCATGTACACACTACGTGATGCGATCATCCCCCTTGTGCGGAGCAAAGGTTCTCCCCGCACAAAAATGATCTAACTGGGGGGGGGGGGGTGTACTCATTATCATGCATGGCCGTAGTCGTACGACCATAGACCCTCGCATCCCCACAATGCCGGGACGGAGCACGTCGAGTTTTCACCGAGCAGGCAGACATTGCTCGCACCACGCGCGAAGCGCCGTGGGGTGTTGGGCGAGTCGCATGAAGGGTGAGAAGCATCCTACTAAGAACCACTTTAGAGGCGGACTTTGTTTGCATACGGGTGACAGCGTCAAGGAGTTGATACATTTTCCGGTGTGGCCACTTCCAGAGAGGGGTACTCTTGGTGCCCACAAGGTTCTGATTCACGGGGCTCCTAAACCGAGGGACTACCTTACATATGTGCAGATATTTGCAAGTCTCGTTCGATTTTTACGATGCTCGCGGTTAAATATATACACCAGCAAATAACAACCAATTGGTGGTTACACATTGTAGAGGTATGCTACACCTTCCGCAAGCGTTTACACAAAAAATACAGGCTTCGGAGGTGGGAGCATCGAGGCCTCTCCATCCAGCTCTCCCTCGATCTGTCCTCAGGCACATACAACGGACGTAAACAGTCCACACTCCGGGGGCAGATGATCGATTCCACTTGACGAGCTAGGTCTTTCAAGGCAGATCAGATAGATAATCTATTTGTCCCGACCTTGTATGATCTGTACGATCTGTATGAACTAGCTCATGTTACCGGGTGGGAGCCGTATGATCTGCATGATCTACTGAAGGAAATATGTTCTGGGTTGTATCTGCCTTATGCAGATCCTGCACAAACCTCTCACAAAGACAGGTGGTGAGGAACTAGATGATCTATCTGATCTGTACATATATAGATCATCATATGTCTGGGGTGGGAATTCATCCCATCCGACCGCGGGGCGGTACGTCGCTCAGGCCATCAAGACTTGGTGTACTCGATAGGAGAGATGTACTCGATCTCATGCATGGCCGTAGTCGTATGACCATAGACCCCTCGCATCCCTACAATGCCGGGACGGAGCATATCGGGTTTTCACCGACCAGGCAGACATTGCTTGCACCAAGCGCGAAGCGCCGTGAGGTGTCCGGCGAGTCGCATGAAGGGTGAGCTGCATCCTACTAAGAACCGCTTGTGGGGCGGACTTGCATATGGATGACAGCTTCAATGAGTTAGTTTAATTTCCGGTGTGGCCACTTCCAGAGACAGCAATGGGAGCACTATGTAACTGCCTCTTGGGTGCCTTACCTTGAACACGACGTGATACGATCAATCCCCTTGTGCAGAGTAAAGGTTCTTTACCTCGCACAAATGATCTAACTCGACGACCAGCTGTGGGCGACCGCCAAAAAATAATAAAAAAAAAAAAAAAAACGGTACCCTGGCTGTCTAGCTCACGTAGTGAGCGGCATGTTTTACAGTGTCGTTGCCAACCGACGCCAACCCAACCCATATACCCGGTGGCTTGGTAGGTGGTCCGCGTGCCTGTCAAGATCAATTTCGTGGGTTCGAGTCTCACCGAGTGCATGCTCGTAGGGGCTGTTTCTTGCATTAAAGAGATTGATTAGCGGAAAGCGCGAGAGCGTGAGTTAGCTACATTCGATGAAAATCGACGAGCAGTGGGAATGCTGAACCCTATGCGCGATAACAAATAAAGGCACGTACCGGGGGGGAGAAGGGAAGACACCTGTGACCACGGCTTGCCAAGAAGGTCGTCGAGGGTAACACCTCTTACGAATTAGGCTGGAAAGTGAAAGTGATGAGTAAAAAGAAAAAAAAAATATATATATATATATATAATCTATATATGGGGGGGGGGGGGACTTACGTACGCAACATACGATTCGACTACACAAGTTCGTTATCAAAAGCCGGGTTCTGGGTGACGTACAAGAGCTCATGTTTGGAAAAACATGAAAACAAAAAAAAACGGCACTGTAGGCACTCCGTCTGCTATACCCTTTGGCCGTGACCCATTTCAATGACAGCATCCACGTTTTGTGTGGCCGAATCTACTCTGAACTCAAAGAGCTGGATCCGTTTGGGCATTCGTAGACAAGGTTACACAAACATGCGGACAAAATACCTGAGACCAAAAAAAAAACTAGAAAAGCAGGCAGGAGAATATTATATTTCCCTCCACGTTTTTTCGTTGATCTCAACTTTCCAAGTACAAGCGGAATGTGTCTTCTGCACGAACGAAGCAGATGTTCTCGACCCTTTTTCAGGACTTGCGGGGTCCCGTTAAGTGGACAATAAACCACTCAAATTCTAAAATTCTAAGTACTTCCGTCCCCGAAACGGGAACGCTTTATTTTTACCAATCCGCCGGAGGATAGAAAAAAAAAAGGCTCTGTACAACAGGGCCAATGTCCGCAAACGTATAACACACGGGTGATAAGATAGCACACCCCCTGCGACGCATTTTCTCGACCATGGGGAGAATGTAAACGCCTAGCGATGCGCGCGTCTATGGAGCTATAGCTCGACGAGGTCTCCCCAAAGCCGCCATTTTCGTTGTGTGCACCCCGACCCCAGAAAGTAGGCTCTGGAATTCAAGCCAGATCTTCCCAAAGCCGCCATTTGGGCTGTGTGCGCCCCACCCTCCCTGGTTTTGGAGAAAATCGGCTCTGAAACTCATCCCAGGGGGGGGGGGGGGTGTTGTGTTGTCACCCGTGTGACACGGGGTGTTATCTTGATCATAGCATCCGTGTGATAAGGTAGTCATGTTATCACCCGTGTGATACGGTAGTTATATCCTATATATCACCCGTGTGGTACGGTAGTTATCTTATCACACGCGTGATATGGTAGTTATCTTATCACCCGTGTGATGAGGTAGTTATCTTATCACACGTGTGCTACGGCAGTCTTATGTTTTCACACGTGTGATACGGAGGTTATCTTATCACAGGTGTGATACGGTGAGTTATCTTGTCGCACGTACGATACGGTATTAATAGTTATCTTATCACACGTATGATACGGTAGTGAGCTTATCATCCGTGCGATACGGTAGTTATCTTATCACGCGTGTGATACGGTAGTTGTCTTATCACACGTGTGATACGGCAGTGTTATCTTATCACCCGAGTGATACACCGTAATGTGTTATATTATCACACGAGTGATACGGTAGTGCTATGTTATCACACGTCTGCTACGGTAGTGTGCTATCTTATCGCATGTGTGATACGGTGTGTTATATTGTCACCCGTGTGATACGGTAGTGATATCTCATCTCACGTGTGATACATATAGTGCTATCTTATCACGCTTGTGATACGGTAGTGTTATCTTATCACCCGTGTGATACGTTGTGTTATCTTATCACCCGTGTGATACGTGCGTTATCTTCTCACCCGTGTGATACGTGTGTCATCTTATCACCCGTGTGATACGGTACCCTACTGCTACCAGGAGCCACTCTGGCCGTAAATATAAGTACCGCTTGGTCTTCACATTAGTACCTAAACGTTATCTATAATCACGTTCAGAGCGGCATGCTACAGCAGTACGTGCGTCCATCGTTAGGCTCTCACCGGTGGTCCTGGAAGTTGTTGACGACGTAGCGTATGGCCGAGTTGGTGCCGTCCTGAAGCAGTCCCATTTTCGTACGCTGCCCCGTACGGGTAAAGTCACCCTTCAGGGCTGGCGTGCCAGCATAGAGCATGCTGTTCGAGACGGTTGCAATAGGTTGGGTTGCCTTGAGTCGGGTCGGATCGGGTTGGGTTGGGTTGGGTTGGGTTGGGTTGTCTTGGGATAGGTTGGGGGTTGGGTTGGGTTGTGTTAGGCTGGGCTGGGGGTTCGGTTCAGTTCGCAAGCGGCGGACGGGTGGTTGGTTGTGAGTGTGAACGGCCTCGACAGGAGAGAAGCCCCGCCGTCCCCGTCCCCGTTCCCCGTCCCTCTTCATGTCCTGCTTGAAGCCGTTACACCGCTCCAACCGACGGTTCCGTCGCGCGCTCGCAGCAGGCACTGCACGCGGTATCCTGTCCCCCCCCAGCGCCATCCGTGACATCAACGGAAAACAATATCGGTATCACGTACGACACGTTAATGGTAACGCTTAGTGAACGACGACCACAACACATGCCCCCCCCCCCCCCCCACCCCCCCCACCTCCCCTCCCCCACCCCCAAATAACCAAACCCCACCACCCCCGTCCCTCGTCCCCATGTGTAAAACGCCACAAAAACTCTTAAAAACATGAAATATTTGAATATTCCCTCTGCGATATGCATCTCCCCAAGCTCTCCCCGCGGCGCCCTGGCACTCGTCACCCATTCTCCTCCTCTCACCTGATCTCATCCGCGTTATTTCCCCACACGTCTCGAAAACGCCTCTCCAGCTCCTCCCCCGGCATCTCCAACATGTCCAAGGTAAGGGCGAGCGCCGTGCTGTTGCCCCCCTCGGGGTCCGGCACGTCCACGCCCACCGCGTGCAGCTGGACCTGCAGCGGAGGCGGCGGAAGCGGCGGAGGCGGGGGCGGTGGGGTCAGGGGGTGGCGGTAGCGAGACCCGTTCCGTCCCAAGCCAGCGCGGAGTGGGGTGTTGATGCGGCCAGCGTTATAAAAGTATCGAGCGCGGCTTCCAGAGCGTTGCCGGAGCGTTTCGGGGCATTTCGGGACATTTCGGAGTATTTCGGGGCTTGTTGGCGACTGTGATAACTTGCTTCATTACAAGGACGTTCCTACTGCTACTAGAAAAGGTTTTCGGGAGGCTACGTGAAGTTTATTTAGTAGAAGAGAGTCCCCACATAGAAAAGCATTTCGAGGGCTACGATAAGCTGTTGATTGCAAGCCCCCCCCCTTAACGACAAGACAAATAAAAAACAACCAGGGCGGTACCGTCGGAGCACCGGAGGTCAAAGCTACGCTCAAAATATCCCGCGCGAAAAGCATGCAGGCGGCGGGTGATATAAAGAGAAAGGCGAACGCCAAAATAAAGGTTTGCCCCCCCACCCATCATGAGCTGCGCGAGCTGCATGAGTTGTGCAAAGCGACATACTTGTGCAAAGCGACATACGACTGCCGTTACTTCTTCCGAAAAGTCCGCGCGTCTCTCTCTCTCTCTCTCTCTCTCTCTCTCTCTCTCTCTCTCTCTCTCCCAAAGCCTCGTACCTCCCCCTGGAAACGTTTGTTGTTAAAAAATAACGTTTTTTATCCCTAGGCAGACAGTCGCCCGCAAGCATGTCTAATGCAGTGTTGTGAATTTCGGTTGTTTTTTTTCGTTTTTTCCAGACCGAAAAACAACCTTTTATTTTTATTTTATTTGTTTGCAAAAAAAAAGAAGCCGAAACCGACCTGCATTTCGTTTTTTTTTCGCGGTTTTTTTCTCGGTTTTTTCCGGTTCCGGTTTGCTTGAAAAAACGACCGAAACCGACCGACTTTTCGGTAAAAGAACGAAAAACCCGATCGAGAGACATTTTTTCGTTTTCGGTTCACAACACTGTCTATATATGTACCACTTTGGTCGGTAATACAGTACCCGCTTGGTCTATGTTCGGTAAAAGCGTACCCCGTTCGGACTCTGACGGTAGTGTGCTGCAGTATTAATAGTCCCCATTTGGACTCTGACGGTAATATAGTAACCGTCTGGAATCTGATTAGAGTACGAAACATTTACTATATTTCCGGCCACACAGTGGTCTATAGAAGACCGCGGTATCTGACCCTTTTTTTTACTAACCGTCTCCTACACTAAAACTTGTACCAGTATACCGTTCAAAACGCAGGATAACACAGCTAGCCTCAAAACAAGCCGTTCTTCGCAGGATGCAGCTCACCCTTCATGCGACTCGCCGAACACCTCGCGGCGCTTCGCGCTTGGTGCAAGCAATGTCTGCCCGGTCGGTGAAAACTCGATGTGCTCCGTCCCGGCATTGTAGGGATGCGAGGGTCTACTATGGTCATACGACGACGGCCATGCACGATAATGAGTACCCCCCCCCCCCCCCCTCGTTCCCTGGGCTGAGCTGTTTTTTTGAGCCCGCTTTTCTCCAAAACCAGGAGAGCATACACAACGACGAAGGGTGGTTACGGGGTAAAAAAAAATCTCGGCGAAGATAGTTCCTCAAAATACGCACTTCTTGGCGCGTGTGAATGCACCGCAGTCTGTCCCCATTTGTCGAGAAAAATCAGGTAGGAAAATATTCCAAGGGGCGGTGTTATCATTGCGTGTTACAGTACTTGACAGCAGTTATGACTACGTCAGGACTGCAGTCGCTTTCTGGGGCCAAACCAGTCACACTGCCACGGGGGACCATAGTAAATAGGACCTACGGTACACACAAAAACCTATATATATATATATATACCTATTTTTACCAACAATATTTGGTCCTATTTACAATGGTCCTCCGTACTACGTATAAGTAATTAGTTCCCAAACGGGACTGCAGTCCTATAAGGGTCAATAACCTCCTGTTTTGGCTGCTAAGGCTCGCGGCTTGTTGTGATGTCATCGTTGAGCACAGGCTCTCCCAGGCTATTGTATACCAGTAGGGTTTTAGAGTTTTAGGGTGGCGTTCCTCGCTGAGCACAAAAATGCTTACAACTGTACTACTGCTGTAGCTGTACATTCTAAAAAATCAATATATATACACATACCAGTCTGACATTCTTCATTCCCCAAAATATTTCAACACACGTCGCGCACTGCGTAGATGAAACACAACATAGGCCTTGACGCCCCCTTCCCCAGAACGATTTGGAAAATACCGGAAAAACGAACCGGAAAAAAAAAACTGAAGACAACAAAATACCGTCAAAATACCGATAAAAAAATACCAGGCGTACTCGATTCGGAAAACACCGGGAAGATACAATACTCGTACGACGTAGTTTCTTCGAGGGACGCGATGTTTTTTTCTTATGTAACGACTGTGCTTTTTTGTTTTGTTTTTCACGATGGTAGCCATCACTGTTAGTATACACCAGGCACCAGGTAGTTGCAATTTTCTCACCAGCATGCTCCGACGGGCCAGCAGGCTCTGCACCACATTCGTGCGGTCCAGGCAGTCCATGCAGTTCGTCCGGACAACGCCGTCCTGGAAGCTCAGGGCCTCCCCGTCGGGGCCCGCGTGGTAGAAACCTTGCTCTCCGAACTCGCGGTCCACGATCGCCAACAGCTTGTCCAGATTTTCCCAGTGCATGTTGCGGCACTGGTGGGCACGGGCGGGTACGGGTGGATTGGGGTGAGGTGAGGTGGGATGGGGTGAGGGGAAGCTTCTGCCATAACACGATCGAGGCATTTCGCGGTCAGGTTGTGCGCAGTAGACCTTGCGCGCGCGGATGAGCGCGTTCCGCGTTCCTCGTGCGTCAAGAAGGCGGTCTATTCGTCGTCCGCTGGCTTCACAGCTCCTCGCTCTCCGTGAAGACCCACCGCGCCGCAACACGTACCCTACAGAAACAAAACGTATTCTCCAACGCACGCACACGCACCGGTCTATGCAAGACGGTCATGGAGAGCATCCCTGACTACAGCAGGGTGCGACACGCCCCCGCACTCGTTCTGCGCATGAAGGCCATAATCCCGCCGCAGATTCCCGCCGTCAGTCTTCCCCGCCCACCCTAGCCCCTCAATCGAATGCTATATGCCGCGAGCGCAAACCCACCTCGTGGTGAAAGTCGAACCAAACATGACGCAGGGAGCCTCCCAGGTCAAGCCCCTCGCCCCCGACCCCGACCGCGTTTCCCTTCGCGGGACTCCGACCCGACGTTTTCTTTTCGTCCGCTTCTTTTTGGGAGTTGATGTCGGATCCGGCCCCCTCAGCCAACGCCTCCAGAGCGTCATCGAAAGCCTCGCCGAGTGCGCCCTGCTCCTTTTTCTTGTCGACGAGGTTGACGAACATTATCCCTCCGCCCCCCTTTCCGTAAAGGCGGATGAGGTCCTCCGAGTGGCGTCTGGTGGGTTGGGGGAGAAAAACCAACAGAAAATAAACGAGAAAAGTCAGGCATCATAAAAGAGCATAGAAAAAGAACATACAAAACCAATGTGATGAGAAAAAGAAAGAGACGGAGAGGAATGAAAAACGAAAAGGAGCGAGAGAGAGAGAAGCTAAAAACACAAAAGAAATGGACGAAATGAACAATCTGATAAAACGAGTGGGCAACAAAAATAAACAGTACCTACCTGGGTATAAAGACTAAAAACAAAAACGGAAGAGAAATATAAATACCTACATGGTGCATACGAACATAATAGGTAACATAGATAGTGTCGACTATGGGCAGATAACCTCCACCCTGCCATCGCCGAAAAAAGTCTCGAAAGCCCACGCGAGTACGCCATCGAAAAAAAAATCCACATTTTCAAAGGGACGCGACGCATAATCTCTCGCACGAACAATCGCCGGCGAGTACGCGGGCGGAAGTGAAACCCTACGATGGCGTGTTTTTCGTTCTCGCACCTGAGCGCCCGTAAAGAGGCCTCCTGGTCCGGGTCTATCCGAACTTTGGGGTGGTACCGGAGGTTGGTCGGAGAGCTCCACAAGACGGGAATAGAGCCCCTGATCTGGACGTGCGACGTGACGCTCTTGTCTTCGTGGAGAAGCGACTGTTCGGTTCGGTGCCGGCACATCCACGTCACAGTAGCAGGTTGCATTCCGCCACAACTAGGTCAGGTCACGTTCCGTCACGCATGAAGGTCACAAAAACGTCACACATGAGGTCACGTTCCGGTATACTTATTACGACGCAAAAAATGCCGTCACGGTATGCCACGCCATGAGGGGGATGATATTGGGAGGAGCAAGTGAAGCAACGAAGCGAGAACATAAAGCGAGGCACTTGTAGAGGCGACAGCGGCGGCGGCGGCGGCGGCGGCGGCAGCGGCATGCACAATGTCGGTCGGTAAAGTACGCGCGTGGTGTCGTTAAGTGGGTGGGAATAAGGGGATCTCCTAATGAGTCCCCCGGAAAACTTTTGCGAGGAGCACCGGCCGGCAGGCCGGCAGAGCGCTTGGCGCTTCGAAAGGGGCTCTGAAGCGCAACTCCGAAATTGTACGCGGTTCGAAGACAAGGCCAAGCAGTCCAGGCCTCGGTGTCTGCCGCACACCGAAAATGAAGTCAACACGCGCCACAAAAGGCGAATAGCCACCCTAACATCTGTGTGGACACTTTTCCAGCCCCCCCCCCTCCCTCTCCCTCCCTCCCTCCCTCCCTCCCTCCCTCCTCCCTCCCCGCCCCCCCTCCCCCTCCCCTCTCCCGGTCCTCCTCCCCCGCCCGTCACCCTTTCTTGTCACCTGTTCCGTCTCCACAAAATTGGCCACATTGCCTCCGTCATCGATGCCGCGGCGGGTAAACCGTGTCCCCTGTCTCAGCCGGCTCCGCCTTGAGACAAAGAGCACGTCGAAACCCCGCTCCCCTACCCGGCAACCGCGCTCAACCTGCAAGAAGCCGCTCATCACCGGCGTTAGCCACCGGTCTACGGCCGCCACCCCGGCCCCGTCTGCCGCCGTCCCCCCCCCCCCCCCCCCCCCCCCCCCTCCTCCTCCAGCCGCAGCAGCCGCCGCCGCAAGTGCTCGTCGTCTAGCAAGCGCCCCCCCCCCCCCTCCTCCTCACCCCCCCACCGCTCCCTCGCCCCCCGCTACCCTCCACCAACTGTTCCCGGAGCTCCAGGAGGGAGCCCAGCACGCCCAGGTTCCAGAAGAACCGCTCATCCGATCGAAGCGGCGACGGCGAAGACAAAGACGAAGACGAATCGGGTTTCCCCGTTGATGCGAAGGCATTTTTTTAGCCTGATCCATCAACTTTTTTTTCCGCAACAACCCGCGCCGTCCGCGCGTTTTGCGTTTCTCCTCTTCTACTACTTCAGGCGTATGCTTCCCCGCCTCGTCATTGCTGAGGTGAGAAGAAGCCGCCTTCTTCTTCGTCGGCGGGTTTTCCATGCGGTCAGAAGGCGTTTTGTCCGAGGAGGAGGGGTGGCGGCGGCGGCCGAGGCCGAGACGCGGAGTCGCTGCAAGGTGTGGGTTACGTCGTGGGCGTGCGAGAAGTAGAACTGGTGAGATCGAAAGGCCAGGGCGAGGAGCGCCAGCAGTCTTGATTCCGTCCGAGTCGTCCACGGAACGTCCAAGGAGGCGGAGGTGGAGGTGGAGGTCAAGGACGGCGAATGATAAGGTGTCGCGCAGCGACGGGGTAACGAGGCGGTGGCGTGGAGATGGATTAGTCGGGTCGGTACAGTAGTTGAGATACGGTTCGGCCGTCTGGTTGCGGTTGTACGGCCGCAGTTGTAGAGCTGTTGGGCTGCGTGGGCGGTCACGCAATCAAGGGAAAAAGACGACTGACCGACTGGCGTACTTGGTAGACATATCGACCCACCACTCGACCGATCAATCCATGTATCCACCCATCCATTCACCCACCCATCCCTCCATCCACACACCCATCCGCTCATACCTCCATCCATGTATCTATCCATCCATCCACCCATGCATGCATCACCCATCAAGCCGTGCATCATCCATCTACCCGCACACCCACCCATCCATCCATCCACCCATCCATCCATCCACCCACCCACCCATCATCGATCCACCCACCCATCCATCCACCCACCTCATCCACCCAGGTTACAACCACTCACCAATCTCCCTTACCTTGCCTCCTCCCTAGCTTCGCCTTCATCCAGAGCTCTCGGTGCAGCGAGCACCGGTACAAGCCGCACTTTCGAGACCTGCCTGAACTCCACCCCCAGCTCGCGATTGGCGTACCTGGTGCGGCAGCAAGTAAAATGCAAAGGGGGCAACGTAGCGGGTGGGTGGGTGGGTGTGTGTGTGGGAGGGTAAGTGGGCCTGACGGTGTCCAAACTGGCGCGCGCCTCTGCAGGAAAGTTCGTTAATTTTTCGTTTTTTTAAGGTCGCGAAGGAACCGACAATGAGTACCCCCCCCCCCCCCCCCCCCCCCCCCCCCCCCCCCCCCCCCCCCCCCCGCAGGAAAAAAAAATACGTCTGCCACGCAAGCTGCTAGAGGCCGGCGTGGCGTTGATAAAAAGGGACTTTCACAGCGTCACGTTTGGACGTTTCCCGTGGAGTGCTCACACCTCTGAAGAGCAAGCGCGTATATAGCTGCAATCATACACTATGCAGCAGCATCAACACGAGCAGCAGCGGCAGTAGAGACAACGAGCTGCCCACGGCAAGCTTCGTGCAGGCTACGTGTATATATATATGTGTATACTGGGAGCCGCTGCAGCAGTATATCATGTATATATGTGCAATACGTAATATATATATATATATATCGATAGTCCCATAGGCCCATCTCCGTCGCTCCCGGACATGGACCCACTTGCACGATACCTCCATCGCGCCCCCCCCCCCCTCCTCGACAACGAAGATCATAATCTATAGCGCAATAGAACTATATAAATTGTACAGCAGTAGTGTGGTCACCCCGTACGGTGCGTGCCGACGTTTGCAAACAACAACCAAAACCACACTGCCTCAAACCTCCCCCCTCCACACACAAGAAGCACATGGTCTACATGCATCCCTACCCCCCCCCCCCCCTCTCTAACACACGCCACCTATACCCCCCCCTCCTCCTCCCCCCCCCCCCCCCCCCCCCCCGCCTCTCCCTCCCCTCCTCGCGCACCTTATGGCGCTTCACGCTTGGTGCAAGAGACGTCTGGCCGGTCGGTGAAAGCCCAACGTGTCCCGTCCCGGTATTTTAGGGATGCGAGGGTCTATGGTCATACGACTACGGTCATGCATGACATCAGTATACCCCTCCCCCCCCCCCCCCCTTTCCCGCGCACCTGAGCTTAGACCTGCGGATGACCGCGACGAAGGGACCGCTGAGGAGGTCGTACACGCCGAATAGACCGTCCACCGGTATGGTGGTCACGTGTCCGGGCGAACCAGGCGTTATCCCGGCATCCTTCCTTTTGACTACCGTCACTACTGCGCCACCGCCGGACTCGGGTCCACGGGAAATTGACAGGCACTGTTGTCATTTCGGGGGGAGGCGGAGGCGGGGGGGGGGGAGAGCGGGGGTGATCACACGGAGGATGGAGGGGCGGGGCGGGAAGAAGAGACGTCAAGGAAAGCATCGTACTACTGTACCAGCAGGGTATCATAAGCAGCTACTATTATTAACAGGTGATACACATTAATAGCATCAAACACAAGTACCACTACTCGTATTGAAAACGATAAAAAACAGATGAAATTACAAGATGAAGTTTCGGCAAACAGACGACGGTGTTAGCGACGAAACGGCTGGGAAATTGGGCGGGGGGGGGGGGGAGGGAGGGAGGGAGGGAGGGAGGGAGGGAGAGAGGGAGGAAGGGAAGCGCCTTCTGCAACAGGAAGTCTCGAAGCTCGAAGGGTCCGGTGCCTTCAGAAAGGAAAACGAAAAAAGTCGTACACCTGGTACCTGGTGTATGCGTGTTATCATGCAATTAATAGACAACTACGCATTTTCCATGTTACCGCGCGCGGTCGCTCAACGCTACGGGGGGGGGGAAACAAGGCGAATAAAGGACCCCAAAAGAACCAACCACCCGTAAACCGGGTACGAGTAGGTCATTAGAACGGTAGACAGCTACCGGCACTTGCTAGCGCCAGACAAAAGGGACGCCCGCCGGGTTCGGGTGGGTGTGCGTCCGTACGCGGCACAAAAATCACACACACACCCCACGCAATATTTCGCACGGCGCCCAGATCAAAAACACCAATAAGCAATCGTCATCAATAGCCGACAATCAATCATCAGCACCCGATACAATCAAACGTCACTACCTCAATAATCAACCCCCGAAGCTCAGTCAGTCACCAACAATACACACTCAAAAGCATCAGTGACCGAAAAGCAGATAGATAAATCAACATCTACAACAACATTAAACAAAACAACAAAAAAAAACAACGAACACTGCCCAAGGACCCCCTTCTCTGCTTGAACTCTGTCCCTCTCCGCGTACCTCGTCGTCCCCCTGGACTTCCAAGACCAGCGCGCCGGCGGTAACATGCAGAAAGCGTTTAGCGGTGTCGAGTCCTTCGTCCAGGTGCTTCTTCCCCCACAGGTTCAGGCCAGGAGGCTTCGGCAACAAGCCTGCGCTCGCGTATGGGTGGAGGCGTAGCAGCACCGGACGAAACCAAGCGGATTCTATACTTCACATCGTACCGTCTGAAAAAAATCACAACATCGCGTACAACAATAAAACAACATTTCAAGCCCTTGAAAACTACACTTGAGCCAACGTCTTCGGGGCAAATTACTTGGAACGTAGCCTTGTTTTTACAATTAAAATGATCTACGTACACCGTCAAAAAAGCGACGCCTAAACGCTTACCCCGGGCAGACTAAAGCGCTGCTGGAATCGCTCGTGCACGGTAGGCACATCGTCGGATGAGTCAAGCCGGAAGACATTGCAGCGAGCGGGAGCGAACCCCTGACCAATCGTGTTTGTTGTCGCTGGTGAGGAGCAACATGCAGGTACCGTAGTCCATTGTCACCAAGCATGTTCGCACTCGTATGTGTCCACCTATGATAGCTGTGGGGCTGCCGTCACCGCGCGCTACGTTCGAGTGCTTCGTTGGCGCCACGGGAAAAAAAGGGTAACTGTCTGCTGCTACGGGGGACCATAGTAAACTAGGACCAAATATTGTAAGTAAAAATAGGCAAATATATAGGTTTTTATGTATACCATAGGTCCTACTAACTAAGGACCCCCGTAATAGACGAGTAAATATAAAAGTCAGCAAGTAGTCTCCACCGGTTGGCTGCATCAAAGACGCCGCGGCCTGGGGTGCTATTTTAACGCACATGCATACCTGGTAGTAAATAACAAGATTTCCCTTCGGAGCCGTGCTCCAAGACTACCCCAGGTACCGATTAATAGGGTGACGCAAGAACCAAGAAGTAGGCCCGAATCAACCTAACTGAATACTCGTGTATCTATCTGTATTTTTTTTAGGTTTGTGTAAGACACGTTTGTACAATACGTATAGCGCTGGGGGCTCGTGCTAACAATGGTGATCACACGGAGAACAAAACCTAAGGAGTAGAAGAGCTGGCGGCGGCAACAAAACCCTCCGGAAGTAGCACTTCAGCACACTTTTACAGTAGGTATTTGTTGTTACAGACACAGAACATAGCAGCAACAGCATCAAAGCAGCAGCAAAGCAGCAGTGCCGAAACTAAAAAAAAAGCTACAAGAAAAACACTCAAAACACTTTTGCCGAAAAGAAGCGGAAAGGAAAGGCGTATATATAGATACCATATCATACAGCTACTATAAGCAGCAAGCACAACAGCCTGGGGAGAGCTAAAAATAGCAGTCAGCGTGTGATGAGCTCAACGGACAATGCGAAAAAAAAAAAGTCAAAAGTACGTCACCTCAATGCTGACGCTACAACCCGCCTGCTGCCGGCTAGTCGTACTGTACATCGTCGCCCGCTGTCAGCTGCTGGCGCCAAAAGCCAGTCTGCTTGGGCTAGTCGTAGCGGCCACCTACCCCGAACCCCGAAGTTCTACCGAAGTTTACTTGTTTGGGCTAGTCGTAGCGGCCAGCTGGGACTAAAGTATACTTGTGTCAAACGTACAAACCAAAGATGGCAGGAGACGGGAGACGGCACAACCACCTCTTGACAGACGGAAATTTCCCATCAAGTTACCCTGCCGGATGCCAGACCACCATTAATACGTGCAATCAGGTACAACAGAGAGAGTAGTAGGGTTTACGTACGTATGTACCCGGCACTGCTGTGGAACACTCGGCCCTACGCCCTTGGCCGGTGCACGCTTACATTTTTCCTTGGCTGGCCGCCTCCTGGCAACTTTGGTTGTTGTTGTTGTTGGCACTTTAACTCTCGAATGAAGGAGTCGGTGGCCACACAAAGGAAGGTGCTGGAGCCCTAGGACGATCCGAAAAAACATGAAAAATAAAAATAAAAAAAATCGGCCGGGAAGCACGACGCTTCCCACCCAAAAACACGAGACGAAGAAGGTGCACACATGAAACGAAATCAACGTGGAAATTGACCTGACATGGCCGCGGGTATATACTCAAGTACGGCATAGAGTTCCCCCCCTTTCCCGCAACTAACCAACTCGTGGATACTGACTGCTGCCTGGAGTGCTGCCTGCGCCTTACGAAACGCACGGTAGTCGTGGGCACAGAGAGGAACACGCCTGCTGACTGGGATGCTGTCAGAGTGACGACTCGCGGACATGCAGTGAAAAAAAAAACAATCGGACTAAAAACCACCACACAAAAAAGATCAACGACCGCCGCCTCTTCCCGGATTGTCTGACAAGGTGCAGCAAGGCTACGATACCATGTCCCTGATAATTGTCGGGGGTTCATCCCCCATGAAGGGCGTACAAATTTGTCAACACTACAAAGACCAGCGGCGTAAATTACAGGTACATACGTACTACTGCCTCGTAAAACAAACCACAAAAAAACTATGGTTGATGCTCTCGTGACGGTGTGCGCGCCGGTCGTGGGTCTCCGTGTGCCGTCATGCTGCCGTTCTCCATGGCCGCCTCATCGTCTTAGCCCACTCGGCCTGCTCCTTCGCACATGCTCCCGTTGCCACTCCCTTCCGGTCATCCCAAAAACAAAAACGCTCCTCGCAACTTGAGGTTCTGATCTGAAAAGCAAAGAACCTTGCCCAGAATGAGTTCAATCCGTCTCTTCCCCGTTCGTCGACGCTCAGTCTCCCTCCTTCTTCGTCGTCGAATCCAGCCTCCTGCCGGCGCAGTTAGACTGTGCCGTAGTTTGGCGTGTGGTGGCGCCTGCCTCCGCGCACGGACATCCCGATTGAGCATTGCTGCTCTACCGCTGCTGCCCAAAAAAGACGCTCGAATCGTAGGTGTCCGTGCCTGACGCACCACGTACGACCCAACTCTACTGCCACGCCTAAGCCTAGCGGCCACACGCAGCAGCAATAAGGTATCACTCCTTGAGGGTGAGTCCGGCCTTGCACCCGCCAAAAAGACCTACCCCACCCGCTACAAGCCTGATAGGGCGTGCCTCGCACTATGCCTTGCCGAGGCACCGAGGGGAACAAACTAGGGCAACAGCCAAAATCTGGTAGACCTGTTTTGTTTGAGCCAAAAACAGTTAAATACTGAGACCAAGTAAAAAGCACACGCCACAAGCGGTGTTTTCGGCCATGAGAAATCACCAACAAAGTTTTTTTTTCGCGCCTGAACACTGCGCCCGTGGCCTCCAAAATCTGAATTGTTATGTTTTCTGCACGGTATAGGTACCACGGGCTCCACTTGGATCCGCACGGGGTCACCAGGCTTTGCTTGCTTCGCCACGGCGGGCGCGCCGAGGGTATTTATTCTGGCGCCCCCCGTTGCCAGCTTTGAAGCGTCTCGACCATCCTCGTGGAACCGCCTGATTGGCACGAAATTATTTTGCCGTACCAAACCTGAGACCACCTCGACGCCAGGTGGTGCAGACGACCTGCCGTGTGTCCACGGTGGTGTAGTATGACTCATATGACCATAGGAAACAATAGAGTACATACGCATCATAACTGAACAATTCAAGCACATCGTACACCCTAAAGACGAAAACGTGAAATCAGCGTACGTATGTATGTACAAGGCGCTTCGCTCCGCGGGCGGTCTGCGCCGCCCGCTGCGCTCGCTCAGGGAGGAAAAGTACATCAAACTATGCGAAGCGGACGGAGGTCCATGATTGAATATTGTTTTTTTTTCATGACTGTAAGTTGAAAACTGGCGACTTGATAATGCCAAGAGTCCCGCCGCCATGCTTCAGGAGAAAACAGCTCGGACGCCACATATGCTTCGAGTCGCGGGCGGTTTTCCGCTACGCTCGCTTACATACATGTCGTACGTACGTACATACCCCAGGTAGGTTAACTATTTTCTTATGTCGATGTGCTCTGTGTCTGTACTCGTATGTACGAAAGATAAAGCACAGCACGGCACAGCAGCACAGCGAAAACAATGAAAATGAAACCGAAAAATTTTGAAATAAAAAAATCCCCGTCCCCTTTCGTGTAATTCTCAGTTTGTAAAACTGAGTCTCAGCTGCGGTAATTGCAATCTTGTCTGTCTGTTTGTCTGTCTGACCGCAGCCACAAGGAAACTCCAATCCTCGCAAAATCTGGTCCCACACCGCTCCCGACGTTGACGTGTACACCGCGCAAATCGATAGCGGACACACTTACAAGCAGCCTGGGCCAACTTTCGGGTTCAACGGAGCCCTGTGCCTTGAGCTACCCGACTCAGCCTCACCCGGGGGACAGTCGCTTGTAGACACTCGTGCCAGAGTCGGTACGAGCAACGGAATATTTCGCAAATTGGCTACAGCGCATCGATCGCAACAAAAGTGGGATCACCTGTAGAAGAATGGCTCGCTCAGCGTGGTTGGCTAACGGCGTTGATGAGGTCGTTGTTCGCCGCGCGCAAACGGCCGTGCAAGGTCGCTTCTGGCTGCATGGTCTTGACCCATGGGGTTTGCAATATATTCTGTTACGTTTTTCGGCAGGGTCGCTTCCTGCTCTACAGTAAATCGGAGTATAATTATCAAATATCTGGTACCCGGTAGCCCGGTAGGCAATAGCAGCGACAACGTCAGCAAACTACTATCAATATGACGGGGGACCATAGTAATAGCACCAAATATTGTTAGTCAAAATAGGGAAGTATATAGGTATTTGTGTGTACCGTAGGTCCTATTTACTACCGGTAATTTTTCCGTACAGACGATTTCTGCGCTGTGACGTGCATTAAGCAATGTATTTAGAACTGCCAAAACCGATGAAATCGATCCCAATCCTGTGGTGCCGGTGCAGGTGCTCGTGCCGCTGTGGTGCCCTGCGACTGGTAGCACCTCAATTGAAACGGAAGTGTTGTTCCTGTGTGCACGGGGTAGTCCTTGGTTTGTTGCGTGCCCGGAGTCTCTGCCGGCTGGCAGCAGCTGTCACCTGTTCCGGTCCTGCTGGCGGGATATCTGACGTTAGAGGACATCTAGTATACACGCCTTATCCTAGACACAGAGTCTGACGACTTACTTGGGTGATCAGCTTTTCGTATCGAAAATTGGCAAGCGCTCTGAATTCAAGATGTTGTCCACGACAACAAACAGCAGCAGAACGATCGATCAGTAGGATGGTGACACAACTAACTGTATAGCGTCGTTGCTTCGCGCCCGACGCGCGGTCAGCGGGCGGTGCATCTCTCCGTGTCCACACCACAGTCGGCTGGCGCGGGTTTGGGCCTAGAGACCAAGAGAAGCGCACTCGTCGCGCACCGCTCGGTGGATACGTACTCGTAGACTACACAGCAGCAGCAGCAGCAGCAGCAAATAAATGGACCTGAATTTCAATATTAATCAATTCGTACAGAAAATAGAGGTACCGCCGGCAAGCTCTTGCCCCCTAGAGCATGCATCCACCTCATTTCTTTGAGCCCGTCATCTATACTAGTTGGTCTTGCCCGCCACCGCGCGGGTTGCCCGTGGGCTGAGTCTCTGTCAAAATCGAGCGCCTATCGCGTATCGTCGCACCAGCTGAAATTCTACTTTTCGCCTTTATTTGTATTTTGCGATTCTCGTCGTATGTTTCGGTACTGGTCCCGACTGGCCTCTCCCGTCACTATCAACAACTCCACCTGCGACTTCACAAAAAAAGAGACAAGCAAACTGAGAACAGCGCTCGAATGCATTTCATCGAGGGCAATAACAATAATTTACTACCTGGTTGGAACACCTTACACCGGTCAAAAAGAAAAAAGAAAAAAATCAAACAGCACATCTTCTCTCTCAGCCTCGTACGCCGCCCGTCCCTCTCGCGGCCATCTCTCCACCGATTCGGTCTGGGGGAAGCCCGGTGCTCACCATGCCCGTCGTTCGCCAGCTCGACAATGTTGGTGCTCAGCCTGGTACCTCCCAGTGTGGTTTTCAGCCCGGTCGCAAAAGTAAGTACTGCTTGAATATTATCTTACTATCCCGAACGACCCTTAAATACTCGTACGTAGTGTGGTTTTCAGCCCGGTCGCAAAAGTAAGTACTGCTTGAATATTATCTTACTATCCCGAACGACCCTTAAATACTCGTACGTACTCTATCAAAAATCACAAACGGAGGCCAGACAGAGTCCCTTCATGCTTCTCTCGTGTCTCGAGGCACACACGACGCCCAGCCACGAAAACGGCGACCGCGCTCCTTGCAACTCCCCTCTACCCGCCAGCACCCGCTGACACCCGCGACGGTGCCGCGCTCGCCCGCGGAACCGTGCTCGGAGTACACGCACGCACACGAAACGAAAGAAGAAAAAAGCAAAGAAGGACTGAAAGTACGAAGAGAAATGGAGAAAACAAAGACCCGCTGGAAAGGTCCGGCAAGTAATAAAAGGAGGCGATTTCCAAGCGGGAACTCTAACAGGCCAGGGATGTACCAACCGAGCACGCTCAGAGAGTGAGATCTAAGTAAGTAGTTCTACGTATAAATACGTACGTACGTACAGAGTTTATACGCAAGAATACTAACCGAGGGACCGGAGACCGGAGACGTATACCATGACGCGCAGAGCAAAAACAGTGTACACACACACGTATGGCCTCTCTGATTGCCTCCAAAACAGAAAAAAAACAGTTGAAAGTTGAAAGCTACAGCACCAGTAGACGAAATAGATGAATCCAGGTGTATTTGACCAGTTTCAAACCAACAACACCTACGATGTGAGGTGTGAGGTTGGCCAATCAATGCCAGGGCTCTTGGCGTGTATTTTTTACTTGTTTTTGGTGTGTATCTGATTTTGGTCCATAATGGACCAGGTATGTGTGTGTGTGTTCTTCACATTAAACCGTTCTTCTACTCGTCGACATCCAGCAAGCCCAGTGTCCGTGCTGATTCTTCACCCTAGAAAGATACGAGCTCTGTGGTCACAGACTACGACACAGAGATAACACACCGTAATGCATTAATAGCCTATGCAATACCATGCCTTCGCACTAGGTGCGGCCGACACAACATACATACATACGCCAGCAACCAAAATACACCATAAAGAAAGAGAAGCAACAAAGAAACCAAACCGAAAAAGAAAAAGAAAATGAGAAGAATCCCAAATAAATAAATAAAATGGGAAGCCAAAGCTCACACACATACTTACCCCGAGCATGAGCCAAAAGGGACGTGCAAGGGGGAAGAAACGAGAAGGAAAAAGGGAACTACAAATGCATCCCGGTGAACACTTAACTAGGTAAAAAGAGAAATAATGAGTGGGCTAAAATACGCTCGTCACCCACCCACTATGTAGTACTTCTTTCATAAGGATAAGAAGGGGAAAATATAGGAAAAAGTTAATTCATGGAAAAAAATCAAAGCACCGAGCCAATACACACCGAACGGCCGCAGCAGTTGGCGGTACGAGTAGCAAAGAAAAGTCCAACCTATTAGTCGGCCTGGTACCTTGCTACCCTATCTGCGGTCTCTCTGCTACTCTCTTCTACCGCGGTTTCCCTTCTACTCCTCCTGTTCCCCCCCCTGCCCCCCATACACTTGTACGGTGTTCCTTCTACCCCTCCTGCTGTTACCCCTCCCACCATTCCCTCTAACACTACCCGCAGCGGCTGCACGGCGCTGTCTACTCAGCTTTGCCTCAGCCTCGTGCCACCTGCCCATGAACTGTTCAGCTGCTTCGAGGATTCCCCGGTACCACTTTCCCGTCTGTTTTGCTGCAGTGGGCCATAGTGCGGTCCCAACTCCAAATACTAAGGGGGAGTCTTCCGTTGATCCCTCGGTGGCTTTGAACACTCTAAGGTCCTCAGCAATGGCCCTAGGCCAAGTCTTGGGCTGCCCGCCTGGTTTCGGGCTCCCCCCACCAGCGATCGTCCCGAACATCAACCGACTGGGCAATCGCCCCTCGTGTTGCCGCACCAGAGCGCCCGCAAAGAAGAGTCGCCGTTTACGGATGGTCGTTTCGATACTTTCGCATCGTGTTATCCTGAGCGCCTTCGCATACGAGAGGGTGATGTGGTCGGTGCGTAGTCGGCGCTGGAAGCCAATGACTCGCAGAAGGACTTCGTGGTGGGCTGATCGAAGCTTGGCGAAGTGGTCCGCATTGAGGGTCCACGTCACGCAACTATACAGCAAGGTCTCAATCACCTCGGCCTTCAGCATCCGGACTTTCAGACTAAGCGGTGCATTCGTCCTATCGTGCAGTTCCGGACCATACCGTTTGAGGCATGCCTGCATCAGACGGATTCGTCGCTCGATTTCGAAGGAGAGGTCAGCGTTCTCGTGGATAATGCCTCCTAGGTATAAAAACTGGGTCGTCTGTTTATACTTTTGGCCTGCAGCTTCGATCGCGAGCGGTGAGGTGGTATACGTCTGATCCGGTGTTCGTAGGAGCATCGTCTCTGTCTTCTTCTCGGATACCGTGAGACCTACTGCTTCGAAGACAGTCACGATGACCGTCATCATTCTTGCAAGGCCTTCCGCCGACTTCGAGACTATTCCCGCGTCGTCTGAATACAACATGCCCCACACAGCCCTTTGCACGCATGCCAACGGTTCTTCTTTTCCGACAACCCTGTCCTCTTCGAGATGAACCAAATCCCTTACGATGCATTCGTCTTTGCTGAGGCGTACCCGCACGATGTGTATCGCAGCGGCGAAGAACACGTTGAACAGTAACGGCGATAGTACGCAGCCTTGCCGCAGCCCCTGGGTTACATTGAACCAGTCCGAGTGTTCACCGTCATCCGCACGCACGCGAGCCCGCATGCCTTCGTGAAAATTGCGAATGATTGTGAGCATCTTGGTTGGTACACAAGGCGTGTGAGTACCTCCCACAACAGTTCTCGGTCGACAGAGTCGTACGCTTTCTGCAGGTCGATGAAGTACATGCATTTTTATTTATTTTTTTTCTTTTTTCATCATCACTTTTACTTTCCAGCCCACTCGTAGGAGGTTTTACCCTCGACGATCTTCTGGACAAGCCGTGGTCACAGGTGTCGTCCCTTCTCCCCCCCGGTACGTGCCTTTAGTTTTTATCGCGCATAGGGTTCATCATTCCCACTGCTCGTCGACTTTCATCGAATGTACAGCTAACTCACGCTCTCGCGCTTTCCGCTAAAATCAATTTTATGCAAGAAAAAGTCCCTATGAGCATGCACTCGGTGAGACTCGAACTCACGAAATTGATCTTGATAGGCTCGCGGACCACCTACCAAGCCATGTATACCTTATTTTGGTTAAAATCTAAAAAACTAGTTGACGCCAACCGTTACAACTCGTTACATTCTTGGCGACCCAGCCAGCGCGCAGATCGCGCGCGACCAACGAATCACTCAGCTTGCAATTGAAGGTGAGAGCGTGAGTACCATAGACAAATGGGCAGGCTTTCGCATTACGGGAATATACTCGTCGTAGACGAACACCTCCTGCGTTGATTGTTCATCTACAGATGTGCAGTACGAGGATACCTGGTGTCCCGAGTAGACAGCATTTCTCCATGTTGATCCACTTCCGTGCTGTGCCATGTCTCGCCAAGCTATACAGTGGCAAGGTACGTCGGAAGCTACCGGTAAGCATTGATAGCAGCAGTGCTATAAATACATTTCTGTGTTGTGTCTATCATAGTTGTCCTACGAGTACAAACGAGCTACCACCGATACGTACGGACATCGATGTTCAAACGCCATTGCAAGAAGACTCGGACTGCAGCAGGTCGAGGGAGAGGCCCACTGATGGCCACCTTGGCCTTTCCGGTCACAACTGAAGGTTCAACCGACTTTGAATTCCGTATATGCGTTACTCTGAGGTTTCTACACTCTCCACATACCTCGTACGCCGTTTCTCGTCTTCGTCTTGAAGCTTATTTGACCGCTGATCGGTGTGCCTAATCGGGGCAGCAGGGGACTGTCAGTCCCACCATGAACATCATCGAAGAGTGGCGTAGCCTTTTTGTTGAGGGCACTAGAGGGCACGCTGGAGGGGCTGGCCCACGTGGGAGTCCTCAGGAACCCAGCCAACAGCTGCACCACCAATACCTTCCTGATCATGGCAAGATAGCCACAGCTGACTACACCGCCCACCGGACACGTGCTGGTGCCGCTGGTGCTGCTGTCGCAATGCGGTGGAAAAAGGAAGTGAACTCAAAACATGCCACATATTCACTGCAAACCCCATGTTCGACCTGCAAGTTGCAAGTTGATCAAACGCGGAGCTTTGTGTTACATTAGATGAGTAGGAGAAGGCCACGGAAATCGACCGGGAAAACAAATCGCGCGGCTATGGACCTACAGCTCGAACGAGGCGACCAATCCCCTTCGTGGACCTCGAGATTTTTTCGGCTGGCGATCGGAAACCTCCTTTCTTGTGTCGGGTCCAGCGCGAAGGAGCAACTCGGGTCCTATCGGAGCAGGGGGGGGTGCAAGGGAAGCCATGTTGCGGAGGGGCAGGAGGAAGAGGCCGTCCGCCGGCGTCGTGGCCGTGTTCTCCACGCTCTGCGCCGCGCTCCTCTGGGCCGGCGTATCATCCTTCTCGCGCGCACAGGTGCCAACCGGGACCGGTTCCAACTCTACCCGACGCACATCGGAGGTATTAGATGAATACAGCGTCCAATAATATAATGGAGTGCCGAGCAGGCAAAAGCAGAAAAAATGTCTCCCACAAGAACCAACCGGGATTATGACATTGACATCACACACTGCTCCAACTGCTGGACCGCTGCTGTTCTCGATCTGTCTCTGCGACGACGCACTGCACCACTCCGTACTTGACGCGGGGTGCATGCATCTTTTCTCGCGCCCTCTGGGTGATGTGCCTCTCACGAAATAAGATAATGAGACACTCTCGATGCCTTGTCCATGCCTCTCTTGTTCGTTTTCTCTTAAACTGACGACCTACTTGGGTTTGATGCTGGCGTACTGCTGCTGTTGGCTGTGTGCGTTTGTTTGTGCTGCCGCTGCCGCTTTGTTATTGTCGAAAATTAACCAAATGCGTCGCGTATCGCGCGTATGATACGAAGGGAGTTGCATCCGCAGGCTTGTCAGCGACCGCCGCGAGCAAGCCCCAGGAAGCCCCGCCTTCAACTCCCAGAAAACTCAAGCGGCGCCCGGAGCTCAAGACTAGGGGAGGACAGGTGTGTGCCCCTACATACTGCTGTGTAGTACTTCTGTCTTGCGTTCGGCAGCTGGCGTAGATCTGCCCGTTCAGGCGAACTTCCGCAGACGTCCTGCTCCACGTGTATTGAGGTGGCGTGCGCCATGTGCAGCTTTGTGCAGAAGGTGTGTCGTCAATTTCAACCTTGCACATGGACTTAGACCAACCTAGCCCCAGCCCCAATCCTATCCCGAACCCTAACCCGAACCTGAACGCCAACCCTTTCGGGGGCTCGAGGTCGGCAGGGGCAGTCACGCGGCTCCGCCGCGTGTTTTGGTGGCGTTTTTTTTTTTTCCAAAAAAATGCTGGGCGGCCGAAAGCGCCTTGACCAGTAAGACCCGCGTCCTGCACAGTCAGTTTTTTGTGCAGGATGCAGCTTCACTGGATCGAGTCGTATTGACGCAGATTTTTGTGACGACACTGTGAGGCATTTTTTTTTTTTTTTTTTCCCGACGGTGAATTTGTTTTCGGCTTCGGCTAACCGCGGCCACCCCCCCAACCCGGAACTCACAACTCTATAATCCTACCAGACACCTGCTTGGTTGGTTTGCCAGCTGGTCGTTGTGCTCGGGAAGGCTCTATTTCCTGTTCGCGACCACCAGTGGAAATCCGCCCGCCCGGGCAAATTTATATAGACTACGCAAGATCAGAGAATACCAAACACCTGAACAGAGATACCCCGATGGCATTGGTCGTGCAATTGGTGTGTGCAGTGTGCGGTGTACTGTAGTACCAGCTAGGCTTTTATCTACTCGTAGGGCTGGGCACTACTGTCACAGTATGTACTGACGAAAGCACGACATTTTGACCTGGCCTCTGTATTCGCCGCTAGGTTTTGTCTTGAGTACGTCCAAGAAACCCGCCATATTATAGTACGGAAACACACCAAGGGTGTTACTGGAGGAGACAAGAGAGAGAGGAGAGACAGCAGTATATTTGATTGATTTTGACGACAGCGGTATAATCGCTACGGGCTGAGTCAGCCAGTGCCCAGCCCTACCTTGACCACTTATTCGAGGAAATGTTGGAGACGCACTGCTGTCTACGAGACTAGAGACTAACGCTAACCATGAGTTGATTGGGTCTGCTTGACGTAGGGTTTGACTTAGTCCCATTCGTTTCGTGTGTGTGTCCTTCGTGTCAAACATGAAACCGTTCATTTCTACCCGTCGACATCCAGCACACCGAGTGCCCGTATCGATTCTTCAACCCTATTATTATTAATCATAGAGAGATACCTGGTACAAGATACAAGCTCTGTGGCACGAAACTACGACACAAATACTACTGCAGTACCAGTACGTTGTTATGCGGTAAGCAGAGTAGACAACGCGATGTCATGTCATTGTACTGGATACGACACGCACGGCATACACATTCTAGCAATCCAGATGCGTTCAAAGAGAGAAAAAACGAACGAAACAGAGAAACGTTTTAAGAGAAGAAAAAGGTGAGGTAAGACGAAAAATAAGTTTACTGCTTGTGTTGCCCATTTTCTCGAATATCGGGTGAGTGGGAAAAGCTACAGTGGTAGGTACGGTACCCTCGGTTTGTAGGCTGATAAGCCTCTGTCGACCTTTTTTTTTTAGTGTTTTGCGGCTTTAAAATCGGCTTTCTCGATTTCGCCGACATCTAAAAAAACGGTTTTCAGCTCATTTCGACTCAAGAAAACTAAGATTGACTCGCGGAGAAAAAGAAACGGCAGACGCCAAGGACACCTTTTTTCGGCTTTTTCGGCTCCGAACGAACACTCTTTTGATTTTGTTCCGCTCGAAAATATCAAATCGGCTCGTTCACCCGACTATAGGTTATTGGCGTGTTGAAAGCAGGCTCGATCGGCGTGCATCAGCAGAGCGCTGCCCGCGTCGGCCAGGTATATATATATATATATATATATGGTTAGAAATGACAAGTATTAGGCGTTTTTGTGCAGGGTACGGGTGAAGGTGGCGATTTAGCTAAGTTCGGCCCCCGGGACCCAAAGTCGGCCCCTCTCCTTCCCTAACCGGCTTATGGGGGGAAAAAAAAAAACGTTCTTTTTCAAAACTCGGGCGTTTTCACCCGAAAAAAACGGCGTTTTCCGTCTTTTCGGCAAAAGTGGGCGGAGGCTAGGTACCAGGCTCTCATCGTGCTCGGAAGGAACAAAGCTGCTCTTATTTTATCTCTAATCATTAAACACTCGTGAGTGCCATCGAGTACCTGCCTGCCTGCTCAATAGGCAAACCTAACAAGGGATACAAAGTGTCCCGGCCTTGAACTGGACACTTGTGTATATTTCAACGGTAAGGCATATATATGCCTTACAAGGGATGCTGTTGGGTAATTATTCAGTCCCCTCAAGGAACCCCATCCGCCAGAAACAGTTTGCCCAAAACGTGCCTCAGCAGCAGTGTTACCCCTAGCTGCACCCCCTACAGTATTACCCCTAGTTGCACCCGCTATTAGACACCCCTATTTGCAACCCCTACAGCATCACCCCTAATTGCAACCCCTACAGTATTGCCCATAGTTGCACCCCCCATCGTGGCACGCGTGTTTGTGCTGTGCTGTGCTGTGCTGTGTTGTGCCGTGTCGTGTTGGGTTGTATCACGTTGTGCTGTGCTCCCCCCCCCCCCCCCCCCCCCTCCCCCCTGCGTTCACTCATTCCTCCCCCCCCCCCCCCCCCCCCCCCCCATCGTTCCCCCCCCCCCCCCCCCCCCCCCCCCCCCCCCCCCCCCCCCCCCCCCCCCCCCCCCCCCCCCCCCCCCCCTCGTTCGTTCATTCCTCCTCCCATCCCCCCCCCCCGCTCACGCCACATGCCTGCACTCGTGACGCGATCGCAGCTGGCGTTTGCGCAGTTCACCTTACTAGCGGAGTATCCTCATGACGACGCGGCCTTCACGTGAGACGAGAGACTTTGGGATGGCTAGACACAACAGATAAACCTCGCGCACGGTGCTAGCCAGTGTTTATTTATGTCGTCTGTTTGGCTGGCGTAGCTTCGTAGTCCCACCTATCGATCCCACGGCTTACACCTTTTGAACTAGCCTCTACCACACCCCAAAAAAATACCATCTGCGATAAAGGTGTTCCGGTAGAAATGTAAAAAGGTTTGGTCGATATCGTGGGAAAAATCACGTACACAAGAAATGAACTTACGAGGTATAATGCGATAATTAGCCGATCGCCCCGGGTGGGGTGTAGTGGTACGCTCGAGTGCTGCTATTAATATGGTTGATTCCGTGTTGTGAAAATCCCACGGCGGTGATGATTTCGTTGTGCACGAAAAAAACGAAAGAAGGGCTCGACTGCTGAGAGCGCGTAGCGTAGGTAGGCGCAATTCGACGCGGGTCGACGAGATAAGAAACTGCCGAAGCCTTTTGCTCGCGATAAAAATGAAGGCCCGGACCGTAATGGGGAAGGCGGAGGAGAGAGAGCCTGGTATGCTATGTGGCCCCGGATCTGAGTCACGACTATTTACGGGGGGGGGCATAGTAAATAGGACCGAATATTGTGATCTGAGTCACGACTATTTACGGGGGGGGGGGCATAGTAAATAGGACCGAATATTGATAGTAAAAATAGGGAAATATATAGTGTTTTATGTGTATCGTAGGTCCTATTTACTATGGCCCCCCTTAATGCAGTAGGAGGGAGAGACAAAAGGAAGGGCGAAGATAATGAATGGGAAGAGAAAAAAAAAAGGGGGGTGGGGGTGGGGAGGGCGTGCCTTGTTGGGTAGTTAGTCAGTCCCTCAGTTGAGGAACCCGTCAGTCAGTCCCTGTGACAGTTTGGTCAAGCAAGTGCTATTAATAATATACCTCCCTCTGTCGTAGCGGGCATCTGGTATGCACTGTTTCCGGGGTTTTCCTGGACGACAACATTCCTTTTTTGGCTGGGGCTAAGGGTTTCGTGAGGTATTTTTTTTCTTTTCTTTTCTGTGTTTTCGCCCTGTAAAAAAACAAAAGAAAGCCTTGTCCTACTGCTGGAACCAGACGGCGGAGGGGGGGGGGGGGGCACGCGTTGTTCCCCGTGTTTCTGCTGGATTCCAGCTGTTAATTTGGGATTGTCGTAAAAAGGCAGCTCGTTTGTGTCCATGTCTAACCTGTCTGTCCTCCCTCGATAAGCCCGTGTCTTAAGCGATGCTGACCTTTCTTTTTCGTGCCCCCTATTATGTACTCAAGTAAAAAAAAACTCTTGTACATGTGTCGGTGTCGTTTTTTTTTTTTTCTTGTTGCTGCTGGTTCATTTTGTGTTGGTTTCGTTTCGTTTTTGTTTTGTTTCGTTTTTTTTTTTCTTCTCAATCTCTTTCAAATAAATTGTTTCCTTCTTGTTGCTGCTGCTGCTGCTGATGGCACTGGCGTGTCAGTCAGGGGCTGTGCTACGACGGCGGCTTCCTGTACGAGAGCACGGGCCTGTTCGGCGGAAAGTCTACCGTGAGAAAGGTGGAGACGGAGACGGGCAAGGTTCTGCAGAGCGTTCACCTTGGCGACAAGCACTTCGGCGAGGGGATGGTCATTCTAAACGACGAGGTGATGACACAATTCTTGCACACGTTCAAAACGCGCGCACCAAAATACATGCACCAACATGCACGCAACAAAATACAGGCATCAAGAAAACACGTGCACGCACCAAAATACAGGCACTGAGGCACCCAAATACAAACACCAAAAAACATCCCATCCAAAAAATACCGTATACCACCACGAAACTAGAGTGTTTGCTGACAGAGGTAAAAAAAAAAAACTTTACTTCCGGTAAAAAAAAGTGAATTTCCTTCCCTTCCTGATTTCGGTGTGTTTGCGAGTGAGGTAAACCAAATCTTGCAGGCGACGCCTCCGAAAATAAGAAGGGAAGGGGGGAGGTGAGGCAACGCGGCAAACAAAAAAAGAACGAAAAACAAAAAAACAGCGTGCGAGTGGCAACGGCAGCCCAGGAACGTTTCGGCGGCAGGGTTGACCGCGGTGCCACCACTGCCATCCCACGACTGCAAGCAGCAGCACAGCAAGCGGCAGCTAGCTAGCGCTAGCCGCAGCTAGGGGCAGCTTGAGCAACAAAAATGAACAGCGTCAGCACCATCAGCAAGCACCAGCACCGACCAGTTTTCTTTTTTGGATTGCCCTTTGCTGCTGCTGCTGCTGCTGCTGCTGCTGCTGCTGCTGCGCTCGGCCTACGCACGCCACAGCGCCGGCGCGCTCCGCTCCGCCGCCGCCGGCGCTGCCACTGCTGCTGCTGCTGCTGCTACTGCTGCAGCCGCAGCGTGGTGCAATCGAAATGATACACGCGCTGTCATTCTGTCGCGCTGTGTACGAGCACGAGTACGGGTACGAGCGTTAGTACGAGCCCTGTTTCGATACGACGCATCCTCCACGTCGTCACCAAGCGGGCGAAATCGGGTACCGTAGCAGCGGCGGCGGCCCGGTGTCACAATCCCACGCCGCTTGTGCGCGCGATACTCAAGCTACACCTCTCGAGCCTCTGTGCTCCCAGCGGTTGTCGTGATGCGTGCAGCAAGCAGCATGGTGGCATGGAAGATGCTCGGTGTTTTGATCGTTCGAGATTTGAGACGCGTTCTGCGTCGGGATAATGCTCGGTGCATGTAGGCCAATGAAACAGAGAGCCAAAAGTTACCGCAACTTTCGATGAAATCCTGACTTCGCTGAAGTACTTTTTTTGCCTTTTTTTAGAAATTTACGTCGAAAAGTTACCTCGGGAGATTTTTTTTGAAGTAAAAAAAACAAAAATCGCAAATCCTCTACTGCTGTACTCGTAGACGCGAAAATTGTGTTTTTTTACCGCGAAAACACTCCCACGCCAGCATGCTCTCGGCACATACATACAAAGAGGAAACCGTAGTCACGCCCGCTCTCGAGCTGTGGAGCTCTGGAGTCCTTCCGCTGTTGTTGTTGTCGTTTTTATTGTTGTTGGTTGGTTGTTGTTGTTGTTGTTGTTGTTGTTGTTGTTGTCCGGGTGTTGATGAAAAGGCGGGTATCGTATGCCGCTGGTAGCTGACTGAGTCCATCCGCGAATTTCCATAAAACAACGTCATCGTCCGCAGGATTCTGTTGGTAATTTCCTTCGAGCAGCCGTCGCTGCCTTTCTTCCTTCCTGCCTTCCTTCCTTCCTTCCTTCCTTCCTTCCTTCCTTCCTTCCGTTTGACACTGGTGTTTGTTGCCCGGCCGTTTGTGAGACCGATTGGGCCAGGGAAGCGTGTGCTCTATCTAGGTAGTCTGCGCTCTAGTCTGCAGCAGTAGACTCTTCCCCGTTGTCCCTAGTTTGCGTATGCCTCCTCCGCGCGGGCGGTTGCCCCCGTCCACTTGCAGAAGGTTATACCGTATACCTGGTAAGGTTTTTGCTGTACGACTGCGTTGGAAGTATACACGGCTGTACGGCTTTCACCGTACGACTTTTACCGTACGGCGTTTTCCGTACGGCATTTTGCCGTACGGATTTTCCCGCACGGCCTACGGGGTACGGCCTTTGCCGTATGAATTTTACCGAACGGCTGTTATTGTACGGCTTTTACCGTACAGCTTTTACCGTACGGTCTTTGCTGTACGGCCTATACCGTACGGCCTTGCCGACTGGCAGGATCTCGTTCATGTCGTCTCTTTTTTCCTATCCGCTGACCAACATCGCGTGCCCGCGCTGTCAATCAACCCCCTCCGCTTCGCCAAGATCGATGCGCTTCAGATCTAACGCCCCCTCCCCCCCCAACCCCCCCTCTTCCGCCCCCCCCCCCTCCCGTCCCCCGCTCCCCGCATTGGCAACCCTTCGACACATCCGTGCATTTCGTGACCCTTGGATGACCGTGCTGGTAGATTCACTCGCTGACGTGGCGGTCTAAAGTGGGCTTCACATGGGACCTGGAGACGTTCGAAAAGAAAAGGGAGTTCGACTTCGAGTAAGTCTTTCGTTTTTTTTTTGTGCGAGCATAGGGTGGGGGGGGGGGGGCGAAACATTGGTTTGGTACTTTGCTCAAGCAGCACGTGTTGGGAGTCGGGCAAAGGGGGGGGGGGGGGGGGGGGGGGGGGGGGGGGGGGGGGGGGAGCAGGAAGACCCCTGCTATGCTTTATTTCTGGTTGGAGTGTGCCGCGGTGATTGCATGCGGGTAATATTCCCGCCCCCGCCCGCCACCCCTTCTCCCACCGGCCTTTTCTCCTGTCCCCTTCGAAGAGCCGAACGCCTACGGTTGTATGCTTCCATGATTGGGTGTTTGATCGGTTGGTTGATTAATTGATGGGTTGGTTGGTCGGTTGATTTTTTTGATTGGTTGGTTGGTTGAACAATCCGTTGAGTAATCATTTTATTGATCGGCTGGTGGATAGATTGGTTAATGGTTGATTGTTTGATTGGTCGATCGATTGCGTGTTGCTCTTTGTACGTGAGTTGATTGATCGAAAATCATAGCGCCCCCCCGGGGCGTTTTCACCAGCATTTTAACTGTGCTCTCAACTTGCAGCCCTGTTGATTGGTTGATTGATTGGCCAGTTGGTTGATTCCTTTATCGATTAGTTGATTGGTTGATTTATTGATGTCCTGTTTCGTTGATTGGCTGATCGCAGCACGAAGAACCACCAAGGGTGGGGCATAACTACCGACGGCACGAGCTTGATCGTGAGCGACGGCTCTGAGTACCTCCACTTCTGGGACCCCGAGACGATGGAGGAGACCAGGAGAGTGAAGGTATGTGAAATATCCACAGGCGACGCAATATTTTTGTGTAATTCATTATACACGTCGAAATTCCATTATTACGGGGGGGCATAGTAAATAGGACCAAATATTGTTCGTAAAAATAGGTAGATATATAGGTTTTTATGTATATCATAGGTCCTGTTAACTATGGACCCCCGTAATAGTTGATTTTTCGTTTCGTCGACGGGAATAGATTTGGAACGAGATGTAAACACCATCATGCATGCGAAGGAGCAAAAAGTCTCCTCGTCTTGCCCCCCCCCCCCCAGCGCTAATTTATATACGTGGTGTATATAGGTTGGGCTGGCGTCGGTTGGCGACGACGCTGTACAACACGCCTCTCTGCGTGAGCTAGACAGCCAGGGTATCGTTTTTTTTTTTTTTGGCGGTTACCACGGCTGGCGGTCGAGTTAGATCATTTTGGTGCGGGGAGAACCTTCACTCCGCACAAGGGGGATGATCGTAACACGTACCTGGTAGTGTGTATATGGTGAGGCACCCACGAGGCAGTTACATAGTAAACCCGTTGCTGTCTCTGGAAGTGGCCACACCGGAAATTCAATCAATTCACATCGGTGCTGTCATCCATGTGCAAGAAAATCCGCCTCACAAGCGCTTCTTGTCAGGATGCAGCTCACCCTTCATGCGACTCGCCCAACACCCCATGGCGCTTCGCGCTTGGTGCAAGCAATGTCTGCCTGGTCGGTGAAAACCCGACGTGCCCCGTCCCGCCATTGTAGGGATGCTAGGGTCTATGGTCGTGCGACTACGGCTATGCATGATAGTGAGAACACCCCCCCCGCGCCCCCCAGTGTCTCCCTCCCTGACAGCTACGTGGGCATCTACAGCAGGCGCACGCGGGCGAACGGCGCGATACCGCCTGCTGCCGGGTGTGGATAGGCCTCTAGAGGCTATTATAGGCTATGTCGCTGCAGTAGTCTTGTCGTTCCTGGCAGGGGTCGACAAGGGAAGTATGGCTGTGCCCGTGGGACAGCACCGCGTGTGTGTGTTTTTTACATGTATTGGTGTGTACTGGTGTGTACCGGTGTCTCGTCTAGCTACGATAGAGGCAGACTACAACGGGGATCCGTAGCTAACGGGACCGAATTTTGTTAGTAAAAATAGGTAAATATATAGGTTTTTATGTATACCATAGGTCCTACCATTAACTATGTACCCCCGTAATAGGGGTCCTCCAGCATGCCGGTGGTGTTGTGCCAGCACAATATATGTATATATGTATATATATTATATGTATTATGACTGCGTTATGGAGGGAATACACCTTATTCGTCCCGGGTTACTGAGCGCAATCAGTTCCCCAGCCGCACCAGGCAATTTTGACCGCCCTTACATATGGCTGACGGACTCCTGAGCGAAAAATTGCTTGAATCCCGTATTCATTTATACTATCGTGTTCGTTACGTGCTTGTGTCATGGGAATGATCATGAAGATACATCTCTATATATTTACCGGGTGTAAATAGGAGTGCAGTGTTTCTCCCGGCCAGGGTTTTGTGTTTCGATACTACGCAGCTCGTGCTGCGTTTGTTCGCCTCACATTTCAGGGCTTACTGCAGTATTTGTTTCGTTTCTACCTGTAGTGTGTGTGTGTTTTTTTTTTCCCCCGTGATACTATGTTCACTACGGTAGACGGCTCATGTAACAGCTCCTACAGCTCCTACAGCTCCTACAGCTCCTACAGCACCAGCCTAGGTATCTGCTCCGTTGCTCTCTCGCTGCTCATTGCTCTTTTCCAAAAATCGCAGTAGGCGTTGCGCGACAGCAGAAAAGGCTGCCGACTTACCTGGTATTGTAGATCTCTTCGCAGCTGCGGTCAACCGAGGTTTATCCAACGCTAGGAAGATTGAAAGCCCCCAGCCGCAACTGCAGACCAGACAGACTGTACGCGCGCGGTGTTTCGCTTCGGAGGCGCTTCAACGGGGAGGGAGGTGCCATGGAAACTGCGGCCCAAAAAAATCTTCTCGAGGGGTGATACTAACCCATCCCCGGTCCAGCTATTATAACAATAATGCGTACACCGGACAGACAGATGATCGATTTTTCACTCGATGATCTGTATGATCTGTATGATGTGTAGGAGCTAGCTCGTGTTGCGGGGATGGGAGCCCTTTAATCTGCATGATCTATCTGATGCTGTAGGACATGTTTGCTGGATTGGATACGTACTGTGCAGATCGTGCACAACATCTATCTCATAGCCGCAGGTAGGAATCTATGAATAACAGGTGATCTATAGATATTGATACGACGTATGTATGCGCATGCAAGCTTGAGCTTGTAACCCAATACGCCCATCCTGCTTTGGTGCACATAACAAACCTTCATTTATGTCCCCTTGTTTGTTTGTGTGTGCGAGGGGGAGGGGGCGGGGGGCGAGGGGAGGCTGGACTCATTCGTTGCTTGCCATAGTCATTTTACTATCGACCGCAGGCCCCTTTCGAGGCAGAGCACGCTTCCTTGTCTATGCACAGACACGCCTCCAACACTTCGGCGCTCATTTGACGTTTTTGTTTTTTCCGTATATTACGTTAAAAAAAAGTTTTCCCTTCCTTGTACCTCCTCCCTGTGCTGCATTTTGTGGCCCGGGGTCCGCGGAAACAGGTGACGCGAGACGTAGGGCAACCGTTAGCGCGCATCAACGAGCTGGAGATGGTCAAGGGCTACGTGTTTGCGAATGTTTGGTTCGACGACCACCTGTACAAGATAGACCCGGTCACGGGCTCCGTTGTGAATTCTTACAGCTTCAAGGAGCTCTACCCCAAGGTGTGTTTGAGGCAAAACGGCTGTTTTTTTTTTTCGTGTTTTTTTTTTTGCTACGTATTTTATTGGCCCTGCAGAGTTATTTATGATAGCTGCATCCCTTTCGTTAGTCAAATCCCGGGTGACGTGGTGGGCAGCCCCTCCCCCCTCCCCCTATTATATATAGGTTGGGTTGGCGTCCGTTGGCAACGACACTGTAAAACATGCCGCTCACTACTTGAGCTAGACATCCAGGGTACCGCTGCTTTGTTGGTTTTGTTTTTTGTTTTTTTTGTTTTTTTTTGGGGCGGTCGGTAATAGCTGGTGGTTCGAGTTATTAGATCATTTGTGCGAGGTGGAGAACCTTTACTCCGCACAAGGAGAACGATGGTATCACGTAGTGTTTATGGTAAGGCGTCCGTGAGACGGTTACATAGTTCTCCCGTTGCTGTCTCTGGAAGTGGCTGCACCGGCAATTAAATTAATTGAAGCTGTCATCCATGTGCAAGTCCGCCTCACAAGCGGTTCTTAGTAGGATGCAGCTCACCCTTCATGCAACTCGCCGGACACCTCACGGCGCTTCGCGCTTGGTGCAAGCAATGTCTGCCTGGTCGGTGAAAACCCGACATGCTCCACCCCTGCATTATAGGGATGCGGGGGTCTATGGTCATTACGACTACGACCATGCATGAGATCGAGTACATCTCTCCTATCGAGTATACCCCCGCCCCCCCGCTCCCACTTTGGATAGATACGGTGCATGCCTTCGGTTTTATCTGTGATATGATCGAGAATCGTGCGTGTGTGTTTTTTAATCTTTTTCGGTTTTGCGTCCAAAGCTTTTGTTGCTACGTTGCTTTTTGTGTCGTATCTTTTCGGTTCTGTAGCTTTTGTTGCTTGCGTTTGTGTCCATTTTTCCCCCCCCCAGATTTTGTTTTTTTTCTACCTCGTTTCTATTGATGAGCTTATTTGTTGTTTTTATTACTGGGGTGGGACCATATTAACGGGGGGACATCACATTCAGAACCAAATATCAAACATAGTATGTAAACATGGGGAGATACCTGTTTTTTTTTTTAGTCTTATCGCGGGTTAGAGTTGTCGCGCTCGGGCTTTGATGCCTCTGGGCGTGCGTCGACACGAAAACAACGCTCTCATCTCGGCGAAAGGGGGGACATGGTCTCGGAGTAATTGTGTGCTGTTTTTTCTCTGTCTCGTTGTCTCCCCCCCTCCTGGGGCGCCCCCCATTTCTTCGTTCCCCCCCCTTTTGCCTCCCCTCCCCTGGTCGGTGAAAACCCGAGGAGCTCTGTCCCGGCAATGGAGGGGGTGCGAGGGTCTATCGTCATACGATTACGGCCATGCATGACAATGAGTACACCCCATCCTGCCCCCCAATGCTCCGTTTTTATATTTCTTGTCTCGTGTGCGCAGGCTCTGCAGAAGATCGAGCTGACATCCAAAGAGGCGGTGCTGAACGGCATCGCTTGGGACCCTGTGGAAGACGTCTTGTATCTGACAGGTGATCGTTTTTTTTTTTTTCCCTTTTTTTCCCCCCGTTGTGGTGAACATGTTATGCACCTTCGACTGATCGCCGATTCCCACCGATTGACATTGTCTAGTCTGCTTGCCGCGTAACCAGTTGTAGTACCTATGTGGGGTAACTTTTGTGACCACGGAACTTGTTTCGTATCTCTTCTCTCTCAATGATTTTGAAGAGGATCGGCACGGACTCTTGGTTGTGGTGGATGTCGACGGGTAGGAAGAACGGTTTCGTTAATGTGAAGAGCACACGCACACTTGTGATGTGTATGATCTAGTTGACCCTTTTAGTATGACAGTCTCGTTTTGGGGACAGACCAATTGAAATTTGACTGGATTGTCCCAAAAACGCTACTGCACTTCTTAAAGGGTTAAGGTCATGTTGGCGAGTTGGGGACTCGTATAATTTGTATGGCGTAGGACATGCTTCCTGGGTTAGACCTGTACTGTACAGCTCATGCACAACATTCTATCAATACGGCAGGGAATATCTAAATGATCTATCTGCAGATGATCTATCTGCAGATGATCTATCTGCAGATGATCTATCTGCAGATGATCTATCTGCAGATGATCTATCTGCAGATGGTCTATCTGCAGATGGTCTGTCGGACGTGCGGGCATATTTCAATAGCTGCCCTGATCGGTGTCACACGCTGTTGAGATTGTGGTGTGTGGTTTGTTTTGGCGTAAAACGAACGAGAAGAAAGTTCCGGACATCGGTGTCGGGGCGAGAGAGAGACGCCGTTATAAGCGTGTAAGGATTTTCTTTTTTGTTTGTTGCCCCTCGTGAAATTTGCACGTAAGACACGTCGGCTGTGGGATGTGGAGGATTTCTTGTCGAAACCTCGTATTTGCTAAAGCTGCGTGCGATACGATAACTACCGTATCTGTCACACATGACACGATAAGATACTGGATCAACTACGGCATCACACGGGTAATGAGATAACTACCGTATCACACGCGTGGTAAGATAACTATGTTATCACACGGGTGATAAGATAACACACGGTATCACACGGATGAAACGATAACACACTTTATCACACGGGTGATACGATAACGCACGTATCGCACTTGTGATAACATAACGATACCGTATCACACGTGTGATAACATAACAATACCGTATCACACGTGTGATGAGATATCACTACCGTTATCACACGTGTGATACGATAACACTGCCATATCACACCGGTGATATATAACTCTACCGTATCACACGTGTGTGATAAGATAACTACCATATCACACCTGGAATGAATTTCAGAGCCTCTTCGAAAATGGCGGCTCTGGGAAGAATCTCGGCGAGACATTTCCATACATATATAGATGCGTCGCTCGGCAGTTGCACAACCCCCCCTACCCCACCGCCGTTGTGGAGAACAATCAGCCAACCAGCGTCGGAAGTCGTCTGAGGTGTGTTTGTTCGTTTATCTTGCGTGTCACAATAGTCAGCGCTTCCGATCGCGCGTACCTGGTATAAGAGATGACCTCATGAAGGGTGTAGGGTAGGCCCGATCGCTTTATCGCGTATAAATAGAGTCGACCAAAAAATTAAACATCCAGACATCGGTTGGGGCGAGACACCATTATGCGCGCGGGGGGGGGGGGGGGGGGGGGGGGGGGGGGGGGGGGGGGGCTACTCCTTATCGTGCATGGCCGTAATCATATGACCAGCGTGGGGGGGGGGGGGGGGGTAGTAATTGAAACCGACGATGGCCCAAATACCATTTATCCCCGTGTGTTTACACGCCATATTTGGTTCTGACTACTGTCTGCCCCCGTAGTACATATAGAAGACCTCAAAAGGGTGGTTTCTTGTGGTTCGTCTGGGGTTTCGTTTCGGGCAGAGGCGTTCGCTCGTTCTTCGTTCACCTGGGATCGGGGCAGTCGTGCAAGACTTGTCGGGTCATGGTTCTGTTGTTTGTGGCAGGTATTACCGATGGTTGATGGACTCCGTTTGGTGAATGCTTGATCGGGGCGTGTTTGTTGACTGCTAGGTCGTGGTGTGCTGTAGCTGGTGTCTAGATGAGCCTGAGGGGAGTTGGTTAGGGCTGATGGGATCTGGGCGTTGGCGGGGTTGTTGTATTTTTGAGGTGAGGTGAAATATAGGTGCGCTGCTACTTTCTGTCCTTTTTAGGTACAATATAGCGTGCCCACCGTTGCTGTTGTTGTTGTCGTCCGTGTTGTCGGTGGTGGTGGTGGTGCTCATACTGCTGTTGCTGATACTGTTGTTCGTGCTGCTGCTGTTGCTGTTGTTGCGGTTGCTGCTGCTGCTGCTGCTGCTGCTGCTGATGCTGATGCTGATGCTGCTCTTGATGTTGTCGCCGTCGGCATGTGCTCTCTCGTTTGCTTGTTTTCGGTTCCTGTTGTGCCCCAGGCAAGCTCTGGCCGAGGGTGTACAAGGTCAAGCTTCACGACGAGGACTTCGAGGGCGCAGAGGGGCCTGAGGAAAACGTCGACGGCGGCAACGCGCGACGACAATAAAAACCGCCCGACCCACGCCCCGCCCCTATAAAATTTCCAGCTTTCAGGCCACGCGCGGGGGCAGGGGGGGAGGATAGGGGGCGCGCACGCACCCACACGCTCAAACCAGTACCGGTTGCTGTCTGGCGAGGGAAGGGTGCTGGTTAGGGATGCGCGCGATGCTATTATCACCTCTGGGACCCCGACACAAGCGACAGCGACCTAAAAACAATGGTTGGTAACTGTGGTGTTTCGTCAGCCGTCTACGAGCAGCGTGTGGAAGCCCAGCAAGCAACACGGGTAGGGTCGTGCTGCGCTCGTGCCCGTCCCGCACGACTGCTTGCACTGTAAAGACCTCTGCCGGGTAGCTATTAAATAGTAAACAGGGACACCAACTTCGTAACATGGGCGCCGCCCCCCCCCCCCCCCCCCCCCCCCCCCCCCCCCCCCCGATCACACAGCGGCAGGCCGTTGCTGAAATCGTTATTTTTTTTGTTAACGTCATTTCCCCCCCCCCCGTCTGAAAGCCGCGAGAAGATTAATGGCGACGATGGAAGCAGGATGTATTTGGGGTTGCTGTGAACGCGAAAGGTTGCTACAGGACCAGGAATATCAGGGTGTTTTTTCGAGTTGCTGTCAGCGCGAAGCCAGCCAGCTATTGATAGCTAGCTATAGCTATTCGAGGAAGCAGGGCGTGTCGTGTCACACAGGCTGTATTGGAATAAAAGACGCGCCAGCTTTTGCCCAGCTTGCGTTCTTATGCGTTTAGTTTCAGGTTTTTAGTTTTGTTTCAAGATGCCAGCTGTGTCGTGTGATGTCAACGTATATTACGGGGGGGAGTGTCCGTCACGTTTTTTTTTTTTTGTGTCATTTTTTTATGTTTGAAGGGCTTTGGTTTGGTCTCACTTCTCCCTCCGTGCGTGCGATCGAAACACGGGTACGTGAGAGAAATAATATTTTTATTGATATTTTTTTGTGTTGTGAGGGAGAGAAAAAGGCAGAGCGGGGGGGGGGGGGGGGGGGGGGGGGGTACCGTTCATGACGACCTCTGCTCGTGGTGGTGTGCTCTGTTTGCGGCACTCGTTTCGCCCTTCACTTGTGGAGGCTGTTCCTGCCGCTGCTGCTGGCTGCTGCTGCTCGGTGTGCCTTTCCTATTCTTTATTTACGGAGGCTGTTTTGTTTTTTGTAACTGTATACGTTTCCTCCCGGTGCAACGCAGTACAGTATTCGTACGGCTTCTCAATGCCTCGCGCCCTTTCCCACCACTGCTATGTTCCAGCGGCAGCAGCAACAGCAGTAGGTGATGTACGAGCATGGCAGAGAAGCTTGAGGTTGCTTGACGAGAACAATCAAGGGAGAAACAAAGGGGTAAGAGTCGGTATAATTCGTACGCGGTACGCCTGATGCGAAAGCAGAAGCTGCCGTGCGTCGCAGCAGCAGCAGCAGCAGCGGCGGAGGAGGAAAAATCGGTGAGAGAGGTGTAAACCGTTCCCACAGTTTCCCGATTGATCCTCTTTTTTTTTTTTTGAGGGATATATGACTGATAGAAAATCCCTGGTCCGACTGGTGATGTGCACGGCGTTGTGGAGACGCTTGGAGTTGCTGGAAAAGCAGTCTACGACGAGGTAGACTACAGTAGGTCACGAATCGGTTACCGAATGAATGAATGGATGTACATGCGACCGTTCCAATTTTTGGCTCGAACGCAAGAAACCCATCACCTGATCGTCCGTCATCGGCTTTGGAAGTCTGGCCGAGGTCCCCCTCACCTCACAGAAACACCCACGATTCATCGAAATGTTTGCGGTGCCAAACACGGAAAACCCCAAAGAGGCAATAGATAGATGCGGTTTTACCGAGGGCGCCAGTATACTGTTTGCGGTAAACAGGCTGCGGTATATAATATCAATAGTAAGGGCGGTTGTACCGTTTGGAGGCCTTGTCAGGGTGTATACTGGTGTTCAGGGGGCTACCAGTATACTGGTGCGAGGCCTTGCTGGTGTTTGTGTACTGGCATGCAGGGGGTTAGCAGTGTGCTCGTAGGTGTACTACTGTAGCATACAGGGGGTTGGATCTTACCAGCTTTATTATTGTGCTGGCACGAGGCCGTTTGCGGACAGTATACTGACTGATTGCCGCCGCTGCTGCTGCTGCTGCTGCTTGTACCGAGGCCGGATGGTTACACTGTTGTGGAAAGCAGGAGGTGCCGTATGTAGATGAGAAGGGGGGGGACGAGCGGGTCGCTAGCTGGTGTTTTTCCACCACCCCGCTGGCCATGGCTCTTATTGGCAGTTCCCCCGCCCTCCCTCCCGTCCGTCCCCGCCAGACCCGACCCGAAAGCTTTCGCATTTTTTTTTTCGCGTTTCGGTTCGGTTGCTGAGAGACGGTTGTTGCGACGCTCCGTAGTTAATTCTTGGCGGCCACGCCTTGAACAATGTACGTATTTCATCTTAGAAGGGACGGGGGGGGGGGGGTGGGGGGGGGGGTGGGGGGGGGGGGGGGGGGGGGGGGGGGGGGGGGGGGGGGGGGGGATGGATGCGGGGTGTGTGTGTGGGGGGGGGTGTACTCGATAGGAGAGATGTGCTCGATCTCATGTATGGCCGTAGTCGTATGACCATACACCCTCGCATCCCTACAATGCCGGGACGGAGCATGTCGGGTTTTCATCGACCAGGCAGACATTGCTTGCACCAAGCGCGAAGCGCCGTGAGGTGTTGGGCGAGTCGCGTGAAGGGTGAGCTGCATCCTACTAACAACCGCTTGTGAGGGGGCGCACTTCTTTGTTGCTTGCCTCAGACATTTGACCCTTGATGACGCATCACGCATCCCTCTTTCGAGACGGAGCGATCGGAAAGGGGGGGGGGGTGAGCAGAGGATAAGTGTAGGATGGTGATGATAATTAGTTTTGTGGTAGTAGATCTGACTGGTACTATCAGCAGGTACCACTCTCTGTTCCGCAATATAGTGAATATTTTTATATAGTATTAATATGCAAACAGTACTTATATTTCGGGAGAGTGGTATGTAGAAAGAGAGGGCGTGCTCTTTTACTGTCGCTGTTATTGCTACTTAATGCGGGGCTGCTGCTATTATAATACATTTATTTCTTGTTTCTCTCACAATGGTTGGCCTACGTACGTACAATACATTTCTTGTTTATGAAAATATATCCATTTTTGTATCGTTTGTATTTTCCATTTTTTCCCTCTTTTTTACTTTTATGTTCTTTTGATTTTTCGATTTGTATTTCGGCATCGCCTTCAAAACCTCTGTCCCCTTGCCACGACCAAGGGCAGTTTGGGTCACAAGTTTGCGTGGTTGTGTGTGGTCCTGCTGCATTGAAGGGTGTGATGGCTGCTAAGTATGTGTATATATCGGCATGAACACGCCTTTCATTTTTCTACAATCTGCGCGATGTGACTGTGACATTATGTTTTGTTTTTTTTTCTTCGAAATAGCGGCAACAGCAGCATCTTCAAACAAGTAATATTCTACGCGGCAAGTATCTACGTCGAGAGAGAATTTCCATCCCTCCGTCCAACCTTTTATTATATGGTAACACCAAGGGAACAGCAGGGCAACCCTTGCCCTGCTCTACAATGAAATAACCAGCGGCTGCAAAAAAAACAAAGATATTCCCTAGGTTTACCTAGCGTTATCTAAAAGCAAAATCAATTTCCTGTCCTAACGGACAAAATGACCAAAAACGGTACACCATCGTTTTTGGCCAGTTTACGGTACAAACAACTCAAACCAGGCAATCAGGGTACACCAAACACAAGTTAGATGCCATTTTCTGTCGAGTTATACCGTTTTATGGCGAAACATCCATGTCCGTCCGTCTCACTTGCGAAAATGCCAAAAAACGGTACACCATACAGCGGGATGGCCAGGTGACGTCGTGGAACGGCATGCTCGTATCATGTACACTCGGACGGCTCTCGGCTTCAACTGGCGCCACACTACCGTTTGCCATATCGAGGACCATGGCCATATCGAGACAACCGCATTTACATGTTCCACCCCACCGTTGCCGTTTGGGTGGTAGGAGCTGGTGGCAATTTTGCGAACCCCGAGAAGCTGATATACGGCGTGCGAAAGCTTGGAGCAGAACTGGAGGCCGTTGTCCGAGAGGATGCTGCGTGGGCACCCCCAGAGGGGAATATACCGGTTGATGAGAATGTTAGCCGTGCCCTCAGCGGTGAACTCAGCCGCTGTGACGGCGTACATGTCGGCTCGGCGGCTGAAACGATCAGTGAAAAGCAAGATGTAGGTGTTTCCTCGAGGCGTCACCGGGAGGAGAGGGGCCGAAATAGTCGAGGCTGACGGCGATGCCGGGCCTTCTGGCAAGGGCAATGTGATGGTGGGCCACCGGACCGTCTGCCGCGACGTTTTCCGTGCTTGGCACTTCAAGCAGTTGCGTAACCACCACCGGGTGCAGATGCTCATACCGATCCACCAGTAGAAACGTTCGAGCATACGTAGGGTGCGCGCGGTTCCTAGGTGGCAGGAAGCCGTGGAATGGCAAGCCTGCATTACCCAGGGGCGAATGAGCAGCGGCACATAAATGCGAATAGGCTCGTCGTTCAATAAACAGGCCGTACGACCCACCTGGAGTTGCGTGTCTGACGCAGGGGGGGGGACGGCTGTCGGACAAGTAGAACGATCCCCGCGTCGGTGGTGTGCAAGCGGCCTTTGTTGGCCAGCTCCTGAACCCCGAAAAGGGAGGGCGCTGGTGGGAAGGGAAACACGACAAAAACTCGGCTGGCAAAATTTCCGGCCGGCCAAGGGCTATGTAGCGCATGGCGGCGTTGCACGCGGGCTCGACCTGTTGTTCCCGAACCCAGTCGGCGTGCGAATAGCGCGCTGCGGAATCATCGAACTGAAATTCGGCGGCTGCGCCGAGGGCGTCCAAGTCGGTCGCGGTGACGGGAGGTGCGTCAGTTGCCGGCGGAAGCCGTAAAAGAGGAGTTCCCACGGGCTCGGCGCGGTCACGGTCGGACAGGATGGGTACCGTCGGGACGGGCGAGGCGGCAGGAGTCGGGGCCAAAACGACGGGTGCGGGCGGTCGCGGCCGTGGGGCTCGCGGTGGAGCGATAGCACGCCGGGCTGATGATCTAGGGGCCCCGCCGGGCCCGAAGCCACAATCAACAACAGCAGGCGGCGCGGTTGCCAGCGGCGGCGGCTGTTCGTCGGCGCGTCCGAGTTGAGATGCGGCCTGAAGACGACGAAACATTCGGAGGCGCCGGGTTGCCAGGCGGCGATGGGGCAGACGCGGCCGGATCAGTGATCACAGCGGAATCTTGTCCCTGTAAAGTGCTCGTCGGGGGAGGAGCGCGCTGGGCGACAATCGTCGCTGCAGCGGGTGCCCTGGCCTGAAAGGGAAGACGCGGCCGGAGCAGTGCTCACGGCGGAATATTCGCCCTGTAACGTGCTCGTCGGGGGAGGAGCGCGCTGGGGCGACAATCATCGCTGTAGCGGGGGCTTCTGCAAAGCCCTGGTCGCCCCCGGAGGGTACGAAAAAAAACCGAAGCGAAAGCGTCGTTGGCCGGGGGTGAAAAAGCCCTCAAGCCAGGACGTCGGTCGACGGTGGCGACGGAAGCAGATACACGAGCGACGAATCTACCCGAAGGAGCAGAGAGGTCGTCAATCCTCATACGTGGCCCGGGTGTGCGAAAATCGCGATAATCCGAAGAGGTGAATAATAGCCCACCCAAGACGGCACTTTCGGTGCGGAGCACCAGCCCACCTAAACCGGCACCGGGGGTCAGCGAAGAGCGAGTACGAAGCCCGCAGGCTCGGATGAGGAAGATACCACCGTTCTCGACGGGGAGCGAGGCTGCTAGACCCATTGCGGTCATGTTCTGTGGCGGGCTCCGGCGCGCGGGAGAGAAAATCAGCATTTCCGTTGACGCTGCCCTTGCGGTACTCGTGGGTGTAGTCGAACGCGGTGAGGAACTCGAGCCACCGCTGGACTCGCGCGTTGTGGTCCCCGACCTCGCCGATGCTCTCAAGCGCTTTGTGGTCCGAAAATATTCGAAACTCCGTCCCCCATAGGTAGCTTCGAAGTCGTTTGATGGTCCAGATAATGCTTCCAGCTCCCAGGTCCAAGGGGGTCCAGTGCCTCTCGGAATCGAGGATAGCGCGGCTGATATATGCAATGGGCCGTACCGAGCCGTCCGGTTGTTGTTGTTCGAGCGCGGCACCAAACCCGCTGATGCAGGCGTCACAGTACACGTGGAAGGGGCGGGAGCCGTCGGCTACGGCGCCCCAGTCAGGGAAGACCAAAATCGGTGGGGAAGCGCGGCGAGGATCTGGCGAAGGATAACTTCCATGGCCGGCGTAAAGACGTACTTAACCCCCTCCTGGAGAAGGGCGGTGAGAGGGCGGATCCGTTTGGACAGATCGGGCAGGAATTTGCGACAATATCCCACGCCGCCCATCAGCGCACGGACTGCTTGAGGTTCTTCGGCATGGGCATTTTCATCAAGGCCGATTTTTTTTCCGCATTAGGGCTTATACCCGCGGGCGAAATGGAGTGGCCCAGAAAACTAGCGTCCGTGGCGCCGAGGCGAGCCTTCGAGGGGGAGAGCTTGAGGTTGTGTTTGCGTAGGCGTTCGAAAAGGCTCGTATCGTCTTGACGTCGGCCGTCGGATCAGAGTCGAAGACGATCACATCATCGAGGTAGGCCGCCACCTGTGCCAGACCTTTAATGGCTTCGTTAATCACTTTGACAAACCAGCCGGGCGAGGCACTGCTGCCTTGGGGCACGACGAGCCACTCGTAGAGGTCCGTGGGAGTGCAAAACGCCGTGGGAGGGACGGTGTCCTCGTGCGCGGTGATCTGGTGGAACGAGGAGACCAAATCGAAGAGAGAAAACACCCGTCCCTTCCCCAGGGGGAGTCGAGAACTTGATCCACGCGAGGAATAGGCAGCTGGCTGAGGTTGCTGATCTGGTCGAGTTTCATGTTGTTCACGGTGATCCGAACGCCTCCAGACTTCTTCGGGATGACCACCAGCGGGCTCGAGTACGAAGAGGTCGAGCGCTGGATCAGACCTGCCGCTAGATACTGGTCCAAGGTGGCCTCCACTTCCTTGGCCAGGATGGGATTGATGCGATGCGGCCTGGACGTGACAGGAGCGCTTCCTTCCGGGACCGATATCACGAAAGGCATCAACGAGCAGGAACGAAAATCAGACTTGGATTTCGAGAAAACGTTCGGAGAGAACATCCCCAGCTGTTCGATGGCCTCAGGGGTCCATTCCGTGCCGTGAAAGTCAATGGCCACCTCCCGCAGATGCAACGGCAAACGTGCCCAGACGCGCAGAAACGAAGCGCGCTGTTCTGTGCTCAAACGCTCAAGCAGTGCAGGCGAGGGCGAGGCTGGAGGAGGGGAAGCTGTAACTGCTGAGACCGGACACACCTCAGCTAGTCCTAACCCTCAGCTAGTCCGGAGGGAGGGCTGGAGGCTCGGTTGTCCTGCTTCAAAACGTCCAGCGGAACGCTCAGCAGTGGGGCGTGCACGACGCCGAGGAGATCCCCGGCTCGAGAGTCGCCACTCCAACGAGGGGAAGAACCTGTCGCCCGGAGGAGACGAAGTGCTCCTCAACCGAGGGTAGGTCGGGCTGGGGCATCATGTCGACCCTTGGTAGTGTCGAGTGAGTGCCGGGGAGCCATCGCTTCGAAAGCAGTATTATAACACTAATCTCCTACGATACACACGGCGACCGGGAGAGCTTGCCACCCAAGAGGTGCAGCAGTAGGTAGGTACGTTTCAGGCCACCCTGGGGGTTTTCTCCAGACGGCCGAATGCTACCCTGCTTGCTCGAATCAAGTAAGTCGTATGATTGGCGCCTCAGTTATTTTCTTGGTATTATGTATAAAGAAAAAAATAGCTCCACCCGTTCGCCACGGACGTTTGTGCACTCGCCTGTTGCGAGGTCGCCGTGGCGCGCAGACTTGATGTCCCCCGCCGGGAACAGCGCTGAACCTTTCCCCTCCCTCTGCGCCCGTGCGGCCGAAGCGCGGGACACATCCCCACCCATCAGGCCACGATCGAATCGTTGCTGCTGTTCTGCGTAAAAAAGAGAGAGAGAAAAAGGGGGTTATTATGTACGTAGAGCATTCGTATACTACAGTAGTAGTTTTAGTAGTAGTAACACCGTATCATATCCTGGTATCTTTTCCTTTTTTTTAGCGCCCGCCTTATTTCCCGAACCTACAAGTAAGTACGTACGCCTGACTTGAGTAAACCGAACTATGTAGCCTTTTTTTGGCTTCCCAGACAGACACTTTTTATTAGAGCCTAGGCCACGCAAGAAGCCCGAACCAACTTACTATTGATACGTACTCACCTGCTCGCGGGCTGCCGATTGATCCACGAGGGGAGTTTATCTTATTCGGTCCAAGCGTCCATTTTTGCGGTGAATACCGGACAAAACAAGCGCCGTGAAAATAAAATAAGATAATAGTAGACGGGAGGTGTACGTACAACAGTAAAAAAAAATTAGCGACGGGCGGGTGTATGCCGGTACCTACAAGCACAGATACGAGTATACCGGTGATCTGCAGACGGCTACAGTAGGTAGTACTACTGTATGCTGTGCACGTAGATCGCACAGGGTCGGGCAGTCAGCGCTGACTGAGTAGAACAACGTAGAACAACAAGTAAGATCCCTTCAGCCCACACATGCGTGTGAGTTCGAATCTCGGCTATCAACTTCTCAAAAAGTGGAAAAAATGGGGAAGGTGGATCCCTCTACGTAAGCATGTATTCTGACCACAATCAGCAGCGCTTGGCGAGGGGTTCGCCCGGAGACATTGCCGAGACTGAGTCGAACTCGCAACGCATACCACAGGTACTGAAGCTATTTTTTGGTCAGAAGGGACAACCTACTATTAATACCACAGGTATTAAATAGGCCACTCAGTCAGTCGGAACAACCTCAAGTCTACGAATAATACTTATTATTATGCTTGCCACCCGACAATGTGCAGCACGAGCTTGAACGTTGATCACTCAAAACATTCCTGAAAGAAGAAATCCCCGGAAACAAAGGAAACCTATGCACAAGGTCTATCTGCCTCCTATACTTTATCTACGATACTCTGTTGTCTTCGCTCCTTCCTCTATCTCAATATGTGCTCTTCACGTTCCTCTCTCAAATCCTAAGCCGCATCCAAGCTCCATCTCCACGCCATCGGTGTGGGTCTGTCATCCTGCCCCCGCCCTGCTCCTTCTCGATTCCTGTCGACCCCTAAGCTGGAGTTTGAACAATAGACTATCACTGAATGTACACAGTACTAATAGATAGCAGTCTGCGGTAGTAGTGTTATGCCCCTTCGACTCGACTGAAACATCTGCCTTGAAATATGTAGTCACGGAGTGGGAATCGACGGTCTGTCCCAGGTGTGCAGAACTTTAGCCCTTTTAGTACTGCAGTCCCATTTCGGGGACAAATTACTTGGAATTAGAGTGATTTGTCCCCCAAAAACGGGGAGAGCGCTTCTAACAGGTCAACGCGCAGGATAAACGATAGGACTCGGAGAACGACGTGAACCCCCCCCCCCACCGTTCCAGTATCATGAATGATGGCGTGCCGCTAACTTTTTTTGCGTTGAAGATGAAAAAAAAAAAAACTGCCCGAAAAACCCTGACCCAAACCCTATAGCCTCGAACCCAATACCTGCATACCCTATACCTCGTATGATACCTGTATGAACTTCGTCCGACAAAAACACAATCTGCAGGGACAAAATGTACGTAAGACAAAACGACCACATAGATAACGTTCGATTCTATTATTATTTATGCTTGCCATCCGACAATGTGCAGCGTGAGCTTCAACGTTGATCACTCAAAACATTCCTGAAAGAAGAATACCACGGAAGCAAAGGAAATGTATGCACAAGGTCTAGCTACCTTCTGTGCCTACTTCCGGCTATGCTTTGTCTACAATACTCAATTTGTTGTCCCTGCTCCCTCCTCCGCCTCAACATGTGCTCTTTACGTTCTATTCTGAAATCCTAAGCCGCATCCAAGCTCTATCCCCTCGCCATCGGTGTGAGTCTGTCATCCCCCCCCCCCGGCTCCTTCTCGTTTGCTGGCGGCCCCTAAGCTGGAGTTTGAAGCGGGACGCCCTCCGCGAAATTGCGACCTGTGTAGTCACCGAGACGCTTTGAAGTAGGCGTTCCTTCCTTCACCACTCCTTTCCTTCCCATCGACCCACCATCCTCGCTTCCCCTAGCGGCCTGGCGGTCCCTCAGGGCTAGTTTATACAAGTGTACTCGGCGCGAAATCGCGACCTGTGTGGTCTCCGAGATGATCTGGAAGAGGCGTTGTTTGCAGACGCCTTTCTGCGCCAGGGACGATCCGTCCGTCCCTCCGACTATACTTGCCGCCAACTGATCAATCAGATCGCTGCTTTCCTTTCCGAGATAGAGGCCGGCACTGTGGACGGTGGGTGGTTGTATTTATCATTTCATTATGCGCTCGCCATCACTTGGTACGTTTTTCTTCCGGCTCTATGGACAAGCCACGGTGTGTCACGGGTGTCTTCCCCGCCTTCCCCCCCGCGCCAATTCACTTGCGTTCGTTTTTATCTCGAGGAGGGTTCGTCCATTCGTTCAGCATTCCCGCTGCTCCTCTATTTTTCTCGGATTTTGCTAGCTCGCGCTCTACTTTCCCTGTGCTATCCGTGAGCGATGTCGTCGGTGGACGTCCGAGGTCGCCGGTAGGCGGTCGATCGCGGTAATGACATCAACTGGCTGAATCGCGTGGCAGGAGCGCACCGGTTTTGGGAAAATTAACTGGTGACAGTGACATTGGGCGGCTCAGCCCCTGGGTTAAGAACCCCCGGCGGTCAGAAAAGTTTCGGCCGAAAAAAAAAATAAAATGGTGCGTACACCCCTACCTTTTTTTTTTTTTTTTTCCCTTTTTGTTGTTGGACATGAACAATCAGGGCGGCTGTTGTAGCAGACAGAGGTGGTATGCTGTGCGGGAGCACTACGTCCGGCTGATGGGCTGATGGGCACCAAAACCGACACGTTGTCCAAAAGAGAATCGTACAAGCCGACCTACACAACGCTCCCTGGGCGGAAACGTAGGAGGACCGTTCAGAGTCTCCTCCTGGTTGAGCACACGCACCACACAACAGCCGACTCTTGGCAGTAGTACATGTTATAACCTACCACTGCCCTACCATGTTTACACGTATACGGAAAAAGGTGCCCGACAAAAACAGAAACGACCTACACTCCTTCCCTGTGTCATAACGAAAGACAGATGGAGAACAAAAAACTGCGTTGGGATCTATGAGCGAAATTACAAAAAACAAACTTTTTTTCGTATGTGTATTTCGCTCAGTTTTAGTATTCCCCCCCCCTGTCTGGGTCTCTCTCGAAAATGGGTAGTGCGGTGTCGGGATTTTTTTTTTTTTCGTGGACCCCTGCTCTTTTGTCATAGCATTTCCCCTGCCCACGTCTCTCGACCATCACGGGCATATAATACGCTGCCCGCTCCGCTCGCATGGTACCACGGCATGGCTCACAGCAGTAGCATAGGCCCTCGATCCCATTTTTTCTCCGTTACATATGTTCATGCTCTCGACCTCCCCCAACCCCCTATGCCGACCGCCCCAAGCATTCCACGAAAAAAATGTCTCCACGCCATCGCGTTTTCATTTTGCGAAGGGGTCCGATACACCGAATACCCCCCAAAAAAAAGTAGAACCAGCATCCTCTCTGCTCTACGTACCAAGCGCTCTCGCATCACATCCATCCAGCCCCCACCCCAGCCCCATGTCAAGCATGACAGAAAAAAAACAAATACGCGGGGATCGTCAACCCCCCCCCGCCTCCCCCCATCTTTCTCCTGACGCCTTTTCAGCTGTTGCGGGTGACAAGCAGCGCAGCAAAGCTACTCACACGTCATATTCATGCATAGGGGGGTCACGAGCAAGCCATGCTGAGTTGCAATGCGTTGCGTAGCGAATTGCGCCGCTTTATCTTTTCGCTGCCCTGACTCCTACTCCTCCGCCCCCCCCCCCCCCCCCCCCCCCCCCCCCCCCCCCCCCCCCCCCCCCCCCCCCCCCCCCCCCCCCCCCCCACCCCCCCCCCCCCCCCCCCCCCCCCCCCCCCCCCCCCCCCCCCCCCCCCCCCCCCCCCCCCCCCCCCCCCCCCCCCCCCCGCCCCACCCCGTACGTTCACAGCTCTCGGCTGACTCGCAAGAGGATGTACGTACAGGGACTGACACCTGCCCGGTGCCGGTAAACAAGTAATTGCTGTATATTCATCCCCCCCCCCCCCCCCCCCCCCCCCCCCCCCCCCCTCCCTCCATCCATACCTCGCTAGACACATCACGTTTCGCTTCGCGTTTTGGTACAAGTAATGCCTGCCTGGTCGGGTTAAAACCCGGCGTGCTCGGTCCCAACAACGTAGGGATGCGACGGTCTACGGTCCCACGACTACGGCAACGCATTCCAGTGAGTACACCCCCACCCCCCTCCATCCCAGTGAGAGGGCGTTCTCATGTCCAAACCCGAGCTGTGTACGCACTAAAAACGGGACGTCATCACATGATACCCTCCCCGCCCTCCCTCCAAGAACACGCCTACCTCAATTCCCATGAAATGCGCCATAAAAAACATCCCTATTTCATGTGTCGCTGCTTTTTTTTTTCTTGTTTTCCCTGTCACGAAAGAGGAATCGAAAACGGCAAGATCCTTTCGACAGAAAAAAGGACAATCATCCTGCCATCATATAATACGTACGAGGCTATTCAATCATTCATATCCTACTTCGTCATGATTTTTGCTGTTGACGTTTACACTGCACGTTGTCAGCTGGCCAACGAAATACTGAATAACAACTATCACGCTGGGTGATAAGGCAGCACACCCCCTCGAACGAATCTTAAAGCCGATATCTCGGCAACAAGGGAGAGTGCAAACATAAAAGTGACGTGTCTATGGACATCAGATCGTGACGAGATCCTCCCAAAGTCGTCATTTTTTGTTGGATGTGCCCCCCCCCCCCCCCCCCCCCCTGATTTTGGCGTAAGTCGGCTCTGAAATTCATCACAGGGGGTGTGTGATATCTTATCACCCGTGTGATACGGTAGAAAAGCATCATACCCTACGTACGTACTGGTGTACCAGGTACAGATATTGGTTTCGACCTTTAAAAAAAAACAACTGCGACACTAAACGATCCCGTTAGACCCGTACTCGAAGTATCGTCCTGTTGCCGCTGCCTGCTACCTGGTAGATAACATGCAGGGAATTTCACGGGACGTACGTCTTTTTTCGAGGGATTTGCAGAACCCACGCCAAGCAAGTATCACCAACGCAACTTCCAAAGCTGCGAGATAGTATCGACATTTGCTGGCAGACGTGTAGACGGCTGACGTTTTTAAGAATAGTGATATACATCGAACAGCAACAAAACGAAAAAAAGCAAGCAAATAAACAACCCAAAACAAAGAACCACAAAGAAAACAAGGCAAAAAACAAAAAAAGAAATGCTATCCAAATTCTACTACGGTACCCTGGTACGCAGTAGTGGTCTCTCTATATATAGTGCCGGTATGATACACGCCGGCCAACAATACCGGCACTATATAGCGGCAACCGGCACTATTAATATTAATAGCACACCGCCAGACTGGTTAGTCCCATCTGTACCAAGCGCTATAGCGGACAACTGGCACTATAGAGGGACCACTACTGTCTGTATCATGCTCTGCTGGATGAATATCACCCCCCACTAGCACGCACTAATCGCGAGCCAGCTCCTGGAGCAGCAGCTGCATCGCTTTCAGCGACCTTGCCGAGCGCCCGCCCCCCGCCCCGCCCCCTCCCCCCCGCTCGCAGCCGACTTAGCCTCGGTCGCCGCCTTCCGTACCAATATGTCCCTCAAGCCCTCCAAGCGCGGAGCGTGCTTCTGCGATCGACACGCCTCCTGCGAAATACAACGGGCGGTCGCACAGCAAAACGCGGCAGCGCGGGGTAGGCCAACAACGGGGGGTCAAACGTCAAACAGGATGGGAGGCACCATGCAGTTCGGGGACGCCAAAACCGACGAAATAAAAGAGCGCGACGAGGTTAAGTTACACAGTAAAAAAATACCTGGTGCGAGTGTAAAACCGAACTACCAAACGATAGCTTTGAATTGCTGTGCGAGTAGTATCACTTCGTTTGCCATTCTACAACGTGCACCTGACTTTCAACGTTCTTGTTCGTTCGTTTGTTTTTTCTGTTTTTTTTTTTTTTTCTCATCCCATTTAGTATTTTAGCCTTCCTTTACTCTCTCCACCCTATTACGGGGGACCATAGTAAACAGGACCAAATATTGTTCGTAAAAATAGGTAAATACATAGGTTTTTTGCGTGTACCATAGGTCCTATTTACTATGGACCCCCGTAATACGTGCAGTAGTGGTAACTCGTATCCGGGGTGACAGAGCGGGCTTGCCTTGCGTATTTATCGCGACAGGACCGCAGTCCCTTCGAATTTGTGCTGTCACTCATCATCAATCACTTACTTAATTAAATAAACATAACACTATTAAATACAAACGTTGCATCTCGACGAGGTGCCCCCTCCCTCCCCTACCCCTCCCCTATCCCTTCCCCCCCCCGGCCACGGTGTCCGGCGGGTACCGAAACAGGTGCCTTCCCGACACCGCTGCCACCTCGGTTCAACAAACGAAAAGGAAAAGTTATACGTACTTGGTCACGAAAACGGGACGGCAGTTTTTGCCCTGAAAGGTTAGCCCCTACATTTTTCGACCCTTTTTAGTATTGCGGTTTCGTTTTGGGGAAAAATCACTTTAAAAAAAAAAAAAATGACTGGTTTGTCCCCAAAAACGGGGACTACTGCAGTTTTGCCCTAAAAAGGTCACCCCTTAAGGGCCGCACGCCCGCTTCGGGAACAAACTATTACGGGGGGTCCATAGTTAGTAGGACCTATGGTATACATAAAAACCTACATATTTACCTATTTTTACTAAACAAAATTTGGTCCCGTTAACTATGGACCCCCGTAATATTAATACCTCGAAATACTAGACCGAGGCATAGGCTACTTACTGTACAGCAGCACGGAACTACTGCAGTGTAAAAAATCGTTGATTCCTCCGGGGCCCACGACCATCGGCAGCGGAAAAAATTGTAAGGGGCCTGCAGAAAACCGGCAGGAGAAGCAAGCACAAGTTGAGTTCACGAACCGTCCCGTACGAATAACGCGCAAGATAGCACACACACCCTGTGGGACGAATTTCAGACCCCCGGTTTCTTCCAAAACATGCCTTAAGGGGGGGGGGGGGGCAGGCACACTCAACGAAAATGGTGGCTTTTGGAAATATTTTTATCGTCGAAAAGGTTGCATAGACATATTCAGACGCATCGCTCATCGTACTCAGTATCCAGCCTCGAAAATCGTCCGAGGGGGTGTGACATGTTCGTGATACGCTGCGCTCGAGACTTGGCCTGGGGATATATGACGGTTTCATATATGCTCTGGGGTTTCGTATCATGGGTCTACCTGGCAGGCATTATTTGGTATGCCTGAGTCTTCTGGTATGTGGGTACGGCCCGCCTTGCGAGGCAGTCGTGATGTGAAGATACGACCCGGGGTTTGACGCTAAGAATACTCCCCGTATACATGTGAGGGCAGAGCGTGACGAAAAGGTACGGCTTGCTCCTGTGTGGTGGTGTACGCGGCGGGACCTCTGACGTCAAGGTATTGGCTCGCCTGGTGCGAACGTTTGTATCGGAGCCTTTGACGATCAGGTACTGCTTTGCTTCCGTGGATGTGTTTTGGTACAGCAGTACGGGCCCGCCAACAATAAACACCCAACTAACCTGGGCACGCCGGATATTCTTATGGGGGCGCCATCTTCGAACGACCTTTAGCACAGACTATTACATTGGATTTAATGTAGAGCTCACAACTGAGCCGTTTTTATCAACCAAGTATTCTTACAGCGCTCTCCCAAAAGTGAGCATTATGTTCTTATCGGGCGCTTTCTTATGGGCGGGCCTATACTGTAGTGGTGGAACATACATCTGCCGCTCTTCCTCGACGATCATGGCGTAGACCGCGGGCGTGCAACACGTGGGCGAGTCCGACAGCTACACACGCGCAAACATGCCATCTTGCGTGTTACGAGTATATCGTACATAGTGCGAGAGCCCCATTCAGTACGGGTGGAATCATGCTGCGCCTGTGCCCTATTCACGCCTCCTTTCTTTTGTAGTTGGGACATCAACTTTAAACCCTTTTATTTACGGGGGACCGTAGTAAACAGGACCAAATACTGTTCGTAAAAATAGGTAAATATATACCTTTTTGTGTGTACCGTAGGTCCTATTTACTATGCCCCCCCGTAATAGTACTGCACTGTACATGTACCCAAGTTTGGCTCTAATTCCAAGTAAAATGTCCCCACAATGGAAGTGCGGTCCTTAAGGCCTAAACGGGGCAATACTGTCTTCCGCCAATCAGGCAGCGGTGCCGACGCTGGAACGGTCACTTATTATCGTGTTTCCCCCCCCCCCCTGTGAACTCCCGAGAGGGCCATCAATAGTAGCTCTTCGGTCGTGCGGGACTTCTCTCTCACCAGGCCGTGAATGTTATCAAAAAGAAAAACGCCTGCCACCGCTGTCTCTCTCATCGAGAAAAACAACAACGAGACGCACAGGGTAGCAACTTCTTAAGGGCAGCAGGGGCACGTGCACATCTGCACACCTCCGCACCAACACGTACGGAGCAAACTTGTTGTTCACCTTTCTTATCTTGTGCGGCAAGCCAAAACAATGCCCATGGCCGCTAGAACATAACACCCCCCCCCTTCCCCTCGAAAACCACACGATAGGGCACCAAACGCACACGAAACAAACCAAGCGTGAAAGCCGAAACAAAAAAACAAGACTCAGAGAAAAAACAAACAAATACGTAGCAAGAAGAAAACAAACCGGAGGATGAAATGACCAAACTCCCAGCTGGACTTCAATTTATCTCGTATCGGGTGCGGGTGTCTGATACTGGTAAATCAATAATACCTGGTGCTGACAAACACGACGTACACATACGTAGGTAGCATGTCATGGTACGCAACACTGTGCACAAAGCGATACCGGGTATAAAACAGTGCACGTCCCCGCGTACCTTGGTCGGCCTGTGGGCAGCCACGAGTTGCTGCAGGAGGCGAACGGTGGGCAGGAACACCTCGGACCGCTCGCGATACATCTGAGACGAGGGGAAGGCGGACGGACAACCAACACGTGGAGGGGGACGGACAGTCAACACGTGGCAGCAGCAACTACAATAACATCAGCACCAGCCTCTACGGCAACAACATAATAAAAAGGCATCAACAACAGAGCCAGCACAGGCATCAGCAGCGCACCGACATCGGAGCCACCGCCCGCGAAAAAAAAACCAAGCAACGCACGCGATCACGGGGCGGCGGCTACAGCCGCTACTCTACTCTACGTTGAAAAAAAAAAAAAAAAAAAAATCCTCCGGCGGATTGGATAAAATAAAAGCTTAAGCTCACCACACTTCCACATTCCAATTTCGTGTCGTGCGTCAATTTAGAACAGGCTGCCGTTACCCCTGGAGTTTGGCTCCCGGTTAACCCCCGGCGGATACGTACACGAAACACGCCAAGTATATAAACCACACAAATAAAATACCAGCTACACACACGCGCCTCGAACATGCATGGTAATCAGAACCTAACGTTGGTGTGTACACATTGGGGGACACCTAGCTCTTAGGCCTATCGTGGGTCCTGCTTACGATAGCCCCACGTGATATGTATCACCACGGGGGGACAGAGTGCCGGTACTCGTCCCTCTATAGTGCCGGTATGGTATGCGCCAGCCAATAAAACAACACCGGCACTATATAGCAGCAACCAACCGGCACTAATTACTCCGCACACCGCCACACTGGCATACTGTATAGAGGTCGGTATCATATCACAAAATGTGATATATTATACGATATGTGATATGATATAAGCGTATCAATATCACAAAAAAAAAAACCCGTGATATGATATATCATATCGTATCATATCATATGATATGATATCGATATATCATATCATATGATATGATATGTGATATGATATGGAATAAAAGTCACGATTTCAGCTTTCTTTGAGGCCACGCAGCAGTAGCCAAGGACGTTCTTGGGTTGGGGTGGGGTGTAATGCTCTTCTTGCACTGCTGGTAAGCACATATTTCAATAGTCAAACATGTGTCCAGCGTCAGTAATAGTAGGGCGAACCGTATATAATATTCGTATAACGTTTTCGAGCACAAGCTGGGACGAAAGGTGGGTGATGATGCACACACAGCCAGCGAGAAGAGCAGTATAAAGTAGCATCATCAGTAATAATAATGTATTCATGGCATGATGCCGAGTTATTATTGTTGTTGGAAACCTTGACATTTTTTTAATTGGTATTTAGTAGTATGTTTTAACTCCTCTACCAGGCTCTACTCGCCTACAACACCTATACTATAATACAGCAGTATAGTACCTGGTAGGTTATGTTATTATAACGTGCTTTCTTAGTTTTTTATAAAATACCAGCTACAATACACTAGGGGTACATACGTACCACGTACGTACATACATGGTGGTACAACAGCATATATTTCGCTTCCACGGAATAAACAAGGCGCACATTGCTATAAGGTATTACGCACGCAACAATCAGGAATACCTCGGGCCCAAGGCATGCACAGCAGCTAGCTGTGTGCAATCACCAGACAATTTCAACCGCTTGTCCTCAAAATAGATTATCATGAAGACTGCACTGTGCAATAACACTGACGACACCACATACTAGAATCTTCACCCTGAAATCAACAGCAGCACTCCGCCCTTCTTTTTACTAATATTATTAACACAAAAGCAAGCCGAAATACGAAAATCATCGTTATAAAGATTGAACAATAACAACTCCAACTTCAACGCGAACCACAAAGAAGACCATGCCGTGAGAACGACTGCTGCTGTGGACTACAGCAGACAAGCTATGATGGCTCTCCTTGTGTGCGAGCTAGATTAGCTAGAGCCATGTCAGGGTATTTCGAAGAACTCGGAACTTCGAAGAAAAAAGTGGATCTCGGGAGATTATCGGGCGCTTGGGAGGGTTTTCTGTCATATCATATCATGGTTATCATATCATATCATATGATATGATATATGATATGATATGATATATCATATCATATCATATATCACTTTTTTTTTTACAAATATATCATATATCATATCAGAGCGTTTTCAGAAGTGATACCGACCTCTAATACTGTAGATTATCTTACGTGCGAAGCGATTTCTCAGGCCCTATGACGGGCACCCGGCACTACCCAACCGGCACTATAGAGGGACCACTACTGTAATCAGAACTACTGTAACTACGTACAGCAGTGCGTACGAGCACACGTTAAGTGATAACATCGATTTTTTGGGTACGTCGTGGGTTCTGAATACTATTACAGGGGACCAGAGTAAAGAGGACCTACGGTACGCACAAAAACCTACATATTTACATATTTTTACTGCCAAAATTTGGTCCTATTTACTATGGTCCCCCGTAATACTACATTAGCCCCCCCGGGATAGTAGTGACTACGGAAGTAGCACCTGCAATAGGTCGACGAAGGTGTCGGCAGCCACAGGCGGCGCCGCTAGCTGCGCGGGTAGGTTTTCCCCCCTCTGGGCGATGTTGCGGAGGGTAGTAATCGCGTACCTGGCATCAAAACAGCCAAAAAACGAATAAACATGCAAAACAATGTGCGGCCGAGATAGCGCAAGCACAAGCAGCAACACACATGAGCGAACACACGAGCATATGCACGAAGCACCAACATAAAACTCGGAAAAAAAAACAGAAGCCCAAAGTTGAGAAGCATCGCAGTGTCACAGCAGCAGCAGCAGCAGCAGCAGCAGCAGCAGCAGCGGGAGTTTCGTCGACCCGAAACAGAGTCCCGACGATGGCAACCTTAGTATGAGGCAAAGCAGAAGTTTGAGGGATAGAACAAATTTCGTTTCAATGACCGATTGGCCCGTTAGGAACCGCGAAAGCAGGAAGAGGAGGACGGGGATGTGGCTTCCTGGTACATGGAGTTTCAACCCCAGCGCACATCCACGAATCACTAAAACGCCCGAAAAAAAAAACAAGCAACGAACCAACCAAGGAACCCACCAAACAGAACAAACGGGGAACCAAATGCCTGGCATACAAACACAAACACGCAAACAAACACGACTCGTCGACCACACAGCAGAAAAACTGAACAAAACAACGAAAACATGCACTGCCGTCGCGAAATACAACAGCATAATAGCAACAAAAAAAAACACACGAACCAACAAACGAAAAAGAAACTCACAGCTGACGTACTAGCTAAACACAAAACACGCACACGGAATACTCCACTCACTTGAGAATCTTCTGATGCGGGGGGCTGCGGTTAAGTCCGCGCATTAGGTCGTACAGCACCTGGGGGCATCTGGACGCCGCCATCACCTCGCAGCAGACTTTAGAATACCTCGACGTCAACTCTGAGTGGGCGGCAAGGGCGAGCGGGCGGGTCGGGGAGGTGAGAGGGGCGTAAAATTACGGCGACACCGTGACGCAGCTTTCTTGTCTCCATCCCATCCACTTCGTACCAGGCACGACACTATATTACCGCTATTACGGGGGTCCATAGTTAATGGGACCAAATTTTGTTGGTAAAAATATGTAAATATATAGGATTTTTTTATGTACACCACAGGTCCTATTAACTATGGACCCCCGTAATAGCTCTCCAGCTCGGTCTCTTTCGTAGCTAAGGCTCGGGGGGGGGGGGGGGGGGGACTCTTCCCCCGTCCCCCCTACAGTGATGCAAGCCGTCATTTCTGTCTTTCAGGCACAGAACACAGTCAGAGACGCGCTGCCACATACCCGGGACCAGGTACAGCATACGGCAGAACCCAACAAAACCTATCAGGTAGTTTTACACTGAAATTTGTGGGTCACAACCTGCCTCACGAAGCGCTCCAAGCCTCGTAGGCCAAAATAAGAGTGGCCAGTACCACTTACTGTTGCCCCCCGTTTGTACTCTCCTCTGAACATGTCCTGCCAGTGTGGCCTCACCCCTTAGGGCAAACTGCAGACCCGTTTCGAGGACAAAGCTGCTTCAAATTCAAAGCAGTTTGTAACCCCTTAAGAACTGCTGTCCCGTTTTTTGGGGACGAACCAGTCAAATACTAAGTACTTAGTCCCCAAAACGGGACTGCAGTCCTAAAAACAACAACAATAAAAGAAAATAAAAGAAAAGGAATTGTCGACACATATCGACGGCTACAGCAACGGACATTTGCGTGATCGGGGGACACGATACAAATCGATGCCCGGGTTACAATGGTTGAAAGGAGTCGTCGTACGGGGCGGGCGCGACATGATCCTACACCGCTGCAGTACCGCTTGCCGCTCACGCTGCTCGTAGACGGCTGGATATATACATATATATATATTATATTCATATTTATATGTAAATGTATATATTTATATATAATTGTTTTGGTCGCTATATCGCGGTCTCAAAGGGAATGATTGAGCAGTCAAAAACAAAATGAAAAATAATAACACTGCAATATATAGACGCGAACGCACCAGTAGAAGGGGGCAATGGCAACGGTAACTACCAGGCCGAACCGAAACGTTTACGAAGACAAGATCAATAACGAGCAAATATAAACACGAGAGCTCATCCAGGGGTAGGGTATATATAAATATATATACACCCCAAAAAAATACCGACATCCTACTTTCCATCTGCGAGACCCAGACAGGGGGAGGGTGTACAAAAAACAAGTAGAATACAAACATGAAAAAAACTCGCTTTTCGTAAAATTTGGTCCAGCCATTCTGGCTTGTTTAGTTTTTTTTACCTTGGGAAGGAGAATGTATTTGAGGTCAGCTATCTCTTTTTGTCGAGCAGCATTCACTCACCGAGGGCGATGCAGGCGCGGATGAGCGAGGTCAAATGAGTGCCATGCTCCAGAGATACCAGCGCATCGTTAACCCTGAACAAACAAACAGACAAACAAGAAACACAAACGACAAAAACAACGACAAAATACACAAAACACAGCAAAACGAAACAAAACGAACATATAGGGGAGGGTGCGAGGGGAGGGAAGGACGACGGAGGCGGCGGGGGAGGCGGTGGAACGAGGCGAGGCATGGCGGGGCCGGGGTGGGGCGGGGCGGGGGATCGAAGGTAGACTCAGCGGCCGCGCGTACCTGGGATACTCCCAAGCGAAAACATACAATCTTACACCAGTATCCCTACCGTTTTCTTGGCTCTGGTCGAGACGTCCGCGCTCAGGGGCACCAAAGAAGCGGTGTCAAGTTGGGGGCGCAATAATCATACACAGAGAGCAGCGGTGGGGAAAAAAACCCAACAAAAAACAGACTACAATAACAAAATTAAACAAAAATACACAAAACTCTGGACGCAAATATAAGGTATTTTTTTTATCTTCATATTGATGTAAAAACGCTCCTTCCATTTACGCACAGAGCGGAAAACTTTTTTTTTTTCTTCGAATCCTCCGGCGGATTGGTAAAAAAAAAAACTCTAGCCCTGCAGTCGCGTGTTGGGGACAAACTACCTAAAAATGGAGTGGTCTCCCCGCAACACGGGACTGCAGACCACACTTCCTCGTTTAGAGTGGTATACGTACGCAGGGGTGCACGACAAAAAGACCAAACGGCACCACACTCGCAAACAAAGGTCACAACAAAAAAAAAAAACGATGCGGTGGGATGTCTGAACGAATTTACCAAAAACGTACGTATTCCCCCCCCCCCAAAAGTTTGTTCTACTTGGTTTCAGATACACCCTCCCCCTGTTTGGGTCTCCAAAATGGATAGCGGGGTGTCGGATTTTGATTATTGCGTGCACCGCTGACGATACACTATATATGCGCACCATGGCATACTAAAAATATAGAAAAAAAAACTACACGATAAGACGGCGAAAAACGCAATCACATCACACCGGTTTACAGAAATATTTCAAACGCTCGAATTCCACGACAGACGGAGCACTTACCAAACAGGGGACAGCAGCAGCAGCAGCAGCAGCAGCAGTAAAACGACACGCACCTGGTTCCGAGGATCTGGGATGGGTCTGCGCGGGCCCTCGCGTCCGCCGCCGCTATCCTCACCCGGACGCTCGCCATCCTCTTACCCGCCCCTCTCCGTACAGCCGCGCCCCTCGCCGCCGCCTTTATTGTTGCAATTGGCGATGAGTGGGTGAAAACGTGAGAAAACAAAAACACACACACAATAAAACCGGGAAGAGGGCTTACGAATCGAAGTACCGCTCTGGACGGACACGTAATGACTGTTGTAGGTCAACGGTCCTCATCCTCAAGCGCAGAGCGGTAGCACACACGGGCCCCTCGGGGTACCGTACCCCTCATATTCCATAACGTCACCCAAGGGACAGCCCCAAACACCGCAAGAAAACCACAGCCGATTTCGATCATATTGAAAACGACCTCTCCCTGCCCCACTCCCCTCCACACTACCCCTCCGCCCCTCGCGTTCCTTACTCGTCTCAGTACTCTCTAAAAATCCCGCTCAATCACCCCCCCCCCTCCACGGCCTGGGCGGTGGAAACCCGACGTGATCCGTCCCGGCATTCTACAAGGATTAGACTGTCAATGGTCATACAACTACATAAAACTACGGCCATGCATGACATGTCCGCGCCTCCTCCTGGCTTGCACGCCACGGTGCCCTCGAAACACCTGCCCCCAATCACTCTCCCGTCCTCTATTGCACGCCTCCATGCTCTCTAAACACACACACCCACCTACCCACTTCCCCCACCCCTTATCCACCAAAGCCACCGCCATCACAACCATCAACAAACGGCGCTCGCGGGGACAAGCACCTGAATCATCGTCGCCGCCTTTTGCTTCGAAAACCGGCGGCCAAGAGCAAGCCAGCGAGCCGCCACTTCCTCACGGCCCCGTCTCCCCCGGACGACACTCTGCAAGGCGACCACGCCGCGGCGGGCGCAGAGGTAGCGGGCGGCCTCTCGTCTGGCACGCCAGCAAGCCGCGACCGTGCTGCTCGCGTCGTTCCGCACGAGGGCCGCGCTGCGCGCGGCGCGGCCGCGAACGGCGGCTTGGAGAACGATGGTCCCACGCCTGAGAACGTGGATGCGAGTGGGTGCGCGCATTGTCGGTGGCGGGAGGAGGGGTGTGTGTGAGCGGGGAGAGGGGATACAACGACAAAAGGCGAAGGTGCCGACAGCGAAAAAAAACGACAACAACAACAACAACAACAACAACAACAACAACCCCGCCTAACACTACCTACCGCCTACAACGCCGATAGTCACAACAACAGCACGCCACAGCAGAGACGCGACGCGCGGCCGTCCAGTTGACCTATGGCAGAGGCAGGGATAGCGAGCGGTGCGCAGAGAGACAAAAGTCTTCGGCCGGCGCATTTCTTTTTAGGTCGGGATGTGGTTTTTTTTGTGCGGCGAGTCACGTCTATGCTCGGCGCACACCAACACGCCAATGCGTAGGTTACACGCACAGCACAAACAGATACACAAAAACACTTGTTTGCCATTTGTTTGCCATTGCGGGGATGTATGTGCACGCCGCGCGAGCCTCAGAACGAAGTACAGCTTTACCAGTACAGCGACACGACAGACCGGTAGACCACCTGAGCACCAGACAGATAGACGTAGAGATCGCTACATAGAAAAAAATATTAGATCGACAGGAAGAAAACCACGCCGACAGGAAGACATATTATTAGACCGACAGGCCACCGGACCGACGGGCGGACATATCATCAGACCGACAGGCGGACAGATTGCCGGGTCGACAGACAGACGGATCAACAGGACCGACAAACAGACAGAATAACGGACAGGTGAACAAAGAGTTGTGCAGCCGAACAACGCTACCGGATATACCTCGGTACCGTACCTGGCTCTGGAAAGCTCCGCCGCCGCGGAAACCATCCTCCACCACGCCTGCACCGCCACCGCCGCCGCCACCGCACGCAACACCTCTCGCGCCCGCGTCAGCCTCGCCTCTCTCGCCCGCCAAGCCGCCTGCACCGCAACAGCCGCCGCGACCGTCCTCCCGTGCTCCACCCGCCCTATCCACCCCCGCCCGATCGCCTGCAAGGTAACAGCCGCCCTTTCCTCGCGGGCCATCTGCACCTTGGCCGCCGCTACAACAGCCGCTTCCTCCGCTGAACGCATCCTGGTCGCAGCGCCGCGCCAGCGCGCCTGCAGCGCCACTGCGGCGACGCAACGCCGGCGGAAACGCGCGGCGGCAACCACCAGCCGCGCAAAAGACCGCAAACCGCGCCCCCGCCTCGGAACGAGCAGCGGCGGAAGCCCTCGCGAGAGCGCACCGCCAGCTCGCCTGGATCGTCAAGGCAGCGGTCTCCCGGCGCCAGAGCGCTTCACGGGCGAGGTGACCCCTAAACCTGGCTTGGAGGAAGACGGTAGCGGAGAGAAGAGCGGCCGCTTCTCGGGCTTCCTCCGCGGCACGAGCAGCGGCGGCGGCGAGGCGAGCGTTCTCGACGCTCAATCGCCAAGACCTACAGAGGAGCCGAAGCAGAGCAAAAAAAGGGGGGTTGGCGACGACGGCGGGGCCACAGACGGAGAGAGAGAAGAAAGATGCCACTACGTCCCTAAACATAGAGGAACGTTTGTATTGCATACTGTCCCTATATATAAGGGATTTTTGTATAAAAATATTAGTATGTAAACGGTCCTAATATGTTTAGGGACAGAGCGATACACGTTAATCAACCCTCATGGGAACCTTCAGAAGGGACACATGACGGATCAAACGAGACGGTTTCAGCAAAAATAATACCCACTGCGTGATTAGGGGACAATACGAATTGGTCACCGGGTTGCGGTGCAAAGGAGGCGTGTGGCATGGGCGCAACATGATCCTACCCGTACGTCTCGGGAGCTTACGCTGCTCGTGGTCGGGTGATAACACCAAACTTGTCACTGTCTAGTCTCTATCTCGGGGCTCCAAAAACGGGTTATTAGAAAAAATTACGATACGAGTCAAGCCGAAACCGTACACCCTTCTGTGACAATTTCAACAAAAAAGGTACCTACCTCCCCGTGGCTTGGGGCAAGACTATACGCCAGCCACCATCGGTTCTTCGTAACGGACACCGACGGATAAGAGTGCTTTGGACTTGAGCACGGCGGGAGTCGAAGCCCAAAAGTTGTCGTCGGATCGATAACGACGGAAGTAGCAGCATCTTTCTTCGCTCTTTTCAAAACCGGAGACTTTCTCCAACCACGGGGACATACTTCTTACGTGCCCGCAGTTTGGTTCCAAGACTTCTGAAAAACCCTTATGCCGCCCCTGACACCAAGTTTCTGCGGTAAGCAAAAACAACAAAAAACGCACGTCCGGATCAGTCCGACACCCAAAACACAAGCAAACTACAAATAACCAGCCCCCCCTCCCCTTCCTCACCTCTGCACCGTAGTAGCCGCGGCGTTTCTGAGAGCCAGAGAAGCTCTCACCTCCCGCCCACGCCACAGAGCCTGAATCGCGACCGAGGCAACAACCGAGGCTTTCTCCTGCCTCAGCCTCTTCGCCCGGACAGACGCCGCGGCAGCCCTAGCCACCGACTGTATGCGAACGGCCGCTTCGGAGCGCCGGGACATCTCCACCCTCGCCCGTCTCCCCCGCGCGTGCTTCTGTACCACGGAAGCCGCCGCGGCCGCCGCCACAAGAGCGCGCCGAGCAACCACCCCCCGGGCGGCAGCCTGCAGCTTGACGGATGCCGCCCGCCGTGCCGCCGCCACCACTGCTGCAGCGGCGGCGGCAGCTGCCGCAGCCGCCACAGCCGCCGCGCGCTCTTCCGCCAATCGGCGCCGTTCCGTTTCTGCTTTCAAGGCCGCCTCTGCGGCCGCCGCCGCCGCCGCTTCCGCAGCGCGACGGTCCCGCAAAAGCCTTGTGCGCGTCCGCACTCCACGAACGAGCGCCTGAATCTCGGCGGCGGCCACTGCCTCCCGCCTGCGGTCAGCGCGAGAGGCTGCGCCGCGCCACCACGCCTGCACCTCGACAGCGGCAGCGAAGCGACGCCGCTCGCTAGCAATCATACGGGCGAGCGCACGGGCAGCCTCCATGCGCCACCACGCCTGCACTCGCGTTGCCTGGAGAACCTCCATGGCGAGTGCTTCCCTCGTCCTCGCGCCCCGCCAGGCGCTCTGCATGGCAAGCGCCACTGAGCGTTTCCCGAGGTACCGAGCGGCCGCGGAATGACGACGCCATAAAGTCTGGACGGTCACGGCAGCACGGACGTACTCGCGGTACCGGGATACCGCCGCCACCGCCCTCCAGCGCGCCTGGATGCTCACAGCACATCTAACCGTCTTACGGTAGCGGGTGACCGCCATCACGCCACGCCACCTAGCCTGGATAATCCCAGCCGCGTCAATGCTTCTCCGGTACCGGGCGACAGCGGCAACGGTCCGCATGCGCGCCTGGATCACCACTACGGCCCCCACGGCTTCGCCGTAGCGCGAGGCTGCCGCGACTCCACGCCACCACGTCTGAAGCGTCACCACGGCGCTAACAGTTTCCCAGTACCTCTCCGCCGCGATCGCCCCCCGCGCCCACGCCTGCAGACGGACAGCGGCCTTCCTACGTCGCAAAAAGCACCTCCTCGCGGCACCGGCGCGGGCCCACGCCTGAACGCGCAGGGTGGCCCCGCCCACCTTCCGGAATGAGGCCATCCCCGAAATTCCTCGCGCCCACGCCTGTAGCCGCACAGCTGCCTTCCCCCTCGCAGTTTCACGCGCCCGCGCTGCTGACCCCCGCGACCACGCCTGCAGCAAAACCACAGCCTCTAGGCGGCGTAGACAGCGGAGGCGGAACCTCCGCGCCTCAAACTCACCGCGAATCATCGCCTGCAAGCGCGTGGCGGCAGCCTTTCGCCGCGCGAGCCCACGCCTCACCACCATGCCCCTCCACGCAGCCTGAAGGGAAAGCGCTGCCCTCAACACCAGGGCGCGGTGCCTCCGCGCCGCCAACACAACCCGGCCCCAACTCTGCAAGACCCTCACCGCGCGCAACCGCTCCGCCGCGCTACTCCTCGCCACATCGCCTCTTATCATAGCCTGTATGAGGGTGGCCGCAGCGTCCCTCCGACGGCGCTCGTTCCGCACCAGGACCCCACGGGCCAGCGCTTGAAGGCTCGCCGCGGCGGCAGCCGCCACCGCTGCTGCTGCAGCGGCCCGCCGCTCGTTTGCTATAGTCTCCTCCCGCTCGGCAACCTTCCGCGCCAGCGTCCTGCACGCCTCGAACATTCTCCACGCCCCCTGCACCACTACAACCGCCGCTCTTTCCTGGCGGTAAGCGTCGAGCGTCCTGCGAGCCTCAAATGCCCTCCACGACAACTGCATCGTTACGGCTGCCGCTCTTTTCTGGCGGTATGTTTCGAGTTCAGCTTGGCCACGTGCAGCGGCTTGGAGGCAGATGGCGGCGCGCCGCGCCGACACAAAATTAGCCTTTGCCGAACGGGACCGCCACCAAGCTTGAACGGTCGTGGCAGCGGCATTTTCTTGGGCCGCCTCGAGCTGTTCACACATTGCACCAAGCCGCAGAAACCAACCAAACATACGCACGAAATTGGGGGGGGGTGGGGGATAAAGGTCGGGAAGATGGGAGGGGGGGGGGGGCGAAGGGGATAACTTTCACGGGTGGTTGGCGGTATTCTCAGCCTGCCAATGGGTAAGCTGCCACACCATCACAGGGGCGGGCATTGTCAAAACGCAGGAAAGTGTGGAAGCACTATTGATAGAGCATGAGGACACCGCGGCAGCGGCAGCAGCAGCAGGCTGTCACAGTGGTAGCACTAACGTGATCCCTGACTATCACAACGTAGGGTGTCCTCGACGAAAATAAATGCGGCTACATATACAACAAGGCCCAGATAACAAGGATCATCGACCGCCGACAACTACCATGTACGTCAGTGAACCTTCCCCCCTCCCCTCAGTCCGACCACCACCCCCAACAAGCAGCAACAGCACCGCCACCAACGGAGCCAACAACACCAGCAAAAACACCAGGAAAAAAAAACAGCAACAACAACAACACAAGCGCCAACAACGTACCCGCATCTGACGCTCCTGTCGACGAGCGACGGCCACCCGCCTCCCGGCCGACCCTCTGGCCAAAGCCTGGATGCGAACCGTCGCGGACACCTGCCGCGCGGCCAATGATTCGTGGAGGAGAAGTCGTAAAGAAATATTACGGGGGACCATAGTAAATACCAGGTAGGACCAAATTAGTAAAAATGGGTAAATACACAGGTTTTCGTGTGTACCGTAGGTCCTATTTACTATGGTCCCCCGTAATAGCTATCATATAGATTGCACGAACTCTTTACGGTATGACTGTCAAGTTTGGTGTCGGCCCGAAAAAAATGCGCGAACGAAACGGAACAAAACCGTATCGACGCCGAATATTTTTCACGCCGCCTCCGCCCCCGAAACCCCAATTCCCCAAGGAGGCGTGTCCGGTGTAGACCTCCCACAGTGCAACAACACCCTCTCGGGCCAATGTCCAAACCATTTTTTTTCTCGGCATCGGAGGGAGAGTGCAAAACGCCCGAAGAGGTGGACGCGGAGAGGCAGCACTTTTCGGTTAAATCATAATATTCATGACTGATGGGGGGCCCTCAACCGAGGAACTACTAAGTCTGGGCACTGGCATAGTATGTACTGGTAGTAGTAATCTACTGGCAGTAGTATTCTACTGATCGACCTAGCCAGTATATTCGCTGGTAGTTTACATATCAAGTACACCCAAGGAACACGGCCATATTATCGTACGGAAACCCATCAAATGCGTTTCGAGAAGAGAGGGGAGAGACAGTACACTGCTGCACACCCGAATACCGCTTGATTTTGGCGACAGTTTAATCGCTGCTGACTGAGTCAGCCACTGCCCAGCCCTAGGAACTACACAGCATCGTTTTTCTAGACAATATATGTATATGTAAATATGTCTATATGTATATATACACATTCAGACATGACCGAAACCAAGGGAGGACATCTCTTCGGGTTATGTAAAAAAAAAAGGTAGATTTTGGGGCTGGGTTATACAGAGATCCTCAAGCACCCACCCTACCGCACCATGCGTCAGTGGGAATAACCCACCCCTAGCACAGATCTTCGATTCCCACTTGATGATCTAGATCTTCCATGGCAGACAGATCCCTGATCTGTCCGTGGGATCTAGCTCATGTTGCCGGGTGGGGACCCGTACATTCTGCATGATCTATTATTAGCACGGTTAGATCTGCGACTGTGCAGATCTTGCACAGCCTCTCACAGCGGCAAGTGAGGAACTAAATGATCTATCTGATCCGTAGATAGACAGATCATGATATGTCCGAGTTGTCAAGGAAACTCGACAAGGCCTTTCCAAATAATCGCTATCGTTGTTCGTATTTCCTTCGGACTGGAGAAACTCTGCTAGGAAACTTATATCCCAAGGGGGGGTTTGTTTTTCTTGGGCCTAGACCTCCAAGTGTCGCACCTGTCCGATCAGAGCCAGGTACCAGCGCCTCTGCATGCGTCCCCTCACCCAGACTTGCACGGTGCTCGCCGCCATCTGTTGTATGGATCGTATACGAAACGCGTTAATCGTACGAGCGGAACCGTCACGGCGGTGCCGTGGTGGGAAGGGAAGAGAGATGAGAGAGAGCGAAGTAGAGGGGTGATACAGGGCGGAGCGGAGGCGGCGGCGTATGCTTTTTTGTGAACGGAGATATCGCTCACAACAGAGATGTTCATGTGTGAAGAAGGGGGGAAAACACACCACGAAAGGATACACAACACAGAAAAAAAACAAGGAGAAAAGAAACTGCGGCGGTTGGGGCGGAGAAAGATCTGAAAATGAACCCTGATAGAGGCCGAGGCAACAGAGAGAGAAACAAGACAGAGGGTGAAGATAGGATAAAGACCAGCCGAGACGATGAAAAAAGGAGTATCGAAACAAGAGACAGAGGTAGCGGGGCGGAGAAAAACAAAAGCCACCCGTGTGGCGCAGATGTCCAGACCTCGTCTTCCGAACCTTACTTCCCTCACACCAATCGTGCTTCGTGAACACGGCGGTGCGCCTGCAGCTGCGCACACAACCCGAGCCTTACTCGGCGCGGCCCGTTATAGGGACCGGCTGGTCTTCATATTACGGGGGACCACAGTTAATAGGACCTACGTCTAACGCAAAAACCTCGATATTTCCCTATTTTTACTAACAACATTTGGTCCTATTTACTACTGTATGGTCCCCCGCAATAGTAACGTCTAGCCGGTCTCCAGGTTTCAGCCCAAGGGTGGTTGGTAGTTGGAAAACCACCACCGAAAAGACAACAGCAACGCAAAAAGCGACGAACAAAAAACACGCTCGAACACAACGAACACCGCCGAACAGCAGCATCAACAAGACCAAGGCCAACGAAACCAAGCAACGACACCAACACTGCTACCATCACAATCACCTACGCCATCCAGCACCACCGTCACCGCTAAGGGGAAAAAAAAACTCAACACCGACACAACGACAAATGTCAACACCAACTTCCTCTACAAAAAACACAAACGCGTGCACACACCCAAACACCCAACACACGCTCACCTCTGCAACTCGCAGCTCCTCCTCGCGCTCTTCCCGCTCCTGCCACCTCACCGCCGCTTCCAATCGCCCCATTCGACCACGCCACGCCGCTTGCAAGGCAATCGCGGCCGTCTCCTCCCCGAGCCGCCTAAGCTTCTCTCCCGCCACCACCATCCACCACCGCTGGATTACGCCAGCGGCGAGATCGGCCCGCTGCCTCTCACTCACGTATACCTGTTGTTCCGGAAGCGCTGTAAAATAAGGTAACCGCGCGGCGAATCGAACGGGGGGGGGGGTTAGAGGCAGTGGGGGTAAGTTGTTTTTTTTAGTCATTTTTTTTTCGGTTTTTCCAACCGAAACCGACATTTTGCTTTTGCGGTTTATTTGTGAAAACAACGACCGAAACCGACCGACATTTTCGTTTATTTTTCTCGGTTTTTTCTCGTTTTTTTTTTTTTTTCCAGGGCTGTTCGCGGGTCATGACACGATTCGCGGGTCGGGTCAGGACGTGCTCAATATTTCATGGGTTGGGTCGGTTCGGGTCAAGAGTTTCACAAATTTCACGGGTCGGGTCGGGTCAGGTCATTAGGTGATGAAAATCTATGAAAACGTCACGGGGTCGGGTCAGGCCATGAACTACGAGAAACGGGTCGCGGCACCGGCGAGTTTTATTCTGTCGACCCGCGCGCGGGTCGGACCCGTACATCTGTTCCGCGGATCCAACACTCTACAAACATCTCGCTTTTGCCCAAAGGCTTTTCCTCGTACCACCCTTGACTATTACGGGGGACCATAGTTAACAGGACCTATGGTATACATAAAAAAACTATATATTTACCTATTTTTACTAACAAAATTTGGTCCCGTTAACTATGGACCCCCGTAATAATACTTCTTTGTTGTCAGAATCACACATTAAAACTCCGCGAAATGTATATTCACATGTGGGCATCTATCCATACCCACCGTAACCGGGCCACATACCACTGTGAGGTACAAACATGAAGATAACATTGTTCTTGAAGCGTCGACCCACGGGCTGGATCCGCGGGTCGAGACAAAAGGCCTCGCGGGTTGAGGTGACCCGGCCCACGACAGACCCGTATCTAGCGGATCAATGGGAATCTGGCGGGTCGGGTCGAATCGAGTCAGGACGTGTTCAAATATGACGGGTCAGGTCGGGTCGGGTCAAGAGGTTTTCAAATCTCGCGGGTCGGGTCGGGTCAGGTCAGGAGGCTCCAAAAATCTCGCGAGTCGGGTCGGGTCAGGTCAGTCGACCCGACCCGACCCGACCCGACCGGACCTAACCCGTGAGGTTTGCCCTGACCCGCGAACAGCCCTGTTTTTTTCGGTTTAAATTTGCTAAAGAGAAACCGACAGAAACCGATCGACTTTTCTGTGGAAAGCCGAAAAAAAACCGACCGAGCCATATTTCATTATTCGGTTCACAACACTGGGTACGGGGGGTCAAGGTAGGGGCGAGGGGGAGGCGGCAATGGACACGGTTGTCAGTACCCGGAGCTGTTGGTAAGCCCGATAGTGAGACGGACAGCAACACGAGCCAACACAACACAGCATGACACAGACAAGACCCCAAGTCAACTCTCTGATGGGGTGCCGCCTCCGACGACGAGCTACCCAATGTGAAATTGGATCGGGGATTATCTCCTCAAAACCGGTTGTTGGGGTTTTGATATCCTACTCTCACCTGTGTTGCACTCCCCGCAAAAAAAAGTTGATACTGCCTAAAGTCCCGACAACATAGACAATGGAAGCACGTCTGCCGCCGTTATTTTTACGAGGACTTTTCGTTTTTCTGCTCCAGCTCCGAACGTTTCCATCGAGCCAAAATTTGGCAGGGCAGATATGAGCTCCTTGGTGCACTCCCCTGAGTGTGCCAAAATGATAGCACTTTTGGTGTCCTCTTTCGGGGCGGACCTCGTCGCTGAAGTTTGAGAATGTGGTTCCAGGCGCTTGAATTGTCGGTTTCTTGTACCGTAGCCATTTATTATTTTTCGTAGTGCAGAACGAGAAGACGAAACGCTGGGTTCTCCTCCTCGTCGTTCTGCACCATAAAAAAAGAACTTGGCTACAATACAAGAAACTAGAAATTCAAGCGCCTGGAAGCACATTTTCAAACTTCAGCGACGAGATCCGCCAGAAGGGACGACACTAAAAGTGCTGTCGCTTTGGCACACTCAGGGGAGTACACCAAGGAGCTCATATCTGCCCTGCCAAACTTTGGCTCGACGGAACAATTCGGAGCTGGAGCAGAAAAACAAAAAATCCTCGTAGAAAAAACGGCGGCAGACGTGCTTCCATTGTCTATGTTGTCGGGATTTTTTTTTCGAGTTTGGTGGGCAGTGCAACACAGGTGCACTATAATCAAGTGAGTAGCCCCAGAAAATGTAGTTGCTACCCCTGCTGCAGAAAGCCTCCCTAGAGGGTGAAAACACGCTGTGCTCTGTCCCCGCACTGTAGGGATGTGAGGGTCTATGGTCACACAATTACGAGCCAGGCATGACATGAGAAAACCCGCCACCTCCGAGAAAACGATCGCCATCCTAGGAGATAGAAGTGGGCCACAGGCGGCGAATCAGGAAGGGGATAAAATTATGGAAACAACGTAATGTGCGAACAACTTTAGAGGTGTCCCTAATGGTAGTAGGAACGGTGCTCCATCTCCAACGGGACGCGTGATCAATGGTCAAATAAATGACTTTGGCAAGCAACGAATGAGTACGCCCCCCCCCCCCCCCCCCCCCCGCTCCCACCCCTTCTCCCAATCCACTACCCCTCGCCAACACCACTAAACCTGCCGCCACCAGGGCAATCATACCACACCAACACCACACAACACCGAACAGCACCGCACTCACTTAGCCCCCTACTGCGCGGTAGCGGGGTCACCGGCGCAAGCCCCCCCCTCTCCCCTCCCACCGCGGCGGCAGCTGCGGCCCGGTCGGAAGCAGCCTTCGCCCGAGCCATCGCCTTAGCCTCTCGGGCGCGCTCGACGAGGTCTCCCCGGCCGGTCCTCTCCAGGAAAGCGCGGTAGGAGCGCTGGAGGAGAATGGTCGAGCGGATCTCGGCACTGGACTCGAGCAGGCGCGCGCAGAGGTGAGCCACCACCGTGATAATCGTCTGCGGTGTTATAGTTATTTTACGGGAATGCACAAAAGAACACAAAAAAAGAGAGGGGAAAAGTGGGATCGGGTGGAATGGTTGTCAAGCGGCGGCGACGGCGGGTTGTGGCCGAAGGTAACGCAAGAAGTGCTTCACGAAAGAGGCGTATCGTGGATGAAATATGGGAGAAGGCGGGGTGGGGCGGGGACTCACGTCATGCATGGCTGCAGTCGTACAACCATAGACCCTCGTATCCCTACAATGCCGGGGTGAAGCAAGTCGGGTATTCACCGACCAGGCGGACATTGCTTGCACCAGGCGTGAAGCGCCGTGAGACGTTCGGCGAGTCGCATGATGGGCGAGCTGCATCCTACGCTTGTGGGGCGGAGTGTCTGGCATATGGATGGCAGCGTCGAATGCATTGGTGGGGGGGAGGGGGATAACCACCCCCCTTTACAACTTGGCTACGTACGTATCGGGGAAACCCTGTTTTGGAGCATATCGATCAGTTTGACGGTAGCGAATGGTGAAGGGGTTTTCGACTACTGTAGAGGCGGTGCTGTAGCGGGCAGGGGAAGGGGGGGGGTAGTAGAAAATAATGTTGACACCTGTACAACCGCAACCGTTCTGTCGGGACACTTTACTTGGGATGAGTACAGCCATAATTTTTAACAGTGATAAAAATGGCCAAAGGCCTGTACATCATTACATAAATAGGGAGAGCGCCTGTCTACTGTAGAAAGAGGGGGGAATGTTCGGCGGGGGTACTAGATATCGTGCATGGCCGTGGTCGCATGACCATAGACCCTCGCATCCCTACAATACCGGGACGGATCACGTCGGGTTTCCATCGACCAGGCAAACATTGCTTGCACCAAGCGCGAAGCGCCGTCAGATGTCGGCGAGTCGCGTGAAGGGTGAGCTGCATCCTGCTAAGAAACCGCTTGTGAGCGGACAAGCGGGGGGAGGGGGGGGGGGGTGCTAACGAGCTGACAACGGACGAGGATGGGATGGAGTGGGGCGGGGCGGGAGAAGCCACACTGCAATACCGGGAGCCTTGGTAGGCCACACCCTTTCTCCTGCCAACAACAATACCGGCAGCTGACACATGCTGAGGTGAGGGCGCGCTCGCAATTTTCCGATTTCCGAGGCTGCGTGCTCACTTGGTGACCTCCGTGCACAGCAGTGCCGATCGCCCTCTATAATGCCGGTTTGCTTCTATAGTGCCGGCATTACTGGCTGGCGAATACCACGCCGGCACCATAGAGGGACCATTGCTGTATCACCCACCCAAAAACAGACTGAAAGAAAAATTGTACGCTCAAAATATTTTCAAGAACTTCAGTCCCGTTTTATCGGGAGAAACCACAGGTATCGCTCGGCACATGCAGATGGGACTGACCATTGTGGCGGGCAGTGTGCGGAGTATATGGTGCCGGTTGGTTGTCGCTATATATAAAATGCCGGCATTGTTGGCTGGCGCATATCATACCCGCACTACTGTAGAGGGACCGCCGCTATATCACCCACACCCAAAAAACGGATCAAAAGAAAAATTGTACCCTCAATTTTTTTTTTTCAAGAACTGCAGTCCCGTTCTGAGAGACAAACCGCTCAAATTCCAAGTACTACAGGGGACCATAGTAAACGGGACCAAAATTTTGTTAGTAAAAATACGGAAATATATAGGTTTTAGTGTGTACTGTAGGTCCTCTTTACTATGGTCCTCCGTAATAGTTCATCCCCAAGAACGGGACAGCAGTCCTATTACGGGGGTACATAGTTAATAGGACCTACGGTAAACATAAAAACCTATATATTTACCTATTTTTACTAGCAAAATTTCGTCCCGTTAACTATGGCCCCCCGTAAATAAAAGGGACACATCCCAATGAGCAATCAATCCCATGGCCTACAGCTGTGTCCCCAAATACTGGATCCGTGTTGACTACATATTTATCTATAAAATATCCTTACATTTTGGGACAGAACGGTGTGATAGGTATGTGTTGACGCGAGCTATGTGCAGCTGCATCCTGCACAAAAATCTTTGTGCAGGATGCGGGTCTTATTGGTCAAGGCGGGTCTTTCGGACGCTCGGCTAGTTTTCGGAAAAACGCCTCTAAAACCCGCGGCGTAGCCGCGTGACTGCCTCTGCCGATCTCGAGCCCCCGGTCGGGGTTCGGGTTCGGGTTCGGGTCAGGCCTGGTGTAGGGTTGGTCTGGGTCCACGTGCAAGGTTGAAATTGACGGCACGCGTCTCGCACAAAGTTTTGTGCAGGATGCAGCTGCCCATAGGGGGCACCTTACGTGTTGGGGGTGGTTCGTCAGTGCCCTTAATTAACCCATTTAGGACTGCAGTCTCTCACGATCAGTTTTGGGGACAAAACACTCGGAATTTGAGTGCTTAGTCCCCAAACCAAGACTGCAACCCAAAAAGGGTCAACGACCCCCCTTAAGTCGTACCAATCTGTCCCGGAAAATAAGCATCGTTTGGTTGAAATATTAGTAAAAAAAACCGTTCGTTGTAGTATGGGACAGAGTGGTACATGTTTTGCCCCAAAAAATGCTATATGTGCTACGTATACCTGATACATGTTTTGCCCCAAAAATGGTCTATGCTATACCATGGTACGTGGTATACCTCTATCGTAGCAGGCGTCACCCCGAGACGTGAGCTACGGCACACCATTTGTTTCTGAGGCTTGCTATTGCTACAGTAACACAAGGTGAACAACTAGAAAAACCTCTCTTAAGCTATCTCGCAAAAAGAACGGACCTCGAGAAGAAAACGGGCGCTTAACCTCGGCCCATCGTAAGTACGGTTAAAAAAGAAAATAGTGTAAACAAAAAAACGAGATCAAGCTTTTGAGGACAAACTGCAGTTCCGTTTTGGACGCAAACCACTCTAGTCCCAAGTAAGTCTGTCCCCGAAACTGGACTGCAGTTTGACCCAAACGGTTAATGATGTCAGGTAAGCCTTTAGTGGAGGAACCCCGCCAGGGAGAGAAACGTTTCAGCCCCCAAAAAATGTTACCTTCTACCTTAGCGCTCGTCGATCGCTCGTACGACCAACGAGGCGAACCCCGCCATCCATAGCAACCCCCCCCCCCCCCCCCCCCCCCCTCCGCCTGTGGCGAAAATGAAAGACGCCATTTTTACGTCTGCCCCTATGGGCGCGTAGAGATAGCGACCGAAACAACGGTTGGTAACTTGGGGGGGGTGTTAATATCAACCGTCTACGAACGGGCGGTACGATCGCCCAGCAGCGCGGGTAGGGTCATGCTACCCCCTCGTCCCATGCGGCTGGCAGTCAGTCTCCTTGCGTCGTGCGTGACTCGGACACAATCTTGTATCACCCCGCCCACTCACCCCGTTGCCATAGTCGTCATCTCCACAAACAATTTTCCACGTTTGTAGTTCCAAGAGGATTCATCCAATTTTCGTACGGTAGCGTCCCCCCGAAAAAGTGAGACTTATTATGTTATTACGGGGGACCACAGTAAATAGGACCAAATATTGTCAGTAAAAATAGGGAAATACGTACCTCTCTGGCCCGAAATATAGGGACCGTTGCCATAAATTTATTCAACACAACAGGTTATTAAATTTTGGGTCAGAGTGATAACATAGTTTTTTTTTATGTCTGTAACGTAGGTCCTATTTACTATGGTCCCTCCGTAATAGTATTGTTGCAGGGGACGGTAGTAATCAGGACCCATTGTTCGCACAAAAAACTATATATCAGACTTCTACTAAGCGTATTTGGTCCTGATTACTGTGTTCCCCCGTAGTGTAGTATTGCGGGGGGCCGTAGTAAATAGGACCTACGGTGCACACAACAATATATGTATTTCCCTATTTTTACAAACAAAACTTGGTCCCATTTACTATGGTCCCTCGTAATAGGTTGTCTCTTATCCGTGAGGCCCACACCGTATGCCATGCCGTAAGATGGGGCATCTCACGCCGTGGCATGGAAGTCGATGAAATTTTCGACGGGCAGTGTGGACGCTGAATGGACGAATGAATCATCTGCGCGATAAAAATGAAGGCATGCTTACACCGGGGGGGTGGGGGGGGGGGGGGGGGGGGGGGGGGGGGGGGGGGGGGGTGGGGGGGGGGGGGGGGGGGGGGGGGGGGGGGGGGGGGGGGGGGGGGGGGGGGGGGGGGGGGGGGGGGGGGGGGGGGGGGGGGGGGGGGGGGGGGGGAATAAACCTGTCACCACGGCTTGTTCCTTGAGCTGGAAAGCGTAAGCGATTATAAAAACTGAAACGAGAAAAGTAAATACCAGGGTACCAGGTACGGTGTATGAAATGAAACAAAGCGGCGGCAAAAAAAAAAAAAAAAAAAGCCACACCTGGTAGGCAAAAAAAGCAAGGAATAACCACATCCCCCAATTAAGATCCCTTCAAATTTCATCACCTTCTCCTCCGGGCGGTCGGTGCTGTCGAACGGCGCCAGCATGGACGGAACGCCTCCCAGCTCCCTGACGCAGTGCCTGGCGAGAGCGACGTTAGCCCCTCTCGCCATCCAGCGCCGCCTTGCACTCGGCTTCCGTGGTCTGATCACGGCACACCATCACGGCCAAGCAAGCGGGCAGAGAAAGCACAGGAACTTAAGGGCTATATATCGTACGCTTGTGCCTTCGGCCTCCCGAACGAAGACACAATGGAACTCCCCAGAGGTCGCGAAACGAGTACGCACACCTCTCACATGATCGTCAATTAGCCGTTTGATCATCTCGACCTTTCAGGGCAGATAGATAGATATACTCATGATCTGTATGATCTAGGTCCATGTTTCCTACGGTAATAAGTAAGATCTGCACTACTGCTGTATAGCACTCTGTACCGAAATATAGTAACCGTTTCGTTTGAAAATTAGTGTAAAAACGGTTCTTATATTATGGGATACAGTGGGACCAGATACTATGTACGTATCCTGAACAGCACTCCGGGGCAGCATGTTGGGATGATCTACTGCAGAGGGTGATCTGTTTAACAGGTGCAAGTACGTGTATATCAACCAAGAGATGTCCACTCGTGGGCAAGGCTCACAACAACCTCTGGTCATAGAATACGAAACCTATACTCTGCAGAAGTATTATTCTATGCTGTGTGACGGGGGGCGTACTCGATATCACGCATGGCCGTAGTCGTATGACCATAGACCCTCGCATCCCTACAATGTCGGGACGGAGCACGTCGGGTTTCCACCGACGAGGCCGACATTGCGTGCACTATGCTGTGCGGAGCAGAGGTATTCTTCATCACTTTCACCTGTACAGAAAATCATTCCGGTCTAATTCCCAGGTGTTTCGTTTAAAACAACAGCGGGTGTAGCTTGGAAGGGCAAAACCATCCCTGTTCCTCATTTACTACGTGCTCACAAAAAAAAAAAAAACATTCCAAGCAGTTTCGTCTCCAAAAAAATGGACGCAAGGTCAAAGGGGGTTAATATCGCACTACTCGCGTTTTGTTCGGGTCAAACCACTTGAAAAAAGTGTGAGATAAATACGCAGTACGTAGTTAATAAAGGCGGGGATGGGGGAGGGTAGGTTTACCATCGATTCTAGAAAATGGTTGAGGGTCATTGTCTGCGAAACGAATAGGACTGAACGTAGCCCTTGACCCCTGTGCCATTCAAACCCTATTAACCCGTGGTTAGCGTCGGTCTTTTTGTCTCGTGTATACGTACCAGTACACAGTTCGTATGCCATACCATTTTCTTGAATAAGTGGTAAGCTCTACTGTGAGCAGGCGCGGGCTGGGGCGGACGCTGACCTCCGTCCCGGCACGAAAACGAGCGCGAAAGCGTTGCACCCGCGGTACAACAAGACAAGGTTGGAACGCGTGGAAACGGAGGAGTCGAGAAAAAACAATGCTAAATCGCAAACTCGTTCAACCCCCAAAACAGCAAGAGGCTCTTCGCTCGAATAAGGACCACTGCTGTCAACCTCACCCGAAAAAATGACTTACGAGAAGAAAAAACGTAGGTATCACCAAGAGTTCTCGAATCTGTAACGCAGTCCTACCGAAGTTGTCCAATTGATCATTTACATCCACACCCCTCTCTTCGGTGATCGCAGCGTAGAGCAGAGCCGATGACATGGTAGGCACTGCTTGTGCAGTAGCTGACATCTACTGATGCGTTGTTTTGCCATGTGTATAGTCTAGGTACACGGCGCGAATAAGGATGCAACAAGAACCCGACGATGGATAGTACCTCAGCAAAAAAAACAAAACGTTCCGGATTAATGCTGCGATATAGGGGTACGAGCACCTACAGCTTCTTCGGCTTCTCACTTGATTATACTACAGGAGCTCTGCCCTCCGTCCAACAACTGACCCCAAGAAAATAATGAAAATGAAAAAAAAATAAAACCCGATGGTCAACCAATCTCATGGCCAAGGCGAGGTATATGCAACTTAATAAAATTACAAATTAACAGTATTGTATCGATAAGGAGGCATGCCTTATGGGATAGTTCCTCGGTTGAAGAGGAGAGTATTACTCAGCCACAAATACTGCCTCACAAAGCAAAAAGTGCTACATACCCCCACATGGCACGCGTCACATTACTCCTATCGTGGGAGGCGTCGGTTGGAGGCTAACTTCACATGCCGCGTACCGCACCTTTCCGACATCGATCGAGGCCGACCAGTCCTCCAGCTCGCCACGGCCGTCGCCAATCCTGGGCAAGTGCGCGGTGGTTCTCCGGATGGCATCCAGGGACAGAATCTGGAACCCAACGGTTAACGCGCCAAAAAAAGAAGAAGAAAAAGTCCTAAATCAAGAGAATGAGAAACAAGGGCTTTAAAAAAAAAAAAACGAGAGACACGAAACCAAAACAAGAAACCAGAAACACGAACAAGAAATCATCAAACAAGCAACAGGAGACAAGGAGTAAGAAGACCGAAAACAAAAACAGCCAACAAAAAAAACAAGACACACGAAAGGGAAAACGCGACTAGACGCCCGAGACCAGGGGTGTTGCCACGAGAAAAGCCAAACAGGCTACGACCTGGTTCCAGCTCTATATAGGTCGCCGGGGTTCCTCGTTTAGGCGATAACCCGATAAATACGTCAGGTCCTCAGACACCGAACATAGAAGCTAGGATGGGGAATCGTCGACGGCGGCGCGACGAAAGACCGCACGGAGTCGACGACGCCACCGCGACCGGGCCAAGTTGGGCAAGCACCCTCCGTACCCCCGCCCACGCTCGCGAACCGAGATGGCCGACACTAACACACACGCAAACAATCGAAGAGGCAGGCACACGCAAAGTATCTCATGGCGGCCGTAGGCAGCGCACGATCGCAGAACGAGGCAATCCAATCGAATCCAAGCACACACCACAGAAAACAAGGCCGCGATCGGTCCCTTCCCCTTCACCCCCCCCCCTCCCCCCACCCCCCGCCAAGCCCTCACCCTCGGGTGGTAGTAGTGCAGAAGAAGGCACAGCGCGCGCCCATCCGCAAACGAGGTCGTGAAGTTTCTGACGGGCACGCCATACCCATGGCAAACAGCCTGACACCACCCTAGCAAGGCCGAGAGCAGCTCCTTGTCACGCCCGCCCCCCTCCTGCCCATCCTTACCCCAGCCAGCGCGGATCGCAGCCACATCCGGCATCTCAAGAGGGGGGTGCTCCCACCCAGCAACGGCACGTCCCCCCGAGGGCGGCGACACGACTGATCCCGGCGAGGCGTTCCGCAGGGGGGACGAAAAATCACCGTCCGCTCCTGCTCCCACTCCCCCTGCACGCTTTCCAGGCACGCCTCCCCCAGGCCTAGCAGGGGAAAACCCCGCCCGGCGCCACTTTCTAGCGGCGTCGACCACTCCCTCGACCTCGCGCGCAAGGGTGTCACGGTCGAGCAGAGCGCAGAAGGAGTAGCGGGCGATGATGGCCCAGAGTAAACGAAGCGTTGCATCGCGATTTCCCTCGACTACATCCTTAGCGGTCACCGCGGCCGCCGCGCTCGGGGCGACGACGCCGTCACGCTCCAGTCTCGCCAGCGCCTGCTTATTGTTGAACAATTTCTGCAGGCGGCGGGAGGGGGGGGGGGGGGGCATACGACCAGGAGCAGGCGGCGGCGGGGATTTGAGACGGAGGGAAAAGTTTACACGTCGAACAGATCACAGATCACGATCTATCTGTAGGTCATCTACTAGATTCTAACCTGCGGTTATGAGTTGTTGTACAGGATCTGTCCAGCACAGATCCTCCCAGGAAAATTGCGCTACTGTAGATCATGCAAGTTATACGGCTCCCACCAGGCAACCTGAGCCACAAATTATGCAGATCACACGGATCAGGAATGCAGCCGCCCTCAATAGATAGATCATGACGCAGGAATCGATTATTAGCCCACGGCATGAAAAAGTCGAAGAAACGGTTACGCGTCAAATGCCGTCGGAAATGCGTGTCACAACCGAGAGACACCATAGAGACGCCGCCAAGACACACCATAGACAAACAAGAGATCAACAAACAAGGACACGCAAGAGACACTCGTATAAAAAACACCCGGTGGAGTTTCCAGGGGTGCTTCAGGGCGTACCAAGATTAGCCAGTCAATCGTAGCGGCTGCGTCAACACACTGGCGGCAACTGCACGGGTTTGGGGGGATCCACGAGGGTCGACGGCAAGGTAAACAAACTATCATGCCAGGTGCGCAACACCCCTGTCTCGAAACACAACGAGAAGTTTCCATGTCAGACCCTAGGGACTTCAGAGGGAAAAATCGACCAATCAAAGGTGACGGTTTCTGCAACCATTGTGGCCGCTGCATGATTGGCAGATGGCGCAAATTAGTGTCCGAGTTACTACCCTTCAAGGGGTCGCGCATACCTTACGTGCGCAACACGATCTCCCACCCGTCCTTCTCGCCCCCCCCCCCCCTCCCCCGCCTTGCTCGTGGATGCTTGATAAAGCTACATTTATCGCTGTTTTGGTCGTTATCTGGGGGTTTAACCCTTCAAGAACAGCAGTCCCGTTTTGGGGACAAATCGCTCAAATTCCAAGTAATTTGTAGTCCTAAAAAGGTCCAGAGTAAGATACAAACCTTCCTTACGTCGCGGACCATAGTGGTGAAAAACGCTATCTCCACGCGAACTTGGGCCGCAGGATACATGGAACTCTCATCAATTTGTGTGCGAGCGTTGGATCATTTGTAGCATTTTGGAGAATGGTATCAGTCCTAATCTTGGTCGGTGGACGTAGATTCGACTTTGATTTCAAGCATTACGTTAATAGCTCGACAGCGGTCCCTACATGTTGGCGACAACTAGAACGAAAAAATCACATCCGCCGCTCGTAGTAATCACGTCACCAGAGAGGGGTAGGGTGCCGAGCGGGTGGGACGCCGATGTAACCCACAAAAAGCGAAGGGAACGTGATACCGCAATGGCAGCTCGCTGACATTCAACACTCCTTCCGCTGGGCAACACCGCGCCGAAACACAACACAGAACAGAACAACCAGAACCCTCAACCCCATACATATAGAACTGCGTGACCCCGCCAACCTCTCCCGTCCTGCGTGTCCACTCTTTAACTTCCACTCCCTTCTCCCCCACCCCTCATCCCCCTCCCGCCACGCCTTCCAAGGTCGCAAACCCAACGACGACAGCGGTATGATAGTTTACACGGCGTACCAAAATCCTTACCTGGAGCCTCGACACAGCGGGAACCCGAAGCCCCACCGCAAGCCCCCACTCTCCCGTCACCACCTCCACCAGCCGCGTTAGCCTCACGCCATCACGAAGGTCGACTGCCAGGTTGGTCACGCAGAAGTCGAACTCGTCTGTTCCCGATAAGCCACCGGCCACAACAGATTACATCGGCCGTTGGCGAAGATAGGACGGGAGAGGGGAGGGGGGGGATGAGGCAAACGGAGTAGGGTCAAGTCAAGTTTCAAGCCAGGCTAAGCTAGAAAAATAAAATCCTGCCAGGTCAAGCCAACCTGCTTAAATTGAAGTAAAGCTACAGCAAATCAAAAAACAATCCCCACGTCAAGCTATGCCAAATCAGCTCAAAACGAGCGAGGCTATGTGAAGTGAGGCAGGCCGAGCTAGGTCACGCGAAAACATAGTCAAGCCGCCAGAAGGTGGCTCCTGCGGCCGAGCCGAGTGCATAACAACTGAATAACTAAATAAAGTGCGACACAGAATTTAACGCAACAAGAGTCACGAGCGAACGCTATCGCCGCAGCATCAGCGAGGCCGACACGGTACACAAGACAGATGCAAAAGGGGAAAAGCACACAAGCACGCCGCAGCAAAGACAACCAAACAAAAAGGGGGAACAAAACATAAGATAAACGTCGACCCCGCTCCCAACACACCTCCCCCAACCCTCAAGGTCGTCCATTTTTTTTTTTTTTTTTTTTTTTTTTTTCATCACATTTACTTGCCAGCCCACTCGTAGGAGGTTTTACCCTCGACGATCTTCTGGACAAGCCGTGGTCACAGGTGTCGTCCCTTCTCCCCCCCCGGTACGTGCCTTTAGTTTTTGTCGCGCATAGGGTTCAGCATTCCCACTGCTCGTCGATTTTCATCGAATGTACAGCTAACTCACGCTCTCGCGCTTTCCGCTTATCAATTTTATGCATGAAAAAGTCCCTACGAGCATGCACTCGGTGAGACTCGAACTCACGAAATTGATCTTGATAGGCTCGCGGACCACCTACCAAGCCACCGGGGACGCCGGTTGGTTGGACACAAACAGTATTTCACCCCACGTCAAGTGATTGATTATTTTCTTCACTCTCCCACACCCATGACATCATATTTCCGCGTATTCATTTACCTACGAAAGACTGCTCGTGGAAGACGACGTAGCCCAGCTTCTTCAAGTGCCGCACGAAGTTTCCCTCGCCGTGCAAAAACTGGCAGAACACCTTAAGCATTTCCACGCTGGATTTCACCTGCAAGGGTTTCCACAAGAGCACAAGAGTACGATGGGAATTCAGCGGTTACAGTGTGTATTTTCACAGCAGGATGGGAAAAGGGCGTGAGGTGGGGAGGGAGATAGTCGGGGTTGGCAGTTTGGGCTCGGTTTCATCGAGCATTCAGCGGATGGGTTGAAAAAACAAAAAATACCGTTTTCCCATTTAAACACAGCGGTCTTTGGTCTCCCCGCAAGCGAAGCAATACTTGGCTACAGTATAAGAAACCGAAAATTCAAGCGCCTGGAACCACATTTTCAAACTTCAGCGACGAGGTCCGCCCCGAAAGAGGACACTAAAAGTGCTGTCGCTTTGGCACACTCAGGGAGTACACCAAGGAGTTCATATCTGCCCTGCCAAATTTTGGTTCGATGGAAACGTTCGTAGCTGGCGCAGAAAAACGAAAAGTCCTCGTGAAAAAAAGGGCGGCAGACGCGCTTCCATTGTCTATGCTGTCGGGGACTCTTGGCGGTATCAGCATTTTTTTGTGGGGAGCGCAACACAGGTGATATACCCATCAGCACCTCCGGCGTGTTATCTCCCCCGCCGCCCGGCATTGCCATGCAGATGGAAATCCCAGTGATCTACACCAGGGGGCGCCCTCTTCTGGCGTTGCGCTTCTACCAAAACTATTCCGAGAAATATTATTGCCGCAAAAGCGATTCGGCCTAGTATGCACCTATAACCCTGTAAACCCTCCCCAACCATACCGGAAAATAAGCTATCTCATTGAAGCTGTCGTCCATACGCAAGTTCGAGCGGTTCTTACTGTAGTAAGATGCAGTTCACCCTTCATGCGACTCGCCGAACACCTCACGTTTCGCTTCGCGCTCGGTGCAGGCAACGTCTGCCTGGTCGGTGGAAACTCGACGCGCTCCGTCCCGGCATTGTAGGTCATGGTCATACGACTACTTCCCTGCATGATATCGAGTACCCCCCCCCCCCCCCCCCCCCCCCCCTCCCAGAACCATGAGACCCTTTCTGCATTGCTCCAAGATAACTCCAAAATCTACCCAATCCTTCCTTAAACGAGATTGCAATCGAACCAACGGAGTGCACCCGAAGAGCCAAACACACGGGGTCTTTAGCACACGAAAAAAACAGTGCCAGATAGACACATACGAACAAACCCCTCCAACCCTCCGCACTACGTACGGAATCTCACAGCAGGTCGGAAGCTGAGCGTACTGCTGGGTAAACACACCGCACTTTGACCTCACCTCGGCGGTCTTGCGGAAGAGGCAAGGGCACGGGTGGAGGACGTTTCTCCGTCTGCTCGCGACGACAACAATAAACAAAACAAAAATGCAGCAACGTAAATTACGGCCACGGAGCGCCGGAGACGAGAGACGGGCGGCGGGCAACGGGAAGGGGGTCAGAGAGAAAGGTACTTGAGGAGCGCCATGACTTGGTGACATGGACAAGCCCCTACCGACCTACACAGACAAGAAATTCGCATATTCCACGATACCATCTGTGCAAAGCGATTTAACCCGCACTATTTAGGGCAACCGGCACTACTCAGCCAGCACTATAGAGGGACCAACCGCTATACCCCTGTCGCAGAGCGGACCCACACGTCGTCTGTGTCCCTTTATCAGCTAGTTTCACCTTGGCACGGTCGAGAAACAGGACAAGGTACAGAAAGTTGACCAAGGCGTGTCGCCCAACATCTTCATTGTACTCCTTTTCCGACAAGCCGCTCGCCACACGCCCCTTGAAGCCGTGCATGGCCTTGATCTCCGGGCACTTCACCAAGCGCTGGGAAAACGAGCGAGTGAACGAGCGAAGCATAGAGCGCGCTGAGAAGAGAACAAGCGAATAGGTGAACAGACCATCAGGACGCACACGTCGGCGATACGTACAGCGTAGCAGGATGCAGGAAGAGATCACGAATGGCAGAAAAGAGCCGTCCTCCTTCCCGCTTGCCCTTCTCTCCTTCCCACCCCCCTCTTCCCCCCTCCCTAGCTCCTTCCCCTCTGCTCCATCTCCTCCCTGCCGCAGCTCCCTAACTCGTTCCCAACCCCCCTCCCCCTTCCTCCTCCCTCTCTCGCCCCCCTGCCCAGGACGGAATCAACCCCCTAAGCCGGAGAGCGCTTAGTTCCAAACCCCCCCCCCCCCCCCCCCCCCCCCCCCCCCCCCATCTCGAAAGAGATGCGTGGTCAATGGTCAAATGACTAAGGCAAGCAACAAATGAGTACGCCCCCCCCCTCTCCCCCCCACTGTCCAGAATGGAATCAATACCCGGGAGTCGGAGAGCGCCCAACCTCCTACCCCCCCCCCCCCCCCCCCCCCCTATTTCCCCCTCCCCCCCTCCTCTTGACCAGGATGACATCATTACCCGTAACCCGGGGAGCGCTCGACGTCCCCAAAAAAAACACCCCCCCGATGCACGAAGAAACTATGGCAACAACAATATCACACGAACAACAATCCGCGCTGCGCCGCGCCGCACCTCTGCCACAAAAGACCGAAGGGCTCTGTCCACCCTCCCACCCTTGAGAGACCCTTGAGGCAACGGCACGATCTCTCCGAACACCGTCTCCAAACCAAGCAGCAGCCAGCGTGGCTCGTAGCAGAGCACCTGAGGCAGTCCAGGTGGGGAAGGGCAGGGCCGAACAGGGAAGGATAGGGTAAGTAGGGGAAGGGTGTGACTTAGCGCACGCAAACCTTATCCCGGACCAAGTTGATGCTCAAAACAACTGTGCGTCCCAATAAAATTTCCAAGTTCGTACTTTTTGCTTTGATATTTGTCCCATCTTGTAGTTCCGACTGATAGGATTCTTGCAACGTAGGAGGTTGCAATATTGCACTTTCAATGCTGACAATATATGCAGTAGCACTATTGTGCAATATACACGTGAATGTAATCACGCGTAGGCGCTACAGCAGTAGCAAGCAGCCCAATGAACACGAGCACGAAGACACTTGCCAGATCGATCAGCGCGCTGCTGAGGCCGACGTCGGCGTGCAGAACTCGATCCCTCCTCAGCGAGATTATGCCGTCGTTGACCCTCTCCGACACCGCCTCCGTCACCGCCATCAACTCCGGCGACCGGAACAGACACATGGACTTCATGCGCTGCCTGGCCGCTTTCCTCTGACCATACCAACATCATTGTTTTCACACAGTGATTGACGGTGGGGTTTCGATTTCAAGGAGGACGCCGTCACACGCGGGGATAAGGGAACATGAAACAGGGGGGGGGGCAAGAATCAGCGGAAGTTGGCGGAAGTTAATCCCTTTACAACAACATAAATGAATTCGTGGCCAAACTCCTTGGAATTAAAGTGGGAGGAGGGTCAACTCCTACACTACCGAAAATAAGTGTCTCCCGCTATTTCCAAGCAAAACATTTCGAAAGTCCGCAGGGCCACATGGAATGCATATTTCGATGACCGACGGATTGACGCTTTTTGATAGTCGTGGGCTCTACCGACGATTATTTCGACCCGAGGCAAGGGTATAGGAATAGAGATGCTCAGGGCGTGTCTTACCTCCCTCCAAAGAGCACGGGAACGAGCGGAACGGAACGAGGCTGCTCGTGGTCATTCGTTCCGGGGCTGCGTAAGATTACGTGTTTGGGTCCATGCAGAATCCCGGGCCTCGCCAGCCGAATCAGTACGAACGGAATCTATTGCAAATGCCACGGAAAGTTGGTGTCCACATCCATCTTCGGTGGCATCCATCTGAATAAAATAAGATGCCATTTTTTCCCGTTCGGTCGGGCCGTTCGGTCCTCCCAAACAAGAAAAAGGGGTCCAGCGTTTCTTCTTCCTTTTCCTCGACATACTATTTTTCTCGGGCTGCACTGGGTCTATTCGTTTCCCATAACCAATCAGCACCGATTCATGCGGCATATTCCGTTCGGTTCGTTCCAATGCTCACTTGGGGGGGGGGGGGGGGGGGGGTTACGACACGCCCTCACTCTCCAGTGTCTTTAGCTTGACCTGCATAGCTGCGCCGGTCACTGCAAATGTACACGAACACGAACACGACAGCGCCGGCTGCCGAGTGAGAGGCCCAGACTAGGTCTACCGTAGTTCTTTTGGGAATAATTTTCCCAGCCCCACCACGCCTCACCTCATCCCGCAAGCGACACGTGCCAGCCTACTGCACCCTCACAACCCGTTGTAGGACCGAAATTCCGTTTGGGGGATAAACAACTGAGGATTTGAGCGGTTTGTCCCCAAACACGGGGCCGAAGCGCGATAAAAAGGGTTGACGCACCTCCCTCTACAACTCCCGCTCAATGCTCAGAACAAAACAGCAGCACCAAGAGTAACACCAACTACGATACCACGAGCAACACAACAGCAACAACATGCCCTGGGCTCCCACACCCACCATGGCAACCATCGCCTTCAGCGGGCTGGACGACACGCCTCCCGCCTCTCCTAAAAACTCCTCATCGTCCTCCTCGTCGTCGCCTGCCCCGTGACGTAGCTGCTCGGCGTCGACCAGGGTGAAGTTGAGCCACTTCGTGAATCCCGCCGCCTGTTTCTCGGCCCAGCCCTTATCATGCAGCGCCTTGCGCATCAGGGCGGCCTTTGATTTTCTCCGCCGGGCCCTCCCCGGGAGTCTCCTTCGACAGAGGCATCCGGCTAACGCATGAAAGCATAGCGTGCATGCATGCGTGCGTCATACACACAGACAGCACGGAACAAAATGCGGGGTAACCGGCGGAGGTGTACGGTCGTGTCATACAGTGGGGACATCATTGGGCGTTTTTTTGCGGGGGGGGGGGGGGGGGGGGGGGGGGGGGGGGGGGGGGGGGGGGGGGGGGGGGGGGGGCAGCAATCAGAACCCACGATGAACCCAAAAAGCCAGGCGTCCCCCAATATTCACACACCATGGTTGGCTCTTGGTCCTGTGTTTCCCCGGATAAGTGGGCATGCATGCAGGCATGGCATCATGCAGCACGGAGGTAAACGCGGCGGAATCGGCCGAGGTGGACGGTCAGTCAGGGACAAGACGTTCATCGGACGACGCGTGAGGGATTCAAAGTGATTGGCTGGCTGGATTGTAGAATCCGGTTAGACCCTTGCAGCGAGCGTCCCACTACAACGCTCCACTTAGACACCGCTTGGCCAACCACACCGCTACATCTGGCTTCTACGATGACTTAATGCGCCATGCCTGACATGGCATAAAAAACTAAAACAAATCCGCAACACGCAACGCGCGCGCCAAGACGGCTGACCTGAGAGCAGCAGTGCCGGTCGCTTTCTTTACTCGCCTGCCTTCTCGGCTGCTTGCTCGTTTGCTCACTATTAATAGCGTGCACACTTATTCGCTCGCTTCCTTGTTCGCGTACGCGACCCGTTTCTCACTCGCTCGCATGATCGCTCGCTCACCTTCGAGCTCGAATTTCACTCGATTGCGTAGATACTTACTCGTCCGGACTCATCCCATGGTAGGGGGGGCACCTGTGTGCCATCTGAGGCAATACTTTCTGACTGATTGAGTTCTTCAAGGTAAGCAACTATCGGCTAGTGTGATAAATTTACAACTGTAGCATACTTGTTTCAGATTTACGATCAGCCCTTACGAGCAGCGCCAAACAAAATCTTGGTCGGGTTGCTCGCACATTTTTCTTTCGAAATCTTATTCCGGGTGACATGTTGATCAGAAAACAAGGTTCCAACCTTGCGGGAAGGGTGGCACCTGTTTGCCTTCTGAGGCAATATTTTCTGATCGGTTGATATCTTCAAGTAAGCAACTATCGGTGAGTCTGATGACTTTTTTCTGCTGTAGTATATTTGTTTCAACACTACGAGTAGCGCAAAAAAAGTCTTTGTCGAGTTGGGCGAACATTTTTTTTTGGACTTTTTTTTTCGGGTGAAATATTGATCAGAGAATAAGGAACCACCCCCTCGGTGGGGTGAGTCTTTGCGTGCTCTCTTGATTGCTCGCGCGCGTCGTACCTTACTCCCGTACTCGCGTTTACGAGGGGGCTAGCCGGCGCCCCACCAGCATCGCTAACAAAAAAGCATCACTACAAGAGAACAAACACAAGCAAGAAAAACGCTTGACGCGACCCCCCCCCCCCCCCCCCCCCCCCCCCCCCCCCCCCCCCCCCCCCCCCCCCCCCTTATCACAAGCGCGGTAGACACGCATAAGTAGCAGAAAAAAAAATAAACATAAACGTCGATGTCCCTCACCTTGGCACTCTTCGGGGGCAGCTTCAACGACAGCCTTCGCGACGCCGAATACTTGAGCATCTGCTGACGCTTGTTGGTGGTGCCCTGAGCGAGGGCAGAGACGGACGAAGGCCCCAGCGACGTCGTCGACGCCGAGGGCAGCCCATTCGAGCTAAGGCTCAGACGATTCTCCTTTCCGTTCATCTATATATCCCGCGCGGTAGCACGCGGCAGCGGAAGGAGGCACGTCAGGCGCAAAGGGAACACCGGCGAAGCGCAGGGCGAGGGGGGGGGGGACATAGTCCAGAGCGGAGCAGGAGGAAGGGAAGGAGTTTTGGAGCATTTGACATCTCGCACAGATCATGATCGATCTATTTACTAGTTATAGATCGTCTAGTTCATCACCTGCCGCTGTAGAAAGGTTGTGCAGGATCTGCATAGCACAGATCCAACTCAGGAAACATGTACTAGAGGTCATGTAGATTTTAAGGCTCCCATCGAGCAACATGAGCTAGATCACACAGATCATACAAAATCGGGAACATATCTATCTGCCTTGAGAAAATGTAGATGATGACGAGGGGCTCGATGATCTGTGCGAGTTTTGCAGGGTTGTCTTGATGGCGACAGGGTCGAGTCGCCCGGTCCGCGAATGGACGACACGAACAGGCGAAACTGGCGCTTGAAAACAAAAGACGCTTGGGACAAAACGAAGGCGCGAACTGAACCTTTGACAAAAAAAAACAAGCACACACTCGCACGACAACCCCGCAGGAGTAAAACACCATACCAGGCATGTCCAGATACGTACAGACACCCCCCTGAAGCCCCCCCCCCCCCCCCCCCCCCCCCCCCCCCCCCCCCCCCAATCCGTCTTACGTAGCGTAAAAACAATAGCAGCGACAATATCCACTACGTCCCGCAGCTACGCACCGGCTGGGCAAACTACCGGCGCATAACCCTACCGACGCACGTAATTTTAAAACGGGGCACTATCCGACAACAGCCGATCAGCGCGACGAAAACAGAGTGGAAGCGCACAAAAAAAGCAGCGACATTGCAGAAACCCCCTCGCCTTTACCCACCAACACCGAGCCCGCCCCCTCCAGCCTCCGGCCAACCACTTCAACCCAATTGTCATCGAAAGACCGTGCCAAAAACTCCGTTGCCCCCCTCGTCCCCATTCCCCGCCTCACCGAGGTATACGCCCCCTTCCCCCTCGACGCCTCCCGGGATAGAGACCTCCGCCTTCCAACACCACCTCCGCCACTGCCGCCGCTGCTGCTGCGACCGACACTGCCGCCGACGCTGCTTGCCGGCCCCCTTGTGCGCCTCCTCCCCTCGCGCGCTTCCCCCTTCCTTCCCTTGCCGTTGCCGCCGCGACCGCTGGTGTCGACGGCCTCGCCGACCACCGAGACTTGGGCGGGGAAGCGGCCGTCCACCCGAAACGCCAAGTTTCCGCGGAACTTTCCGGCGCACTCGGGCCGCCAGGTCACCTGCGCCTCATGAAACTTTTTGTTGTTGTTGTTGTTGATGTCGTTGTTGATTGTGAATATTCCATTTTTATGCCCGGTAGTGTCGCGAGTCATTGCGGCCATCGTAGTCATCACCAACAAACAGAAGCAGACACAGGAGCAGCAACAACAGCAGCAGAGGTAACAGCAGCACCAGGATGAGGAAACGTGATCGGGAGTGAGTGAGTGCGTGAGCGCAGTACACTAAGAAACGGCGTGCAAGCCGAAGCACCGCACCGCAGGACGCACGGACGAACTATTGAAGTGCTATCGACTGGGGTGGGGTATCGGTGCTGTCACTCTCTCTCTATCTTTGTCTCTCATTCAAACTTCCTGAAGGATGCAGCCACGCCGAAAAAAAAAATCAGAACCTCGCATCAAAATCCCGCAACATACTCTCCAGCGTGGCACCCGTCGTTCGTACCACCACACACAATGGCGTAAATAGCAGTGCTTGTACTCGTCTGCTGCTACGAGGGGAGAGACCAACAAATAATCGTTCAGTATAATTTTCCCAGATTTTTCCAGAATATTTCCCACCTCTCCCCTAGGAAGTGAGAGCTCTCCGTCGAGGTTAACCTCGATTCCCCCCGCCAGCGGGTGCCTCGGATCGACGCCTACCGTGGTCACCGCCCGCCTGGCGCCCTCGGGAGCTTCGATCCGCAGCATCTTGCTCTTGCCCTCGCCCACCTATACAAATTCCAGCGAAGGACACAAGTCGCTTTGTCGTCGTGCTAAAACGTGATATGCTGGTTCCCACAACATACTGCTACGCATATATTTACAGGTATTTGTTGCAGCAGAGATAACTTTGGTTGGAAACACAAGACTTGGGGCCGGCTGCTGCCTGCGCGTGGTATAGGATGTGTGTGACATCGAACGCCGAGGCGCTCTCTTATCGAGGTCTCAAGCCCGAACTCCGATGTGCTTGAGGAGGAGCGTTTCACATCTTTGTTTCTAAAAGTACAGGTAGCGCCGTTGCTGTGCTCACCGGTGCGAGAGCAATTTTTAAATGGTCCGATCAGGAACGCGCGCGTGGCCTGGCAGGCGATCCCTCATTGCAGGCACCAGAGCCGAAGCTGGAGCTGAAGGTAGGGCTAGAGGGTTGCTGCAGGTCATTGTTGTACTGGAGGGAGGTTATACTGAGGTCAGGGGGGATCGATGATGCAATTCATCGGAGACGCTGGTTTGGGTCTTTGGCTGACCGCCCCCTAGACTAAAGCCAGTACAATAAGGGAAAAATAGGTCTTGATGCGCCCAAAAAGACCAGTCTGCTAGCATAGATGGGATGGATGTTTGGTTGGCACTCCTGCCTTTTCGCACGGCCGGATAGGCATCGGTGTGCCGACGTCATCGATGAATCCTTCGATCAAATAGAGTAAAAGACTGCTTGACATTGTTTGTAGCGTGCATGCCAGCGATGGCGAAGCATTCGATGCTCCTGTTGCTGCTGCAACGCATTTCGGGCATTTGCCTGGTGCGCTGGTCTCAATGTCATGCCAATGTGAGCTGTTGCCCCTATATGTAGCACCGGGCATCGACTTCGCCAAGCTCCACGATACGTGTACGTAGCTCTCCTACGAGAACAACAGCGAAAACAGAGCAGGAGCACGAGCGAGCTCTGGAACCTCTACGCTCCATTCATGAGCCTCTAGGCTCTAAGAACAAATACTGCTCAAAGCTGCAGCTTAGCAGTTGAACCGTTTATGAATACTACTGTATCCAACTGAATTTTCGTGGACGCGCTATTACGCGCAGTTCCTATTTGCAGCAGCGTGCGCAGTTTGTGCGTAGTAGGTACGGGGAATGCCTCATTGGACTTGCTGTGATATGCGCACGAGCTCCGTCGCAGACTGCACACCAGCGCAGACGTCAAGTTACTTAAATACGAGTACTGCTGGACTTCGCCTTGTACGGATGTGAGGCATGCACCCAAGACCAAGTCTAAGGTGGCGCACAGTTCTCGTACACAGGCTACGGGTAGGTAGGCCTTACCGCTTCGGATAGAGCATGCCGCGCTCGTTTTGTTACGAGTATGCAGTATTATACAAGTACAGCAGTACGTACGTAGTCTAGAGGGGCAGCGCAGCGAACGCGGGCGCAACAGCAACAACAGCAGTTATTAATTGTTGCAGTCATTTACGTAAACTTCGCATACAGCAATTGCTCGGTTTGTTTTCCCCATGTTCGTATTCAACACAGATGGAACGAGCAAAGGAAAGGAAGCAGTATAAAGCATGAAAGCTGAAAGCATTATCAGGAGACTAGAAGGGCGTGTGTGATACCTGGTAGATCAACAACTACCAGACCATGCAGTACATGTATATGGTACCTGGCACTGCTGTACCTGGTACAACCGCTCTCGGAAGCCATACGAAGGGCACTACGTACGTGATGCGGGGAGTAGTGGGGACTGCCCGCGAACACTACGTACAGCACCAGGATACTCGTACACAGTAGTCTCATGTCTGTGTGATGAGCATATGCCGTTTGGTAAACCATGACAACAGGGATGTCGGGGATCCTTGTGGCGCCTTGTGTCAACACAATGATAGCGAGAGGGGTCTGGGCCAACACGCTACCATCGACAGCACCGACACCAAAAGCTACTGCCGATACGTACTGCTGTCAGCTGTAAGGCTGCAGTGCTGCTGTTGTACCAGCAACCAGCGACCAATACGATCGTAGCGGATCGCAGGATGCGCACTGCCGATATATGGTACTGCTGCTGTCCAGCTGTACGCACCATGACAAACCCCATGTCGATCACCACAACGCCTTGGAAGTTCCCGAGCACCAGCGCGGCGGCTTCCGGCTCCGGCTTAGCACGGTCGCGAGACTCCGATCTATCTTTCCGCCGCCCGTAGCCGAGAGGCCCGTCCGCCGAAGCGGACATGCGTCTAGTCGGAGGTCCGAGGAGCTGGTCGCTCCCGGCTCCAGTGTCGAATACTGATGATTCTCCATACACCATCATCGTGAGACGCTGCGCACAGCAGCAGCAGCTGCAGCAAGCAGAAACGCGCTGTGATTTGTTTGTTGTACGAGCGCTCGTGAAGCAACGCCTTTTGGTTGTCTTCGGTGGCAACGGATGGGCGGCGGCACAAGCGACGGGCGAGATTGAGTCGAGGTTAGTCTCTGGCTTGGTTAGTGGTGGAGGCTGTTCTAGGCGGCCATCGCCCTCCGCTGCAGTGCTGGCAGACTAAAACGCCCTGTGGGCGCTCGATGAGGGAGGGTAGTAAGGTGAAGTTTTTGAGCTAGGTCTCATTAAACAACCAAGGCTGAGACGCACTGTGCAGTACATCACCTGGCAAATTGGAAGGGGCTCTTCCTCGCAGGAAAACTCTGGTCCGCCAAACGCTGCCAAGTCGAAGCAGTGGAGCGAGCTTGAGCCGATGTCAACGGAAGGAGAACATGTTCGAAAAACCAAACGTCCACTTTCGCCCGGTGTTCCACTTTTGTAAATTGCATCGTTGCTCCGGGGCTTCATACATAATATTGAAAAAGCCAAACTATCACATGGAACCCCCAACTGGGAACTTGATTCGATGCATGCCCTCTGTGGCAAGAGAGCAAGGGACGTCATAGGCCGCCAAGGAATACAGGAATAGACGCGTACACGTACGAGAAGGAGGGGAAATCATAGGTGAGCCTGAGTGCTATCATTTTTGTTGTCTACGGATTACGGTCACCACGTTTCTTCAGCCAGAGCCTGAAGCATTTCTTGTTGTTTTTCTGTTTTTGTTTCTTTTCCTGGTATATGTGCAGCAACACACATCGGCAGCAGAAGCGGCAATACATCTTCAACTACGTGTACACTTGAGCTCTCCAGCAACTTCAGTAGAAGCTGTAGAGCTCGTGGTGCGAAGTCGTGCATGTTGCTGCGTAGCCCATCTCGTCGGACGGGAGGCGATCTTGCCGCACCGCCGACCACGAACCAGCCGCTCCGACCCTCCAGCAGGCACAGCCAAGCGCATCCTTCTTTTTGTTATATAGCCACCGCGTAAATTTTCCCGAAATTCTTCTCAAATGCACCTGTACGAAGTATGGTACTACATCCTCGATGCACATTGTCTCACCAGAACCCGGCGCCTAACCCGACGCCCTGGTCGCATCCCGTGGTGACAGCAGCGGTGCACAGCCACAGCCAGCAGCAGCAGAAGCAGCAGCAGCAGCAGGCCACGCGATCGATATCGCTGGTTGACTGGTTGCCGGGCTCGGAAAACCGCCCGACTGAATGGGCCGGCAGCGGCGAGAGATGACCGCTGTTTTAGGGGGAGAGACCACAAGCTTACTAAAATCGCCACCACGAACAGCTTCAGCTTCCGCAGCGGCAGCGGCAGCGGCAGCCGCCGATGTTCCCGAGGACCCTTTTTCGAGGGCATTCGAGACGGGCGGAGGCCGAGGAGGGAGCTCGGTCACCGTGGAGCGGGCGGGGGATGGCACTGGAGGTAAACCCGATGCGCTTTTGCAGTGTACCTTGCAGTATGTGTCTGGCGTGTTGGTACACCAGGAATCTACACTATTAATACGCGGCGTTGCTCTGTTTATATTTGCTTCAGTGCCTGCTGTGCTCCTATATCTGTATTATTAATAATACCTGGTATTAATAGTATATTGTCAAACACGCACCGGTGCCTGGTTCGGCATACCTGGTACAGCCGTACCTGGCAGATATTAGTTGCCTGTCGTAGTAATTCACACCAGGACAGGTACAGGCCGTATTTAACCGGGGGTTACGCGTCAACATCTGGCAGAGAGACGGCCAGGACTCGGCGAGGAATGAGATCTGGTGTTCCACTGGCTGTGGTACCCAGCCTCTGTGCCCGTGGGACAAGGCGGGGGTGAAGCGCGCTGGAACACGATGCGATGATTCCAGACTCCAGGCAGACCGACCAACAGCGATGATATTTGCATATATCCCCTCTACGAAATCACATGCTGATATCAGGTACATATGTTCAGGTAGGGTACTCGTGCCTGATACCAGATGGTTGTACGATCGTATACTAGTTGCACCTCCGTCCGGAAATGTCAGCACCATTTTGAGTGTAATATGAACACTCGAGCGAACATTACATTTACGGACCGTGTACGTAGTCCTTGTAACAGATTTACCTGGTATGTACTTGTAAAACGTGCTCCTTTTAGTATTAAAAAGCATCGACCAAGGTGCTGGTACTGCTGTCGCAGGCAGGATTCATCAGCGTTACTTCGTTAGACCATTCTGAATAGCTACTGCTGTAGCCCAAGCCTACGTGCAATACCAGTGCTATCGTACCAGGCATGGTATCATGCCAAGTAACGCTTGGTTTGGACTCCCGGTCTGCTATGATTTCGAGTATCATACCTAACTGAGTACTCTCCTTAGATTTTTGACCTGTTGGAGTGCTTGATGCGACCTGAGTGTGTACGGGTATATGATATCATAGCACGTGCATGCGAGCATGCGCGATGCGAGTGCATCGTTCTTGAAGTTGAAGTCCAGGCTCAGGGGGGCGGCTACAGTAGTAGTAGTAGTTGTAGTATTAGTAGTAGTAGTAGTTGTAGTAGTAGTAGTAGTGGTAGTATTAATAGTAGTAGTAGTAGTAGTAGTAGTAGTAGTAGTAGTAGTAGTAGTAGTAGTAGTAGTAGTAGTAGTAGTAGCAGTAGCAGTAGTAGCAGTAGTAGTGAACCCGGCCTCTCGCACTGCGACCGTCGACCGTCGTGGTCATCGCTTGATGTTGTTGCGCGCGTGAGCGGACACCGCAGGCAGCTTATGCGCGGGTATACTATTTTTCTCCGCGACATACATACATGAACTGCTGTAACAGTCGTCGCGACTAACTCCGTCCGGCAGACTGTTCGGTCTACGCGCTACCTATGAATACATAGCACTCTGTCCCTGAATGTGATGACCTCTTGTATGTTGATATTGAACCCGAAAAGTATTCACCTATGGGGACAGGGTGGTACAGTTAATAGTGTGAGCTCATACTATACGCTCGCCTGGCGCCTTAACGCCTTCCCCACTGCAAGAGTCTTCCAACCGCGAGTTCCACTTATCCACAAAACGTGGTTGGTTGTACGTTTCAGTTTCAAAGAAAAAGGTTATGCCCGCCCGCGCGATGCCTGCTACCCTGCCCTACTCTTTTGTAGGAATTGGCGAGCTCCGCCCGCAGAAATTTGTCTACTTTTACGGGGGACCATAGTAAATACCAGTTAGGACCTACGGTAAACACCAAAACCTTTATATTTACCCTTTTTTTCTAACAACATTTGATCCTATTTACTATGACCCCCCGCAATAATCAAACCTCCGCCCGCAAAAATTTGTCTACTTTTACGGGGGACCATAGTAAATACCAGTTGGGACCTACGGTAAACACAAAAACCTTTACATTTACCCTTTTTTTCTAACAATATTTGATCCTATTTACTATGGTCCCCCGCAATAATCAAACCTACAGCAGTAGAATCAGTAGCAGTACAGCAGTTCATAGTATATATAAGCTGCGGCGTCATATCATAATCGTACCTGTAAGTCATGGAGCCCTTGTGCGGGCGGTTTATTGTTTATTTGCTTCCTTGTTTTTTTTTTCCGTTTTTTTGTTCACATTCCCCGCGAGATTAACAAAAGGGTTGAGTGTTGTTTCTATAACAAAATGCACGCGTGCATGCACGCACGCACGCACGACCGCCTGCCTGCCTCGGGCGCGCCTAGCAACTGCGCTTTATCCTGGTCCCCTGCCCCCACCCCCCCAAAACCAGTTGCATGAGCCACTAACACGCTACCAGCCTGTCCTGTAACTACTGTATTTACAGAACCGTATGCCAAAATAGACACCACCCGCCCCATGCGTATGTACACCGTAGAGAGTAAAATGGCAGCAGCGTCCGTTTTTTGCGAACACGAGACAGGACTGGTGAGCGTTGTCTACCTAACTACTATCTACCCCCCCACACACACGGCTTCCCCCCACCCCACCCCCCCCCACACCCCCCGCCTCCCCTCCTGCCTCATCTCGTCGACTTTTTGCGAAAGCCGCTGTTAGAAACCCTCACCGCCGCCCTCGCCGCCCCCCCCCCCGCCTTTTATCTCCTCCCCTCCTCCCTCCCACCCGCCCGCCCACCCGCCCGACGTTTCTGCCGACCGAACCGGGTCATCGCGCAGAGATGCCCACGTACGTCTTGCACTCGTATCACGCCCAGCCCTTGGCCTCGTACCAACCGCCGACGCCGCCGCCGCCTCCGGAGCGACGCAACAAGACCAACAACGCGAAAACGCGATTTCCGTCGCTGACGCCGGCGCCGGGGCCCTTCCGCTTGTCCGGCGACACGCGAGCGGCCGAGGCGGTGGCTCACGCGCGCAAGACCTGGGCGCCACCAGCACTCCGAACGCAGGCGGTGACGTCGTACGGAGCGGTGCCTGATCTAGAGGTGAGGTTGCGCCGGGTTGGGGGGGCTAGGATAGGGTGGGTTTGCCGGGGTGTGGTAGGGGGCGCCCCGCGGGAAAACTTGACAGTATTGGGGGCGGGGTGGTAAGTGGGAGGTTGCGCCACGTCGAAATTTAACCGAACGGGGGGGCGGGCGGGACAGGGAGGGAGGAGGAGTGCAGGGAGCGGGGGAGGGAGGAGGGAGGGGGGAGGAGGGGGAGAATGTACTCGATATCATGCATGGTCGCAGTCGTATGACCGTAGACCCTCTCATCTCTACATTGCCTGGACGGAGCACGTCGGGTTTGCTCCGACCGGACAGACAATGCTTGCACCAAGCACGAAGCGCCGTGAGGCGTTCGGCGAGTCGGATGAAGGGTGAGCTGCATCCCACTAAAAACAGCTCGTGAGGCGGATTTGCACATAGAAGGCAGCTTCAATGAGTTATACTTTTTTCGGGTGTGCCACTTCCAGAGACAGCATTGGGGGGTACACTATGTAATTGCCTCGTGAGTGCCTTACCGTAAACACTACGTGATGCGATCATTTCCCTTGTGCGGGGAGGGAAGGGGGGCATGTCCTTTAGTTATTTTAGCCGCTCCCAGGGTGGCGTCGTTAGTCGTGACGTATTTTTTTTTGCAAACGAAACGCTTGCCTCTGCGTTTCGCTCCGCGGCTACCGCTGCCGAGATGCCGACGCACCAGATGGGCAAGCGACGTGAAGGCAGCAGATAGATGGCCAGGCCGGACCTGACCGGGACACATCGGGCCGTCCCCCTGCGCGTTTCGCGCCCTTCTACGTACGTTTAGTCGCTCGCGAGCCTTATCGCCTACTTTTTGTCGATCCCGGGGGGGGGACGTACTACTGTACGCGGGCAACCAGGGCTGTGTCTTTTTTAGAGCGTCGCGCACGTCCCTAGCACATGGCAGGTGTTACTCCCGAAGGTGGACGGCACGCACTCTGCCGTTGCCCGACCTGCAACAGAACACAGCCGTTTTTGGCGCAACAATCCCGGCCCGGCCCCCACCCCCCGGCCCCGACTCCACTTCCTTCCCTAACCCAAGGAAAATAGCCGAACGTGACACGAAGAATTATGGTACCCTAGAGAGTAGCGAGAAAAAGATCGCTGTCCTAGGAGATAGATGGTGGCCACAGGCGGCGAAACAGGATAATGTTGGCAAATTATTTCCACGAAATGTATGGAAACAACGTAATGATCGCCCAACTGTTGGAGGCGTCTCTGTTAGTAGCAGTAGGAACGGTGCCCCGTTTCGAGAGTGATGCGTGGTCAAGGGTCAAGTCACTAACGCAAGCAACAAATTAGTACGCCCCCCCCCCCCCACTTCCCCCCCCGTCCCCTCTCCAACCCGACGTGCTCCGTCCGGGCATTGTAGGGGTGCAAAGAGGGCGACTACGGCCATGCTCTTGGCATGAGACGCGTGCGACGATCGGGGTACTTTTTTTGGCCCAAACTTTTTATGGGTGACGAGGGTCCTCAGCTGACAAAAACTAGCCAATAATTTTCTTCGTTGTTGTGTACCTAAGCGACGGGTCGATTCATGGGGGGTGTCAGCCCTGATAGTGGTGTCATTTTTTTTTTTTTCTGTTCGGGTGAGGTGTTTGGGCGGGGGAAATAAATACCTCCTTCAACGAGGAGCGTCAGAGGAAACCTCAAAAAGGTGTCACCATCAACGTTTACCCGTCGTTGAACACATACACCCCCGACGAGTAGAGACTGGCTACCTCCCCCCGTGTTCACTGTCCTGCTGCAGGCCACTCGAGCGAGAGTGCCCCCTTGCGCCTTACTCAAACCTGAACTTTGGAAAACAGCTTCTTCGACGGAGCGTATTTGAACAAATCCCGTGTCGGTGCCTATCGTGAAGCCAAAAGGCGAAAAAAAGGCTGCAAAGAAATAGGGCAGTGGATCGGTCAAGGGGGGCTCCGAGCGGCAGAAAGAAATGGACGGAAAAAAAGTTACCCCCCCCCTGCGCTCGCACCGGTCCCCGCCCTACCCCTAACTATCTCCTTCCCTGTGTACCCCCACCGCTGCCTCCTTTCCCGAAATTCGCGTCGAGGTCAGGTTATTCCCGAGGACACGGAGGTGAACCGGTTTCAGCTACCTCGGGGCGTCCGAAGATATGCGGACCTCGGTTGCCCAGCGTGCACGATCAGCTGACCGCCGCTGTCGTGGCACCATCGCGGTGTCACACACGTTGCTGTCGTTTCTGCCGTGGTTCTTGTTGTCACCGCTGCTGTTGCTCTGCTGCCATCATTGCCGTTAAGTAGCTGCTGTCGTTGATGTTGGTGATGTTGTTGGTGGTGTTGTTGTTTTGCCCCCCTGCGTGGCTTTTTTGTTCCCTTTCGGGGAGGGTGGTAATGGTGGTGTCGTGGCGTTGGCGGGGGCAGCGGCGCAGCCGTGGCGGCGGTAGTGGTAGGTGTGGTGGCGGCGAGGGTAGGTGGTGGTGGTAACGGTGGTAGCGGCGGCGGCGGCGGCGCGGCGGTGTCACATAGCGTCTTTGCATTTTAAGTGGTGCTACGCTAGGAGATACCAGGTACGTACTTGCTCCGGGAAAGCGGAAATGGGCACAACCATTAACGTCACTATATTATATAAATCTACGTAGGCGGTCTGCACCTCGCGTTTTGTGTTTTTGTTACGTGGGTTGAAACATTTTTCGTCCGCGGCGTTCCTTTCTTGCATTCCTCGTTTCCTCTCTGCCTGAACCCCTCCCTGCTCCTCCTTTTAATCCCCTTTCCGCGCGAAGGTTTCATGGCATTTGCGTCCATGCTCGAGTCTGTGACCATAGCAGTACGATAGACGCGGGCCGGGTCTCCGGTCCCCGGACCGGCCCACTGTTTGTTCATTGCCTAACCTCGGCAGTCTTGGCGAGTAAAAATTGGCACTCGAATTGACGACGTTTTCGTAGGGGCGGATATATTTCTTGATCGGCATTGCGCAATGCATGTTACGGGCGAGAGGGAGGGAGGGGGGGAAGGTGAGGGGGGGGGGGGGTACTCAGTTGTTGCTTGCCTTAGTCATTTGACCATTGACCACGCACCTCCTTCGAGGCGGGAGGGGGCGAAGGGGGCTAAAAAATACATAACAGGTAGGGGGAGGCACCCGGTATGGAGCCTAGACAGGAAGGAAGAAGGGGTGAGGGGGTTGCGGTATTCTCGCCGTTTTTCAAGGGGCGGTTGGCGAGGGGTGGATCAACATGGTAGGCACACAGTAGTCTGAGAGGCACCCGATATGGCCTTGTCAGGTAGGGGGGAGGGGGGTTTCCTGTATTTTTGGCGTTTTCCAGGGAGGGGAGGGGAGCGGGGGGGCGGCGTTGGGTCACTGTGTGAAGGAATAATATGGCGGGCACGGGGGCGTGCTTCGCCGTCCTCGTCCGGGTAGTGCTTGCCCTTTTCCAGGCGTTCCTTGCCGTGTGGCGTGTTTGGTACCATCCGGTACTATTGCCACCGGAGCCGGCATGCGTGCAGGCTACCCACATAGGTCGCCGCCTCGTCGGTTTTTCAGTCTATATGCCTTGTTTTCGTCGTTTCGGATGACATCCTCCGTAACTTGTATGTATGTACTAACCGTACAACAGCAATGGGCAACTCATGTTGCTTGTTGTGTGGGCTTGTTGTGTGCGCGAGAAATGCTTTGGTGATGGCGTTTACAGCATTTTCATGTTTTTTAAAAGTGACAATCGGCTCTCGTTGTGGTGTTTTGCGGTGTTAAGCAATTAGCTTTACGGCGGTAGTGTACAGTAGTACATCTGGTTCCGTTGCACGATATTTGTATGAGATGAGAAACAAACCTGGAAGTGTGAAAACAAATGAGATTGGCCACACAAAATGTCTTTCGAGTAAGAAGTCTGAGAACGAAGTAACCTTCTGTCCCGCCGCCTCCCTGCTTTGCGCGCGCCGAAAGCTGGTGCGACAATGGCCTCTCCCGTCTTGACCACGCTGCTGGTGCGAAAATAAGGCACCATCCCTACAGGGCAGACGCATGCTTCAGTAGTACGGGTGCACCTGCAATTTTCTGAAACTCCGAGGAGCTCTATCTACATCACCCCCCCCCCAAAACAAAAAAGTTAATAATAAAAAAAACGCACACACACGTAGATCGATGAGCGATCCCATGGCCTTAAGGTAGGTATGTATGTAACAAAAACTATTATAAGAACAAACGACGTTGGGTAGCTTCCTCAGTTGGGAAACCCCGCCGTCAGTCATACCTGGTTCGAGAGTGCATAGTTTTGCCCAAAAGTGCTCGTAGGTACTCCCCCATCATCGAACGCGACCATGAGGACATACATGTGTATATACCAGGTACATCACCTCTCGTTCGGTTTACTTGCTCCAGGCGTTCGTCGTATCCTTCGCCGATAAGCGAAACGCTTACCGCCCAGATGTCGCGTCGCCATCTTGGTTGGTGTCGATCCGTTGCTCACACCTCGGACAAATTGTCGACTCCTTCTCGATGATTTGTCAGGGCGGATATTTGGTCTCGAAAAAGGATAGTGGGGTGCCGGGTTTTTGTGCTTCGAGTTTGTTGAAGCGAAGGCAGTCATGTAACCCTATAATTGCGCAATAATCGGATATCGCTTTCGTGGTTAAGCAATGCGCGTCAGCGCAGAAAACCTTTTACCTGCTACCAGGTACGTATCATATGTTCCAGGTAGAAGTTGAAAACGACAGCATTAAAAAGTCTTATTAAAGCAACAGCAACGGGGGAAAAAGCGGTTCTGGCATGTTTGACGAAACGTGCTGTTTCGCCCATTAAATAACGCTTCTTGCGTGCTGTTGTTTATAGAACTACTTGCAGATATCTTTCTCCTGAGCGTGCTAGTTTGGTACATCCCTGGCATCTCAGAACTCCCACTTGGAAACCACCTCCTACTATTGTTATTACTTGCCGGCGAGAGCCTCTTTTCCTTCGATGGTTTTGTGTGCGTGTGTGTGTACCGGAGCACGGCACCACGGGCGAGCCCGGCGCCGTCGCGGGTGTCAGCGGGCGCTGACGGGTAGAGGGGGGGGGGGGTGAAGGAGCGCGGTCGCCGTTTTTTGTGGCTAGGCGTCGCGTGTGTATCGAGACATCGAAACGCGAGGGAAGCATGTGAATAATGAGACCTGTCTGGGCTCCTGGTGTGGGGTTGGATAAAATATGTACCAGTCTATAAGGATCGTTTTGGTGTGCAAAATAAAACTCAAGCGGTTCATATTTTTGCGACCAAGCTGGATTTCACAGAGAGAGCATTGGAGTCTGATCACCAACATTGCCGAGCTGGCCAACGAGGGCCACGGTGAGCACCGGGTTTCACGCGAGGCGCGCGACGGGGCGCACTGTGGCAGAGAGGGAGGAAAGCTTCGCCCTGGCCGAATCGGTGCCGAGGCGGTGGCCAGAGCGGCGGGCAGCGTACGACGCTGAGAGGTCTCCTGTTCGATTTTTTTTTTACCATCACAAGGTGTTCCAATGAGGCGGGAAATAATTACATCAGAGAGGACAGGGAGTATTTTTTTTTCCTTCTGAAATTTCCGTTTTCATTTTGTTCATTGTTAGTGCGGTGCTGTGCCGTGCTGTGCTTTCTCTTGCGTACATAGCAAGTATCAAAATAAGAAAATAAGTACCAGGTACCTACGTACGTACATGCATGCGGCGCTAGGGTATTTTTCTCGGATAGAGCATGGGGCTCTTGGCATTTGCAAGTCGCCTGTTTGCACCAAATTGCCTAGACTATCTGTTCCGGTCCATTATTCCTCGTGAGCGAGCGGGACAACCCGCTGCGCGAAGCGACTTGTACATTCATACATATCCCAGCATTTGTAACAGGCCGGGTAAACGCCTCTCCTCGTTCAGCTGCGCAGGCACCCTGCGTTTAGTGCCGCGCCTGGCGTTTGCCTCATTGCCTAACGAACTGAAGAGAGTAAGAACGTCCTCTTGCACAAAAAGCACGATGCATACGTTCTCCTTTTTCTTTTTACATGCTACCGAGTTTCAGCATTGGGCCTCGACTCCCGAATGACTTCCTACAGCACCATTATTAACAATAGTCTAGACTCCTCTCTGGAACAGCCTTTCGGCGTAGGGCTTACGGCTCATCATGGTCCCCGGTAAAAGGCAGCGCTGTGCAATACGGAAATACATACCATAGCGCACACGCGTCCTACCGACGGAGATACTACCTACCGCGGACGCCAAGATCATTCGAAAAAGAGGACCTACTCCGACTTCACGAATATACCATCAACAGAGAACGAGATTTATCGAGCAATGTACAAGTACGGTTGGTTTCGGCGACGTCATCTACAGAAAAATACAACCCAAACAGAAGCAGACGACACCTTGGGTGGCGTTACGTATCATCTGGGGACTTTCTACCAGATAGAACGCCTCCGAATTGAGTGTTTGACTATTCAAAAAACCATACGCAAAATCCCTTTCTCTCTACGCACTACCAATGATAGGTATTCCAGAATGTCACCACAAGCCTTCACTCCCGCCTGGCCCACCAATGACCGCGACAACAACAACGTCGCGAGGCTATTTTCCTCTACTCCTGTGGTTCGTCGGAATCGTATAGAGCATGCGGCGTATTGTGAACCAATCAGCGGGGATTGGTCAAGACTTATCGCACACAGCGATACTGCGGTGTCGGAAATATTCAGATTCAGAAAATTCCAGAACAGCAGCGGTGGGACCACAACACAGGAAGTGAGAACAAGGCAGATGCGTACGGAATCCCACGAGAGCACTACACCAACAAGCAGCAATGTACAACACTTGAATCGTTCCGGAGGCGCGAAACAGTGCAACTCCACACCCACCAACCACCACCGTGACGCCCTTCAGAACAAAACACACCACAACTCCCCACAAAAAAACAAAAAAGAAAACATAAAACTAAAAAAAACTACACATAAATCGATCGATTCAACCCTCAACCCCACCAGTTAATCGGACCACCTCCCCCACCCCCGAATCCGCCACGCCCCCCCACCCCCGCCGCCGCCCCTGCTGCCGCCCATCGCCAGCCCGGCCATCCTCTCCCGCCTCCTCCTCCACCTCCACCTCGAACTGCGTCTCGCCGCCGTCCTCACCTCTGTCATCCCCACCTTCTTCCCCCACGCCCACCTCGAAGCTATCTCCTTTCACCCCATCCGTCGCCCACGCCTGCAACGCCTCCAGAGACGCCTGGTCGACGGCTCGTGGCATCGTCGTCGTCACCGACGGCTTTGCTTCACCGGGCCCAGCCGTCGCGACCCCCCCCCGGCCACCCGGCCCTCGAACGTTCCGAAGGCGTTGGAACCCTCCCCTGACAGGGTTCTTCACGCCGCCACCGCCACCGCCACCGCCACCTTGTCCCCAGCTACTGACCACGTCTTCCCCTCGGCCCACGCCTGCAGCGGCCACTCCCCGTCTTCCCGGCGCCTTGTTGTTTGAAGAACTCCTGTCGATCTGGCCCTGGCCGCCGCCTAGGAGCGTCCTGGTGGTCTCCTCAGCGGTGGCCGCGGCTCGACGGCTGCCGGACTGCCAGCCGTAAAAGTCGTCGGCGAGCAGCTGCACCAGGGTAATATAGAGCGCAGTTGGAGCGAAGCATTTGGGAAGGGAGGGAAGGGGAGGGGGGTGTGGGGGGGGGGCTGATGTTCGTCCATGTGTCGAGCGCTATATTGTACCCTCTCGGTGACCGTTCGTTTCTCATTCGCGATGTAATCTTCTGAAACAAAGCGTCTCCGTAGGAACAGCGGGGTCCCGCCCACCTGTTGGGGTCGCCACGGTTTAACGTGTCGGACAGATCGTCTACAGATAGATCATCTAGGTCCTAACCTGCGGTCTTTAGACGTTGTGCAGGAACTGTACACTACAGATCCAAAGCAGGAAACATGCCCAAGGTCATGCAGATTATACGATTCCCCACCCCGCAACATGTGCTGCTGTAGATCGACCAGACCAGGGAATATGTGTCCCCTTAAAAAATCTGTATCATGAAGTGGGAACACACGATCTGTCTGGCGTGTACACCTATTAGAGTCGCCACGGGTTCGATGAACAAGGATCACGTGCTAAGGGTGTGCGGAAAACCCTGCCGACGCAACACACTGCGATGCAAATACAACCTCAACCCTAAGCCCCCTTATAGCCGACGCACGCCATTCCAACAGGACTGCGCCAAACGGTGACACACAGAACACGCCGGCGAGTGGGCGCCACACCCGTCTACCGCGTATCCGGCGACCGACGAACCGCAGCCTCAAAACACCCCTCTCCCACCAACGACCACAACACCTCCTCCCCTCCTCTTCAAAAACGCCGGCTGCTCACCTCCAAAAACCTCGGGAGGACGTAACGCACGATGGTCGACAGGACTTTCCCCAGCAGGGCGCGCACGAGTCGCCACGGCAGCACCGTGTTGTACGGCGGCGGCAGCAGCACCTGGACCTTGACTTCGGTCTCACAAAACACCGTCGCCGGTTCATCCTTCCCCGAGCCCGCCTCCCCCACCCCCCTGAACCCTCCCACCGCCGCGCGCGCCCGCGCCCCTCCCCTCTCCCCTCCTTGCGCTACCGCCCCGCCCATCGCTACCCCCGCTATCGCAGTGCTAGCCACGCTCTCCGTCGACTTCGACCCACCGTCACCACTACCACCACCACCACCACCACCACCACCACCACCGACGCCTGCCACCGCCCCTGCCGCTGCCGCCGTTGCGTCTAGTGCGGACGGCGAGGGCGATTTCTTCGGCACCGGCCGCGGGCGGCGGACAAGTTCTCCCTTCCATGCCCCTCTCCCCCTGAGCCGTGGTGCCATCGAGGCGTCGCCGTCCGACCACCTGAGGCGAGCATCGAAGCCAACCCGGAAATATTCCGTCTTGCTCGACGCCGCCGCCGGCCAAGGGTCGGTGTTCGCTGACGTTAGGAGGGTGGGAGAGCAGGAGGGAGAGGGCGCGCAGTAGTTTGGTGGGCAGAGTGTGACGGGCGGGCAAGCAGGGGGTCGTGTGTTGAGGCAAAAAAGCTGCGGTAGTTGCAGGCAGCGTTGGGGGCGGTGCAACCGGGCCACAGCCTAACGTCGTGTGCCGTTTTGTGTTGTGTGTGTGTGTGTGTGTGGGGGGGGGGGGGGGGTCCGGGACAGCGTCGCAGTCCGGGCGGGGGGCGCGAGAGGATTGCGGTGGCGTCGGCGGGTCTGGCCCACCGGCCAGACACCAATATATTGTGGAAAATACGGTACCAACGGGTAGATAGAAAATCGTGGTTCACAAGAACGCTCCCAAAAGTCGCAGACAAATCCGACGCGAGCCCCCCCCCCCCCCCCCCCCCCCCCCCCCCCCCCCCCCCCCCCCCCCCCCCCCCCCCCCCCCCCCCCCCCCCCCCCCCCCCCCCCCCCCCCCCCCCTCTCGCTTCCCTTGTCGCTGAAATAACCATTTAAGCGCGCAAAGAGCTCTCCCGGGACAACCAAAAAACAAAAACGAACCGACATCGTCGAACAATCACAAACAATAAGCCGGGAGGGACTCGTACCACGATCCCGTTCCTTGTGACAGTATTTCCCCTCCGACCAAACCAAACAAAGCAATACAAAAAAAACGCATACAGTCAACAAAAAAAAGAAAAAAAAAGGCTTTAACCGTCGCAACAAAACAACTCCTACCCTTAGTCGTTGCAACAAAACAAAAAATACGCTTTCGTCATCGCAACAAAAACATCACAAGCAGGCACACACTCACATTCCTCGCCGGGCTTGCCGATGTTGCCGTAGAGTGTTGAGCGCGTCGATCGGAAAACAACGGCCTGGGCCTTGGGGTCCAGCTCCACCTCAACCTCCATGGTTGGCGTGAAGTCCAGACCGACCAAGTCCTTCAAGGGTATCTGTGGCATTTGAGAGGCGGAGAGGTGAGGCAGATGCGGTGGGAGTGGTCGGGGTGCGGGGCGGGAGCGCGCCCGATACTCGCGCGCTTAGGTGAGCTGCAGAAGACAGCACCGAGCGGACGCACACAGCAAGAGATGGCGGAGGCGCGCGCCAGCAGCAGCAGCAGCAGCAGCAGTGGCAACAACAGCAGCAATGGCGACAACATTAACAACAGCAACACCGCCGGCACCACCACCAAGGCAAACACCACCCACCACCACCACCACCATCACCATCACCACCACCTCCATCAGCGACAACAACAGTTCCGAAATAAATGCAAAAGGGTGGCTGGCTCTTGACGTTACCCCCTCCAACGTCCTCTAACCTGGAAGCGGAAGGCCGTGTCGGAGACGCGCCGTATGATGCTGCTGTCGAGCAGGCTGTACTCCACCACCGGCAGGGTCATGTACTCCTCCAGCTTCGAGAAAGGCCCATCAACGACGACGGCAACGGAGGAGGCGGTCTTGGCCCGGAGGAGGCGGTTCGCGCTGCTTTTTCTTCAGGAACGGCGGACCGACACGACGCGAAACATATCACACAAACTATGAAACACAAAACAACAACAACAACAAGAAACGAAAAACAGAGAACACGGCGTCTTCATTTTTGTTTCGTATTTCGTCCTTTCGTGCGATTGACACACGCAAACGTTGCCGGAAGGCAAAGATAACATAGTGGGGTACGCCCTCTAAGACCATCCGTCCTACAAGCATTCCAAACCTTTCCGGAGATAAGGCTATTAGTAGGCAAATCGACTTGCTACGAGAAGACACTGGTTGGAAAAAGTATGGTCAAAAAACAAAAGATGATACCATACTTAGAGATAAGACGCGCTTATTGGTTTGTCACGGGATGGTATCAAAATGGGTGTCCCACTGTAATGATGATAACACGTATGTATACACAATGACCAGGAACGCAATAAAAAAGAAAATACAAAGACAAAAAAATACAAGGAAAAACAGAAACTAGGCAAAATAAAAAGACAATTTGCCAATCATAGCGCAAGCAAAACAAAAAACAAGAAACAGAAAAAACGAAGTAATACATACAAAAAACAGAAAACAAAACTAGCACATGAGTAAACGATATAAACAACGGCACAACAAAGTACAACTAAAAAAACAAAAACATACAAGCAAACAAAGTCAGCGCGACGGCAAGGGGCGCGAGAACGGCACAAACGTCGCGGCGAGCGAACGGTCGGGATAGATGCATACTGATGGTGATACCTCAACCGCGCCCACCACGCCGCCGAGTATCATACGAAACCCCGATATCCCCACTCCTCATTGCCACGCTCTACTGGTAGTCTTTCGACGCTTGGGGAACTGCGGGCAAGGTATGGCGAGAGCTCTACTGTACAAGCGGCACAGACCCGAAGCTTTTCGGAGTCTCGCGTGTCGCTGCGTTGTTCCATCGCTCCTGCCTGCATGCTCGCCTGTTTGGGGCACAAGGACTGTAGTGACGTTCGTAACACCTAGACTCACCTACAGCAGTAGAAGCTGGATCGACGATGAGGCCGTGCAAAGCTTCTTAAGGACGAAGCAAGGCGAAACGTAACGTAAAGTCGCTCAACAACGGAACCTCCTTTGAAACTTGGAACCCGAGGCCGTGAGGAGAACAACAGCAGACAGTACCCGTATGAGAGAGCAGTACCATGCGCCATTACCATACCTCCCTCGCTTCTGCCCCATCCCTCCCAGCGAGAGGCCGCCGTCGGCCCCCAGTGACAGAGAGTCCGCGTTCGCTGGCCAGTACGATCCCTTGCCTCCGCCTTCCCCTTCCCCTCTCCCCTCTTCCTCCTCCTCCCCGTCTTGCTCGTCCTCTTCTTCCTCCCCCTCGTCCTCCTCGCCACCGCCGCCACCGTTGCTTGTCTGGCCCAGCTTGGACGTGAAGTGCTTGCCAAAAGAATTGTCTGGGACAAGCAGTGCGCGGACGGGCGAGAGGATGGAGGGCAACCCGGGAATTCGGGGATCGGGGGGGGGGGGGGGTGTACTCATTACCATGTATGGCCGTAGGCGTATGATCATTGACCGCTCGCATCCCTACATTGCCGGGACGGAGCACGTCGGGTTTTTACCGACCAGGCAGACATTGCTTGTACCAAGCGCGAAGCGCCGTGAGGTGTTAGCGGGGGGGTACTCGTTACCATGCATGGCCGTAGTCGTATGACCATAGTGGGGGGGTGGGGGGGTGCTTGATATCAAATGCACGGCCGTAGTCGTATCGTATGGCCATAGATCCTCGCATCCCTACAATGCCGGGACGGAGCACGTCCGGTTTTCATCGACAAAGGCAGACATCGCTTGCACCAAGCGCGAAGCGCCGTGAGGTATTCGGCGAGTCGCATGAAGGGTGAGCTGCATCAAACTGAAAATCGCTTGTGAGGCGGCGTGGAAGATAGATGACGGTGTCAATGAGTCGGTTTATTTTCCGGTGTGGCCACTTCCACAGACAGCAATGGGGGTACGACGTAACTGCCTCGTGGATGCCTTACCATAAACACTACGCGATGCGATCATTCTCTTGTGAGTAGTAAAGATTGTCCACGCCGCACAAATGATCTCACTCGATCGCCAGCGGCGGCCGACCGCCTAAAACAAAAACGGTACCCTGGTTGTCTATAGCTCATGTAGTTTGCGGCATGTTTTACACTGTCGTTGCCAACCGACGCCAACCCAATCTATACATAATGCATACTGTAGTTCGGGGGAGGGTTAAATTGGATACCAGGTATCCTTTTTTTAGCGACCAACCATTTTGTTTATAACGTAATATACGTACCAGGTGTGAGATTTCTGGGCAGGCAGGATATGTTTAATTGATGGCACAAAACAAAATCTACCATCTACCAGTATCTATCTATCTACAGCAGTATCTATCTATCTGTGGGCGCGGCCAGTTTTGACGTTGATCGACACGATTCAATGCAGACGGTGCCGATCGAGATGACACAGAGTATCGTACGAAGCGTATAAATAGGGCGCACGTACATACCTGGTAGTTACTACTGGCGGCACAGGATCAAACCGGCCCGTTTTGGGCGAGAAAGCTGCGATTGAGTGCTCGGTTTGGGGGGCTTCTTGTGATGGGAACGCCAGCTGTGTGCAACTACTGGTAAGAATTGTCTCGCTGTCGAAAGGACCCCTGCGATTCTTGTGCAGTTATCGAAACGCCCAGAAGAGCCAATGACAACAAACCTTGCCCCGAAACCCACAAGCCACGTCAACGTCATGATAAATATTTCGCAGGCTTGTCCATGCTACTCTTTGTTGCACGGCCCTCTCGCGCGCTCATCTAGTGAGGCCTGTGGCTTCTCTCATATGTATACGTATGTCAATTTTTCGTATTTTAGTCAACTTTTCTCTTCGTACGAGCACTTTCCGGCAACACAATAAGTACTCGGACACGGGAAGCCCGGCCGGACACATTGGTCGAGGTCTCGGCGCGATCCGTGCACTCTGGAGCGCGTGGCGGGTGCTCAAAGTTTTTTTTTCCGGGCGGGAGTGGATAAGGCGATTTCCCTGGTTTCAGTACGAGAGACCTTATTTTGTACGTACGTACCTCTGGAATGTCATATTTTTGGTCTTTCATGTACCGTACCATTTTTTTGCGTCTGAACACAACACACAACACAGACAACAGACAATTCAATACAGCAGCAGATCAGAGAGCGTGGTTAACCCCAACTGCATACCAGGTACAACACTACAACCCTGCTGTCCAGCAGCAGCAGCAGCACGGTGGGCAGGCACGGGCACGTGTGGCAGGTCTACATGCGCGTAGGTCTCCGCTGTATTGCTGAGGCTAGCTGCTTTTTTCTGACCCTGAGATCGATCATCCCGCAACAACACACCTCTCTCTCTGACGCTGTGCGCGGTCGTGCGATCGTACATGTTGAGGCTGTTGCACACAGCAGCGCGACTACGGCAACAGACATCAACACCAGCAGCGCAGAGAGCGTGCTGACTGCCAGCTAAAACTACAGCATCAACAGTCGGCAACACCATGCACGTGTGGTTGAGCCGCGCTGTACGGTGGATGGTAAATCAGAGCCTGTCTGTGCTTCGTGTGTACCGTGGTAACAGATGTCAGGAGAGAAACTTTTTAGCCCATGACGGAAAGCAACTTTGCCTTGACATGCCTCGACTGACACCAAAATACTTCTAGATAGGTTTTAGTATAGAAGACTCCGCCCTACACCCTTGACAGTTGACGTTTTGCCTTGGTTGACATGTCTCCTGACATTTTTGGTGTGTGACGGCGTCACGGCACAAATTGATTTCTACTGCTGCCGGCGTGCTCTTCTTCTGCTTGCTATAGATAGACTGCGGCAGAGCAGCACAGCACCAGTGAAGCAGTGGTGCGATGCTCGCAGCAGCGGAGAGGCCAGCAGTCAGCAAGTATGTGCCTACGATTACCTGTTGCTCGTTGCTGTTGTCATGTTGGCCGCTACGCACCAGGCACAGCTACTTGCTTGGCTTGCTACAAGCATTTTTTCAATATTTTTTTCTTGGCACGGAAGAAGTGGGACCGATTCCCCCCCCCCCTGTGTTCTCATATCACCAGGCAAATAACATGTCGTGTACCAGGTACACTATTACGGGGGACCATGGTAAATAGGACCAAATATTATTTAGTGAAAGTAGGGAAATATAAAGGTTTTTGTGTATACCGTAAGGTCCTATACACTATGGTCTCCCGTAATACAGCGGCATAGCACGTCGTTCGCACAATTGCCATACGACGAAGCATTGACTACCGCTTACCCTGTTGTTGCTGCTGTACACTACCGGTTTTTCCTACAGGGAACACAAGCACTAGTAGTAGTATAGCAGTGTGATTATTACAGTCAACCGAAAGGGGTATAGTATGGGCAAGCCTGAGATTATTTTTGGGGCGCCATCTTGAAACAACCTTGAGCATAGGCTATACTTCGAAGTATAGGATTTAGTGTACAGTTGACCACTGTGCCGTTTTTCTTAACCCAACTTTCTTAGCGTTCTCCAACAAGTGAGCATTAAGTTCTTACTGGGCACTTCCTTATTGGCGGGCCTAAACTGTAGCAGTACCCGTCCTACCGGTACCCTCCTTTTTTACTATTAACACAGTAGGCCGTTTCCTATGCGGTTCGATTTTTGAGCTTCAGATTTTGACCCGATGGCATTTTCAGATATGAATTTGGCAAATCGAAAGGGTCTTCCTATGCGAAAGAATCAGATTTATCGTTCGAGCAAACGCCAAGACCAACTGCTGTTATTGTGGTTTGGCGCCGCGAAGAGACGCGCTGGGTGCGCTGCCCTGTGCGTAGGACCCAAGCGTCCGAGCCCGCGCTGACTACCTCTGGTCTGGCGGCGGAGAGACGTGGCGAGTGCGCTAGAGTCATCCTGTCTTGGTATTTTGAGTTTCATTTTGTGACTGACTGCTGATGTGCTACTGCTGTACAGCAGTGTAGTCTACGAGTACGTATCCACGGAGAGGCGCGTGCCGAGTGCGCTTCTCTTGATCTCTAGGCCCGAGCCCGCGCCAGCAGACTCTAGTCTGGTCACCGAGGGACGCGCCGTCCGCGCGTCGGGCGCGAAGCAACGTCGCTATACAGCTGTATCACCATCCAACTCATCGATCGTTCTGCTGCCGTTTGCTGTGGTGGATAACATCTTGAATTTAGAGAGCATGCCATTTTTCGATTTGAAAATCTGACGACCCAAGTCGTCGGATTTTGGAACCAAAATCCGACGACTTGGGTCACATCGGATTCTCAAATCGAAAAATGTCCGGTCGGATTTTGCATAATTGGACTGCATAAGCAGGGTCATTCATTTTTGAGATAAACAAATACAAATCTGAAGCTCGAAATCGAACCGCATAGGAAACAGCCTAACTACAAGCAATGATCCCACACTATTTCCACGAACAGCAGCAGCAGCAAAACAGCAGTTACTAGCAGTTCTGTCCTCAAAAATATGTGTGTTTATCATGATTTTCACATCAATAATAATGACGGGTGGGCATGAAGTTATTAATACAGCAGTAGTTCCAAATAGGTGTGCAGGTATTTAAAAAAAAATCATACGAGAATTATTTCGTTCTTGCGCCACTCCCCTAGGCACGTCCCGGAGGGGAACCTTGTACCAGGTATAGCAGGCGCTTCGGATAAACGCAGACCACGGAAAACACGAGCATCAAGTTGGTAAGTGGTGCACAAGTAATCTATCAGCGTTACACTTCGCAACCTTCACGTCGTTGCGCAACGGTCGGACCAATACCGCTTGCGCTACGACTACGGCTGTACTGCCGCTACTCTGCGACGTACCTGGTACGCTGCTGGGCGCTGTGTGAGTATATATTATGCTTTTCTTGCACTGCTGTGGAATAACATTGACACAGCAGTCAGCAGGGCGCATATAGCGTCCCCGGTGGCTTGGTAGGTGGTCCGCGAGCCTATCAAGATCAATTTCGTGAGTTCGAGTCTCACCGAGTGCATGCTCATAGGGACTTTTTCTTGCATAAAATTGATTAGCGGAAAGCGCGAGAGCCTGAGTTAGCTGTACATTCGATGAAAATCGACGAGCAGTGGGAATGCTGAACCCAATGCGCGATAAAAACTAAAGGCACGTACCGGGGGGGAGAAGAACGGGACGACACCTGTGACCACGGTTTGTCCAGAAGATCGTCGAGGGTAAAACCTCCTACGAGTTGGCTGGAAAGTAAAAGTGCAGATATATGCCACTTTGTCCGTAAGTATAATCATCGTTTGATTGTTTATATTTATACAAAACGTTCATTACATTTCCGAACAACTTCATACGAGTAACGAGTCCTCACTCTGTTCCAGAGTTCAACTTGAGGAACATTGGGTTCCGTGCTCACCGTCGGACACGCCTTTGCTGCCCACACCACCAAACATATCGCCAGCAGATAAAATATTTCCAAGCGCACGGTTGAGAGCCCTCGAGACTCTCGGACGGTCGTTGTCTGCCTTCATGCCTAAGCCCAAGCCTGGCCTTCCGGAGGTTGCGTCAGGTTCGCCGCCCGCCGAGCCCAGCATCAGACGAACCGACGATGCTCTATTGGACGGCTGGGCAACGCCTCGTCCTGTGCTCAGTAATGCTGGCCTCCCGCTGAAGGTGGTCAAGCGCACGTGCACCGCTTCGGGCGGTGCTGAGCTGGGATCGGCTGCGACGGAGTGGCGGTTGCATAGGGGGTGGGGGCCATCGGTGCACAGCAGCGGGGTTGGTGCAATGCAGAAACTGTGGACGGTCGACGGCACTACTGCTGTTGTAGCAGCTGCAGCCGCTGCAACAAGTGCGGCTTTTAAAGTCATGGCTGCTGTTCGGGGGAGGCCACGGAGATGTTTCACGTTGTTGTTGCACGCAGGGAGCTAGCTGGCACTGGCTTTCGCAGCACACTGCTGCTGTTCCCGCTCGCAACACGCAACAGCACCAGCACAGCACACAGAACACGAGGCTTTCCCGTCTTTGAACAGAAGCAAAAAGCCTCCACAAGCAACCTGGAACACCTCAAGTCAGCAAACAACAAACAATAAAATAAAAAATCTGTTCACCAAACAACTCTCATCAACTGGACTGCTATTCCTTCTCCTGCTCGGTGAGCCCATCCGCGACCGCCTATACGCTGCTGCTGTCAATCGAAGTGTTGCATGCCCATACCGTGTGCCACCGGTGTACTTCGTTCACGCTCCAGTTTCGAAGATGATTCTGCTCAAAGCTCGAACAGCTGCTGCTGTAGTCCTAGCCCTATCTTGCAGCGCCGGTTGGCTAAGTGACCGTGCTGCGTCCTTCATGCTTGTTGGGCGTGCTCCCGCAACCACCGCCGCCACCGCCACCGGCCCGACTGCACGTGCTCGGGCGCAGCAGGGATGTGCGACCACCGCTCTTCGCCCAAGCGTACATGCGCGGTCGGCGGCGGCGAGTGTCAGGTCAGGCTTCCAAGGCGGCGAAACCATATTGAATACGCGCAATCAAGGATATTCATTTTTCGAGTAATATAGAGCCGGCGTGGCCCTGGCCGGCCCGTATTTGCATTGCTCGTCGGCTAGTTTTCATGTTGCAGTTGGTATTAATAGTAGTATCGTAATACGTAACGTGCCGAAGTCGTGCTGTCATCCAGTCGATGTGCAACTTTTGCACACCTTTTGGACAGCGGACCATTGCTTCCTACTTCATGATCTAGATATTAAATACAAGGCGCTTCGCTCCGCGGGCGGCCTACGCCGCGCGCTACGCTCGCTCAGGAAGGAAACATCAAATTATGTGAAGCGGACAGAGGTCCACATGATTGAATATTGTTTTTTTTATGGCCCCTGTAGTGAGCTGCAAACTGGCGACTTGATAATGCCAAGCGTCCCGCCGCCATGCTTCAGGAGAAAACAGCTCGGACGCCACATATGCTTCGGGTCGCGGGCGGTTTTTCCGCTGCGCTCGCTCACACGTCGTACATACATACGTACATGCCCCAGGTAGAGGGTACTTATTTTCTTCTTTCGATATGCTCTGTGTCTGTCTACTCGTATGTACGTGAGATAAAGCACAGCACGGCACAGCAACACAGCAAAAACAATGAAAATGAAATGAAAAACCGAAATTTTCTAGAAGAAAAAAAATCCCCGTCCCCTTTCGTGTAATAATTTATTAACTGAGGCTGTTTCCTATGCGGTTGGATTTTTGAGCTTCAGATTTTGACCCGATGGCATTTTCAGATACGAGCTTGACAAATCGAAAGGGCCTTCCTATGCGGAAAAATCAGATTTATTGTGCGTGTAGAGATTCGAGCAAACCCCAAGACCAACTGCTGTTTTTGTGATTTGGCGCCGCGAAGAGACGCGCTGGGTGCACTGCCCTGCGCGTAGGACCCAAGCGTCCGAGCCCACGCTGAGTGCCTCTAGTCTGGTGGCGAAGAGGTGTGGCGAGTGCGCTAGAGACAACCTGTCTTGGTATTTGGTGTTGCATTTTGTGACTTGACTGCTGCTTTTTTTTTTTTTTTTTTTTCTTCATCACTTTTACTTCCCAGCCCACTCGTAGGAGGTTTTACCCTCGACGATCTTCTGGACAAGCCGTGGTCACAGGTGTCGTCCCTTCTCCCCCCCGGTACGTGCCTTTATTTTTTTGTCGCGCATAGGGTTCAGCATTCCCACTGCTCGTCGATTTTCATCGAATGTAGCCAACTTATGCTCTCGCACTTTCCGCTTATCAATTTTTTATGCAAGAAAAAGTCGCTATGAGCATGTACTCGGTGAGACTTGAACCCACGAAATTGATCTTGACAGGCACGCGGACCACCTACCAAGCTAGTACTGCTGTACTGCTGCTGTACAGCTGCGGTGTAGTCTACGAGTACGTATCCACGGAGAGGCGCGTGCGGAGTGCTCTTCTCTTGGTCTCTAGGCCCGAGCCCGCGCCAGCCGACTTGGGTCATCGGACACTCAAATCGAAAAATTTCTGGTCGGATTTTGCATAATCGGACTGCATAAGTAGGGTCATTCGATTTTGAGATCGAAAAATACAAATCTGAAGCTCGAAATCGAACCGCATAGGAAACGGCCTGAGTGGAATACCTTACACCAGTCAAAAAGAAAAAAAATCGAAAAATGAAAAAAATAAAAAATCGTACAGCAGAGCTTCTCTCAGCCTCGTACGCCGCCCGCTCCTCTCGCGACCATCTCCCCACCGATTCAGTCCGGGTAAAGCTTTCCTCCCTCTCTTCCGCAGTGAGCCCCGTCGCCCGCCTCGCGTGAAGCCCGGTGCTCACCGTGGACCTCGACGCAAGCTCGACAATGTTGGTGCTCATTCGGGGTACCTCCCTCTTGTGACTTTCAGCCCGGTCGCAAAAATAAGCACCGCTTGAATATTATCTTACAATCCCAACGACCCTTAAATACTCGTAGTATTCTATCAAAAATCACAAATGGAGGCCAGACAGAGCCTATTGATGCATCCCTCGTGTCTCGAGGCACACGCGACGCCTAGGCACGAAAGCGGCGACCGCGCTCCTTGCAACTCCCTCTCTACTCGCCAGCATCCGCTGACACCCGCGACGGTGCCGGGTTCGCCCCCGGGCTTGGAGTACACGCACGCACACGAAACGAAAGAAGAAAAAAGGAAAGAGGGACTGAAAGTACAACGAGAAATAAAATGGAGAAAACAAAGACTCGCTGGAACGGTCCGGCAAGTAATGAAAGGAGGCGATTCCCAAGTGGGAGCTCTGAGAGGCCAGGGATGTACCAACCGAGCACGCTCAGGGATAGAGATATCTATAAGTAGTTCTATTTCGAAGCGGATTTATTTCCGATCTTGTATGATCTACATACTGCTGTAGGTCACGTTGCCGGGTGGGACCCACATAGCCTGCGTCAGGTTGCAAGCACAGCAGTTGAGGCCCAATATTATATTAAGAAACACATCGGTAAGAAACTGAGGCTCGGCCTTTCACGAAAATATGGAACTCGGCGTTGGAAAAGTGGATCAAAGTGGCCGATAAGAGAGGAAATTACAGCCTGAGAAACAGAGGCGGTATGACATGACATGAAATGACATGGATGATCGACATCCACACAAAATAAGAAACGAAGTCCTGTTTGAAAACGCCGAATAAAATGAGAAACGTGGACCACAGCACTTTGTATAACGACCCAACATCCAACACACCCTGAACTCCTCCCGCAGTGTGCTGGTTCCTGTTTTCGTTCCTGTTTTTGATCATTTTGTGTTTTTAAAAAAATCAACCGGATAATGTCCAATCCCCTGCCGCCAAAGTCCCTCTAGAAATAAGAAATGCCCAGTTTAAGATATGGAGCGGTTGAGGAAAGCCCATACAAATAAGAAACGTCTGGTTAAGAAATATAGTACCTGCAAATGAGGCATTGGCCCTGAACGCCAAACTGACGAATCATAATAGCGGGCCTTGACTGTTGTAGGTGGTGAGATGTTGAGCAGTTGCACTATTTTCCTGAGAAATCGGCGCAAAGCACCACACAAGAAGTAGATGTGCAGCTTGCCGCCCATCCGTGTTCGCCCCCCGCACCTTTATTGACCGCAGGGCCTAATAAGTGCGGGGTCTACCAGCACTAGTTCACCAAAAGGCGAAAAAAGAAATATGGATCGGTTTCCGCTGCGGGCGAAAATATGTTTTGGTGCTTTTAAGTATTATTTTTGACAGTTTCCTGCTGAATTTCCTTTTGGCTCCCTTTTCTTCGGGAACAAGTTGAAACTTATGAAACGTTTTCATTTATGCGAGGATGAAACATGGCTTCAATGGCTCGCAAATATCGAGGAAGAGGTGGTTTCAATGATACGAATTATGGGCTAATGAGAAAAAACGCTTGAATGGGTAACTCCGTGATACTAATGCCTCGTGAATACACGGAAACCCTTGGTCCCCAATAATCCGGAGGGCACAGGGTACAGGGACATTTGCACGGCAGCACGTCGGCATGTTATCGTCGGAAAGAGAACGGCGTCTTTGCTCTGTAGAGGGCGATTTACCAGCTTCCCGACGAGGATCCCAACCTTCCTGCAATCACCAACGTTTGCTCAGGATGCCCCGCTCCACTTTGCGGCTAATGGAGCATATTTATTAATAGTACGCCAGACGCTGCTGACCATTTATGCTGCGGTAGCATCCGCAAAGGTTCGGGAGCCCGACGTTGCCAGTTCATGAGTGCGTGGAGCGAGCCTCTAGCAGGGGTGGTCTCGAGCGAATGAGACGCACATTTCGAGTATATTTACGCACATAATTTCATTTTTTTCGCCTCCTCCAAGGGCCCTTCGGGTCCCTCCGGGCCCCTCCGGGGGGCCTACGGGAGTCCTCCGGGGGGCGCACCTCGCCTCCTGCTCATGGTGCGCTTTGCGCACCATGGCCTCGCACCACACGCGGGAACCCTATTTACAACCCGGCCTGCATGATCTACTCACGTAGCACTTTCTGGGGTTGGATCTGTATCTGTGCAGATCGTGCACGAACCCAGAACGTCAGGTGAGGATGTAGGTGACTTACATGTGCGAGATCGCTCGGAGGTGTGGAGTTTTGGGGTTAGATGAGGCATCCCGCAGGAGGCTGACTCCCCATTGTGAGAAGGTAATTACCGAGGGCAAAAACGACCGAGTAAAACACTGCTGCTGCTTATCTGCTGTGTCGTACTCGCGGCGTGACAGTAGGCCAGTGGCGTGTCGGGGTGGTCTTTTGGTTTCCTTAAATTCCTTGCAAGTACCAGGTACAAGTACAGAGTAGGTATGTGTTCGTATATAACGTGGCACTGGCCGTCCCGCTATCAGTAGTTGAGAAGATGCCTAGCGACTACTGCCTAACGCTGTGTTACCACCCCTGTTTTCTTAAAAAAAAAAAAATTCAATGTGTTGTGTTGCCCTATTCCCTGGCAAGTCGATGGTACCCCACCCCCCCCGTACTCTACCATTCTGCGTCGACTGCGTCACCATATTGTTTTATTGGTGACTATTTGGGGTTTTTCCTTTTTTTGGGAGGGGTACGTTTGTTTTAGCCCCTCTCGGTGCGTCTGGTTCTGTGCTCTTTGTGCCTGTTGTGTCGTCCTTGACGCACCAGCCGGACATAGGACTGCTTGTTTTGTTTTGTTGTTAGCTCTTAGGACTGCTCGTTTTTGTTTGTTGTTAGCTCTTCGTCTCTGTACCCTCTTCTTGTCTTCTTGTCTGGTCTTCTTGTGACGTTTTCATTTTAGTCCACCAGCTGGACGTACCATGTGATATATCGTACCAGCAAATAATAACGTTCGGTCTTGTCCTCGGGACTCGGCCTGTTTGCTTCGTTTGTCTTTATGTTTCCTCTCTTATTATTTGTCCTTTCTTTCTTTCTTTGTTTCTTTCTGTTTTGTATTCTGTTCCTATTTGCATTTTTTTCTTTTACCTTTTCCTTGTTGTTTTCGGGTGTACATATAATACGATGGACATGTTCCTGATGTTGATTGGCTACAAGTGACACGGGACGGTATACCACAGCTCGTTAGCACCGCTTCCCTTACGTACTGGTACTGCCGTGCGCAATATTTCGTGCTTTGCTTTCTCCCATCGATATGCTTTCGGTTGCAGCCTGTTTTATGACACGGACACTGGGGGTGCTGGATGTCGACGGTAACAGTTGTTCATGTTTAATGTAAAAAAACACACACATATTATACGACGCCAGTACAAATCAGGAATCATCTACCAAGTATGATATCTCTTTTGTTTTTTTTTTCAAGGGTGATTAGCCGCTTGCCCGCAAGAACCTGAATAACAGCAGTACGACGGGTATCACATAATATTCATATGCATACCTACTTCAAAGTATAGCAATCTACCCCCCCGGGACCAATATTCTATGATCGTCAACAGGAGAACGTGGGAAATACTAGACTATCCATCTATACTATCCAATTATGGTCTGCGTCCGTTGTGGTAAACTAATCATGGCACGTTAAAATAACGTCTGTCGGATCGCCGGAGGTTGCGATGGCGCAGCAGCGCCGTGACCACGTTTGCGCTCAAAGAGTCTGTTTTTTTTTTTTCGAAGACCAACTGCACGGTGTCGAGAAATCTCCGACCATACATGCTCGCCTTGACGCTGGGCTGCGGAAGCACAAACGGCGGTTGTGTAACTGTTGTGTTGCGACTGATGCTGTCTAGTCCAGACGATATTTTTTTTCTTGCTGCCCAGCAAAAACATGTACCGCGCTGGTTGTATGCATGCCAGGTGTCCTACGCATTTGAAAACGCCACCGAGAATATTCCTCGTATTTGATCTTTGAGCCGTTTTTTTTACACGTGATTCCCCCCCTCGCGCTTCCGTCGGACCCATGCGTCTCCCCCGCCCCGCCTCAAACCCTCAACACACCCTTAACCCGCGCACCCCGCCAATCTTCTTTTGCCTCTCCCGCCGGCAACGTTTTCTTCGCCTGCACGAACGTCTCTTACGGGCTGTTGGTATTGATAGAACGATGGCATCTTCAGACGCCGCCGGTGCACCGGCCACGCCGCTCCCGGGAAACTGCCTGGTCATCGGTGGGAATCGTGGTCTGGGCCTCGAGATCGTGCGGCACCTCAAGGAGCGACAGAGCAACGTCATGGCCACGACGAGGAAGACCAACGAGGACCTTGAGGTGATGAGCCCCTCCTTCCCTGCGCTGACTGCGCAACATGCTGCTGGTACTATATTGTTGTGCTCACGTACATAAACCACCACCAGCAGCAGCAGCAGCAGCAACAGCAGTGTGTCCCATGGAGAGTTGCTGCCGCTGGGTGGGATGGGTACCTGCTATCTGGATTAAATATAATCTTTCATTTCAGAACTTAAACAAAATAAATATATTGTCTTTTCGTTCTTATTTTTTGGTCTTGCTCGTGTCGTTGTGTTCTCGTACCCGGTACGCTGGCATTTCACTTGCTTCACCCGTGAATTTGCGATGTTTTCGTTTGTTTTTAGCCTCCCTCTGTCTGTCTCACAGTCTGTAACCACATCATTAGTATATCTCTACGACAGGGAATCAGGACGGACACTGGGTGTATTGATGAAGCTGGGTAGAAAGGACGATTTAATGTGAAGACAAACACACACCGTGTACCATCTACCTGGTACCTTTTATCTCTCTGGACGGAAATATAAGAACCATTTGGACTCTGATATGAATATCAAACGGAGCTTATGTTCCTGGTCAGATTGGTATTGTATAATGCACGAACAACAATCAGTACTCGTATAATTAGGGCGTCTTTTGGGATACAACTGCGGTAGCAAGTGTCTCCATTCCTTCTCAATGTCTTCGTGTCTTTTTTTTTTTTTTTTTGTCTCGCCTCACGCGCTGTATCCAAACCACCGCCCCTGCGCAACGCGGCCGGCCGTGTCTCCAGTGCAGAGACAGGATCCCTTGGGCGCTTGCAGCTGCTGTTGCTGTCACGGCAATGAAACGATTGAAGAGGCCTATCGCCGCCGCCAGCTTGCCAAATTCTTCCCCTGCACGAGTCGGGCCAGGGGACCACACTTGTGGAGGGAAGATGCCCTCGAATGGAAGAACATTATAGCGGCCTTTTGCCTGCTCTTTAGTTCTTGTTGCTTTTCGTTGTTTATAGCCAGCTGTTTGCCCTGCGTGGAGCGATTGCTTACGACCTTCGAAAGTCAAGACTAAGGGCCGTTATTTTCGGATTTTTTTTCCCCCCCATGTTTTATGAAGCACGTTCCCACTTTTTTTTGTAATTTTTGTCTCTCCTGCGCCTTCTGTTGAACATCACACATTTAGAAATTATTTCACAGATATTGGAAATTATTCCACAAACTCTGGAAATTCTGGCTCTCCGATAATAACTGCCCTAAAAATCGTCTCATAGACAGAGCTATGATCAACCCTATGTATTACTACTGTATTACGGGGTCCATAGTTAATGGGACCAAATATTGTTAGTAAAAATAGGTAAATATATAGGTTTTATTGTATGTATACCATAGGTCCTATTGACTATGGACCCCCGTAATAGTACGAAGTTGTTACGATATACAACTGTAGTAGACCACACGCAATCATTGTGTGTTTTAACTCCTACTTGCCTGCACCCCACGAGTTTGGGTACATTCTGCCTGGGTTTAATAATATCATTTTTGGAAGTAGTAAACGGGTTGAAGCTCACAGTAGGAGTCAGTCGCCACATCGGTCCTATACAAACGTGCCCAACACCACGGGGTGGACCAAACCTAATTTTTTTTCGGCGGTCGGTCACCGCTGGCGATCGAGTTATAGTTCATTTGTGCGGGGTGGAGAACCTACACCCCGCAAGTTATAGTTCATTTGTGCGGGGTGGAGAACCTACACCCCGCACAAAAGGAAGGATCGTATCACGTGGTGTCTATGGTAAGGCACCCCCGAGGCAGTTCCATAGCACCCCCATTGCTGTCACTGGAAGTGGCCACATCGGAAAATATTACTAACTCTTCGAAGCTGTCATCCGTATGCAATGAAGTCCGCCTTACAAGCGGTTCTTAGTAGTGATAAGATGCAGCTCACCCTTCATGCGACTCGCCGGACACTCACGGCGCTTCACGCTTGACGCAAGCAAAATGTCTGCCTGGTCGGTGAAAACCCGGCGTGCTCTGCCCCGGCGTGCTCTGCCCCGGCACTACAGGGATGGGAGGGTCTATGGCCTAACGATACGACTACTGCCATGCGTGACATCGAGTACATCCCCCCCCTCCCCGTCTGAGCGGCAGGATCTAGGGGACGTATTGGGTGACGGATCTCCGAATACGTCGTGCCCTTCTACCCAACATTTGATCCGCTTTTTGGAGGCCTGGGAGATACAGTACATGTTCTTTGGGAAGATCGTGGAAGTGCTTGTGTAGGAGAAGCGACCGAAGTGAGACGGGAGCCCGTTCCCTGCCGACGACGCGCAATGTAACGATGTCGCCTTCCAGGGATATAACTATTACGGGGGACCATAGTAAATAGGACCAAATGTTGTTAGTAAAAATAGGGAAATGTACGGGTTTTTACGTACAACATAGGTCCTATTTACTATGGCCCCCCGTAATAGGCACCTGGGGCGTGATGCAGCGCACCACGAGGTGCAGCCCCCCGTAGGGCCCCCTGGAAGAAAAAAATGGACATACATGCGCGAATTTACTCAACATGTGCGTCTCTTGTATTCTGCGCACTCCGGAATACTGGGAAAAGGGTTTCCGTGTGTACAAGAGGCGTTAATATCACGGGGTTACTTATTTAAGCGTATTTCCTCATTAAAATCATGGAGCAACCAAACACCGTTTCCTCTATATATGTGCGAGTTTTGGAAGGCTTGTTTCATCCTCGCGCAGAGGAAAACGTGATACGTTTAGTCTATTTATTAAAGAAGGAAAACCACACATTATTTCGGAATGAAAATTTCGAATGCGCCTGCCAGCGAAAACAACACCCAATAATGTTTCGCCTACCAGGCATGGCGAAAACAGGTCCTTTTTCGTTTTCTCGCCTTCGACGAAATTAGACCCGCACATGCCCGTGTTGTTCTGGTGCGCTGAGCGGAATTCTGAGGGAAAAATGGTGCGCCAGAGCTGCATTTTGCCACCTAATTAAAAAATATCCCTGTGCCCTATTACACTAAGCTACATCCCTAATGCTATCTCTACAGTACACTGGTTGAATGAAAAGCCAAACACAATTGGCAGAGGCAGGGTTAAGGTTTAACCTTATATCAGTGGCTGGCACCCTCTGACCGACGTCCATCATTAAACTGACCGTAAGTACATACCATCCGTGTGATCGCTTCAAGGCTTGAGGCATGATTTCAAGGCATTATCTCTTAGACCCCTACACGACAATATTGACCTTTGGCCCACGATCCCTTCTGCGCTTTGCGCCTCGGGCACTACCTCTAAGACAGGCAGACTATCACCGTGTGTATTCCACGGCGCAGGCTGTGGACTCCGTATTGTAGATAATCTCCAAAGCTTGCCCTCGCAGACTTCGCGCTAGATTGCGTGATCCAGCTTTTGGGCCGTGTGGGAGGACATGTCAGAGGTTTACATTGTTCCCGGCAATTCACGGTGCAGTCTGTTTATTGTCATGCACTGACGATTACCTGTGGAAGGCAAGAGGTCAGCGATTTTTAAAAAAAGTGTGTAGTTGTTGCGGCAACTCCTGGTATTCGGTCTTCGCCGACTCGGGGCTCATGACCTGTAGCTGGAGCCCTTGATGGGCCCGTTTACGGAGCTCGCGTTTGTGTCCCACGCACGCTGCGGCGACTTTTGGCAGCACCAGGAGAAGCAACCCTCGTCATGTCGATGGTGTGCAGTCTGTGATCTCCCCTTGTCGTGGACTGTATCTCCCGGTCGCCGCCGGGCGGTCGCCGCTAGGAGCCTGATCCATCTTACGGCCCTTGTTAGTACGCGCGTTTTCCCTTCGACCGGGCCTATGTGCGTTGATCGCTCATGTTTGGCCCGTAACCCTCCCTCCAATAAGTTAACAAGACTACAAAGAGTGCTCTTTGGAGGGAACGATCCTGTTTGCCTTGACCTATAGTCTTTCCGCCGACACTGCAGCTGTAGTAGTAGCCCAGGAAAAAACGGGTTCCTCTTTGGAGAGAACGATCCTGCTCCCTAAAAGCATCCAAACATGAAGCAGTATATAAGCATAGTCAAGCCGTTGTGGTGTGTTTTGAGCCCGCTACATACGAGTTCAAGACGATAGTGATTCATGAAGAGATGCGCCGAAAAAATCCCGCTAGCGCCGGCACAATTGGCGAGAGTATATACCGTTTGCACGCTGCTCTCCCTAACACCAACCTGACGTGATACCAGCGGCAGGCACGTTAGCATGCAGCGCCGCGCCTTGAGGCGTCCAACAGACTGGGGCACTCGCCGTCAACGTATTCCGGTAGTTTTTTTTTTGTTTCAATCCCCTAGCGGGGCGGTAAAGATAAATGTTAAGCCCACCACATTTCCGTCATATGATACGTGTAGTGTGTCAATTTAACCCGTCCGTTCAAACGTATGGTGAATATGCTCGACGCGCACATCTACCGTCTCATTCTTTTTGACAGCGCCTGTTTTTCGCGCCTTTTCGGTTGTCTCCTCAGCACAAGAGTTTTTTGATCGTGTTTACTCTCCTCCTCGTACATACCTGGTATGTATGACTGCTGCAGTGTATTGTGTGCTATTGTATTAGTATAGTACGTCGTTTGTTTTTACTGCAGCTGAGATGATGGTACTCCACCAGCAGTGAGAATGCTGAACCCCTGCGCGACAACAGTCAAGGCATGCACGAAAGTACAGTTCGTGGGGGCGGGGAGGGGAAGGCCTCTCTAACCGCGAGATTTTATTCCAGGGAGATCGAACAGCGCGAAGACTCCCGAATGTTCGAGCAGATTGAGCAGAAGAGTAAACGCAACGAATCCAACACGAACATTTAACCTGCTACACGAAACGATCATACGGCATACAAGGCCCCTCTCCTGGACTTGCCTGGAGGGGGAGTGACGCAAGAACTCACTGCAAAAGCGCCCAACGCTGACTGAATAAGCAAATAACTGCCAGGTACCTGGTATGTACCATCAAATGTAGCAGCCCTGGGTCTATATATAGGCAACCTTCAATCTGGTTCGATGTTCTACGGCATATAAGCGTCCGTCCCACCTCTGACCATAAACCCCCCCGGCGAAATTGATGCGCTGGCGGTGCCGAACCAAGCAGGCGATCGGGGTGAAGGTGATCGAAGGAATCGACGTGTCGGACAGCGACTCCGGCACCACGCTGGTAGAGGCCGTGCGCGAGCAGCTGGGCGATGGCGAGACTCTCGACTACGTCATCTGCAACGCCGGGTGAGTCGTCACCCGCAGTCCGGATTTTGGACTCTCGGGGCAGGACGTACGTAGAAGCACTTCTTCGCCGCGTTGTATCTGGTCTGCAGTAGTTCAGTGGCACGCTCGTTAGTGGTTACAAGTGTCCACACCTCGCACAGATCATCGATTCCCACGTCATGATGTACATCTTTCAAGGCAGATCTATTCCCGATGTTGTATATATGTACAGTTGCTCATGTTGCCGGCTGGGACCCATTGAATCTGCATGATCTATCTAGCACACGTTTCCTGAGTTAGATCTGTACTAACAGATAGATCCTGCACAGCCTCCCACAACGATGGGTGAGGAACTAGATGATGATCTGTGCACTGTAGATCATGCTCTGTCCGAGGCGTGCAGGTGTCGATGTCCACGTTTGTTGGTACAATATCTGCTGGAGTCTTATCGCGGTGCCTGAACATCACGCACCCGTGTGTACGCACTGCAGACGTTTTTCCAAGCCGATGCTGTATTTTGGGCGAATGCTAAAGATTGTCAAGGTACACGTCGTTTTTCTGTTTTTCTCATTGTGTCCGGACGTATGTATGCACGCGCAAAAATTAACTCCGATCAACCTTGGGCGCGCCCACGTGCGTGGGGAAGGGTAGTATCGTTTGCTCGAGGAGGGGCATGCGGAGATAAATATGCCGAAGCTCGAAGGGGGCACGGACGAGGGCGCGTCGTTCTGTTTGTTCTTGGGGTGTGTGGTCGTGGTAACATTTTTCGCAGTCTCCATCAATTGTTTGTTTTCTGCGGCTTTACCTCACAAGGCGCCCCGAGAATCACGATGGTATGGAGAACGGGGCGAGTCGACACGTAGATCTTGGCGCACCATGTATACATGCGAACCACGAAGACAAAAATGCCAGGCGTGGCAATCTGCGATCAGTGGGCGTCGGTTGGTCGGCACTACTGGAACCCGCCAGGTATATATAGCCCCGTTAAATCCTCACGCGGAAGGTCGGAACATATGAACACCGCCACGGAACTGTGGGATCCCCTAAGAGCTCCCCGGCGCACTTCTCCTTGCAAGAACGTCTACTGCACATTTTAGCCCGAAACGACAACGAAGGAAAGCTGAATCGCCGTCCTCGTGAAGGCGTTTCGGCGAGGGCGACTATTCGATCGCCGATCCTTGGTCCCCTTCTGGCTCAAGCCCGTGTGCCAACATGGCCATACGAGGCATCCGGAGTGCAGGCAGCCGGGGTGCAAGTACAAGGACTCTACAGGAACCACAACACAATTGATGGATTTGTTCAACCCGCCTTCACCTTATTTACTATCACGCCCTTTGAACCTGTGGTCTGGCGGAATGCCTGCCAAGCTAATGTAAACTTGCCTTTTTCATAACTGAATTTTTACCCGTGTCTCGCTCTCTTTCATGAGATACTGTGCGCCCCCCCCCCCCCCCCCCCCCCCGCCTCTTCTCCTTCCCCCCTCACCCGAGCAGAATACTGACCCCCGACACACTGGACGATCCCAAGTACGACGCAGCCGTCAAGATGTACGAGGTACGCCAACTTCTGCCTTACGAGGTTGCGATGGGTCGCGCCGCGGAGAAGGGGTGGCGTCACTGCTGTCTGTAGTTGCCGTAAGGGTCTCAGCCCTCAACCCCGCCCGAAATCCTGTCTCCGGGCAAGGTCTTCGCCATCGACTGCACGTTTGACTAATGATTATTATGCCCTTTCGCCCTTTTTTGTTGTTGCTGTGGCTATCAACAACGGCAAGGAGCCCCTTTGAAGGCGTTACAGACGCGCAGTCAGTGTCTTGATAAGAACAAGCGAGGTTGTGCGTGGATGCAAGTATCTCCATGCTCCCGTGACACCGCAACAACTTACTGTTAGCAGTGCGTCTATTCCGGGGGACCATAGTAAATAGGACCAAATATTGGTAGTAAAAATAAGGAAATATATAGGTTTTTGTGTTTACCGTGGGTCCTATTTACTATGATCCCCCGTATTAGTGCGACAGCACGAATGACATCAGGGTACCGATACCAGTATCGCCTCCACATCAACGCACGTGGATGGCATAAGACGTCTACCCGAATAGGCGAAACGCTGCCAACGCGCGCACTAACACGACCCTATACGAGTCGCCCCCTTGTCGACCAAGCCCTGCGCAAAATAAGCGCCGTTCGTAGCGTGCATGCTGGCACGGACAGAAAGCCGCTTACTCTACAGTAGTTACCTACACACTTCCCAATAAATACAGTAGGATGGCCTGTTCTGACTCCTGTTCTCTCCCCGACTCTGTCTGTGCTGGTGCCAGGTGTGCGTACTCGGACCCCTTCGCGCGCGCTGCAGTCCCTCACCATGTCGGGGCTGTTGCGGGAGGGGTCCAAGATCGGAATGGTAACGTCTGAAGGAGGTTCCGTCGGTCTGAGGACGGAGATCGAAGGCGGGAGCAACTATGGGTGAGGGCGCGCTTATGTTAGCATCGCCGGGGCGTACCGGGGCTGGGGGGCGTAGAGAGACGTTCTACTCGGCCAGGACGTCTTCGCATGCGTATATTGCACACCTCTAACGAGCACATGTGATACGTGTTTGAGGGGGTTGATAAAAAGTGTGTCGGCGGTGCCGTCCATACGGGCTGTTTGCGTCGTTCTCTAATTCGTCTCTGGAACCGCTAGAGTAGCAAACACACCCGATATCAACAGATGGACATCGGTTATTGCTGCTTCGCATACCCCCCCCCCTCCCCCCGCCCGCCCCTTCCCTGTAAATTATATCGCATGTCCTGCGCGTTTTTGTTGTCTCTCGGAACAACTGTGTGTGCGGGGCATTAAAATACTAACTGCACTGCAGGCACCACATGAGTAAATGCGCGCAGAACATGATGGGCAAGATCTTCGCCCTCGACGTGAAGCCCCGCGGCATCGCCATCGTCTGCCTTCACCCGGGCTTCATGAAGACCAGCATGACGGAGATCTACGCCGACAAATACGACGAGCTCGGCGCCATCGGTCCCGAACAAGCGGCTCCGGGCATCGTTAAGGTGACGCCTTAATCTTATGCATCCTTGAGGGCGCTACGCAACGCCATACGGTCCTTGGTACTCCGCTTCCCATGTGTGACGCCATACCAGTACATATTGTTTTGAAAAATTACACCCTCCGTATGACGCCATACTGGTGTCACAGGTGATGTCCACGAGCAAACTCGACCTGTGGTATCATATCCGCTTTTCGCGCACAATACAAGGACGCGTGTACGCCCCCGACGCCTGCCCCCTTCCCCCCCCTCCTCCTTCCGAACATATCGACGCGAACATTCCGTCCATGCAGGCTGTGGAAGATCTGACGCTGGAAACTACGGGCAGGTTCGTCGCCCCCCAAGGGAGCGAGAGCCTAGGCCTGGGCGTGTACGCGCTCGACAACCCCAGCGAGTACGGCCCCTTTTGCGAGCTCCCATGGTAGTTCAACGCCGTTCAATATCCATCGCGGTCGCGCAATCGGTCCATCCTGTGACCACTCATATATTAACGTGTAGAGGGCTTGGAGCCCACGGGGCCAGCCGTGAGGCCGACGGAGTCGCTAGATGTAGGCGTGCTTGTGCGCGGGAACGGGGTGCTGAAAAGTTTCATGTCGTAGCGCTGGCCCAGAGAGGTACTGGTAGCAAAGTGTGTCTGCTGTGGGATTGTCCCACGGAAACTGGACCTTGGCGCGCTATATTCCACGTCTGTACCAGTTGTTGGGCGCGACGTTTTTGCTTGCTCAGTGGGACTGCTGCGGTAGTGGCGTAGGGCGAAAGGCGACGGCGGTACTATTTGTTGCTTTTTGTTGGGCGGCGCTGGCTGGTGGTATGGTACTTCGTGTAGGATTATAGATTATAAATACGACGTACGTACTTGAATTGGTCAGCGTTGACGGGGCCGTGTTAAAAAATTGTTTACCCGGCAGCAAAGAAAGACTTCAGTACCTTTCCTCGATTGTACAATACCAGAGAGCGGCTCGTAAGCGTGTGCATGCTTTCTTTTTGTGTGTGACCATAGACTACTGTGACCGCCTGCTGTCCTGCTCGAACGGCTCGTTCGCATCAGGCGACCATTTCGCGGAGCGGTGGCACCATTAATTGAGAATAAGATCGCTATGAAGTTGGGCCCCAAACCTCAGGCAGCGATGGAGATATCGCTGTAGCCAGGTGGAGCAGTGCACACACGAGAAGAAGGATAAGTTCGTGATCGAGCCAGGGTATGCCCACAAACTCTGCAAGATGCACGCTCGACGGCTAGATGTACCGTACGAGGCATGGTACCAACAGACCCACAGCAATACTTCTTGACGCTTGCTCTTGGACAATGAAAACATTGCTCTTGCTTTAGTAATTGCCCGGGGCAAGTTACTGTAGTTACGCTGTGCTGTTGTCATCGTCCGGACGTCACCAGTATTTTTTCACTCCGAGTCGTGCGGATGGTCGATAATCCAGGGTGGCCAATCCACTATCAAAGTCAGCAAGTTAATTCATAGCTAACTTCGCTTTTCGGGCAAGCTCTTGGCACATGTGCCTGAAGACGCTGTCAACAGTTTTTGTTGGGACCTTAAAAACGTCGCTCTCTTACGTACCTCTCACAATAACCGCCCTGGTAACGAGGCTCATAACCTGTCACGGATGCGCATCCGCTAAAATCCCCCGCTTTACTGAGTTCTTCCGTGGAGATGTAGTGGGTGATGATCTTCTTTCCCTTGACCAGCTCACAGATATAGAAAAACCTCAACGCAATGTGTTTAGTACAATAGCTGAATGCCCGGTTTCCGATTACATGAAGTGCAGCCGTGTTGTCTCTTTTCAACGGCACTTGTTTGAACTCCTCACCAAACCCTAGCTCAGTCAGCTTGTTCGAGCAGAACACCGCTTCCTTCATGGCCAGAGCCAATGCAACCAGCTCAGCCTCCATCGCGGACATTGCCGTAAGGCTTTGAACTCCTGACTTGAAGCTCACCGGAGCCCTGGACAACATCATGATGTAACACGAAGTTGACTTGCCGTTGTCGGGGTTGTTGCCCCAGTTGGAGTCAGAGAATTATTCGAGGTTGAAGCCTCCTCTCTTGTGAACCATGGTGAAGTCTGTGGTTCCAGCCAGATAACGCAGAAGGTGCGTAGCCGCCCCCTGGTGTACTTCGCAGGTGTCGACATAGCACGAGCGAGTTGACCACCTCAAACGCTGAGCGAGATACATGACCGAGCCGGTGATGGCCTGGTACCGTTGGGTCTCTTTTTCGTTGAGCAGCGTGTCTTCCGGTTGTTTCCTGGAAAGCTCGGAACCGTAGCCTGGAGTACTAGCGGGGTTGCAGTTCGCCATGCCAAACCGATCCAGGATCGACTTGGTGTAGTCCTCCTGGCTGATCGTCTGCGTACCGTTCTCACGGTCTCGCGTAACTTGCATCCCCAACACAAGCTATACATCGCCCATGTCGTTCATCTTGAACTTCTCTCCATCAGCTTCCTCTTGATAGGCCCTATCACGTCGATGTTGGCACCGACGATGAGAAGATCGTCCAGGTAGAGGGTGAGAATGATAGTAACTCCGTTGTGTTGGTAGATGCACACACAGGTGTCGGACTTCAGTGGAACAAATCCGATCTCAACCAGGACGGGGTCGATTGTAGAAAACCAATTTCCGGGGCTTTGCGCCGGCCCGTAGAGGTTCTTCCCTAGTTTCACCATAAAGGGGCGTCCATCCTTGTCTTGGGGTCTCGAAACCAGGTGGCTCTTCTACTTGCAGAAAATCAGTTTGAATATCCATCTGCTGTACTTCCTAGACAAAATGCACGGCGATAGCAAGCACCATCCGTACACTCTATTGTCGGCAAACTGAAGCGAAGGTGCTGCCACAGTCCCGTCCTGGAATCTGATTCCAGCCTTGAACTACCAGACGCGCCTTGCGGATCTGGTCGGGCTTTGGCTTGGTGACCCACCTGGATTAAACCCTGTGTAGAGCGTGGAACCAGCTTGTGGACATTGAGTTCTTGCAGGCACTTGATCTCCTTCTTGAAGGTACAACGTCATTGCTCAGCATCGGGCATCTTCATCGCGTCCTGAAACGTCCTCGGAACACCCGGCTGCAAGGTTCTCACGGCGTACGCATACTCCATGAATCTGTTGGAATCGTCCTTGTGGACGACGTCCAGAAACTCTCCCTTCGTGTTTAGTGCGTATGCTGAACGTCTCAGGTACGCACGGCGTCTCAGCTCGCTGAGAGTCTTGGCGTTAGGTGCGCTTGTTACCGATCTGGTAGCAGGTTGCGTTGGCGTAGAATACGCACACGTCTACTCCGCGACCTAGATCCTCCACGCGCAGAGCCACCACCTCGCAGAGCCTCCACGCGACGCAGGAGCGCAGGACCCGACGGCGCAGGACTAGATGGCGCAAAACCTGATGGCGCAGCGCCAGACGGTAGAGACCCAGATGGCCGAGAACCCTCACCCGGAGCTCTGGAGGGCTCACTTCCCCAGGCGGAGCAGGGCCTTCTTCCCCTGGTGCAGCATCCGATGGACTGTCACAGGTGGAGTCGTTGTTGGACTGATGGGTCTGCAACGGCTAGGTTGGGAAGCGACATACTGATTTCTTGGTTGAAAGTGTAGTTTCGCAAATCTCACACAATATCGTACCAGGTAGTCGTCATACGTGAATTATTCCTCTTCGAAACCACCAACATCCAGACGAGGCAAGACAGATGGTCGTCACAATAAATATCACATTTCGACTCTCCCGTACACGTCTCGTCTCTGGATTGTAGACCCGAAAGGACTTACTGTCCATGCTCTACCTGAAGAGGTGTACTTCCCAAGCGCGGTGTTCCAATTTCTTGGTATGGTCTCCACATACACGAACGCCCTAGCCCCGATCGCTGGAAGGGTTCCGAGGTAAGCATCTTTGCCGTGAGTGCCGTGTTTGGCGTCCCATTGTTCAGTGCCGCCTGTGGGGCTCCGGTTGCTCAGATATACAGCCATCATCAACTCTCTACAGAGGAACTTCGGTAGTCCCGAACCGGCAAGCAAGCAGCGTACGATGCCTGCAAGCGTCCTGCCTGCCCGCTCGTTCGCTCCGATCTGCTGAGGAGTGTTGGTAGCAGCAAACTCAAACTTTACACCAATGTCGAGACAGTACTTGCGAAAAACCGTGTCCGTAAACTCCATGCCCTTGTCCGCCTTGACACGGACCAAGCGATATCCAACAGGAATGGCTGTGGGCCAAGGTACCCCGTCGAACACGGCGAGGAGCTCCGGCGCGAAAAGAGTAATAACCTGACGCATGTTGTCTCTCCACTCGGGTTGGTTGGCCTGTCTATCGAATTTACCAACGGCTTCCAACGCTCGGTTGAGCCCAGAGGTATTCGATCCCACCATCTTTACCCGAGTGTTCACGCGACCACAGAACTCGACGGCCCGGTGCTACGCGTAGGGAGCATAGGCTTGCGCACGCTTTTAGCACCCCGATTACCTAGAGATAGCTCGGTGCGCAAGCAGTGCAGGAGGATGATAAAATTGCTACACAGATGTAGACTGACTTATTTTAGATTGAAGCTCGGGAGCTTGCAACCCACGCCCGTCGGACACTGTCCAATGTCCGCCCAGATCATGTGCTCCACGAGGGCACAGTTCCAACCTACCGCAGGTGGCGAATCTGCGGTGTTGTGGCGTCGGAGTAGCCAACTATGGCCACGCCCTGTAGGCACACGGGCCGGGTGTACTGCACAGACTTGCTACACGCCCTTCAGTGTGGACTTGTGGCTACAGTACGGATGCTAACAAGCCTTGCTACACGTCTTTCAGTGCAGACTTGTGGCTGCAGCACGAGTGCTAACAGGTCTTGCTACAAATCGTTCAGTACAGACTTGTGGCTGCAGCACGGGTGCTATCAGGCCCAATCAGATCCTCACCTTACTCACGTTACTAAGACGACACTTAGCACATGGAATATATCTTGGACAGATGTCACCTCGCGAAACACGCGCAGGTGATTTGGATTTCAGTTGCACCAACGCGGAACCAACAACCACAGTTTGCACAACTCTATTCGCCGATCAAGATCAACGCAGAGAAATTATGCCCCCGAATGCTGTACACAGAGCAGTATCGTACCAAATGTGCAGCCGTGAACCCAGGTGATCAGTCTGGGTCCTAGAAGCAAGCGGGTTGACTCAGTGTAGACCTCCCTGCGGAAGATATATAGATGTGTGTGTGCGCACGTAAACAGCGCTCAACGACAGACAGTCGCGATCACCGAGACTATCCACTAGCCACGCTCGCGGCTCATAACCTATTATGTATTTGTATTATACCCTGGCACTGCGGACAGAGGCTGTGTCTTCGACGTTAGTCGAGTAGTGACACTGTGCGAGCGGGTAACCGCGGTAGAGAACATGACGTGAAGAGTTACACACGGCGCTTATGTGGCCAACACGCACAGATATAATCCGCAGAGTGTGCAGGAGTCCAGGCGACGGCAGCTTCCAGAGATGACTAGCACAGCTAAGATACCATGACGATCCAGAGAGATCCACACATGGATAGTGAGATACGCGATCCCGCAAGCAGAATCCTACGGCAGTAATTCCTCCGCATACATACGTTACATACGAACCGATACATAGAGATCTACGATCGATCTATGTTTTAGTTGTCATTAATTCTGACGAAGACTAGTATGATGTGCATACGTGTGCTTTTTACTGAATGCCGAGCAAGATTTACTGAATGATAAGGGTCGATCTTAACGAGGAGTGTTGCTCAGTTTTTTTTTCGGAAAAACCGAAAAGCTTCAACCCCCAACAATGACGTCTTTATGTTTTCAAGGTTTTCCAGGGAATGTAGGTACAAGGCTGTAGAGGATCTGGCAGCCCCACCGCTCGAGCTGTGCCAGCACTCGCGAGCGACCTGCAGTTTCGCCGCGTACTGGTCCAGTTTCCGTAACTTCTGGTACAGTAGTATATAGAAGAGCGTACGGTGGCAAGACTCAGTTTTTTTTTCACGCTATAATATTGTTAGAGTAGTAGCACTCCAAGCTGTCTGTTTTCTGGGATGTTATTAGTAGTGGCCTCCTACGGCCCACCATGCGCATCGCCGTCTGGCGATTGTCCGTCCAAAGCTTCGCCTCGCTATTAATAGCTATAGGTGATAACTCTCGATGATAAGAGATACATATACCTGATGTTTGCCACTCTTCAGCAGCAAGCAAACACCTTGGTAGGCACGATTGTGGGTACAGGCCGGAGGTGCGCCTACCATTGCCAACTGCAATTGTGGCCACAGATATCAACCACGCCAATACCTACTAGGGAGTAGTCCAAGAGGGGGCCCTATTAAGCATGGCTGGATGCTTGCGTTAGTACCGCACTACGGCTCAGTCGCGCCACCGGTTTCTCGTTTACTCCACGGTCATGAGATTTACAAAACCAAGACGCCAAAGGTGCTATTTGTTCATGTATGTATGTAACATGTGGAAAACAGGTATTGGGTGTCATGCGGGGCGTGACATAACACAAGGCAATACTCTGGCGGAACTGATCCGCGCGCTTACGTAACTTCTGATGTAAGCAAGGCGATAGAAGGGCACCCACCCAGACCAAATAATGTTAAGGCATTTCCGTAGGGTATGTGACTCATTGTTAGTCGTACGCGGTTGCAAACATATCTCCAACGGCGAAGGGAGTGGTGTCGGTGCTTTGGCATGTTCAAAGTATACGCATATGGGTAGATATTGATGCTTCTGTTGTGGGGGAAATACAGCTAGTTGATGGCATTTTGCCCAGAACATGTTGCGTGCCTGTTCAGCATAGGCAAGATAAAGGCAGCGTGAGAAAATTATGGCAGCGGTTGCATCGTGTGCTATGACCAAGGCGCAGATTATTCGGAAACTACCTTCTTTCGCTAGGCGCAGGCAACGTGGGTCAGGACGGGGAGTCCACGCTTCAAGAGTTCGCAAGGCTCATCACGCCGCATCATTGCAACGACACGCAAAGGACCATGCTCCTGCGCAAATGAAGCTGGGTTATAAGCGCTCCCTGAAACCACCCGTTGCGAAGGGGGTTAAAGATAATCGCGAACAAGACGAAGCGTTCCTGAACGTGGCGCGTATTAAAGATCCCCCGCCAATGGCTCGAGTGATCACTCGAGAAGATTTAGGAGCCGAAGGGACGTTATCGTAAACACCCCCACATACCACAGACGGACACCCAAGAAGCTGCACAAAAAAAAAATGCCACCCGCGCATCGTTTCGACACCTTCGCCACCGTTGTGACTGCTACCGCCCTCCTGGGAATGCAGACGCTTGTTAAAGTTGGAGCGCGATACAACGAGCAGGAGTTCCAAGGAGATGGCACCGCCCGTGTTGACCAAGATGCCTGCCATCCGGTTGGGGCGCCTTGATCAGCTGGCGGAAGCGGCAAGGAAAAAGCTAATGGTAACGTTTATGGTTGCGAGCTACAGTAGACACAATTCGAGGTGGCGGTAGCGAGCGCCGTGATCTCCGAAGGGGCCGGGACGAGGGTAATGATGGGGGCACAGTAGACGTCATAACTATCTTAGAAACATCGCCCGTTCTATTGCTTCTCTTGCGCTCCGGTCGCCTGTGCTGGGTGGGGTCTCTCGTAGGTACGTACAATCGCCGGGTGCCTCACGGTATGGGTTTTCCCGAAAGCCACGCTTCGCGCTGCTCTACCCCGAAAGGTACTTGTGAATGTATTGCACCATTTACACGCTGCAAAATATCACCTGGTACCTTATATCTTACACCAGTAGGTAATGTTGAGACTTCGACGCTAACACTGTTTTGTACTTGGTCGGCGGGAAATAGGGGAGGCAAGACACAGTCAGTGATTTGTTGCTATTGTTGCCTTCAAAAGTCGTTCTTCCTTCCTACTTCACGACATCCAGCACGCCCAGGAACTGTGATTATTTTCCTTTTTGAAGGAGAAACACATTAAACTCCGGCGTCCGAACCTATATATGCAACAGAGGACAAGACTGACGAAACGAACGCCAGACGTACTGAACACGAAAATAACAACAAAAAATTGCAGATCGGCCACATCCTTGCAGAAATATATAATCAAAGACAAGAGGGAAAATAAGGAAATCGGTAGTATAATACGAAATGCGAAGCTAAAACATGGTTTTGCTCGGGAGGCTACAACTCCCGCTCTTGCGATCGATGAAAAATGCCATGTTCCTGCGGACGAATTTAGTTCGGCCCTATATTCAATGACCATAATTACATCAGTGGGGGCGAGCCGGTCAATACCAGTGAGTGATTACCGCGTTACCTCCTACACATGTGCTTTGCTGTAGTATTTGGTTCTTGATGTACAACATACACACAGCGTGTGCGAGCAAAATCTGAGTGACCTTAAGGAAGGAACGCCCCTCTTTGCTGCTGCGTCTACTGTGTCCTGCGATCCTTTCGTCGTACCCTACATAGGAACAATTCGTTTTATTACCGTGGTAACGGCGAGCACACCAACCACGACACACTAACAAGGTACAAGGCCCAAAAGAAAACTTCCTTTGCTACTCTGCTTACGGCGCACCCCCCCCCCCCCCCTCCCCCCCGACGACATGTTGACAAGATACGAGGGCGAGATGCTGGCCCCTTCTCAGAACTTCCTCGATCATGTGAGTGACGACGACATCGTCATAACAAGCACGAAACGAAAAAGCACCCGACGTGCCCGTTCTCTGCTCTGATGGTAGCGTCGATTTCTCGACCACCCCTGCAACACCTACCTGCATTTTGTTTTCGTTGCAATCAAAAGCATTACCTCGCAGGCAATACGAATCACTAGCAATCCCATGCACTCAACAAGATGTTCATGATACAATGGATTTACTATGTAACTGGCTCGTGGGGGGGGGGGGGGGGGGGAATATAACATCCCCAACACTAACCGAAAACACTTGGAATGAGAAATAGACGGAGCAACGAAATGTATACGTGGTACCATACGTGGTACCAGGCATCTCCCCAGCATCTACAATACTTCGCAACCAATCAGTCCCGGGCACGTTCACCAAGGTAATAAATAACGCAGCAACAGCAGACAGCGCTCGCAGTGACCCTTCCTTTCGCGCTACGTCTAATTAGCTCGCGCCGTAAGACTCCGACCGCATTGGTCAAGGAGTTACTTACGCCGCAATGGCAAGCTGGCACATCCGCTGAGCTGCAAGGAAGGCCGCCCAATGGACGGCAGCGTGAGTGCCGCGGAAGCCGTGGGTTTCCTGGTAAAATTTCGTGACGAAAAGCAAGAGGCGCCACCAGGGCGGGACATAATTCAGCGCTCGTTCAACCACAGGAGGAGAGGGGGGCTGAAACAGTGGTGATGCCATTTCGGCCAATTTGGCAACCGTCATATTTCCGAACGTGAGATATTCACCACTGTAAGACTGTCTACGACTATGTAGTTTATGAGGCTTCTATAGCGATCTGTAGACACATTTCGGCTTGACGGTCAAACAACCCCAACTATGCCCAACTATGAAATGAAACTAGAGATTTGTTTTTTCTTCCGGCAGCAAACGAGCGATGCAGACATGCCTGTTCCATTTCGGTGGTCTCCAGACCACGGTTGTTCGAAGGCGAATAGTCTGACTTCTAAACGACCATTCATATATGCGTCCTCTTGTGGAACCCCTGTACAGGTACTGCTCAGTATAGCATCGCGACTTAGAATATAGCGTTAGAAAATAACACGTTCGAAGAAATAACTTTCCTGACGCAACGAAAAAAACAAGTGGCACACATACGCACACACCTGACACTCGCTGAGCAGATCGTCGTCGATGGTGTAACTTGCCACCACGGTAACTAGCATGAGTCTCAGCATCGCCACTGCACCCTTGTCCTCCTGGACGAGCGCGCTTTCCTTAACCTTTGCGCGAAAAACCCCCACAAAAGCGCGACTCAGCATGTAGTGTGGAATGGGGGATGTAAAGGGTATAACCACTGAGCCTCGTGCCTTCTCACGGTTTAGTCCTCTCCTGGGGGTCATTCGCAAGAAATGACACAACATCCGTTCTTACCCGTCGGTATCCGACGGTACCCATCGGCATCCGCAGGCACATATCCGTAGCCATCGGCACCCGTCACGGCATCCATCGGCACCCCGGTAGCACCCGTCGGCTCCCGTCGGCCCCCGTCGGTACGGTACTAATAGGCGATGAGGACCCTCGACTGTACTATCGGAGCATGGCGACCTCACCTCGGGGAACCTTAAACATCGAGGCCGCATGGAGGGCACGTGAAACTCAACACCACTCTTTGCAAAATGATCGTTCTCCTAAGCCTATGCACGTTTGAACTATCGCTGCCGGTCTCACCGCAGGAGCCAGCCAGTTCTCGCGCGGCCCCCGTGGGGCTTTCCCCCCGTCCCAGCCCTTAATCCAAGACTTCATGTACGAAACCAAGACCTCGGGCACAAACGTCTTCGCCATGAGCTCCGCCTCCGATACGAGGAACACCACAGCTTCGCCGATTGCGGGGTCTGCCGTCGCCCACGAAAACTCTTTCGGGAGTAATAGCGGGGCGTCGTCCGTGCCCCCCTCAATGCCCTTCACTGTCGGGATCACCTAACATGGAAGGAGCGGAAAAGGACATTGCGTCGATCTAGAAGTATCGTTGAAGTGATTCACAAACGCAAGGCGCAAGCCGTAACAGTAGCAACTGCGTCTCTAGGGTCAAACCAATGCTGCAACTACAGTACGTGCTGTTGAGATCTCCGCTTGTTCATGGTGGGCTTGCAACACACGGCTTCAAGTTTTCCAGTGGGTTTGCTGAAACAAGCAGCGGATCTGCTAATAATTGAAGGCTGTGCCAAAGTGGCAGAACACATCGAAATGAGAAAGCGATGACCAACTCTACCTTGTTGATCTCCTTGAGGGCCTGCCCCGCCTGGACTTTTCCATCCTGGTTGTCCATCATCCACGACATCCCCCAGCTCATCAATCGCTGAATTATGGGGGATGCTGGCTTCACCTTCACCATCATGCGAATGGGCAGCGGAAACATCGGGCCCCCTTCCGACTTCGAGACGAAACTAACCAGGCGAGCGGGAGAAGGGGGAGAGGGAACGAACGAGCGTCGAATGCACCGGCAAAATGTAGCTTAGAAGGCGCAAATCAGCTGTTAAGGAGTCAGGGGAGTGGGAGGGGGGAGTGGGACGAGCGTCGAGCGCACAGGCATAATATGGTGTAGGGAGGTACAACTGCCAAGGCGACAAGCACGCAAGTAGAACGGGCGCCGAGTGCACCGATAGGTAGTCTATGATTTATAGAAGGCGCATCGCAAGGCGGGGATGGGAGGAGAAAGGGAGATGAGCATCGCGTGCACCGATACAGTAGGGTGTTGTATACCAAGGGAGGTACTGGAACACACATGGGCGTGTATCTGGAATAGCTTTGAATGCGATACGTTGATCATGAGGTTGCAGATCACCTTTTGTTTTTCAACTCTCGAATTGGGTTTGGCCCCGCTGTATGACATCGGGCCGGGTCTTCTCGGAAATCACTCGACCAATCTGGGAGAGGTTCCTACAGTCGAGCACTTTCCCGCTTCTCGAGGGTAGCAGATGCAATATTTCACACCCCGGATAGATCAATTCACCATAGCTCAAGCGGTCTCTCTTCAAAGCTAGCTACATGCGCTGCACCTGTTTTCCCCGCGTGAACTATAGGAGGGTAGCTCACTTGTTTTCAAAGTTTGAGGTATACAAGATAGATCAGCTGCACATATTTGTCGAGGGTGAGCTATAAGAGCTACAGTACATGCGCTGTACAGGATACACTAAAACTAGATAATTCCAAGGCAACGACATAAAGCACACGTTTTCCCCGTACTAAAAAGCTCCAATTTTCCACGCCATTTTAAGAGATATACCCCCAAAACTTCGTACCCGTGTTTATTATAACCCTTTCCCAGGAATGACCTCCGGGTATTTATTCGTTTTGCTTTTGGTTCGCTCATAATAGTTGGTCTAAGGAGGTCCCAATTTCCCCAAACAATCTCCAATAGCGTACAATCAGGCAAAACAACAAACTAAACACCGATGGGCGAGGTGTTCGCAAAGACCCATCCGTAGTTAAGACGTGTGCAAATCTTCACGGTCTAACTCGGAAAGACGGCGCGGACTTTGGACGAGGAATATTCCGTCGTTTAACTTGAACCAGGACGCACGTGCAAGTACATACAGTAGTAGTGGGGACTATATAAGGCGACCCCGTGCCAACAAAGTTTGACCGCCTTGTCTCGAGTGGTCGCCTCATACGCTAGTATGGCCGTACCGCCCTAATGAGGTGTTGCCATCCCCTGAACAATAAGGCGAGCACCGACGTACTCCGGGAACACTACGTTTTAGTGTACAGTACAGTGTGCTATTGACCCGACGTCTGATACAGGGTGCTGCACAAGAGGGGGAGACTCGTGCTCGGAGAAGACAGTACATTATGTCAGCGGTAGCACCACTGCACTCAACCCAGTGAACACGTGTGATGTCAAACGCGCACAATACCACACAGCAGAGCAGACAGATGAAAACCAGTGATGTGCATAACCCGGCGTGAACCATGTAACCTACCGGTTATAACCGCGCTGGCCGGGGACGAAAACGTCCCATCCCCGGGGTGGTAAACAACGTATGATGTTGGAAATATAGTTGCCTTAAAGCAGCTTGCTGTATGCTCTTCTGATGCTGTACACTTTACCAGCATCTTCGTTTGCGCTACTGCTGGTGTGACAACCGTGACCAGCGCAAGAAGGGCTGCACGGCCCTCGAGGCCCTCCGGTTCAACAGAGAGTGCTGGCCCCAGAGACCCCCAAGAGGAAGAGGAAGATGCTGAAGAGGCCATGCGTTGTGTCTGCTGTGTGTGTGGAGTCCTCGATGTGTGTGTGATGTTTGTGTGTGCTGCTGCTGTGTGTGTTGTGAAGGGGGCTCGAGGGGGGGTGGTCCCCCAGTGAGGGGCCCGCTGGAACTGAAAAAATAACCGGGAATTTCCATGTAACCTACCGCGGAAAGTTGTAACCGGTAATAACCGGTGCCGGGTTATGCACATCACTGCTGATGAAAACACGCTTTTTTATGTTACGGAGTACCAGGTATTATATTATTATTAGAGATGCATGCGACAGAGCCTGTTCAAGATGCACACCTCTCTGCTACTGAACTGAGAGGATTCTTCACACAGCCACACATCGAGACCAAAACCGCGAGATATACATGATCGTACTGCTAACTGGAGCACTACTCTGCTGTACTACCCCACTCCCCACAGAACTCCCTCTGTCTGCCTGTCGCATTGGCTTAGAGGCATGCGCTTTGATGAACGATATCCCGGCCTTCTGTAGATATAAGGCGGCATCGCCGTTGGGGCACGGGCCCGCCGCGCTCTCCAGGAGATTGAAGTGCGGCGAAACCTCAGCGTAAGGCGGGGCGGCACCAACCCCATAGGTCGTCGTGGTATCATCGGTGGCGTTCTTCCATGGTCGCGCGCCACCACCGCCCGTGTGCGCCACCTTGCGCTTGCCCGCCTTGTGCTTACCCGAGACATCCTTGGAACATTTCTTGGCGGCAAGACAATCTCCAGGAGATTGGAGTGCGGCGAAAGCTCAGCGTAAGGCGGGGGGGTGCCCACCTCCTTCGTCGTCGTGGTATCACCGCTGGCGCTCTTCCATGGTCCCGCACCACCGCCGCCCGTGTCTGCCACCTTGCGCTTGCCCGCTTTGGGCTTACCCGAGTCGTCCTTGGAAGATTGCTTTGCGGCAAGACACTCACGACAGACGCGCTGCTGCATTCGGTTGTTGCAGTCTGGGTCGGCTTCGCCACAAAACCCGTCAAGTCGGCCACCGCATTCTCCACGACATTCGTGGCTTTCAGTGCTCTGTGAAGTGCGGTCTGGGACCAAGCACAGTTCGCCCGCCGCACAGGGCATCGTGCCTATATCCACTACTCGATGTGCTGTGCGCGTGCGTGTGTTCTTTCTCGCAGGAGCGGCCGAAGGGGTGTGATATTTCTCTCAGAGGGAGCAGCAGCAGAGCGAGGTTTCGTACTGACGTGGAGGCAGGAATGTGCCGTGAATAAGGCGTATAACGCCCTATATAGGGCCCAGGGGCTATATAAGGTGGTCGCCGCCTTAATGAGAGTTCCAGCCGTGCCAGCCGATTTTGACTGCCTTATCTCGAGTGGTCGCCTTATTCATGTCGCCTTATATAGGTCCCACTACTGTACCATAACGAAATCAACTCTACAAACGACCATATATACATTTGATATCATATGAGATCGGAGTTGTTTCTGTTCCGAGTTAAAGTCAAAACGTGTGTGACCACAGGTAAATAGACTGAATGCAATACACCGGCGGAAGTTTTTGTGTTCTTGACAACACAACCCTCCAGGACACGCCACAAGAGCTCGAACACCACAACACTACAACACAAGACGCCTTGCATGTCAACCACCAGGGGTGACACGAGGATGAGGCACAGCTGAGTAGGCAGCGACCCGCATCCGCCGTGTGTGGTGCGCAAGGGAATGGGGGGAGAGGCGGCAACAGGAGGAGTGGAAAGAAACCCGACCAAGGCAATCCGGGGAAGGGGGGCAACAATAGGAGTAGAAGGTAAACCGCGGTGGACGGAAGTAGGGAGGAGACGGCAGACAGGGTAGCAAGGCGCCACAGACCGACCACCAAGTGGAACATGTCTATGCTGCTCGTGCCGCCAACTGCTGCAGGTGGTTCGAACGTGGTTTTCCTTTGTACAATTTTTCTTTTTCGCTTTGATCTTCCGTGTTTTTCTTATCGTTATTTTTTATCTTTCTTCTTGTCCTTATGACAGGAGTCTTGTGGCGTGGGAGGATGACGAGCCTGATTTTCTGGTTCCGTGTTGTCTGATACATCTTCTCCGGGTGTGGGGCATAGTTGACGAAAGTAGGACGGAGACGGTATACAGGGCAGCAACGACCATACCATAGGTAGCCTGGCTATGCTACGCGTACCACAAACTGCTGCGGCCACCTGGAGGGTGCTTTTAGTTGTTGTGTTTTGGTTTTCCTGTCATTTCCCTTTGTTCTTGGTCTTACTCTGTTCATATGCAGTGGTGTTGTTTCTTTAGCTCGTTCTTTTCAAGTGTCTGCCACATCCTCTGCGGTGGGGCACGTCAGTTTTTTATTTCTTTTCAAGTGTCTGCCACATCCCCTGCGGGGGGGCACGACAGTTTAATTTTCTTTTCCTTTTCTGTTTTTTTTTTTTTTAAATACCTGGTATATTGTTTTCTCTCTTTTATTGAATGTGTATGTCGTATCCAGCATAATAACATGGCATTACATTGTCTACTCTGCATACTGCGTTATCGTGTGGTATCTCTGCGGCGTAGTTTAATGGCCACGTAACTTATAAGATTGAAGAATCGGCACGGGCACTGGTTGTGCTGAATGCCGACGGGTAGAGAAATGGTTTAATGTGAAGTAGCACACATATTAACCACGCATGCTTTCCGGTGAAAGTGCTGTATACTGAGTTACGTGCATGGATCATGATGTTCTTTTCCCGGGGTGAACTATACTGGGCGATAGGTCATCGGCACATGCTTTCCCAGGGTGAGCTATAGAAGCCATGCAAGAGCTGCACACGTGTTTCCGGCGTGAGCTATAGGAGGGTGCAGGTCATCTGCACATGTTTTCAAAGCTTGAGCTAAAGATAGCTCATCTGCTAATATTTGCCCAGCCATAAACGCTACATGAACTGTACATGTTTCGCCGGGATGAGCTTCAAGGGGTTACAAATATACGCGTTGGACACGTTTTCCCCGGTTTGGAGTTATACGAAGGTAGCTTATATGCACACGTTCTCAAATCTTGAGCTACGTGCAATATATGAGGTACAACAGTAGTAGCTCATGAGCGGTCTGGGGCGTGCAGTATTTTACCTCTATCTACAGTACAGTAGCTCACGTTACCACTTTCTTTCCAGAAAAAAAGCAGCAGGAGTTTAGCAAACGAAGGACTCTGTTTCTGCTGCATATCTATTTTCTGGCAACAACCCTATAGAATGGGCTACGTGGTCCGAAAGCTTCGCACCTGCGACACTCCATAAGCCGGAAACATCGTTCTGAGTACACTTGTCCGACGAGAGTAGCCGGGCCTAAATTTACATAATTTCCGGCCCGATTTCCTCGTTTTCCGGGGCAAAAGGCATCCAGAATTTATGTTTGCAGCTGTAGAAAAAGTGCCGCATCTTTCGGATGAAACGCAAGCACGGTTCAATGCGAAATACACACAACATGGACGGTGAAACTCTCAGGGTTTGTCTGTTGAGTTGAAAGCACACTCTTGTAGCCGAACGTGTGACTTTCGCCCCCGAATGATAGTTGCTCCTCCTGCGGCTAATGTATGCCCGGTACCCGTTAGCTGATAGTGGGCGTTGCGGGTCCTCGGCCAGAAAGAGTGGAAATGCTCGGGAGTATAGATTGTTGAACTCCACATCGGACAAAAACAGTGCGCACGGTGGGCATGCTAAGTATTCTTTGAAGCAAACCGATAGGACGCCCCCCTCCTGAAACTGGCCAGGACTCCGGGACTGCAGATCATACTATAAATACGATATTTCGATCCGCCCGAGGCATGCAGAAGTTAAAGAAGTCTGTCGGGGGCGAACCGTGTCGACTCAGCCAGCTACACAGGAGTACGCCGAGCAGACACAGGTGGCCGACTGGAAGGAAAGGTTTACAATCACGGACGGAATATCTCTTCACCGCAGTCTGATGACGTGTTCCTCGTTTTTTGTAATTGTTTTTTCATTCATTCTCTCGTCGAGAGTGGTTGGAAAGATGCTCCACGCAATTCGTGAACAGAGTTTTTTTTACAGTAGTAGTTAACGCATACTGCTACCGTACCTGTTGAACAAAACTCTTGTTGGATATCGGGCGAGAATCGAGTTCGATACGAAAAAGCTAAAAATTACGTACGCGATACGATTTCGACATTTTTATATTATACGTTGAATGTTCCGTTTTGTGATCAGCCGGCGTCCCCGGTGGCGGGGTAGGTGGTCCGCGTGCCTACTACAGGTGAAATCAATTTCGTGGGTTCGACTCTCACTGAGCGCATACTCTTGAGGACCTTTTATTGTTACAAAACTCGATTATTAGCGGAAAGCACGAGAGAGTGAGTCAACAACATTCATTCGGTGCAAATCGACGAGCAGTGGGGAAGCTGGACCCTATCCGCGATACAAACGGAAGTACGTACCGGTGGGGAGAAGGGACGACACATGTGATCGTGGCTTATCCGAAGATCGCTGAGAGTAAAAACTCCTACCAGGTAAATGAAAGTTATGATTAAAAAATAAAGCAAAAGAAAGAAAAATAAAAACACGGGGGATGCCAGGGCATGGAGGGTAAAACACGGCCGATAAGATACACGGGTAGTTCGATACTTCGATACAATCGAACGTTTGAAAACAATGTTCAACAATGGTGGCGAACCCATACCCGTTCAAGGAAGCACGCCACCACAAACCAGTGAACAGCCGACAAAAAAACGACACCATCTGAACATTTTCTCGCAGTGGAGAAGGCGGGGAGGGTGGTAAAAGGGGCCGTCGACAACATATTTAAAAGCACGCTTCAACCCTGAAGTCACCGGTTGGTGCTACTGCTGCTGTAGTAGGTATGTTCACCTGTCGACGACGCGGTTCAAGATCGAGAAGAGCATAGCCGTCCCGAGAACTTCCGGCACTTGGTTCGGCTTCACATCACCAACAGGAAGGGGGGAGTCAGGCAGAGCAGGGTGCGGGGGGAGAAGGGGGGACGGTCGGTTGTTCTGCCAACTCACAATGTTGTTTTTTGAAGTACGTAAGTGTTGCTAGCAGTTCGGAGGCGCGATATTTACGCAAGGCCGCTGTAGGCTATTACGTGTTTTTACACCACTAAGGACTTCAAGCCCCAATTCGTTTTCTGATTGCTTTTGTTTATCGCTCGCAGCTGTGTGCATCTGCGTGTTGGACAATGTGCACCCCCCAATGATTGCCATCACCCTGACTACTGCTGACTGTGTGCTGTACAGCCGTTGTACTCCTTTCGTTGGAGTATGGCCGTACTCAGGCACCTTCTACGAGCTGGGCCGGGCAAGAAATCCGGGACTCACCAATATCGCCACGCGCCGCTCAATTGTTGGAGTTAGGACCTGAAATTTTGACACGTAAATTAGACGTATCTCGCCAAAAAACGTATTCACGCACCTTTTTTGTTTTGTTTTTGTTTTTTGACGACATGCGACCAACCGAAAGTTCCCGGATATACAAAATCGGAGAGTAAGTGGACAAAAAAAAAAAAAAAATGGAAAGGTGCGCGAATACGTTTTTTGGCGAGATACGTCTAAATCACGTGTCAAAATTTCAGATCCTAACTCGAAAAAATGAGCGGCGGGTGGCCAAATTTGCGCTGAAGTGGCTCTGCATACAAATTTACATATATTACAGGGATTCGTCCATAACTTTCGAACGACGATGACCCATGAAATACTACGCCTATCCCCTTGCTCCTCGTCCCAAGATGTACATGCTCAGAAAGTGTGGGCCAATTCCATTTACCGTGTATTGTAAGGAATTTGAGAAAAATCAACACAAAAAAATCATGAAAAAACAGCTCAGAGTAGGAGACATGGGTTGCACAACGTTTTGTCGTCACCAACGTGGCAGATTCCAAAGCTTGGTGGCTTCAAAGACCGCCATGTCTAGCCGATTATACGCGGATATGCTCAGTTAGTAGTGGGTCGCTGTTGTTCAAAAGATATGCCCGACTGATGGATTATGGGTTTCTTGGCCGGCCCAGCTCGTATTGTCTACATAACTTCATGTTCCAGCCTCAAAGACACTCAACTCTCGCTGCCGTTACAGCAGTAGTGTCACACACGGACTGCTAAGTACGGTAGAATGTCATACTACTCGCAGAATAACTCTTCTGAAATTATTGGTCTCGTACACACGGACAGGATATGTCAACCATCATCAGAGACGCGTGGCAATAGATATTATAGCAGTAGTTATCCTCGCGTGGCACCTTTCTCTCTGGTTCCCTTGTGCTGTGTGCTATTCTGCTATATTCCTCTTAGTGTGCATTTTTTAAGATCTACCATGTTTTTTCTCGTCATGCAGTGCGCAACACTTGAGGCATGAACATTTGATACCTGGTACGTTCTACCGGATGAACTTAGCAGCGTGTGTTATGTTCACACTCGATCGTTTGTGGTACCGTCCGTAGAATAATCGCCGATGCCCTGACCCTAAGCCAATCAGAGAGAATCAGCCAAATAGTATCATAGCGTTAGCCCTTTTATCCCGTACGCCATGCGTGTCAACCATTCTCTCGAAGCAGTAATGAGCTCTATTGGTGACGTGTCGTGCACGAATCGGCGGGAAAAATGCCAATTCGCCGTTATGTTGCTGCATGGTGAAACTTATGAATCAATCCACCGTCTCACCGTGCAGGGCATGGCGTGCTCTCGCCCTGCTCGATCACGGTGTTTGATGGACCACAAAGCAAGCTTATTGTTCTGCGGGTTCTGGCCGTCTGAGATCGGAAATGCGGCGTGTGCGTCTCTGCTCTGGTAAAAAAGCTGCAAGTCCTTCAAAGCCACGTCCGAGCCCGCGGCCGCCCCCATGGCCGTGTGTATATAGGCGCAGTGAGGGCACTCGTTGGCGAGCGAGACACCAAGGGCAACCACCTCCTTCTGGCTCCGGGAGAGCTGTGTGTGGCGGGTTGTGTGCGGACGGGCGGAACGGACAAAGGGGGGAAGGGGGTGAGGTTCTATGGGGGCTCATCAACGTGATGTCTCGATCAATTTGAGAAAAAAAAGTTCCGCGTACATAACGCCCAGGTTCGTATACCAATCGTAAGGATGTAGTGTGGTATTATAGTGGTTGCTGCTCTAATACCGTACAGTAGCAGTATACTCGGACAGTACTAAAGAATACAAAACTATATCCATGAAAAGGATGTGGAAATGAGAATTTCGAGAGCCGTTGAACTGAATGAAGCTACTTGCAGTGTATCAGCCCATTCTCCAAAAACAAGTCCAATCTGGTCCAGCTCTCTTGTTTCTTATAAACAAGAATGCAAAAAAAGCCAAAAATAGGTATACCTACGCCTTTTGAGCCATTTGTAGGTACCCTACAATATGCACTGGGGAAGGCTTTCTGACCCTCTCTCTGAGTGGCCAGTCCCCGATCGTGTTGTCTGAAAGGTTCTAGGTACTACGCCTTTCGTCTACTCGCGGTGGGCTTCACCTATTTTAGACGTCAACTGCTAAATTTTCACCTACGAATAAATGGTCCACTTGAACCCTCTTCTGGCGAAACAGAAATACGGCCACAGGGCCGTCGGGGCCAGGTGACCCGAGACTCGTATCATGCTACAAAAAATGGAGATAGCAATTTTTGGACAAAAAAAATGTGACTGTCCGGGCTCGTTAATAACCCGTTATCGCTGGGTGATTTCCACTATACGTAGGCTTTGAGAGTGTTTATCGAGGGGAGTTTTTTTTTTTTTTTTTGTTGTTGTTTGCTTTTCTCAAATTTAAGGAGCCCCAGAAAAAATACGAGCTGCCTCAACCGTAGAACGCGTCCTGAGCTATCAACAAAAAAACAAGACGAAAATCATTCTTTTTTGGCTGGGCCTCTCCGCCGGCTTTTTTATGCCGAAAAAAAACCGATTTTTGGGGGTCTAAAAGTCAGCTTTTTTTTCCCTCTTCCTTGTTGAGCCGATTTTGGGAGGAGAGGCGACTTTCACTGTTCGTCTCGGGGGCCGGATTCAGGTAAAGAGACAATTTCCACTCGTCCTCAGTTCAAAACGCCTGATATTTGTTGTTTCTGATGAAAACTATTTGGAAAAACAAAAAATGGGAGCTGTGCTTCGGGTTTCTGACGCCTGCTGGCCGATGCTGGCAGCGCTCTGCTGATAACGCACGCCGACCGAGCCTGTTCCCAAGGCAACAAAAGGCCATTTCCTACATCTACAGCAGATCTTCTCCTATTTCTCCGTCCCCCCATCAGTAGGAGGGGGGGGCTGACAATACCACCTGCAGCATGTCTAAGCGACACGGCTCGAACGTAGCCTTGGACAGGCACATTCTGCCTACGAGTATTCGTAGAGTTGGGTTCCGTTATGTAGAACTAAAAAACAAAAACATTTATTTCTGACAGGCGCCATCACACTACTCTTGCTGTATGACATCTACAGCTGAGCTTCTCCTGCTTTTCCTTCCCCTCATCTGTAGGAGGGTTGGCCTGAAAATACCACTTGCAGAATGTCTTAAGGGCATGGCCCGAACGTTGCTGCTGCTGTGGACAGCCACATTCTTCCTGCGAGTACTCGTAGAGTTGGATTTCGTTCTTAGGTACAACAAGTAGAACTAACAAAAACGAAAACCGTCACGATTTTTTACGTTTGGTTCTGTTTCTTTACAACCATCGCCTAGCCATGTGCCTGCAACACACGTTGCCGCATCTAGATCGATCAACTCTGAACGACTTGCAACCGCACCGGCACGAAAATGTTTCGTTGATGTGTGCGTGCACAGAGCCCACGGAGACTGGCATTGGTGTCGTGTGCGTTGACCGCGGTGGACAAACGTGGCCGAAAAAATATTATCACACACACACTTTCGATAGCTAACAAAAAGGCACTCTACTTTCGTACGATCCGTTACGAAGAGGCTTTATCCCCTTGGAAAATCAAGAAAAAAAGGCTCGCGCGCGCCTCACAACAAATACCAGGGTATAGTTAAATCAGTCTTTACCACACCTTGGACCTGTCTTGACGACCCTGCCTCGCTGCGTCCTCTCGATCGCCAGTCAACTGCTACCACACTGGTACAGCAGAGCTGGTCCCAGGCCCACTTACAATATGGACTATACAGGTGCTACAACCTGTGTTGGTCAGATTGGTCAACTTCTCCCGTACACACTAAAACACGTATTTTTTCGTTCGTATATACCTCGATAATACTCTGCGCAGAAGAAAAAACATTGTATTTGCTCTAGATTCCTCATGCCAGGTACATCAGCATGATATATTCTTAATTCATGCTGATGCATGGATGTTGTACAGATATCCCGGCAGTCATTCCACTTGATACAGTCACCGGCAATGGCCCGACGGTGAAATATTGCCGTTGCATGCTCGCGCCGTATCTAGGGTACATACACATATAGCCCGTTTACGACTGCACTCCTGATGTGGGGACAAAACACCACGGTTTAGGTTTCTGTACAGAGTCCAAAGTGCAGAATATTAGTAACGTATCATTAATACTGTTAGAAATCTTGTAACGTATTTCATAACTTTATAAAATCTTGTACTACAGCAAGCAGCAGTATTAATCGTAGTAGTGTGCGACATAAAAACGCGTGTATGATATGTGCGAGTACATGCGACTACAGAGCAGTATAGTAGTATTAATAGTACAAGCACTGGTGCTGTACATTAAGTAAGTACTCACTTGCTGCTGTATCGCTGCTAAACTCACCGTTCCTTTGCGACGGTAAGCTTCAGTGTTGACGGCCCACAGCGCGGCAGCGAACCTCGGGTTGTGCATGCTGACGGACACCGGGTTCCTCGCCGGCACCGGCGGGTTGAAGCCCGTCTCTCCAAAAAGAGACTTCAAGTTCTGCCGAAGGTAGGTGTTTAGGGCGACCTCTTCAGCGGTCAGTCTCAGGGCGTCCGCATCGGCCCATCGGTCCAGGATACGATTGCGCTCCTTCGTCAGCTTGTCAAGCGTCGTCTGGTGTTGTTGTTCGAGGTCCACCAGTTTTTGGTCACGAGTGGTGGTAGCGTCGGCGGCCACCGTCAGCGGTGGCGGAAGTTTGTCAGCAGCACCGGCACTCGTTCCTGGAGAGGGAGGCACCATCACCCCACCATTTACACCGCAGTGGCTATCGCCTCCAACGCTGGACGCGATCTTGTTATCCATATATATAGGGCAAAGCGATATTGCAGCTGTAGTATCCACTGCTGCTGCAGCTGTAGTGCGTGCTGCCTGCTGCGACACGGCGTGGGGAGCGAACCTACTGTAAAATGCGTGATGCCTGTGCTGCTGTTCTGGCTTCGCTGCTGGTTCTGGAGTACTCTACAGAGAATTCTGGCTGGAGGACGGGGAGGAGGAAGAAGCAGGAGAAAGAGGCGAAAGAGTACTACTGAAAATAACGTTGAGATGACGGGGTAGACTTCTGGTGTTGCTTCGTGTTAGCTGGCGTTGTAGTTCCACCTGCTTGATGTTGTTCAACTATATTTGTATGAATCAGTGACATCATCCGAACCCCTTCGGCGGGGCACTATTTTCCAACAAAATGATTTGCCATGAATTCGCGAAGTATTTTTTCTCGGTGCAAAACTAGGAGGACAGAATCCTCGTACAGTCGCCAATAATATGACATCACCTAAACTACACACACACAAACTACTTCCCATCCACGGCGATCGAAGCAACGGCATCACAGCCGGATACACCCAGCTCTCGCACACGAGAGAAGCCTAAGAGCGGGTGTGGTGCTTGCGGTTCAACCCCTTCCCTGGGAAGAGTGTTCTGGGAGCAACAACAACAACAACATCCACGGCGATCGAAGCAACGGCATCAGCCGGATACACCCAGCTCTCGCACACGAGAGAAGCCTAAGAGCGGGTGTGGTGCTTGCGGTTCAACCCCTTCCCTGAGAAGAGTGTTCTGGGAGTTGAGTTTCGGCCATCGTTGTTCGTATCGTAGGCAGCCGTTCGTTTTATCTATCATAGCGGTACAGCCGTTGGGTATATTAGTCTACACCATCTACAGTACGGCAGTACGGCTCACCAAAAACAAGATCGCCATGGACCTTCCGGGTTCTTGCGCGCCGACTCGGTCATACCTGCACTGTGTCTATCCACAAGTTGTATTTTGGGCCCATGTTTTTCCTCGAGTCTCTCGAGTAGGCTTTTGCACTCTGTGAGGGAATCACATATAGAATACGCGCGCTCGGTTTATCACAATACTTGTAAAATTAGGTAAAAATGGAATATAGACGAGGCGTATTGCGCAGCTTGCAAAGTTGAGTATCAACTATTTAATCAGTCGAACTCACAGCTGACGTATTTCAAAATTTATAAAATCTGTGAGGGAAATAATGGAAAACGCTTCACGCAGCTTGCAAAAAAGTTGAGTATCGACCGATCTGCCGATCGGTTGAACTCACAGCTGCCGTGCTTTCTTAGTTTCTTATAAAATCTGTGAGCTATAGGATCTCTAGGGGTGTTTTTAACTTGAAAAACTTTTCGAGTGTACATATAACTACTTTTTTTATGTGGGTTCCAGGTTCTCGACTAGACCGTCGCGTGGGTATTGTCCCGCGGGAGGCCCCACCATTCGCCGCGGTCGTGGATATCCGTATATCTTACAATATAATTGTACGATACCTTCCTAAAAAATCAATAACGCTCAATCAATCTATAAATATTTGTGAAATGAAAAGGTTTCAACATGTGAGTTCTAGGAGAAGGGATCTTTAGGGGTGTTTTTGACTTGAAAATTGCGTAGCGCGGTCTGCACTTCGGAATTGTCGTCTGCAATTGAGAAATTTCCTGGTTCGATGCAAACGCGGCACAGCCGCGTTTTTGAACCAGTTTGGGCCCGTTTTGGCTGCGGTTTGGGGTTAGGGTTAGGGTTAGGGAGTCAGGGGTTGGGTTGGGTCTTCGCCCGTACCTCGATCCCAACAGGAACCAAAATACCTGAACAGCCGACCAACCTAAAGATCCCTTCTCCCAGATTGCTAGGGGACCTCGAACATGTTGCAACATCATATCAATATCCCTTGTTCGGGTTATATAGTATCAGTGCGTAGAATGATTATTTAAAAATGGGCAAATGCCAAAATCAGGTATACCTGATCCGTTTGAGCCAAAATCAGGTACATCTTGAAACCAAGTAAAAAACGCGCGCCACGAGCCGTGTGATGTCCATGACAATCCGGTAAAACAAGAATGGCCTCCAAAATCCGAATTGTTTTGTTTTCTTCAGGGTCTAGGTACCACGGGTTCCACTCGGACCAGCAAAGAGTCACTATTAATATGCTTCGTCTGTTTCGCCACGGCGGGAGCGCCAAGAGTATTTACTCTGGCGCCCCCCCCCGTTGACAGCTTTAAAGCTTTTCCAGACCGTTCTCGCGGAACCGCCTGCTCGGCACGAAATTAGCTTGCCGTACCAAACCTGAGACCACTTCGACGCGGGGTGGTGCAGACGAAACGCCGAGCGTCCATGGTGCTGTACAGACTGCTGTGAACATAGAAAACAACAGAGTACACACACCAATTATTAATAACTGAAGCACATCGCACACCCCGAAGGAGAAAAAGCGAAACCGGTGTACGCATGTATGCATGTATACATATACGCACTTTTACGTACGACGCACGAGTACAGAGTTTATACGGCAATACAGAAGAATTCAACCGAGGGAGGGCAGACGCATACGGAGAGAAAACACAGTGTACGTATGGCCTCTCTGATGGTTCAAAGTTGGCCAAAATCAGTTGAAAGCTAGACAGAGTAGAAAAATCAGGTGTACCTTGGCCTTTTCGTGCCAAAATCAGTTACAATGTCAGCTTGACCAATAGCAGGCCTGGGGCTCCTGGTGTGTGTTTTGTACTTGATTTCAGTATGTAACTGTTTTTGGCACAAAAGTGGCCAGGTATACCTGATTTTGGCAAAAAACCCTTTAAAAATTGTCCTGTTGACCCGGGCAGCATCCAGGGGAGCCGCTGGCCTATATCTTTGACAAGGAATCACATATAGAATACGCGCGTTCGGTTTATCACAATACTTTTTATAAATTTTGAAATGCAGAATATTCTCGGAAGAATGAGAGAATGCGAGTTTTGTACGTACGTAAGATGACTGCGGTGATTCACGGTAGCATGAATCGTAGCCCTTGGTAGACACACCTTGTCTGGTACGTAGCCGCAACCTACACGTATCAGCGCAGTGAAGCAGAGGCAGAGCTGCAGGTCCAAGGTGTGAGACTAGTTTGAGTTCCCACCCACCCGCCCGTGCTTTTGAGGGAGTCAGTGGGGGGGAGTTCAATAGTCGCAGTAACGTTTGCGTTTGGTGCTGTATGTTATACGTGCCCGGTAATTTCGCTGATGGTGCGACCGGGTGTCGTAGATTGCGCGAGTGGCGGCGTGGGCTAGCCGCCTTATTTGGCATTTGGTATGGTTCGATGCAAGTGGGGTTTCTTTATATCATACTATTATAGTTGATAAAAGTAAGCATGGCGTTGACGTGGTGTTGCATCGGCTCGGATTCTGCGCGCAATCTGAAAGTATCGGAGAAGGGGGTTATCCGTATATTAACACTGAAGTGCATTGTTAGTTTAAATGTACTTGTGTTATTGTATATGCCTGGTACAAGTGCGTGTCGAATTTCTCACGTGTGAGGTTATCTTGTACTTGGTGTGGTTTCTCGAGTTATTTGTCAGAAACGGCTTTTCTGATAGCGGTTTGGTAGGCTGGCGTCGAGAGTTCTGTGTCGCCAGTTGGGTTGGGAGTTGACTCGAGTGTACGGATGTGAGCGCGGGGTTGCCGTTTGGGCAGCCCGGGGGGGTCACCCCTTCTCCAACCCCCCTTTCCGGGCTGGGGGTTGCGCATTAATATAATACAACTTCGAAAGCAAAGTGCAAAACGTCAGCTGTGAGTTCGACTGATTAAATAGTTGATACTCAACTTTGCAAGCTGCGTAATACGCCTCGTCTATATTCCATTTTTACCTATTAATTTTACAAGTAGGTATTGTGATAAACCGAGCGCGCGTATTCTATATGTGATTCCTTGTCAAAGATATAGGCCAGCGGCTCCCCTGGATGCTGCCCGGGTCAACAGGACAATTAAAAATAAAATAAAATAATAATCATTCTGCGCACTGATACTATATAACCCGAACAAGGGATATTGATATGATGTTGCAACATGTTGAAACCTTTGCATTTCACAAATATTTATAGATTGATTGAGTGTTGTTGATTTGGTTCTAAGTGTGAATAATTCTTCCGGAGATGAGCTGCTGCTGTTCTTGCTACTGCTGTTTTTGTTACTTCTTGTAAAATTCGGTAAAAATGGAATATAGACGAAGCGTATTACGCAGCTTGCAAAGTTGAGTATCAACTATTTAATCAGTCGAACTCACAGCTGACGTATTTCAAAATTTATAAAATTGTACGACTGAGTCACTCATGTTCCTGGACCTACTTGTTGTCGTCAGCAGAGATGTCGTCAGCAGTGACATTGTCCCGTGACAAGTAAATCACTGCAGATTGGAATTCAAAAGGCCCGTTCCTCATGCCTCACATACATGACACTCTTTCTCTCCATCATCGTTGATGGCCATTGAATGGGATCGTCCGTACCGATGCTATAATATCAAAAGCTGGCGTGTCCTACACGCTATACTCTCTAAGAACGGGAAGCGCCACCATAAGTAAATGTCGAGTCGAACCTGGGGGTCCTCCCCACAGTTGGCGTCGACGAAGGCTCGCGCCTGTGGCACTTCTGTTTTCTCGTGAAAACTCACAAGCAAGATAGATAGATGTTGTTCGGTATTTTCCTTCACGTCATGGTGCGAAGAAAACACGAAAAAAAAAATCAAAGAGCACACGAATCAATGTGTTTTCGTGGCCACAGAGTAAACTACCCCTCTCATCGTTGCGATCTATGGAAGACGCCCTTCGCCACTCTCATCGTTGAGAAGCGAAGAACGTTCTCCAATTGCTATGGGCCGTGTCTTCTGGTGGTATGTACGGTATGCTCAGACCGCATTGGTATAAGCCTTCGGTGGCGAGTAGATCTATCGTATACTATACATATCCCGTGTTCGGGGTATATAGTATCAGTGCGCAGAATGATTATGTAAAATTGTCCTGTTGACCCGGGGAGCATCCAGGGGAGCCGCTGGCCTATATCTTCGACAAGGAATCACATATAGAATACGCGCGTTCGGTTTATCACAATACTTGTAAAATTGGGTAAAAATGAAATATAGACGAGGCGTATTACGCAGCTTGCAAAGTTGAGTATCAACTATTTAATCAGTCGAACTCACAGCTGACGTATTTCAAAATATATAAAAATAGCGCTCTGTCGCTTATTTTATGGGGAGGTACATAGTACGCTTTAGCCATGAAGAAGCAATCGTAAGGGATTTGGTCCAACTTAGTGATGCTGGAGTAGTCGGGACGGAGGAGCAGGAGCCGTTGGCGTGCGTGCGAAGGGCTGTATGGGGGATGTTGTACGCCGATGACGCAGGGATTGTCTCGAAGTCGGCTGACGGGCTCGCGAAAATGATGACAGTCATTGTGACTGTCTTCGAAGCAGCAGGCCTTACGGTGTCGGAAAAGAAGACAGAGACTATGCTTCTACAAACGCCAGACCAGAAAACCCTCGCACCACCGCTCGTTATCGAAGCAGCAGGACAGAGGTATAAGCAGATTAGTTCTTGTACCTAGGCGGCGTTATCCACGAAAATGCTGACCTCTCGCTCGAAATCGACCGACGGATCCGTCTCATGCGAGCATGCCTCAAACGGTTCGGCCCGGAGCTGTATGATAGGACGACCGCCCCCCTTAGCCTGAAAGTCCGAATGCTGAAGGCCGAGGTGATTGAGACCCTGCTCTACGGGTGTGTGACGTGGACCCTCAGAGCGGAACACTTTGCCAAGCTTCGAACGGCTCACCACCAAGTCCTGTTGCGAGTCATTGGCTTCCAACGCCGACTTCGTACTGACCATGCCACCCTCTCGTACGCGAAGGCCCTCAAGATGACACGTTGCGAGAGCATCGAAACGACCATCCGCAAACGGCGTCTCTTCTTCGCGGGGGGGGTGGCACGGCAAAGCAAGGATCGATTACCCAGCCGGGTGATGTTCGGGACGATTGCTGGTGGGGAGAACCCGAGACCTGGCGGACAGGTTAAGACTTGGCATAGATGCGTAGTCGAAGACCTTAGGGAGTTCCGCGCCACCGAAGGGTCAACGGAACTTGCTCCCTTGGTGTTTGGAGTTGAGACCACACTGTGGCCCACTGCTGCAAAAAAGGCGGGGAAGTGGTACCGGGGGATCCTGGAAGCAGCCGAACGGTTCATGGTGAGGTGGCACGAGGCTGAGGCTGAGCTGAGCAGGCAGCGCCGCGCATCCGCCGTGGGTGGTGTCCAAGGGAATGGGGGGAGGAGGGGCAACAAGAGGAGTAGCAGAAAACCCGACCAAGGGAATGCGGAGAGCGGGGGGAAGAGGAGTAGCAGGGAAACTGCAGTGGACGAAAGTAGGAACGAGATGGCGGATAGGGTAGCCAGGTACCGGGCAGACTAAGAAGTAGAACATGCCTATACTACTCGTACCACCAACTGGTGCAGCTGGTTCGAACGTGGTCTTCCTTTGTCTTCCTGTTGTTTTTGTTTATTTTTATTTCATTTTATTGTCTTCTTTGCGGTGACCCTATGTGATTTTCATTTCTCTTCCTTTCTCCGATTGATAAGCCTTATTGAAGGAGTCGTGTGGCGTGGGTGGATGACGAGCCTGCTCTGCTTGTTTCGTACTGTCTGACGCCGAGGGGCCGGGCATAGTTGACGAACGCTGGACGATGGTGGCAGACAGGGTAGCAAGGTACCAGGCGGGCCAGCAGGGAGACCCTGGCTGTGCTACTCGTACCATAAACTGCTGCCGCTACCTGGAGCATGCCTTGTGCTTTGTTTGGTTTGACTGTTATTTTTACCTTGGTTCTTAGTCTTACTCTGTTGACGACTAGTGGTGTTTTCTTCTTTCTCTTTTTTTTTTTTTTTCCAGCTCATTCTTTTCAAGTGTCTGCCACGTCCCCTACGTGGGGGTACGATGGTTTGTTGCTATACTGAAGTATATACATCTACCAGGTATATTTTAGTTTCTTTTTTTTGTTTCTTTTCTCTTTCGAATTGTCTTTGTTTTTGTTTTTGTTTTTTCTCTTTGTTTCGTTTTTGTTTCTCTAGGTCATGGAATGTGTATGTCGTGCCTGTCGTACGCAGTATGATGACATGGCATTGCATTACACACGTGGCAACGTAGTATCTCTGTGGCGTAGCTTTGTGACCACAGAACTTGTATCTCTCTAGGTTTGAAGAATCGGCATGGACACTGGTTGTGCTGGATGTCGACGCGTAGAAAGAACGGTTTAATGTGAAGAAAACAACAACAACAACATACCATTGGTGAGGTCCCATTACAATCTGTGAGCTCGGATCTTCAGTTTGGTAGGCTATTCAGGTATTTCCGTTCCTGTGGGATCAAGGTACGGGCGAAGACCCAACCTAACCCAACCCCCCAACCCCTAACCCTAACCCTATCCCTAACCCTGACCCCGAACCGCAGCCAAAACGGGCCAAAACTGGCCATGAACGCGGCTGCGCCACGTTTGCATCCAACCAGAAAATTTCTCCATTGCGGACGACGATTCTAAAGTGCAGGCCGCGCTACACAATTTTCAAGTCAAAAACACCCCTAGAGATCCTAGCTCACAGATTGCAAAACTACTCCCATTGGTTCGTTGGACTCGTAAAATCTCTTCTGCTCCTTCTTGTTCTTCTGTTCGTTGTGGCAATTTCGTAATTTTCCACTGATTGAATTTTTATGCATCATGCTGTGGGTTACCATAACTCACTCGTTATACGTCGTTTCGTATATACCATCATTGGTGTAAATACCTGATACATGAGTTTGTATCCCACCGTTCGTCGTTACACGTCGTGGTTTCGTATGCCATCGAGCGTTACAAAATGTTTCATTTTCGTTGTGTATGTTAATAATCCTGAACCATGCAAGCGTGCATGCGAAGGACATTAACATATCCGACTATTACGGGGGTCCATAATAAACAGGACCTACGGTACACACAAAAACCTATATATTTTGATATGTTTACCAACAATATTTGGTCCTATTTACTATGGTCCCCTGTAATAGTAGTTGATAGTTTGTAGTATACGAGTATAATCATGAGGCGGGCGAAGCGCGCAGAGCGCGCGAGCCTTTTTTTTCTTGGATTTTTTTTCCAAGAATACAAAAGCCTCTTCATAGCGGCTCGGATACGAGGGTAGGGTGCCTTGTTTTGAGTTTCTCTGTATGTGTGTGTGGGTGTGTGTGATTCAACATTTTTTTTGGGCAACGTTTGACCATCGCTCTCGACGCACACCGCACCAATTCCAGTCCCGGCGGTTTCTGTGCGCGCACACACACAGAAGAGACTTCGTCGTGCTGGTGCTGTGGTTCACAGTAGCTCGAGCTAGGTGGGGCAACGTGTGTAGGCACATGTCTGTGTTGAGGGTCATGTAAAAAAAAAATCGTAACGGTTTTGTGTCTGCTGTCACGTGTCCACAGCAGGCAGACTGTGCCTGTCGACACCAGACATACTGGGCCCGTCTACAGCAGTCCACATGAGGCAGACTGTGCCTGTCGACAGCAGGCGTGCTGGGCCTGTACACAGCAGTCCACAGCAGGTAGACAGAGCCTGTCCACAGCAGTACACAGGCATGTCTACAGCTACCTCGTCAGGTATGCCCGCCTACTCATCATGAACACGACAGCAGGCAGACTGCTCCTCCTGTCGACAGCACGCATACTGGGCCGGTCTACAGCAGTCCACAGAAGGCAGACTGTGCCTGTCCACAGCAGGCTTACTGGGCCTGTCCACAGCAGTTCACAGGAGGCAGACTGGGCCTGTCCACATAAGTCCACAGCGGAGATATTGGGCCTGTCCACAGCTCGTCATTTCCACCCTCCTACTCATGAACACGACAGCCTTTGCTTTAGATGTCCATTCATTTATTTCGAAAATCTATTCTGTTTCTTTTTCTTTATTAATAAACAAGAACATGATTCTGCCAAATAATACTCATGTACGGAAGGCGTGCGGGAGTGTGTAGAGGTGACACCCTTCGCGTTCTGAACAACAAATACACCGTCACATCGCAACCAAACAAACAGCGGCGATCTCTAACTCCCCTGAATTCGAATCGAGGGACGACCTTGCCGACCCGGAGTCGTGGCCACGTCGCGTCACCGCTCTGGAGACAACTTTTAAAAAAATGAATTCGGAGCCGATCTACAGAAGAAGCAATTGGTTCTGGAACGCTCTTTGCATTTCCAACCTGGACGGCGGGAGCGACTTCTGGAAGGAGATCACGTCGGCAGCTACCGCCCCACACCACGTTGCAGAGCACCACATCCTCGGGCTACCTGTCCGATTGTCGTACCTAATCGACACCAATGAAACAGGAAGGGCGTGCGGGCGATACAAACTTGCCAACCGTGGGGCTATGGACGGCACCGCCATCGGCACTATTTCAAAACAACTCGCCACGAGGAAGTGGCTCTTCTCACTGTGCTCTGCAGTCGTGGACGAAATCATCTACGACAGGGGCGCCAGCTTGGGCGGCGCCAGTCCCCGTCTGCGGATCATGCACGCCGAAATCCGGACGCAACTGGCTAACGGCTAGGACTGCCCGCAAACCCAGCAGGGTTTCGACCGTCGCTGGCTACTGTGGTACAACAATAAACTGGACTACATCGAGGACCAAATCAAGAAGGATATCGGCCTCCAAGAGACAGGAGATTTACAACGACTTACAGCCGAACGCGCGTATTCTATATGTAATTCCCTGTCAAAGATATAGGCCAGTGGCTCCCCTGGGTGCTGCCCGGGTCAACAGGACAATTTTAAATAATCCTTCTTGGCGCTGATACCATATATCCCGAACAAGGGAGAATGATATGACGTTGCAACATGTCGATACCTTTTATTTTTACAAATATTTATAGATTGATTGAGTGCTGTTGTATGTAAAAGAGATGTTTTGCGAAGAGCGAGCTATCGTAACTCGCGCCTTTTCCACACGGCTAGCAATAATTGATATGGATGGTTTCATTGCTCTATCAATAGCTAATCTATCTTCCGAGTATCTTACCTTGTGCGTACGTGTGCAGGTGTATATATCGTCAAATGCGTCAAGTGTTTCGGTAGCGTCTCCTGCTCAATTGCACGTGCAGACCGTTATAGCAGCAGAATCACCGACAACACCGACCGGAATAATTGCAGCTGTGTGTGCTGAAATCGCAGCACCGTTGTCTAAAGCACTTGTTGACTCCACGTTCTTGATGTTCAATACCAGGTAGTCAGTATCTAAATTAAGATATCTGCGCGAATAATGTCTCGTTTTCTTTTCGTTGTCTCGAGCGGGGCTTGACAAGTGGGTCACGGCCGGAACAGTGTACCCCTCCCTTCTCGAGTACAACATCGCCATGGTCGGCGGTGCGTAGTTCCATCAGCGCGACTGTTTTACATAGCGCTTACTGGCAGGTTTTCGTTCCCTCCAATCACAGCTATTCTACCATTTTTTGTGGCAAGCACTCTTCTTGTGAAGGTGTTACCTACTGAGCTATAAGGGTAGAATACCGATCAATTATCAAGCCCAGGGTAATCCTTATACACCCCCCCCCCCCCTCTGAACGGCGGGATCTTTGGGGCGTCAGAGCCGTATACGTCTGTACGCTGACCTACCCGCTTCGTTTCATTTCCTGGGGAACCAGGGAGATGTGTTTAGTGTTGCAGACACGCGCAAGTGTTTCTGTAAAAGAAACGTTCGAAGTGAGGTTCGAACCCGTGACCTGGACGGTGTCAAATGTGAAGGTGTTGCCTACTGAGCTATAGGGGAAAAAGACAGATCAATTACCCAGCCCAGGGTAATCCTTATAACACTGTCCTACACATTTACACCGTGTGGTGTTCGTAGTAATGATCTGTGAGTCTTCACAAAATGGCACAAATATCGTTGAGCCATATTGTCGAGGTGCTAATTGTGGGCAACTCCCGTGTTTTGTCCACAACTTTAAAATTTCAATATTTGACGATCGTGTTCGTAGCTCTGCAAACAACTAGTACCCGTCGAAATTAACGGGTGGTCCTACATCTGTCGTATATTTAGGCCACGTTATTTCTGCTCAAAGAGTATACCAGTTGGGGGAATCGTGGCAAAAGCCCTTAAAAAGCTGTCAAACCCCGTTTGCACAAATATTTTCGTGTCGTATTAGGTGTGGTGAATTTCTTACGGCGGTTCGTATTCAAAGTTCGCCGAAGTAACCGCGCCGCTCGCTGAACTCGCCAGTACATAAGGATGTTGCTACCCAGGCACATATTACAAAGCTTGGACAACGCGCAAATACCGCGTTCGCCCACGTCAAGCGTTTACTGATTGTGGCTCCCGTGTTCAAGATCCTTACTACTAGAGTCAGGTATCGTACATACATGTAGTAATATGAAACCGTTGTCGCGCTCGCCATCGTACTCTGTTGGGAAGGACGTTACGGCGATTGCTGATCATCAACCTCCTGGCCCACCCATATCACAATTGGACACGCCTATGTTTAGTATGCTACATCGCTGGAATATCGTTCTTCAGACTTCCAACTTCACCGTTCAGCATATAAAAGGGACTATTGTTTTTTGTTTCCCTATACATAATACCGAGCATTTGGTGTAGTGGAGAATTAAACGCTTTTGTTTGAAGTGGTGGCTCTAAGTTATGTTCCCGCAGGTATACATGCCGGCGTCCCCGGTGGCTTGGTAGCTGGTCCGCGTGCCTGTCAAGATCAATTTCGTGGGTTCAAGTCTCACCGAGTGCATGCTCATAGGGACTTTTCTTGCATAAAAAAAACTGATAAGCAGAAAGCGCGAAAGCGTGAGTTGGCTACATTCGATGAAAATCGACGAGCAGTGGGAATGCTGAACCCTATGCGCGATTAAAAAAAAAAAGGCACGTACCGGGGGGGAGAAGGGATGACAACTGTGACCACGGCTTGTCCAGAAGATCGTCGACGGTAAAACCTCCTACGAGCGGGCTGGAAAGTAAAAGTGATGGATAAAAAAAATAAAAAAAAGCGTCTGAGGGAAAGATTCTATCTACCGTTCGGCTAGCCACGCACCATTCAAGGCTCCTCTCAAACCTCGATGCGTCCCTTGTACGTCTGGGTTCTGAACACGATTGGAATACTCCCGTCGTACGGTTGAAAACTTGCAATTTGCATACGACATTGCTCGTCGCAATTTGCAGGAAAGTACCGATAGGCAGACAGAATTTAACGAGAAATTGTCCTTTCCGCATTATCAACAGGGAGAACAGGTGTTGGTACACCGCCCCTACACCGTTGATGATGGACTCAACTCCAAACGTATTAGTCCCTGGCGTGGTCCCTTCACTGTGCGTCCCCAACTATCACCCGTAATTTATCGTGTTGCGAGGAATGGCGGAATTGCGGACACATCAGTTCATTTTGGTGGTATGAAGGCAGACCATAATGACGCGTCTAGCTCAGTATCGGATTTTACAGCACAGGACGATTTCTTTTTAGGAACAACGTTGCCGTTACCTGACCTAGACGACTCTGTGCTCACCGTGCACACCGGCCCGTATGCTATTGAAGCTATTGGAAGTCATAAGCGTGGCCCTGGTAAAGCCTCGCCGACTAATTTCCAACACAACTTTCTCGTGAAAGATTAACCGTCTAGTTTGGGTATTTGGAGACATTGCAATATCGTGCCACAATGTCATGAGATGATCAGAGCGTATCGTACGAGGATCCTAGCTGAAGATCCGCATGCATTTCATCGTCCCAAACGTAAGCGATACGCTGTCTCCTCGTCGCCCTGAAACAAGCGCCAGTATCATTCGTTTGTCGTCAACGTCGCTATAGCCCTTGGGAGTACTTGTCGTCAGCACCGTCGCACCATACCCCACTACCATATAAATATCCGGCCGGATGTCGTTCGTTCTTTATTGGGTCGTTTGACACGTGATTCGCGACCTGACGTGCAGTTGTCTTGTGGTTGCTTGGGAGATAAACTTGTGGAATAGTGCCCACGAACCAAGTCATGGTTAGACTCCTAAGTGCTGAACCCCAACAGCCAGTGTCCCGGTATATCGTTGAGATACCAGTGTGGATTGTGTTTTGTTACTTCGTGTGAATGTGCCCCACACGAAATGATAACATTTTATTTGTGGCAATTTGCAAATGAGAAGATGAGACGTACAAGTAGGAGAAAACGTTCAACTGGCAGTTATGCAAGGGTGTGCATATACCAAGAGAATACACTCGTGCGTTATTATTGGGTTACTTGGCTACAGTAGCGGCGCACAGTGCTCATATACGTTAAAGTATGTATTTATGTGTGGTTATTCAACCAAGTAATGCACGTTATGTTTCTTAATCGTTTTGGATGGAAGAGACGCAGCGTGCTTTCCGTCAGTCTCTTTGTGCGAGACATACATTAGGGATTCCTGGATACGTGGATAATGTATTCTCTAGGGTCGGAATCGTTCCGTTGGATTTTAACTGAGGACAGGCAGTCGAGCGCGTGAACTGCACACTCCACGGTCATAAATCCTCATCGGGTACAAGATGAGCCCCCGCTAGTTTTACTGCATTTTCGTGAGTGCTCTCCCTAGTCAATCATCAATGACTGTCAGAATGTCTCTTACACAGACCGTTAACTGTATAGATAGTTGCGTACTCCTATCAACTCGTTATAAGTCGATTCCAGTATTATAATCTGAATCGCAGGCATGTTCTTGCTTGTTGTGTGGTCGATGATACCTTTTTCGACCGAGGAGATATGTCGTCGACGTATCGTTCACCATGCACCTGCAGTCCGCTATACCTCATCGATATTTTGTTACAACCACACCGTCATCAAGATATACATGCATATTTTTTATCGTTTTAAAAAGGGTTGATTAGCCAAATCGTACGTATCGTCCGTTCCGCACTCTGCATGCACATCCCTTTCACCGAAATCGTCGTTCAGCGCATCATTTCTCTTCAGTTTGTGTGTACCGAAGCTTGCAAGCAATCGTATCATATATACACTGTACAACGCCGAGAAAAGCTCTGAATAGTGCCAAAAGGCAGATACCATCGTTCGGTATGAATGGTTTCGTATACCATTAGAGGCATTATACCATTGTTTGGTATCAATGATTTAGTATACCATGATTGTTAGTGATACAAGGTTTGGTACACCATGGTTTTGTATGCCATCAATCACTCGTAATACATGTTTCGTATGCCATAGTATAGATGGTTCCGTATGCACCATCAGTATGTATGTATACATGGTTCTGCATACAATAGTAATAGTAAACATACACGGTTCGTAAACCTTAAATGGAATAATTATTTCGTGTATCATCATTAAGTATACATGGTTTTGTATACCATCACTTGTTATTGTTATGATACTGCTTTGTATGAGGTTGAAAACCCGGTAATTACCTGGATTCAGGCACTGTGGACGTATTTGTAGTACTTGGAAGGCGTATCTTAGGTGGAAAACCAGGGGTTCCCCAGAGACGCACGAGCTTGGTCTCAGTCTCCACGTGCACTAAAGGAATAGAACTGCTCTTCTTCTATCTCTAAGCAAGCAACACACGTGACTACCAACGAGCACCGACTTAATAGGCAGACCTGTCCAGGGATACAAAGTGTCCCGCATGCTTGATTTTAACAAGTGGCGTCTTCGGCATAGGACTTTTCGCTTTTTCGTCGGTTCGAGTTGTTTGGTCACTGTTTTGTTTTGTTTGCTTTCCTATTGTGGAGTAAGTTTGTTCCGAACACTGCACGACGGAGACTCAAGAGGTGAGAGGGTCTGCTTCCCCTCACGGTGGCCGAGCCACTGAGGCCCAGGGCCCCCCAGTGCTCCACCGCCCAAGGCCCATCGATGTGGATCGAGCGCCTTGTACAACAGACCAACAAGAGAAGCACGAGTTTAGGCAGGAGCCCCATGAGAACGACGTGGATCGAGCGCCTTGTACATCATACCACGAGGAGAAAAAGCTTCGACTGGAGCCCACTGACGGGGCCCGAGCAGCCTCCGCCAGACGGACCTCATCCTAGACCCTTTCCGCGCCTCGCTCGGCTATGCGAGCTCTGTCGTCCAAGACAACTGGACGCCCCCACTCCTTAGAGCGCGTGACGCGCGTGACCAGCCAGGCCTTGGGTCTTGCAGCTTTGGCTCCCCACTTGTGCCCTCTGCCGTCCAAGCCACCTGGAAGACCCCGCTCCGCTGAGTGCGTACCCAGCCAGCCCGTGGAGCCAGCTGCGTCTGCTCCGGGCCGGAGCACGTCGGACAAACCTGGACGCAGCGATCTCCACGCAACCCAGCTGCACTCTTCGCCGTCGGGTCTACCTGCTTCTGGGCCAGATGAGAGAGTATTTGAGACGTTTTTTCCGCCTCGCATTCCGCTGCTGTCCGACTCTGCTCGTACTCGTAGGATGGCCACGAGTGATGCTGCCACTCGTGTTTTTTTTTTTCCGTGCCGAGGCCACACGATGACACACTGGATTTCAATGTTGAGCCTGCTTCCCACGCTGCTGTAGCCACAAACAGATATCCTGGAAATCACAGTACTGCTTCGAGTTTTCATGCTGCTGTTAGAGGGAGCGCTACGGCCGCTCGTGATTTTTTTTCCCACCCCTCGCCCAGAAGAAAGCAAACTGGATTTCAGCATTGCGCCCGTTTTTCCCGCTGCTGTAACCACCCACGCCGATTCCGCTGGAAATTTCATTACTGCTGTGAGTTTTCATGCTGCTGTTAGAGGGAGCGCTATGGCCGTTCGTGAATTTTTTCACCCACAAGACGGCACACTGGATTTCAGTATTGCGCCTGCTTTGCCCGCTGCTGTAGCCACCCACGCCGATTCCGCTGGAAATTCCACTACCGCTGCGAGTTTTCATGCTGCTGTTAGAGGGAGCGCTACGGGCGCTCGTGAAATTTTCCCGCCCCACACCCACACGACGGCGCACTGGATTTCAGTACTGCGCCCGCGTTGCCCGCTGCTGTACCCACCCGCGACGATTTTGCTGAGAATTCTCGTGCTGATGCGAGTTGTAATGTTGCTGTTAGAGGGGACGATGCTTTTAGAAAGCTCTCCAGTACCGGAGACGTACCAAAACCAACCACACTTGCTGTTTGTACACGCACAAACCGTGACGACCGCCCCTCTATCGCGACACCTTCTGTGGTCGATGCTCGTTCCCCCAGCGCTCGTAGCACTCGCCGCATGGCGCGCAACGCCTTGATCCCTGCTGTACAAGTTGCTTGAGCACAAGTCACGGCTATTGCCTTCGCTGCTTCTGCGCTCCACGACCCTGAGAACCGCCGAATCCCGCCCCCCCCTGCCCCGGCGCCTTCCCTTCCCCTGCTCCTATATATTTCGCCCGTCCCCGTCACACCATGTCACGGACGGCAAATACTTGGGAGGAGGCATCCAGCCCCGCCTGGTCTACCAGCGGACTGAGGACGTACGGTTCCCCTCTCTCGTCGGGGCAGAGAACACTCAAATTCCCGGACCCCACGTCTCTGGAGGACGCTGTGAACAACGAGCGCACGGATTCGGACGACGCACGGATGGCGGCCGCGGAGGACGAGCGGCTGGCAGCTGCGGAGGACGCGCGGCTGGCGGCCGCGGAACCTGACAGTGCACAAGCGTCGCCTCTCCGGCTGCCTGGAGCCTGGACCCCCCTCCCTTCTCCGGACAGGGCGTCCATTCTCCAGCACTGGCCCGCCATTTCAGGGTCCACCGCAGGGATCGCGGCGGAACGCCCGGCGCCCGAGCGGAGGAGGAGACTCGGCCGGCTATAACGGTGGTCCCGCCGTGAGCAGGGTACAGATCGAGCCGGGGCCACATCTCGGCGAAACGGGGCTGGACGTCGGAGAAACCGAGGCCAGGGGAAGGAAAGATCGAGCGACGGGCGCACCCGGAGATACTGCCCACGGGGAGATGCTTCCCATGCCAGTTCTTCCAGCTCCTCCACGGACGGCAGCGGCAAAGCCCCCGTCCCCGAAGTCACAACCAGCTCCATGAGGCAAGTGGTTCCCTCGCTGACTGATGTGATTTCTTCCGCCACGCTTCTTGGTCGCTTGACCATGCCCGATAATCGCGCCATGCCCGTGTCGTCTAACCTTGCTCACACCCGAACATCGGTGATCGACTCCGCCGCCGCTGCCGCCGCGAACAAGCACACCGCCGACGTTCAACGGGTGTACAAACACCTGAGACTGAAGGACATTTCGCGCATTTCTGTCCTACCTTTTCCCTCTTCGATCAACCCTTTCGATGCCGCGCAACAACTCACTCGTTCGGTCAAGGCATCCGCCTTTGATATTCTCATGATGTGCAACGATGGCAGCCATGAAGGCCTTGGTTCTACTGATTGGATCCCCGGTTGGGAGTACCCTCTCAAGAAATCCTTCGCGCGCGTCATCGCGCCTGACAAGCCCACGACCGCCCCTCTCACTACTTTGATGGAAGATTTTATGGGCAGATGTCGCGCACCCTCGCAGCCGGATCGACGGGACCGGAGGCGTTCACGCTCCTCCTGAGGTTGCTGAGCAACCACTTCGACCGCACCGACACGGGGGCCAGCTACACCAAGTTGCATAATTTTGGCGTGCCTAACGGGACCCCCTTTTGCGATTGTAGCCGTGGTTTTCGAGGGGTGGTGTCGGCAGCGACGGGGACTGAGCGTGTTTTGGCATCGGGGGTGGAGATTGTTTTGGAGGTGGTTCGGATGGCAGTGAACGAGCAGTACCCCAGGACGCTGTACCCGGGAGTTTTGGCTACGGTATCGAGGCCGTTCGGCACTTTGGACGCCATGTGGTTGGCTTTCGAGACTCTCGGGAATAATAAGACACCTGCCGTTAACGGCGAAAAACATTTTTCTTTGCCTGCTTTTTCGACGAGCGTGCGGTCATCCGCCCAGTCGGGGCCCCGACCCGCCAATAATGGTCGCGGCCAGGACCGGACGCTTCCCCAGTCGCCTTCTTGGCAGACGGGATCGCACAATAATCCGCTTGTGATGTCAACAAATCCATCCTTGACTGCCTCGACTCGTGGCTTGACTCCTCTTCCAACTGCTGCTCCCTTGAAGAACACCACTATGCTGAAGTTCACGCCGTTGGCATGTCCATCCAGACCGAGGACCCTCCCCTCTGGAGCGGCCTACTTTCATGGTCCGCTCGCGCAACCACCCTCAGCGAATACCGAGGGCACTGTTTAAACTGCCACGCAGACACACACTCTCTCCGACAGTGTGGATACCCCTTTCTAAACCTTAGTGGTATCTTTAACCCCGACCTCGGAACGCTCGGCGACGACGGCAAGGCGTTCCGTCGTTGGCATGAACGCATGATCAGACACCGCCGTGAGAACAATTCGCGGCCGAACAAATACAACCAGAAGAAACACAGGCGTCGTCCCGGCTACTCGCGTGGGCAACATCACGACCAGGGTCAGCAGAACAGACAAGGTGACGGCTACAACACACACGCGGAAGGAGGAAGCTAGCAGTCTAACTCCGGCCATCGCGGTAGTGGTTCGACCGCCCCTGCCTCTTCTGTTCCAGCTCCCGTCTCGGGGGCTCTCTGCGGTGCCTCGCATAACTCGGGCGGAAACCCGAACGGACGCCAGCCAGGCACCTTCCGCGCCGGCAACTGACAGGTCGACGGTGGTTCGGCTCCTCCTGCCCGCCCGCCGCCAACATTGCCGGGAGAAAAAACATTGATTTCGCAAAATGCTCAGCACTCAGCGTCGACCTACTTCGCTCCCGCCCCGCGCGTTACTCCGTACGTCGGACCGACGCAGCGACTCAGCTCCACTGCTTTCTCCGGAGAGCCCCCGGGCGCCTTCCCCGACGCCGGGAGCCCGCGCCTCAAACACCGCTCCCCTCAACCTGGGCACGAGAGTTGGCATGATAAACGCCGCTCTCCCGAACCACGCACCGCGCAGCACGACGAGTGTCGCGCCATCGCGTCGTTTTTTTCAGCGAGGGTGTCCCCCTCCTACACCTCCCGGCCATGCGGTGGCCGTCGGTTTGAGGTGCGGGAAGGCAAACACCGAAACCCCGAGATCTCGGTTGAAGCTTGACTCGGCGTTTCCTCGCTATAACGGTGGCCGCTTCACTCTTTTTACTATCAAGGAGGACTCGACAAGATTAGCTACCTCGTCCCCCTTCCCCACCAGGTCTACAGGACGGAAGCCCTCTCCGGTGGACCCTTTGATGCCCCCCACCGGAGCACCGTTCTTGAAGACGTCTACAGGGTCTGCAGGCCCTCTTTCGTCTTCACGCACGCCACTCCACGTGCGCAGCGCTCCTTCGGCTGCAGTGGAATAGGAGAGACCTGCCACTGTCTGTCGAGCCAGTGTTGACTCCATGGCCTCCGGTCAGATCAACCGGACAGTATACCCGTTAAATTCGGAAGAATCGCAGCTCTCGTCAAGCAGAACGGGCTTAAGGTCCCCTGCCCCCTTTGGTCCCGGACAGAGATCATCGGGCGCAGTAAGAGAACCTTCTGGCGATTTTAGGCCTACGATCAATGGTGACACGCAGCCAGTATACGTGGAACCGGACTCGTCTCATACACCAGGGGCTCAGTGTTCTCAGACAAGCACACTCCCCCCCCCCCCACACGCCACAACTGCGGCCACCGACGACTTGGCCGACTCGGCACCGTCGGTCTTTGACTCTACTCTCGAGTACTCAACGGAGCGGGTGGTACTATTCTGGCAGCCCCCCTCCTATTTTTCGCAGTGGTTCCCCTCGTCTTTTGTAGTCGACGATGTGTCATATTCCTGCGCGGAGCAGTATATGTTGACTGAAAATGCTCGCTTTTTTCAGGACCACGACACAGCGGAGCGGATAATGGCCTCGCCAGACCCACGCGAGCACAAACGCCTCAGTCGAGGTGTGCATAACTTCGACTGCGCTATCTGGGACCGCGTTCGGGAAGACGCCGTCCTTGCTGGTACTTTTGCCAAATTCTCGCAGAACCCGGCCATGAAGCAGGACCTATTGAGCACTGGCCCCAAAATTTTGGCTGAAGCAAGCCCTTATGACCCCGTGTGGGGCATTGGTCTCCGGGCAGACGACCCCGAAGCTCAAGACCCCTCTCGATGGCGTGGGAATCATTTACTCGGTAAAACTCTTTCCGCCGTTCGCGACACCCTCAGCTCAAATGAGGCCGGGTTGGCACACCCCGCCTCCTCTCATCAATTTTTCATTCCAACCAGGACTGGCAGAATTCATGAGATTGCACCAGTGCCGCCCCCGTCCTTTGGCCGTGGCCCGCGCTTGCCCAGGTCCTCCTTTGGAGTTTTTGACCTATTTTTCTGACGCATCGGCTGATCACAGCCCCGAGGTTTTGGCTGTCGCACCTAGTGTCGACCCCTCCCTCGCGCTGCCAAAACACGGCCCCTGCCTCGTCCGGGGCACCAATACCCTCGAGGATGCCTCCAACCAAAACCGCGATTCACAGCGGAGCTGGCGTTGTTGCACCTTTAGGTCGCATGGCGCTTCTTGACACTGACTCCCCACAGATTTTCATCCGACGAGATGTTTTGGGTCGCATGCACTCGGTTTGTGCGGCATCCCTCGCGTGCGAGCAGAAATGCGCCCCTCGTTCTTCGGGGGGTTTTGGCGAATCGTCCCCTCTGAAGACTTCGACGAGTGTGCGCCTGAGCGTCCAATTGTTTCGAGAAAATGAGCCCACTTGCTCCCTCGCAGTTTGGGCCTGCATGGTTTCCCCCTCAGTGAAGCAGCATGCAGTACTATTGGGACGTCACAGCTGGATGCGTTTTAATAGCTGCTTCTACCGCTCTCTGCCACCTCAGCCGTCTGATTAACGCATTTTTGGCGAGCTTGAGTTAGTTCATCACGCCCCGACAGGCATGTCCGCGTACGCCATCGACCCCGACGCTTCGGGTGGAGGCTTCCATCTACGCTACGAGGGCGCGGCAGGCGTCACCCTGTCCAACGATCCTCAACTGCTTGCTGTTAACTTGGCTCCCCGGCCCTCACTGGACACTACTTGGTCGACATGATGCTCCACCCCGACCTACCCTCGGTCGACGAGCACTTTGTCTCCTCCGGACGACAGGTTCTTCCCCTCGTTGGAGTGGCGGCTCTCGAGCCGGGGGATCTCCTCCGCGCCGCACACGCCCCACTGCTGAGCGTCCCGCTGAACGTTTTGAAACAGGACAACCGACCCCCCAGCCCTCCCTCCGGACTATCTGAGGTGTGTCCGGTCTCAGCAGATACTGCTGCCCCCCTCGCAGCTCCAGCCTCGCCCTCGCCTGCACTGCTTGAGCGTTTGAGCTCCGAACGGCACGCTTCGTTCCTGCGCGTCTGGGCACGCTTGCCGTCACATCTGCCGGAGGTGGCCTTCGACTTTCACGGCACGGGCTGGACCCCTGAGGCCATCGAACAGCTGGGGGACGTTCTCTGCGAATTTCCTGACGTTTTTCTCGAAGTCCAAGTCTGATTTTAGTTCCTGCCCGTTGATGACTTTCGTGATTTCGGTCCCGGAAGGAAGCGCTCCTGTCACGTCCAGGCCGCACCGCATCAACCCCATCCTGGCCAAGGAAGTGGAGGCCACCTTGGATCAGTACCTAGCGACAGGCCTGCTCCAGCACTCCACCTCTCCGTACTCGAGCCCGCTGGGGGTCATCCCGAAGAAGTCTGAAGGCGTTCGGATCACCGTGAACTACAAGAAACTCAACCAGATCAGCAACCTCAGACAGCTGCCTATTCCTCGCGTGGACCAATTCCTCGACTCCCTGGGGAAGGGACGGGTGTTTTCCCTCTTCGATTTGGTCTCCTCGAAAAATCGTGAGAGGGAGGCGTGGCAGTCGACCCATATATACCTCGTTGGAAGCCAAACACGTGGCGACACTGACGGAATTGTTGTACGCAAATTCGACGTGAGGGAGCTGTTCATCCCAGTTGTTTTGGAGCTCGTTGACGACCACTACCGGCATCTGGGCCATCGTGTGATTTACACGTTCCAGAGCTTGGCCTGCGATCACCTTGCCTACTGCGACTTGGCGACGGACCGCCAGCAGCGCGCGTACGATATCGTTCGCGAACACCACGCCCTCACTGTTGCTCGCATGAATCGCCGCAACTCCTCCCCTCTCCGACGCTCTGCGTCTGGTCCCCAAATTTGACGTTGGCGGTTGGGTGTGGGTGTACAATACGACGGCTACCATCCGCCAGGGCACGAAACCCGACACGCCCTCAGGACCAAACTCTCACTCAACTGGACGGGCCCCTACAAAGTTCTCGCGGTCGGCCCCTGCTCCTCAGCGGACACCCCGGACGGATCTCCTCTCGGGGCAAAGCTCCTGTATTTGGATGTTCCTTCCGATATCCCCGGCGCTGAGGCTCGGCGGCGTGTATCAGTTCAACGCTGCAAGCCCTGTACCAACCCCCACGACCGCGGCGACATGCCGAAGTATTTGCCGTCGGGATTGACACAGTACGTGCTCAACAACTTCTGCAAGAAATCCCGCCCGTACCACGTCACCGAGGACGACGTTTCGACCCCTCTTCAACGGCTCGAATTGGAAAAGATTACTAGATATTAATCAGTTAGAGGTCGAGGTGGCGTCTTCGCGGTGATGTACGAGACGCACTGAACAGGACTATCCCGTCCATCATGGCAACGAGAAATGGACCTTCAGCTTTCTCGCCACGCAATTTTACGCTACTGGGCCGGCACCCCGAACCAACACCGCCAAACCAACCGCCTGTACCGCCAAATGAGAATTGGTGCGGTACAACGGGAGCTTTCTCGGAACAATGGCAAGCGGTTTCTGGGCACCCGGCTATGACTGCGTATCACACACCGATTGGCTCCGCCGTTAGAGCAACACTGTGCTTCCCAACGGGGCCCACCTTTGGTACAAGGGAGACGACGGTATGTGGTGGCTCGGGAAAATCAGCGCAACTACGCCAACGAATGGAGTATATTGGAATCGATTTTTGGACGACCCGGGACCGATCAAGCTTCCTCTTTCTCCGGCGCGCTCCACGACTTCGACGAGAGCTGTACGAGGTTCTTGGTGTCCGCAAATTCGCTTGGTTAGCGCGTCTTCACGGGGGGTCTAGCGTAACGTCGATGAATCTCGAGGCGCCGCCGTAGATAGCTGATTTCCGCTTCTCGATTGCACTCGATATTCTTTTCTTCTTGGTCGTTTTCTTGGACTTTGGGAGGTGTTTGTTTCTGTTCAGTGTTCTTTGTTGTTTCTTCTTTTGGGGGGGCTGGGTTGGGGATGAGGTTTTGCACATTTTGTCCTGCCTACCCCCCACGGTCAGTGTCGGGGCTGGTCGAGGTAATCGACCACTCATTTGTGACCCAGGATGCGTTTTCAGAGTTGTGGGCTGGGTTTAGGTGGTTCCTGCCGCGTCTTCCATGCTATTTCTCTTCTCGTTTTCGGTATTCACTTTTCGCTTTTTCATGCATCTTCCTCGCCTCCCCCCCCGTGCGGGTGACATGGCGGTGGTTTTCGTTGACGGTTTCTTTCTGCCCCTTAAGGGTGGGTCTTCCTTTCATTTTTTCACGTACTTCACCGGCTTCGTTGCCTTGCCGTTCAGAGGTGTGGGAGCGGGTTTTGAGGAGCCGCATCTTTGGCTCATGTTCTAGTTCGTGGAATCGGGGTTTCCACGATTTTCCCATAATTCTGCATATACGGTTCATCAGAGTGGGCTAGTATTATGATATTGGTTTGTATGAGATTGAAAGCCCGGTAATTACCTGGGTTCAGGCACTGGGAACGTATTTGTAGTTCTTGCAAGGCGTATCTTAGGTGGAAAACCAGGGGTTTTCCAGAGACGCACGAGCTTGGTCTCAGTCTCCGCGTGTACGAAAGGAGTAAAACTGCTCTTCTTCTATCTAAGCAAGCAACACACGTGAGTACCAACGAGTACCGACTTAATAGGCAGACCTGTCCAGGGATACAAAGTGTCCCGCATGCTTGATTCTAACATAGACATGGTTTCGGATACCATTGTATTCATGGTTTTGTATACCATAACTCACTCGTTATACGTGGTTTCGTATACCATTGTATACCTGATACATGGTTTTGTATCCCATCGTTCGTTACACGTGGTTTCGTATGCCATCGTGCGTTATAAAAGGTTTTTCGTTTTCGTTGTGTATGCTAATCCTGAACCATGAAAGTGTGCATGCGGAGGACACTAACACATTCCACTAGTAGTTGATATTTCGTAGTATATGACTGACACACGCTAGTAGTCAAATCATGATCATACAAGTCCGTGGCTTTTGCTACGCAAGGGGTGACATGACTGCATGGACAAGAGCGAAGCCTATACATCAACTGCTGCTGCACAATGCCTTGAATGGTAGAAAACCACAAACCTGTCACTCTTTTTAAATGCTCAAAAGCGGTACTGGGTTCTCCAGTATTACGCGTTCAAACATTGGGGGGCGACGTGGGTTCCAGGTTCTCGACCAGACCGTCACAACCCTCTTCGGACTTCAGAGGAGAAAAATTGACTGCAGAAAGTGCCGAATACAGCGACGGCCACTGCGAGATTGGGGGGTCGTACCAACTAGTATAAGAAGCACAATGCAATGCGAGTCGGATATCACGGGCACACCATGATTCCACCCGCACTTCTGGGACCTCATGCTGCTCGTAAGCGGTTGATAGCACTAACATGATTATTGTTTTGGTCGCTACACTATCTGGGGGTCCCAAAGGGGACAATAGTGCATGTATCCAGTGCCCCCAATGTCCCGTTCTTGACCATGATCGAATGTCACCATTCCAACGCTAGCGAGCCAACCAAGGAAAAAACGAAGGTCTTGGCTGTTACTGTGGGAATGCGGAGGCATTGAACTAGAGCGCTCGCCCGAAATAACAAGGATGGACGGTTGTGAATGCACTTCGGGTAAGCAAAAAATCCTGTGTAATAAGACAAGATGGCGGGTGCGGGTGAAATTAGCACGGTATGAAAAGACGTGTCTCGGGCAGGAGAAGAAGAAGAAGGCAGTCTTCGTTCGATGGCTGCGTCGTGTTTATCACCACCGAGGCACACATGATGTGGGGGAAACCATCACCTTCATTTTCCTAGACGCAGGCAACTTGGGGATCAGGTTGGATGTCTCACGGTTGGAAGATGTTTGCAAAGCTTACCGTGACGCAAGAGTAGTTTTTCATCGTTCCAGCGGCAAGAAGAGGGGTAGGTGCGGAGAGCAAGGCAGGCCCGCTTTCGGGAAGTGAAAACACGCAGGGCTTGCTGCAGGCGCAATTCATCGAACGTTATCCCCGATCGCTAAAACGTGCGTGTGTACCGGATCTCGAACGAGGCGCTTGTAAAATTCGCGACGGCCACATGAGCAATCAGTCGAGCTGTTTCTCGAGAGGCGAAGGAACAGCACGAGAAACGTCCCCATTGACGAATACCCGGGAAGAAAGCGCCATGTTTGGGGAGTCACTGGGTCCACTAAACTGTTGCATTCTATCCACACTCAGTTCCGACACCATGGTCGTCGTTTCGCTACCGTGACGACCGCTGCCGCGTCATGCGCTCATCGAACGTGGAATATTGTTTACTTCCATGGAGGCACTTTTACTTCCATGGAAGTAAATATGTGACAGTCCTTCCATGGAAGTATACTCCCTTCCCATGGAAGTGTTTTTACTCCCATTGATTTTGTTTTTGCTTCCATAGAAGTGCGCTCACTTCAAAGGGTCCTGGGATCAGGGTGACTGATGGGCGTCCGGTGATTCCTACGGAGGGTTACTTACATTTCTGCACCGTGTGGATCGGAGCAGAGTGCCAAACGGGAAGAGCCCACTGCGGGGTCAAGGTGCCACGCGGGAGAAGGGCAATAGGGAAATTGGTGGAGTATCCAGTAGAAGTAGATTCTCTGGAAACTTACACAACTTCCATGAAAGTAAATCAAACTTTTATGGAAGTACTTTTGCTTCTATCGAAGTTGGTTAAATATCCCATGGAATCTATTCGTTACTTTCGTGGAAGTAAAGCCACCTTCCATGGAAGAAGTAAAATGCAAGTAAAACTACTTCCTTCCATGGAAGTATTTACACGTCAATGGAAGTAAATTTCAGGGCTTTTCGCGGGTCACGGGGTGTTCAAAATGTCACGGGTCGGGTCGGGCCGGGTCAGGAAGTGTTCGAAATCTCACGGGTCGGGTCGGGTCGGGTCAAGAGGTTTTCAAATCTCACGGGTCGGGTTGGGTCGGGTCAAGAGTTTTTCAAATCTCACGGGTCGGGTCGGGTCGGGTCAAGAGGTGATGAAAAGCTCACGGGTCGGGTCAGGTCATGACCCGCGAGAAGCGGGTCACTCGCGGGTCGGCCCAGCGTGAACCGCGAGTTCTTTTCTGCTGACTCGCGCATCCGGCCCACGGATCCGACACTCAACGCACTTCCCGCTCTCTTACCCAAAGGCTTTTCTCGTACAAATACTCAATAATACTCCTTTGGTATCTTATTCACACATTAAAACCTTGCCAAATCCATATACGCATGCCCGAATCCATTTATACCCACTACGACAGCCAGGCCACATATCGCTTGTGGGCACAAAAATGGATAATAAATTATTTTTGAAGCGTCGACCCACGGGCCGGATCCACAGGTCGGACCTGCGGGTCAAGATAAATAGTCTCACGGGTAAAGGTGACCCGACCCGCATGAAACCCGTGTCTCACGGGTCAATCCGAAGGTGGCGGGTCGGGTCGGGTCGGGTCAGGAGGTTTTGAAATCTCGCGGGTCGGGTCGGGTCGGGTCAGGATATTTTCAAATCTCACGGGTCGGGTCGGGTCGGGTCAACAACTTTTTAAATCTCGCGGGTCGGGTCGGGTCGGGTCAAGAGGCGTTCAAAATCTCGCGGGTCGGGTCGGGTCAGCTGACCCGACCCGACCCGACCCGACCCATGACATTTGACCTGACCCGCGAACAGCCCTGGTAAATTTCACTCCCATGGGAATTTCCAAGGTTATGTTCTGTAGGGTTCGTGGATTCTGGGTACGGGTACGGAAGTAACACAGAACCTACAGAAGTTCCGAGTACGAGTATTGAAGTCTTCCAGAACTCACAAAAGTTCCGGGTATTGTGGCACGGGCGTACGGAACTCACAGAAGTTCCTGGTACGGGTATACGCATGTTGTACTCGTACCCCTGGTATTTTGGCACGGGCGTACGGAACTCACAGAAGTGCTGGATACGGGTATGAATGTCGTACAGAACTCGCGGAAGTTCCGGGTTCGGGTACGAAGATCTTCTAGAACTCACAGAAGTTCCGGCTGTTGTGGCACGGGCGTACGGGACCTACAGAAGTTCCGGGCAGATATTGAACTGTTGTTGCACCCGCACCCCGGGTATTGTGGCACGGGGTTACAGAACTTACGGAAGTTCAGGGTATGGGTGTGAACGTCGTACGTAACTTACAGAAGTTCCGGGTACGAGTATGAACGGCGTACAAAACTCACAGAAGTTATTTGTAGGGTAGTACTCGGGAAAGTACCCCGGGGTATGGTTCTGTACGTACCCTACAGGACACGATATTAGAAACTCCCATGTAGGTGAACTCAACCAATTAACGGGGGAAATCGCGTTTTTCCTCGCTTCACCCCATGTCCGAATAGTGAAACACTAGTTCGACGAGAAGGCTTTATTCTGCATCAACAACTCCGCATTACAGTAGTTACTGCTGTAGTCGACATAAAATTAAATGGCAAGCCACACTGCTGCTGTTGCGCTCTTCACATCAAACCGGTATTTGTACTCCACAACATCGCACACCCAGGGCCCGTCCCCGCCCTCCTCCTAAGCTTGATACAAGCAGGTTCCTTCGTCACAATTTTAGTAGAGCAAACACAACTTTTCCTTGGCAATAAAGAAGGAGTGGAGCAAATACATTGTTAAACGTACTTGATACGAAGAAACCGAACCGGAATACCCCCCCAGAGAAAATATAGAGGATTATTTTCGCGAGAATAGGGTTTAAAACATAGTGTGGCTCGGTGTGCTGCACATCCCGCTCTTGCAACAACGTTATGGTTACCTACGACATGTTTTTGTACCCCCCCGATTTGTATATACCTGGTATATATAGGTCGGGTTGGCGTCGGTTGGCGACGACGCTGTAAAACACGCCTCTCACTGCGTGAGCTACACAGCCAGGGTACCGTTTTTTTTTTTTTTTTTTTGGCGGTTACCACGGCTGGCGGTCAAGTTCGATCATTTTTGTGCGGGGAGAACCTTTACTCCGCACAAGGGGGATGATCGTATCACGTAGTGTAGACGCCCACGAGGCAGTTACATAGTAACCCCATTGCTGTCTCTGGAAGTGGCCACACCAGAAGTTAAACCAATTCATTGATGCTGTCATCCATATGCAAGAAAGTCTGCCTCTAAAGAGGTTCTTAGTAGGTTGCAGCTCACCCTTCATGAGACTCGCCCAACACGTCACGGCGCTTCGCGCTTGGTACAAGCAATGTCTGCCTGGTCGATGAAAACCTGACGTGCTCCGTCCCGGCATTGTAGGGATACGAGGGTCTATGGTCATACGACTACGGCCATGCATGATAATGAGTACACTCCCCCCCAATTTGTGGCGAGAAATGAACAATTGCCAGTGATTACGATATGGCTTCAATCCCTGCACAAAGGGTTGTGCAATTTTCTTTGGAATGGGCGTACAGTACGTGCGAGAAAGATTTGAAACAAATCTTGTATGAAACGCCTACCCGTAGGTGGTATACTGCAACATTCGTTTTGTTTTTGTGCAACATCGTTCGATATTTTGCTGATGGTGGGCACACCTTCTCCGGTTTGTCAATTGCCAAACGGGGTCGTTGGACATATTTGAACCCCTCACCTTTATGACGACGACATTGCCATCGACAGGCACACAACACGAGAGCACGGAACGCTGTTGCCTGTGGTCTAACGTTATCGTTGGTTTAGAAGAACCCCCCCGGCAAGACGAGCACTATCTTCGATATTCACAGAGCACCCCTCCATGGCCAGCAGGAGTCCTGAGTGCAACTCTACTACGATCCGTCTCCCGCATGCATTTTCTCCACGGTTTGGTTTTGGCACATCGCAATTGGTACGGCATTCCATGTTCTCAATAATAGGACACATACCGAGACACCACAAATAGGCAGGGTAAAAGCCGGATGATATTGAAGGAGAAGAGAGCATCCTGATGACCGGAATGATTTTATTACCAGTACAAGTAAGCATGAGAGCAACGATATATATATGCACCAGGTATCTCCCTGCACCCCCTCCCGCAAATAAATATCGCAACCAGTCAGTCTCGGACACCTTCATCAAGGCAGAACTACACTGTAGTGCAGCGGCAGCATGAAGCAGTGTCGCAGAACCACCTCGCTTCGTGCTAAGTACCCAGCAGTAGTCAAGGAGTGATTCGCACCGCAGCAGCAAGCTGGCATATCCGCTGTGCTGCAATGAAGGCCGCCCAATGGACGGCAGCATGGGTGCCGCGAAAGCCGTGATATTCCTGGAATGTGTGATTTCGGGGCGAAACGCGAGAGGAACAGGAGGGGGGGATAAATCGGGATACGAGTGTGCATTAGAGGGGGCACACCGTAATTGAGCTCAGATTCCTGACACAAGAAACGCGTAACACCTGCCAAAACTGGCTTGGAAAATTTGCGAAACCCGACAAAACGTCCCATGAGCTATCAACTCCGTCGGGACCCCGAGATTATGACCAAGAATATGCCGTTCTTGGTTTTTATCAACCATCTACGAGCGGCGTGAGCGCTCAGCAGTACGGATAGGATCATTTCGAGGCCGAGCCGTACAATTCCCTGCCTTGTGACCCGGACACAATTTTGTATGGCCCCCTCAATCACACAGCGACCATTGTTGTAATCTTCACCTTTGTTTGGCCGTCAATTCCCCCCCCTACAGTCCCAAGACGGTCAATCCATACAAGGCGAACGGAATGTAAAGCAATGCAGTATATAGGGTTGCAAATATGTTGGGTACATCAGTAGCTAATGACTTTAGAAGCGAGCGCCTCGTCATCCAGAACGTCATTGGGCCCAGACGTGCTCCCCAACTAACGTGTTGTGGCTAGCATATTCGAGCAGAGGAGGGCAGGGATTGATACAGAGGAACTCTTTATGGTCGAGTCGCAGGAAGCTGATGGAGGCGCTCGCGACAATTTTACTCCCGAAAGTCAGATACAGTACGTAGTGATCCCTCTACATTGCCGGTTGAGTAGTGTCGACTGCCCTATATAGTGCAGGTAAAATCGCTTGGCACAGATGGGACTCACCAGTCTGGCAGCGTGCGGAGGTAGTGCCGGTTGCCGCTATAGCGCCGGTGTTGTTGGTTGGCCATATCGGCACTACAGAGGGACCAATATTGTTCTGTGCAGAAGTCGCCAGAATAATGATGTCCACCAGATCAGCGGTTACTAGACTACAGCAGCGGCGTGTAGGCATATTTCGTCCCCTTTGTCGTAAATATAGTGCTAAGTGTTCATCTAAAAACATCATTTTGTCGTCGGAACAGGCGGTGAGGCATGCGGACAGGCGCTTTTCATACCGTGCCAGATGTACCGGCAGTTTATCCACAAAAAGAAAACCATTCGAAGGACAATCTTTCTCATCTAAAAAACAATCGCTCGGAGGCGTCATTCAGCGTAGTTCTGCAAAGGTATGGTTCATTGTAGCACCGTCTGGGTCAGACCGTACCTCCCTGCCATGGCACGAAAAAACACCAGACAAAGCACCCGCAAAAAGGCGCCTGCATCATCTAGCAAATGCCATTCGTAGCTGACCTATAACCGGGTCTCCCCTTCAACTCACAACAAAGTTACTACTGTGGGAGACCAAACACGAGTCTATTATAGCTTCACGAGGGATCGCTTGAGGAACGAGGAAGAAAACCTTGCGACAAAACACTCACGCACACACATACCTGACACTCGCTGATCAGGTCGTCATCAATTTCAAAGCTCGCCACTGCGACAACCAGAAGCAATCGCAGCATCGCCACCGCACCCGGGCCGAGTGCACTTTTCTTGACCTTCGCGGGCGCAGTCGAGACAAACAAAACGATTCAACACGCAGGGTGTGGGATAGGGGATGCGAACAATCTAGCCACACTGAGCTGCGTGCCTCCTCTTACGGTTGAGTCCTCTCTCCTCGGTGTACGATATCTGTCGAGGGGTTAGGATGTTCCCGTGAAACTGGATGCAAATCTAGTATTAGTCGACCAACACCTTCGATTGAAAACTCCGCGCGTTGAAGTGGCGACCGCACATAATTTAGGAAAAACTCTCACCCCGACGGTCTGCATATGGGCGCATGCGGCCCAACATGGTTTCTTTGAACTTCGTTCTGTTATCTGCTTTTGTGCTCGCTGTCCATACGAGCCTCACCTCAGGAGACAGCCAGTTTTCGCGCGGCCCCCGTGGGGCCTTCTCCCCGTTCCAGCTCGATATCCAAGACTTCATGTACAATATCAAGACCCTGGGCACAAAGGCCCTTGCCAATAGCTCCGCCTCCCGTGCGAGAAAAAACATTGCTGTTCTGATTGTGGGGTCGGTTTCTGCCCACGAAATCTCCTTAGGGAGCTTCAGGGGGTACTTGTCGGTGTATCCCTGGGCGCCTTTTACGATCGGGGTCACCTGATACAAGGAGGAGGGACATAGGGTTGCTGTGATCTAGCGATGGTATCATTTAGTGTTTCACAAATGCAAGGCGCGGCCGTAACACCTGCAACTTCTAACGATGGGGAAACAATAATGCTGCACCAGCTGTACGTGTGATTGTGGTGGCACGTATGCATTGTATGGAAGACGTGGAGCCCACGCCCAAGGGTCAAGCAAGCGTATCTCGCCAAATCAAACTCTATCGGCTAAGAGATGAGGGCTACCTATCGAGATGGCAGAAAATTATGCCCGAACCAGAAGTCAAATACCAACTTCACCTTATTAATCTCCTTGAACACCTGCCCCGCCTGGACTTTGCTGTCCTCGTTATCCATCATCCACGACATCCCCAAGCTCATAACGTGCTGAATGATTGGAGATGCCGGCTTGAACTTCATCATCATGCGAACAGGTAGCGGAAACATCGGGCCTGCTTCTGACTGAGAGACGAAGCTAACCAGGCGAGAGGGAGGGGGGGCGGTGGGGTGGGTACGAACAAACGCCGGCTGCGCGACATAATATTGTGTATGAGGTGCCACGCAACTACCAAGGCGGATAGGAGCGGAAAGAGCGGTGAGTGCCAGACGCATGGGTATAGTATCCGTGGTAGCGTAGAAGGTATAAGGTAATACTGCAAGGTATACGAAGGGGGCTACTGGCACACGCACTGACGTTCATCTGGAAACCTTGTAGGCTGCGAAACGTGTCACTCTGTCTGGATGGAATGTGCACGGACGGTGAAATTCTGAGAGTTGGTACTGGGTTGAAGGCACACTTGCAGGCGGATTGTTTGGCTTGCATCCTCGAACATACTTCCTCCCGCAATTGACGTATACAGTACCTGGCACATAGCATATAGTTGATGTTGAGGACCCTTGGCCTGGGGGAGAAAACGCTAGGGGTACTAACCGCTGAACGCGAAAGCGGAACTGGGAGATATAACTACTTGCAGCAAATGTGATGACATACCTTCCGCGAAATTATCCAGGAGAAATACGCCGTGTGCGAAGCATAAACACTTTAAACCAGTCTGGAAAGACCAAGCCATGTCGATTCAACCCCAAATATGTAGAGAGTAGACAGGTATTAACCGGTGGAACAAAGGTTGATAGCCATGCAGGGAATCAACACTTGAGGATACAGTGCATTACCGTGCTTTTACGTGACAGGTTCGTAATGCGCTACGCATTCGTGGACACTACGTACTACGTATATCTTCTGTGTTCTACTGCTGCACATAGTATGCCCAACCCACACCCATTTGAACGACAACAAACAGTTCAGCCTAGGACAAAAAATAAGAAAGAGCTTGGACATTTCCTCACCGCACGTAAGACGGAGGAGCGGCCAACAACAACGAAAGCACACTCCATTCTTGAAGTCAACGATAGGTAGATAAGTTTACCTGTCAACAACGCGGTTGAGGATCGAGAAGAGCATAGCCGTCCCTAGAACTTCCGGCACTTGTGCCGGCTTTACATCACCAACGTGGGGCAGCGGAGCGCGCGGGGGCAGAGAGGGTTGGTCTGTTTCCTTGCCGACACTTGATATTCGCTTTGTTTTAACCCCCTAGATGTCGCCTGCAGTTTATAAGGACGGTACAAAATTGATTCGAGGCTGCTAGGTGGAGAGTACATAGAGTTGACAATGCGATAAAGTATGGCCCCTTAGTATTTCGGGCTTCTATCGCCAGCAGCTGTGGGTGCTTGGTGGACGTGACCCAACGGCCAATGTGATAGAGGGATGTCTGCATGTGACGGCGTAGTGGACGTGCTAACGCCGAGGAATGGCAAGAACGGGAACCGGCTAGTGACTTCGCTCATATTATATATAGGGCGTTGAACGGCGCAGCTCTTTCGACCTTCCAGAATATTCGACTTTTGAGTTGAAACCATGGAAGCTACACCTAGGGTTTTCGCCAAAATCGGGTACAAAAATTCCATTTGGGCCAAAACACTTGAACACTGCAACCAAGTAGAAAACACACGGCACGAGCGGTGTTTCTGGTCATGAGAAAACCCCAAATATTTGTTTTTTTGCGCCTGGACATTGAGCGTGTCGCCTCCGAAATCTGATTTGTTTATATTTCTTTAGGGCTCCACTTAGACCAGAATAGTCACCAGGCTTCGTTAGTTTCGCCACGATTGGCGCGCCAAGAATATTTCTTTTGGCGCCTCATCCTCGTTGCCAGCTTTGAATCCTCTCGAACATCCTCGCGGAACCGCCTGCCCGGCGCGATGTTCTTTGCCGTACCAAACCTGCGACTATCTCCACGCGGGGTGAGGCAGACGGACTGCCCTCTGTATCCACGATGCTGTACAACAGCAGAATACACAGCGACACAACTGAAGCACATCGTTCACTAGGGAGAAGAAAAGTGAAATAAGCTTACGTCGTATGCATATGCAGTAGATACGTGCGCACCGAGTTTTGATGTGCTAATTACAACCGAGGGACCGGAGACCGCATACCCAGAGAAAATTTATGTTTGTATGGCCTCTCCAATTGGCTGAAAATCGGGCAAAAACAGCTGAAAACAAGATACAGTAGACAAATCCAGATGTGCCCGACCAGTTTCAAGCCAACAACAGGTACCATTTGAGGCTGGCCAATGGTGGGGCTCCTGGCCTGTGATTTATACTCGTTTTTAGTGTGTAACTGACTTTGTCACAAAACTGACGAGGTGTATCTGATTTTGGCAATTACCCTAAACGTTAATTCCATTACCGTAAAAAAAGCTTACATTTTACTTTGACTGGAATTTATTTTTTACTGCCATGAGGGAAAGTAAAGAATTTTATGGGATATTTCAAGAGCCTCCATGGAAGGTTTCATATACGTCCACGGAGGAAAACGTACTTCCACTCAAGTTGGGTCAGTAGAGTTCTCCATATGATAGATTAATCAGTTTCTCGGAATATTCTCCAATAAAGCGGGAAAACAAAACAGGACCCTGCTTGGCTCTCCTGATCCCATCCGGACCTGATCTCACCCGGATGTGATCCCATTTTGCACCCTGCTCCTACTCACAAGGTGCAGAAATATAATTAGGCCTGCGCAAGAGCCGCCGGAGGCCATGGGCGCGAAGCGCGAACCGTAAACGGTCAGAAATCGTCGAACGGTCGAAAATAATCTGATGCAAAAAAGAAAAAAGCTTCGCGACCCGGGAATTGAACCCAGCATCGAAATCATGGTGCTGGGCACCATAGACCACGGAGCAGAAATCGTCGAACGGTCGAAAATCATCTGATGCAAAAAAGAAAAAAGCTTCGCAACCCGGGAATTGAACACAGCATCGAAATCATGGTGCTGGGCACCATAGACCACGGAGCAGAAATCGTCGAACGGTCGAAAATCATCTGATGCAAAAAAGAAAAAAGCTTCGCAACCCGGGAATTGAACACAGCATCGAAATCATGGTGCTGGGCACCATAGACCACGGAGCAGAAATCGTCGAACGGTCGAAAATCATCTGATGCAAAAAAGAAAAAAGCTTCGCAACCCGGGAATTGAACACAGCATCGAAATCATGGTGCTGGGCACCATAGACCACGGAGCAGAAATCGTCGAACGGTCGAAAATCATCTGATGCAAAAAAGAAAAAAGCTTCGCAACCCGGGAATTGAACCCAGCATCGAAATCATGGTGCTGGGCACCATAGGCCACGGAGCTACCCCCTCCACGTTTTTTTGAAGCTATTTATAGTCGCAGTACAAGTATGTACAGATAATAGGAATATGCCTCGAACATTGTTATATCCACAAAGTGGTAAACCCAGCTCAGTTGGATTTACTTTCATGGAAGCTTTGTGAGCTTCCAGAGAATGCCTCCATGGGATACCTCACCAACTTCCCTACTGCCCTGCTCTCGCTTGGCACCTTGACGTCGTAGTGGGGCCTTACCGTTTGGCCCTCAGAACACACCCACAAGGTGCAGAATATTATTAGCCTTCCGCAGGATCCGCCGGAGGCCCACCTGTCACCCTGATCCCAGGAACCATTGAAGTAAAAATAGTTTGTATGAAAGCAAAAACACTTCTATGGTTGTAACACATTTACTTTCACGGGAATGCTTCCATGGAATTTTGCGATATTTCGATGAAGGCAGAACAACTTCCATTGAAATATTGTGTTTCTTCTGCATCTACTTCCATGGAAGTGATGGATATTAAGAATATTCGATGATACCCCTGTACAGCAGGCTGCAAAGATTGGCGCTGTCAGTCTTTCAACTGACCGAGCAGACACGCTGCGTGTCGAGGATGTGAAGAATGAATGACTCTTGAAAAAGGCCGCTTTAGGGCAATAAAGGCTTAGGACGATGAACTGTAGTAATTTCAGATGCGGTTAGACGAGTGAACGTGGCGTGTGTGCAAACACTCCAGTTCCTCAATCTTGGTAGCCTCTTGCAGCAACGTCTATCCACGGCTTGTGGTTGCAATTCGTCGACTACAAGAACTGCTGAAAGGTCATTTAAATATCCCGGTACTCATAATGCGGTTTACTTAATTGAACCGCAACTTACGAAGCATTGACTCAATAGGCTACGTACATACTGCCTATGTCTTATCCCTCCCCCTCAATGCAAGTCGCAATGCATAAACGATGAATATCCCAGGGCGATATAACATGACTAAAGTCCTGATCATGTCTAACGAACACCAGCACTTGTTGGAAGCGACAGAAACATTACTAAAGTATCGATCATGGCTAACGATCGCCAGTACTTGTTGGAAGCAAATCTACTTCTTCACTAGAACACTGATGATGTATACAAAACCATAAAGTTTGTGCAGTGTAACTCCTCCATCCCTGCGAAAGTAGCAAGTAAAGACAATCAGCAAAAGAACCCCTACGGTTTGATCATCTGAACTTTCTCACTTTCAGGCCCTGCATTCGCTGATCAACTTGAGGAGGTACCGTTGCCTTTGCATACTGAGATGCTTCGTGCCAATGTCAACAAGCTGGTCCTCTGTTTTCACATATTAGACGGTGATTCTTCCCTCCTTGACAAGTTCCTGGACGAAGAAGTACCGTAGCGCCACGTGCTTAACTCTCGAACTGCAGGCCCGATTTCCGGCGACAAGCAGAGCCGTTGTCGATATATAGTGGTACGCTGTCGAAGCGCGGGCCGAATCCTAGTTCCTTCATCATGTTAGAGCAGAACACCGCTTCCTTCATCGCTAGTGCTGCGGGCACTGAGTTCTGCCTCCATAGTGGATTGCGCTGTCAGTTCCTGCAGCCCCACCTTGAAGCTAACCGGGGCGTTCGCAAGGAAGACAGTATACGAGGACATCGACTTCCCGTTTTCCGGGTTGTTGCCCCAGTTTGCATCGGAGAATGCAGTCAACCTGAAGCCACCTTGCTTGTACGTGATGGAGAAATCCACCGTTCCGGCAAGGTAGCGGAGTAGGTGTTTGGCTGCCGCCATTAGAGCTTTGGACGGTTTAGACATCGCCCTTGCCAGTTGATTGACGGGGTATATGATGTAGTATCGAGTCACCTTTGCAAGGGACATTACGCTGCCCGTGATGGCCTGGAAAATATGATTCTCCTCCTTACTTAGATGCCTCTCCTCCGGCTGGTCCAGCGACATCTCGTTTCCCACACCAGGCGTGTACGTTGAATAGCAGTGTGCCATACCGTACCGCTCCAGCAGGGACTTGGTAGATTTCTCCTGGGTGATGGTCACTGTCCCCTTCTCGCGGCCACGGGTAGCACCCATCCCGAGCACGAGTGACACGTGTCCCATGTCCGTCATTGAGAAACGACCCATGAGCTTCTGCTTGATCGCCTCAGCACTAGGACGTCTTTTCCGAGCAAGAGAACATCGTCGACATACAGAGTCAGGATATAAACGGCACCGCACTACGAGTAGGTGTATACGCACGGGTCCAACTTCAGACTTTTGAAGCCAATTTCCACCAGATGTTCGTCGATCGTGTTCCACCAGTTAGTCGGGCTCTCCAGATGTTCGTCGATCGTGTTCCACCAGTTAGTCGGGCTCTGGCGGAGACCGCATAGGCGTTTTAGCTGCCTCATTACCAGTGGGACTCCGTGTTCGTCGAATTGCTCGTATCCGGGTGCTATCTTGACGTACACTTCCTCTGTGACTTCGGCGTTCAGAGGCGGTGTTGTAGTCTAGCTGCCAACGCTCCAGATTGTACTCCGCCGCTATTGCCAGCACCATGCGGATGCTCTGGAGCCTGCAGACGGGGGCAAACGTGCTGCCGCACTCAATGCCCGGCGATTGCCCCCATCCTAGTACAACAACTCGTCCCTTGTGTGATTCGTCCGCCTTGACCTTGTATACCCATCTACTGCCGATATTCTTGTGTCCCGCGGGGACAGAGGTCGCCGGCAGGAGGGTGCAGACATAGTTCTTTTTCAGGCTTCCCATTTCCTTGTCTGAGGCCGCTTTCCACTGAGCTTTCGCTGGTAGAGTCATGGCCTCTTTAAAGGTGTTTGGAATTATTTCCGCTTTCTTCCCTACTGTGTATTTCTTACCATTATTTAGGCTGTATGGTCGTCGCGGCGTAAGCGTATTCAACGGCAGAATCTGCTCCGTTCGCCTCATGCACGATATCCGGCAAGGTTTCCTTGAAAAAGAGCCTCAACCCACGGAGCTCAGACAGCACGGGTGCGGTGGCGATCGCCGCTAGGTGAGCAGAATCTGAACGGTTGTGAATGTTACGCCTCGCAAACGATTGTGCTGCAGTGCCGGCACGTGTAACCGCAGTAGTCGCTTCTTGACGCGAATGTCCCCGCTGTTGAAGCGGCTGTGATCCAGCCAGTGGTGTTGCCAGGGACGCTCCCGCGGGTGACATCGCCTGCTCATGTGAGTCGAGAACAACCTCCTGCGAAACTTCGTCCACAGGCTCTCCCCCAGGAATCGCCCCTTCTTGCGGTGGTCCTGCAGCTCCTCCGTCCAGTGTGTCCCTCCTAGTGATCTCGCTGATCCGCTCCAAGAGTCCCGCCAGCGGTGGATTGTTTGAGACCCTGCCGACGGCGATGTGGTCAGCAGAAGCACCGCGAAGCGATTCCAACACGAAAGTGAAATCGCGAAGATCGCGTGGAAAATCGTCGTCTGTGCTATAGTTGTGGTCGTTCTTGCCGTTGCTTGGCGGATTAATCTGCTGCGTAGTTTTTTTCCAACGGTGGCGGGAATAGACGCGATGGTGTCTCGATGAAGATGGCGTTCCGGCTCTCCATAATGCGCCAGGTGGTCGGCTTATACACTCGATAGCTCTTGCTGCTGTTGCTGTACCCAACCAATCGTCCTTCTTTCACCGCCTTAAATTCAAGCTTTTGGGAGTAGGTCTCAATATGCACGAAGGCCCGGGCATCGATGACTCGACGCAGTCTCTGATCCGGCCCCGTTCCGTGTAGCAGTTTGTACGGAAACTGCATGCCGATTGCAGAGTGCGGCGCTCTGTTGCCCAGAAACGTGGCCGAGAACGTCAATTCTCCCCACAGAAACTTTGGTAACCGGCTGTCGGCAAGCATACACTGCACCATAGCTGCATGAGTTCCTCCAGCGCGTTCGGACATGCCAACATGCTGTGGCGTATTGGTGCTGGCGTGCTCGAGCCACACCCCCGTCGAAGGCAATAGTCCTAGAACTCCTTGCGGATGAATTCACCTCCTTTGTCCACCGCTCGACGCGGAATCAACTTGGAATCACCTCAGATTGTACGAATACCTGGAATGGGCTGAGAGCGTCGTGCTTGGGCTTCAGCAAAGAAGTCTCCGTCTACTTGGTGTACTCATCGGAAGTCTTTGTGATGTATTTGTAGCCCCCGAGGGCCTCTGGGGTTAAAGGTCCCACAAGGTCGGCGAAAACGAGTTGGAAAGGGAGTTTAACCTTGTGATCGGCGGTCTTGCGATGGGCCAGCTGGTGAATCTTGCCCACGGCGCACACACCGCAGTCTGGCACAGGCCCATCGAAACTCACCCCGTTGCTATCAAAGTGTTTTAGAAGGTTCAAGTTCTTGCGATTGAGGTGCCCTAGTCGCCGATTCCACAGGTTGGCGCTTGCCGCAGCCTGCATTGCCAGCTCCGGCCCGTTGCCATCGCCGGCGAGGTCCAGCGAGAAAGAATACAGATCGTGCCCAAGCTCTTGGAGCGGAAATATGTGGTTGCGGGTTTCCAGCCTGGGGTTGGTCATGTCAAAGATAGACACCACACTGTTACGCGCAGCTTGCTTGACCGAGAACAAGTTACGTCCTAGGCCATGCACAATCAGACACGAAAGTTTAATTATTCGTCGCACTCCTTTGTCGTCGATGACGTGGCCCCAGAGCACTCCCTGCGCAATGCCATTCAATTGCCCCCCCCCCTGCGGTTGAGATGTTTCGCGGCTCGTCCAACACCGTACACTCTTCCACTCTGTCCCGAAATCCGGGGATGATGGCGTCGTCGAAATAATGTCCTGACGCACCACTGTTCACCAGCACATTCACGGGGTCGTTGCTGTAGCGTGTCCGCGGCCTCGCGGTGGGACCGATCGTGAGAGCCGACCCATGTTCCGTACTGGTGACGCTTCCGAAGGCTTCAGGCTGTCCATAGGTGTTCTTGACGATTCGGACATAAAGAGAGTTGCCAAATGAGAGCCACAGATAGTAGAGAATAGACACCATCACTAGGGCACGGGTCATAGCCGTCAAACCCCTGACGATGTGCTCTCGGAATCTCAGTTGATGGGCCGGTTCTCCTCGACCATGAAGAGCGAGTCACCGGTCTCTTCTCCGCTGACGCCGCCGAAAGATCCAAACAGCCCACTGGTGTCGACTGGTTCATCCGTGGGGCCGAATGGCCAAAATTCGTCCTCCTCCGTCGGCGCTTCCACTGCGGTGAATGAGATCAATGTAGTTAGCGGCATAGTTGTCGCTACCGGCGTTTGCCCCGCCGACATGCTGAGTGCGGCAGTCCGCATCGCTATGCGTAGTGCTCTTATGGAAGGAGCACCGCTGATTTCTATGTCCTCCTCTCCTTGCGTCTCCTGCTCCTGTCTTTTCGTGGCAAGGCAAGTACTGTTTTCGCTGATGTTACTAACCCCCCGGATTGGGCCCACGCCGGTGTTCCTTCTTCAGGGTGTTGCAGTCCTGCGTGACGTGTCCGAATCCTTTGCAGTAGTTGCACTGCACGTCACTGCTGGTGTGCCCTACCACCTGCATGGCAATGCCGCGGCCTGCGATCGACTTAGCGTTGACATAGCGCGAAAGGTTGTCGACGTACATAGTGTGTACTATGCGCCGAATGTCGTCCAGCCCGAAGTCCCGCCTCTCGTAGCTGGCGGTTTGCACCCTCTCGTACTCGGTCGGAAGGGCTTGGAGAATGATGTCCTCGTACCTCTCACCGTGGACTCTCAGTCCCATTTCCTCGAGGAGATCACGGCATTCGTCCAAAACATACGTCGTCCGGATCCCGGCCGGGCTCCATGTTCGTGTTAATTTAGTTTTTCGTGGCACGCCCTTCTGGCCTCCTTGGTGTGGCCGTTGAACTTCTCAAGTCAGAGCCTTCCACGCTAGCTGTTCATGCCCCGCTCCATCTTCTGGCCGCTTCCCCTCGGACTTCTTGACAGTGTTGTTGGCGGAGCCAGATGTGGTGAAAAGTAAAACACTCCAGAGATCTTCGTTCGCCTGTAGCCAGTTGTGTTCAGTGACAGCATTAAGCGTTGGGGTGTCGGTGCTTCCCAGAGTAGATGATGGCTGGGCCTTGCCTTGAAACACTTCGAATACGGCCTTGCTGTAGAGAGACAGGCAGGCGCGCAGCTTGCTCTTGTATTATCGAAACGATTCCTTGTTCCTGCCGGCGAAGACGCGAAGACGGGGCAGTTCTTGATGACTGCCTGGGTGTTGTTGGACGCCACGCCCTCTGTGGCGACCTCTCGAAGCTAAAGCGGAACTGTTCCTTCGAGGTACACGATATAGTAGATAAAAAATAATCCGAGTCTCGGTCGCTGTACTGTAAAACAAAGGAACAAAGAAACCGATAACCTAAACAGACAAACAAACAAACACTCGAACAGGCAAACCAACAGACCCACCAGTCGAGTCTGTGTTGGAATATATAATAGATACAATAGAGTACATTATGATGAACCCGAGTCTCGGTCGCGGTGTTGAAAAAAAATGGTAAACATCCGTCCGAGTCTGTGTTGGGCCGCTGAATCGCGGAACCCAGCTTTGTCGTCGGATCGCTGAAAAATCAAAAAAACCTGAGGAGCTTTGCGCAAAATGAAAATAAATCTGAGAAACTTTGTGTAAAATCCCCAGCTGCTGCTCCTGCTCCGTGCCCACGAAGGTTCCCGATGCTTGCGCCACGCTGAAAAACGATGACTCCAAAACCTGTTAAAGATATTCGATTATACCACTGCACAGTAGGCTGCAAAGATTGGCGCTGTCAGTCTTTCAGCTGACTGAGCAGACACGCTGTGTGTCGAGGATGCGAAGAATGGATGACTCTTGAAAAGGTCGCTTCAGGATAATAAAGGCTTAGGACAATGAACTGTGGTAAGTTCAGATGCAGTTTGACTAGTGAACGTGGGGTGTGTGCAAATATTCCAGTTCCTCAATCTTGGAGGCCTCTTACAGGAACATCTATCGACGGTTGGGGGCTAAAACTCGTCGATTACAAGAACTGCCGAAAGGTCATCTAAACATCCCGTTACTCATAATGCGGTGTTATTTATTGAACCACAACCTACGAAGCATTAACTCAATAGGCTACGTACATACTTCCTATTTCTTACAAATGGATTCAACGTATAGAAGCCCGTGGAAGTATTGGAAGTCGGTGGAGTCTTGTGGAAGTAAATGTCAGCTTCTACCAAACGTGGTCGTGGAAGATCCAGTTCGTGAAAGTTGGTGGAAGCCTTCACCTCCACCCACATTGGATGTTTTCACATACTTCCACAGATGTACGTTCTACTTTCATGGACGCTTCAATAGCACTTCAATGGAATTAAACAAATTTCCATGGAAGTAGAATTTAGCTCCCATGGAAGTACCAAGTAACTTCCATGGACGTGCATAATGGGAAACAATGTGATGGACCCAGCTTTCTGGGCCAAGACTATAACTACGACATAAGGTGCTACAGTTGACAAGAGCAATGTTAAGAAGGAGGTAGGAACAACAATCCTCGACGATCTCGACAATACACACGCTCTACGGCCACGTGTAATTTATGCACGAATTCAACTACGTACTTACCAGACAGACATGTCAGTGCTTTATGTACACGAGTGTTGGTTGTACTTCGTACGTTAGCCGTTGTTGATCGTTCAGCATGCAATCAAAACAGTCAAGCGAACCGAACCGAAAAGCGGTGATGACTACTTACCGTTCCTCAAACACAACTCATGCTTCCATGGTGTTGTACAGCAGTAGTGCCCATATAGTGGACGAACACCAGAAACCAGCTTTTTGTTTGAAAGGGGTGCCACGTAATACTCACCGCTAGTACCGATATCTGAAGAAGTCTACATTTTTCAACGATCAACTTGTTGTGGCCGATCAATAAAATCAGGTAGCAAGCTACCTCGTTATTTCATAAACTGTTAAAATAGACATGCTCGTACGCGACCGCGGCATAACACATTTTTCCGTTAAGATGGTCTCCAGGCAATGTAGATGTCGACCTCCTGGCGACCAAGATGATGTTGATGCAACGACCCTAGAAACAACGTTGCAGACGTCCCATGCAGTGATGCAGCAGAGACACCTGAAACGATGTCTCAGCAGCTCCGAACGATGACGGTGTTCAGCGACCTCAGACGCGATATCCTAGCGCGCCCCAAACGATGGTAATGTTCAGCGATCTCAGGCGCAACGTCTTAAACGATGATGGTGTTCAGCGACCTCAGAAGGGATGTTCCAGCACGCCTCAAACGATAACACTGTTTATAAAGCGACCTCATGAGCGACGTTTCGCCACAGTGCTAAGCCATGATGATGTTCAGTGACCCCATAAGCGATGTTTCAGCTGCCCTAACCGGTCGATGATAATGTGGGGATTTCAAGAGACGTCCTGCCGCGGCAAGTCCAAATTTTGGTACGGTGGCCGATCGCGAAATGTATTCGGGCGACCCCAAGTTGCTGTTGCGATGACTCCGGAAGCTCCGGTAATCCCATCGAACGGGGCGGTAGCGATTCTGAAATATGTGTTTGCGGCGATTCCATCCCGGCAATCCCACGCGATTATTGTTGCAGCAATCCCGTGAAACGTCTTCCAGGTGGCCCCGCGTCAAGGTGACCCCGGGTGATGATGGCACATCGCGGCTCCTGTAAAATCCGCCTGCTGATGGCGGCGATCTATTTCTCCAGCGATCTATGTCAACAAGGCAGATGCCCGGGAGCCCTTTCTTGCACAACAATCTTTAAAGAAATAAAAAAGTCGTTGGGAATCATCTAACAATTTACCACACCATTGGAGGTACCTAGTTGAGAGGTTGTCGCCAATATGTGAAGGTTTTCTACATCGTTTGAAGTCTCCACAAGGAACGCTTGACGCCCACATGGTGCCAGGGGAGGGTCCAGGCCAGCAGTGTAGTCTCCTTGCCGTAGGGCTTTGTGTGTTCTTAGAACCGAAAGCCGGAGTCGAAACCGTTGTCGGCATTGATGGCCGGGTTCTCGTCGAATACTGCCCTGCCTGTCGTTGCTCTTAGCAGGCACGCCATAACCTCCCGTCCTCCGGCACTGTCCGTTTCCTCAGTCGGCCTGACCAGGCCTTCCGTCACGGAAAATCCTTCCATGTCGTTCCTTGAAGACGTGGTCGGTCATGTTGGAGTCGCCCATTACCGCATCTCTGGTGCTCGGATGGTGAACGCTATTTTTGTGCAGAATCACAGTCTGTGCACAACCCACTGTAGTTCGGCGTTCCTGAGAAGCTCACAGCAGGTTGCTGCTAACGTACGCGTGTTTAGCAGCAGCAGCAACAGCAGCCCTAGATACCAGGTAACGATCGTCACGTATCTGCGGGGAAGTAGGACGTGGACATTGTGTTCTGATAGATGATGATGGCCTTGGCAGCTTTACTGACAAGTGCGCAAAACGTCTCCGCTGGAGTGCGAGTACGTAGACGCCGGGACCTCAGGCGCAGTCTTTATTCGACGTATTCGATGAACCGCAGCGCAGCTCTACCTCGAAGTGCCCAGGACGTCAAGACTCGTACCGTGTTAGCGGAGTTTATGTAAACGACAGCGCGGTGAACGCGCTAGTGCAGACGCGAGCCGCCGTTAGGCAGGCTAGTGGCGCGTCGCCCAGAAGAGGTTTATGATGTCGAAACGTATCGCCTTCTGGGTGAAGATGAGTCAGACGAATTAAGAAATGGAAGTCAACGAGAGTCGACGACGAAAACAGAAATTATCCCGTGTCCGAGGTGGTCGCAGCCATCTTCGACCTACTAGGCAACATACACGCTCTACGGCTAGGTGTACCAAATAGTCAAGGGAACGAACCAACCGACATCAATGTTCCTTGGTGCATGCTCGTGAAGGGCGCTACTTCGTGGCAAATACACATATTCCGTGCGATAACCGATTCCCCAACTATCAACGACCGACGGTTCATATTCTCTTTCTTTCAAGGGTCGAGTACACCTTACTCCATTGTATTTATGCCGTAAATTGACAATACAGCAGTTGTTAAGTGTAAGGCAGTACGAACTAAGGGACCGACTATCGCTCGCAGGGGATGCCTTTGGCTCTGCTCTGGTCACTCACACAAGGTGCTTGACGATGTTAGAAGTTATAGGCTCTTGTATTAGTTGCTGATCGCCTCCCCAGATACACTTTGAACGAAGGGGCGAGGCACTCATCAGAAAGGCAGGCGCTATATCGCCTGCCAGGTATGAAGAGAGGACGGTTGCTACAAACCATAATACCGCAACGGAGAGGGGATACCATAACACCAGCCCACCCTGAAGGACCGTATGCTCAGACCTATAGAAAACTCAGGCACAAACCAAACCAATCCGGAGAATTTACAGAAGGAATCGAAGATGCGGCGCTTCACAATCCACTCCCACGCCTCAAACTTGCAAGGCTGTGACACAGTACCTAGCACTACGTTGTTAGACTGCGTAATGCTCTAGGTCGTGCTTATGTACCAGGTGTGGATTTACTTCAATATATTAATAATAGTACACCATGCTACTATTCATGGGTTTGACAGGCTGTGTAGTGCGCCTATCTGCTTAGTGTCTTTTGTCATCGGCCAGCGATTCCGCAAACTGCTGGACACTCCTGGGTTGCATGCAGCAAATCACGTACACACAACGGCTGTCACGCCATTGGCTGAAAACGTTTCTGATGACGTTTGGCTCTAATCGTGCTTGTCAAAGTGGTAATCACGAATCCTGTCTCCGCAACAAAGGCACCAGACGCTTTCGTTCCCGTAACAGAAGATTTAGTGTTCCAGATCTTGTAAACGGCTGTTTGGCGTATACCCCACGGTACCGAGAAGGATACAAGCCGTTTACGAACGGTCGGCAGCAGGTATCGTAACGAGGTGTCTCACGAAGGCCAGGTGCCGTGCCATGAAGTCCCGTGATATATACTGTTCGGCACCCTTTGAAGGCAACCCCAGCTGGCATGGCGTAACAGTGCTCCACGACAAGGTACCATACTATCCGACTACAGTTCTACACCGCAACTTGCAAGTGTGCGATAATGAAGACACGCTTCAATGTAACTCGTCCAGCCCACACAAATGCCTGTTAGATCTGCAAGTAAGAAGCTTTGAAGACAGCTGGAAGGAATGCTTAACACAGTACAGCAGAGAACCAGTTACATTATTTGTGTCACGTATTGCTATATTATACTTTTGTAGTGAAACTGCCTAACACACCATCTCACCGTGCAGGGCATGGCGTGTTTCCGTCCGTCTCGACCGCGGTGTTCGATGGACCACGACGCGAGCATATTGTTGAGCGGATCCTGGCCGTCTGAGATTGGGAAGGAGGCGTCGGGGTCTCTGCTCTGATAGAAATGCTGCAAATCCTTGAAAGCCACGTCCGAGCCAGCGGCCGCCCCCATCGCCGTGTGTATGTAGGCGCAGTGAGGGCACTCGTTGGCGAGCGAGACACCAAGGGCGACCACCTCCTTCTGGCATCGCGAGAGCTATGGCGCGTGGTGCAGGATGGGGCGGAACGGACCGAAAGGCGAAGGGCGCGAGTATTATGCGGCACCGATTGGTTGCACCCCCGAGCAATGCAGCAAATCATTTACAGTATACTACTGACACAGGGTATACAGCTCACGGTGTAGGGTGTTGGACGCATGCAGGTAAGGCTTTCACACGCATTCGAAACTCTTCTCCGGGTCTCCAGTAGCAATCAAAAGTAATTACTGTTAAACAACGGACGACAAGCTGCTGCACTCTGTATCACCATTTTTCTGAGTGTGGTATTGTCTCTGCCTTGCGAGACACAGACACGCATATTCGAATACGTGTCGTAAGGACACACACAGTGTCTACGGAAGGATAACAGAACAGTGCGGGGTGATGGAACAAAACACATATTCGCTGACTTGTACGAATGTAAACAAAACTTGCATCAATCCACTGGCTCTACACAGCCAACTGAACCCTTGTGTCCGAACCTGAAGCTTGACGCGCTGTAAAGTGGTGTCCACACTGGTATCGAAAACTGTTCTGGTAATAGGCAGCCTGATGTGCGAAAAATGTACCGGATGCCGTGACTGTCAACAGATATTTATTGTTGACTCCGCACTTCAGAATTCTGTTCAGTGATGCGCGTTGTCTGATCCGGGTATGTTACGATACCACCCAACCTTTCTTCTGGTTTTCAATTATTGGAGACATCTTGCGACTGACTGTGGATCCCAGCGGAATGGACACAGCAACATCGGTCTCCACACGCTCAAAGCACACTTCAACCTTTGGTATGTTCAACACAGGACATATCAAATGAATGCGAAAGCAACGACAACAGCGTGACGTGGTCCGACTATAGCCATATACCTGATACCCAATACTTTCGGGTTTCAACAAGATGTGACGCAGGCCCGCCAATAATAAACTGCCACGCAGTCCCACGGGCAAGTACGACACTCACTCGAAGGAGCAGGGCCACCACCAAGCGACTGGAACGCATACCCACCAATACGCTGTGATGAGCACTCACCAGACCAAAAGCCACACACACCACGGGCACAAACTACTTAGTCTAGTGACGAGGCGCCCACCCAAGACTCTGCGGAAAGGGATCCACCAGAACATGTGACAACGCACCCACGAACGAGCACGCTGCGAAAACGCTTCCACTAGTATTACACATTCGGCCCCAAAACCGACCAACACACTACTATCGGCGTACCCCAACCACACACTATTGCTGCCGTGACGCACCCTCGATCGAAGCGAGCCACCACCGAGCCGTTGGAACTCAGGATAGTGTCATATTGCTTCCCCATGTTTCTCATTGAAACCCCTCACATCTACCGCACATGTCCTATGCCTTTCGCTATAGACTACAAAATTTAGTACTCTATATGTGACATACATATGCAGAGAGAGGCGCGTCAACACACACATATATATATTATGGTCGACGGGACTACACTGCGCAGATACAATTTTTTATGTACGGCAAGACTTAGACTTACATACATATATCTGAATGTTGGCCGCGAGAAGTCTGCGTTTCGGCAAACGTCATGTGACGATGGTATATTGTGTTGAATACTCGAGCGGCGGTCATAAATGCCTATCGCCGAAAGCAATACCAGGTATACTCTGAAATCGTTCGATTGTTGGGGTGCAAAATTACTCAGACCGTGCTGTGTCTGTCTGTACAGCAGTAGTACTAATAACACCGTTTCGGTATCATTCACGGACAAAACAATCAAATCAAAGTGTTTCCGCTGTCGACCTCCCATACTATGAAACTACGACACTAACTTATCGCGTTATATCGACCAAAATGTGCCTCTCTCGGTGAATATGGTGTGTATAGTATCAACAATGCACTCACACTTTTATAGAATGTGTATGTCGTGTCTGTCGTATTCAGTGTACTGACATGGCAGTGCATTGTCTTCTCTGCTTGCTGCATAACACTGCTGTAGTATCTCTGTGGCGTAGTTTTGTAACCACATAACATGTATCTCTCTAGGATTGAAGAATCGACACGGACACTGGTTGTGCTGGATGTCGACGGACGGGTAGAAAGGACGGTTTGATGTGAAGATCACTCGCACACATGTTCAAGTGGGATTGGTTTGATCACCCTACCGATATCTTTCCGTAGTTGACGTCGTTGAATACATTCTTAGAGGTATGTATACTGGTGGTACTACTGCTGTTGTCTGCTGTCAGGAGTACCCAAAGGTGAGCGCTATCTGCTTGACAAACTATTGTAGAGCGGTACGAATTAAGTACCTGGTATATGTTTTACTTGAGTACCTATTGTAGAGTACAACTGTAGGTACCAGATGCATGATGTATGAAAACGCTACATTACAGCAGTAATTATTATTGGACTTAATGTTTGTAGGTACTGCCGATAGTCAATGAAATAATCAAGACAGCATGAAAATCCGCCCTCTCGTCGCCGTTTTTTTTTTGCCTTTGTAGTAACCTTAAATACGATTTGTTTCGGTAATTATTCAAAATATCCATTCGCAAGAAGACAACACACACTCAGAAAATCACATACCAGACACGATATCAAACAGTGTATGCCGAGAGATTGTGCTGACAGGCTATACCATCATCATCCAGGTTGTTTGGTGGAACATACACATTTTTTTACGCTGGTGTTTTTTCCGCCTATTTCATCAAGGAAAAGGCGCAACAAACGAAAAAGCACCCGCGCTATACACAACACCCAAAAACTTCGGTGATAGTCGTATAGCCTGTCAGTACAATCCCTCGGCATACCAAAGTACGTTTTTGACTATCGTGTATTGGAAAATGGTTTTCTGAGTACATGAGATAATTTCATCTTGGAAACGGCTCTATCAAGCATTTTGCCGAAATTGGCATTCAAAGGATACCGCAAAAGCAAAAACACATACACACACGAGAAAGCGAGTTTTCGTTTTTACTTGGGGCATGGTTGGAAGCAAACGGCTGGCAAATTTCTGTCTTGATTCTTCCATATTGACAATCGGCACTGCCTACCAAAAAACAGGAAGTTGTCCAGTAAGGACTAGTACTGTATTTACTTCCAGTGTTGAGCACGCGCTCTGCCCGTTCATCTATATTACTTGTTGTATGCGTACGTGTGTCGTTAGCTGGATGAATTTAAATGGTATCGACCAACTCCATCGATCCCCACCACCACCGCACCGCCACTACCACCACCACCACGGATTTCAAATTCCTAAATCTATGTTCTCGTTTCTTCAAAGTAGTTTGTTTCCACCATCAAAATAAATGTATCAGCGGCTGGGGCATAGACAGTGTAGGACAACACAGGACACCTGGCTAGTCAAGAGATATGAATATTGGCACAGGATTGGTTAGACTTCTCAACTGCAATAATAATGCATTTCACACCGCGATACAGTCAGCACACAACATTTTTTTTTTTTGGAGCGCCCCGGAGAGCGAGACGAAACCCCTGTCCACACTTATTTATCAAGTTTTCGTGTACCGGTTCGAACCCGATTCGTCTCTTCCACCTCAGTCAGCCCTGTCTCTGATCGTCATCAAAGTGCGGTTTACTCCCGAGGACCTGTATTTCTTTTTACCCTTTGCCACCCAGCACACGCAGTGTCCGCGGTGATTTTGTATCATATCATCATTAGAGAGATGCAATTTCTGCGGATACAAACTGCCATAAATCGTTTACATAGCGATTATTCAACGCAATGGCCAACGTATTGTCGACAAAAAGCGAAACATACATGAGCAAGCCTTACACACAGCAAGAAAGGTAGATACAACGGAACTTAAAGTAAATCCGTAGAAAAAAAGAACGATAGGGAAGATATCGTAACAAAGAAACGAGGCCAAGTGGTCACGGAAAAGAAAAAAAAAAAAAACTCTCTGGAAAAAGACCGCGAGGAAATGGCAGAGCCAAAACACGAAGCAACACCAGGGGGGCGAGGCAGCAGCACGGGTGTTCCAAAAGCAACTTCGCACCTTGAGAAAGTGTCCGCATAATGATATGCCGTCCTTACTCTTTTCAATATCGGTGCCCTACCGCTGCCATCGCCCCCTTTCCTCCCGCGAGGGGCAAGGGAAATGAGCAAAGGGGAAAGGGCACAGGGTCGAAACCGACGAGACCACAGCACAAGAGGAGGAGTCCCTGCAATAAAATAGACAAGAGGCAAATCGTAAGAGGAACCCCAGAAGAGGAAGAGAGAGCGGAGGAAACTATCTCCTTCTCATTTCGTCGGTAGCGGTAGTATCACTGTCGCGCTCTCCTCGAGGTAGATGAAGCAGACAGGAATACTATACAAACATAATCGCAACTACAGTAACTACTGTGGAGCAGGACGGGATCCAACAAATAACGAAACCCCACTCCCAACAGACTCGAAGGCACGACAAAATTACTACTGCTGTGAATGTGCGACATTTCAAAACATACGTCACGATCAAAACTTACAGTAGTATTGGGTTTGCATCGCTGTTGAACTCACCGTCCCCCTGCGGCGGTAAGCTTCAGTATTGATAGCCCAGAGTGCGGCAGAGAATCTTGGGTTGTGCATGCTGACGGACACCGGGTTCCTCGCCGGCAGCGGCGGATCGAAGCCCGTCTCTCCAAAGAGGGACTTCAAGTTCTGTCGAAGGTAAACGTTTAAAGCGACCTGTTCAGCCGTCAGCCCCAAGGTGGCCGCATCCGCCCATCGGTCCAGGATATAGTTGCGCTCCTGTGTGAGCTTATCAAGGGTCATCCGGTGCTGTTGGAGGTCCACCAAGTCATCGCCGTGGGTCGTAGTCGTAACGTTGGCGGCCACCATCGTTATTGGTGATGGCGGCCTTGCGTTAGACCCGGCGTTCGCTCCTGGGAGTACCACCACCCCGACATTTTTGTTACCATTATGTCTATCGTCTCCAGCGCTCGACGTCGTCTTGTCCATGTGATAGTACCGCGGAAGGACGCGACTCGATAGTGCACGCAATGCTTGCTGCTGCTGTTGCTGCTCTGTAGCTCGTCTGCTGAAGTACACTCTCCAGGGGCATTCGAAGGGGGTTGCGCTTCGGAAGTGCAATTGTTACGTACAGCAGTAGTGATCTATGCATGCAGGAATCGGTGAGTTTACGGGAGCGGGGTGGACCAGCGTGCAGTAGTACAATAGGTGTTCTGTCGTGACCACGTTTTTGGTCTTACTTCTTCATGTCCCGAATGTAGTTCCACTTGCTACTGACTGTTGTCGTGTATTCAAGTCAATATTCGTATAATATATACCTGGTACGTCAGCAACATTGACCCGAAACCTTCGGCGGTGTCATCTGATGTTCTATTTACACCCAACAACATGTTGCAGTGGTACTCAAGTTGAAAGGCTCAGCCGCTGCTGGTTGCACTGACCCTGGATCATTTATTATTTCCCGGAGGGTTGCGAATTTCACCTAAAAAAGAAGATCTGGCGGCGTTTTCGTTTTATTGCGGAAACGATCCGATCCGGCAATCTTAGTTGGTTGTCTTCACGTCGGCGACTGAAATTTTGCTTCAAAAGGAATACGGAGGGAAATAAAGAAGGCGAAGTAGCCTTTCTTCTTTCGACCCTCTCTTGTACTGTACCTGGTGCTCTGTATTGCAGCTGGTGCTATTTACGGTGTATATATATTAGACCAGGGCACTAACTAACTGGCGGTTGCGCTACTGGGTTGGCGCAACTTTTGGGTCGGAAATGAGTTTTTACTGCAGCTGCAAGCAGCCGCCGGAGACTGTGTGAGGCTACGTGCATGGGGCCTACCTCAACTTGAAATTTCGAGTGCGGCAAAAAGGGTTCGCCGTTTCGAGCGCCGCCAATGTCTTCACCGCAGGCGAACAGTATAGATTGCGGGTAGGTGTGTTTTACCGCCAGAGGCAACTTTGTTTTAAAGTCACCATTTTTAAGCTTTCTCGCTGAGGTTCGGGGGGAGTCGACGTACAGTTGTCATTTTTTTATCAGAATTTAACTATATTTTCAGGTGCATTTTTCACGCATGTAACACAAGTACCTATCAATTTTAATAGTACATCGCAATATATTGGCTCCTGCAGTCCTTGCGCGAGGTGCGCAACACGCCTTTCGCCGTGTGCCACGCGCCGGAGACCGAATGAAGGCCCTGTTGTTGACTACCAGGTATGATACTTCATGTCGAAGCTCGTATCTCTGTATTATGTTACAAGTACGTATTGACTTTGTGTAGACCGTTGCAGTATCTGGTGTGTATGACACTGTGAATATGAAGGGCATAATACTCAGAACTCACAAATGGGCCCAAACGTCTCCTATTCTCACATGTTTACACGCATACATTTGATTCTGATCACTATGTCGCCTGTCATAGCTCATTCATCTGAAATCTAGCCCGTAACGGCCGATGTCATATTTGAGCATTGCCTTTCCTGTGAGAATGGTAGTCCAAATTTTGAAGACTCTAAGGACTGTGTTTTTTGCCGACAACCCCGCGATATACTCGGCGGATCTGTCAAAAACACCGGCAGACCCCTCAGGATGCTCCCCTAGGTTTCCGAAAGCTCTGCTGAGCAGTTTTTTCCGTTTCTCCAGAGTCCTAAGCCGACTGCTTATCCATATTGCCAGTTCTGAGAACATCATCGTTTTTCACCATATATATATTCGAAGATCCATTGTTTCTGGCCCACGCTTAGACAAACAATATTATTTTTGACCCGCCAAAGAAAGCTGATGGGCTGCTACAAAAATCAAACTAAGACTCTGAAGAAACGGAAAACTGTTCATGAAAGTTCTCGAAAAAGTCTGGGGAGCATTCTGAGGAGCCTACCGGCGTTTTTTGGCTGTCCCACCAAAGTAAAACGCGTCTGTTCGGGCGAAAATCTCAGTTCCTGGAGCCCAGGAATAATTTCCCATGGTGATTGGTTGAAAATGAAAATACAAACCAGATTGATTTGTATCCTGGAGCCCAGGAATACTTTCCCAAGGTGATTGGTCGAAAATGAAAATACATACCAGATTGATTTGTGACAGCTGTCAATCACGCCAATGTAACTCAAATCAGCATCGATTGGCAGTCTCGGGGTATCGAAGGTCCGAGAAATAAATATTTTTGAGTATTCGAGTAACTTGTTGGCAGGTGGTAGCACAGGCTTGCGCTGGTAGTGGATACTGTGAAGGTATGACCGACTGACCTATAGGGATAAAAGACCGATCGATTTCACAACCCAGGGTAATCCTTACTACGCTCTCCCCCCTCTGAACGGCGGGACCTTTAGGGCGTCGGTACCTTATACCCGGCGTACGCTGACCTACCCGCTTTGTTTCAGTACCTGGGGAACCAGGGAGATGTGTCACTAGGGACGCACGTGCACGCGTTTCTCTAGAAGAGACGTTCGAAGTGAGATTCGAACCAGTGTCCTCGACGACACCACATCTGAATGTACTGCCTACTGAGCTAATCGGGTAAAGGGCCGATCGATTTCCCAGCCCAGGGCAATCTTTATCACACCCTGGGAAGTGGGGGGGGCAGGGGTGGGTATGCCGGCCACGCCGATGTCAGAGGATTCGTCAGTCATAGTTGTGGTGGGGGCCAGGGGGGATAACGGTTGCACAGGGCAGGGGGGTCGCTGAGGTCTTCGCTAGGGGAGTCCAGTTGAGAGAATCCTGTCCTTTTTTGTTTGGCCCCTCGTTCAGCGGGAGTTTCTGACAATAAGACTGTTCGTAACACCTAGGACTTATTACGAGGTGTGGGGAAATATATATAACCTCATTCCGTTGTTTCGAATAGCCGCATCTTCGACCTCCTTCGCGGTCTTTTTCGGATGATCCGTTATTATCCATCGACCGTCGTGTGGTCTACATATACGACTATCCAGGGTGGGCTAATGTGACATTATAGAGTATCGGGCTATATAAGTGGTTATGAGATAGCCTGTAGTATCAAAGCCTTGAATACCCTAAAAGTATTACTGGGGCTCTGAAGTTCCCTTGGTAAAATCAAGAATCGAAGCCCTGAGTATCCTAGGAGTATTCCTGCGGCTTTGAAGTTTCCCTTGGCAAATAAGAATCAAAGCCCTGAATACCCTAGAGTATTCCTGGGGCTCTGAACTTTCTCTCGGTAGCTAAGACAGCCGGTACGGTTAAGGGTTTCTTATGGACGCAAGGGATGTTCCTAGGACAGACCCGTATATTTGGGGTTTTAGTAGACTATGGAAGTATCCGACGGTAGGGTTTGGCTACTCTTTCGTTAGGAGCACCGATAGGAAAAGAGTGGATCAGCGTCCGAGAAAAGTTCCTCGGGCAAGTGTATTTCACCGTCTACTGGGTTAATGGAAGGGAGCAGAGTGGGCTTGATACCTAGAATCAAGCCCCAATCGAAGCACTCTCAAACTGCTCCGTTTTCTCTCATCGTAAAGGGGAAGTAGCACGACAACCAAGAAAGAAGTCTCTCGAACAAGAGAAGCTGCCTTCCGAAGCCAGTTCCTGCCTTCCACTTCCCTTACCTCTATCCTTCGGGATCTCCTCCATTTCACTACCTGGCTGGCATTTGGAAACCAAATATGTTTCATGTTGAAAGTTGTTGCTTGTGGGCTGATTGGCAGAAGAAGAATGGAAGGGAGAGGAGAGGGGAGAAAACAAGAGTGTGAGGGCGCGTGCTTGCGCGACCGTCCTTGATCAACTCACGTCTACGGCTACGCAGACTTTGTTCTTCGGGTCGTTGTACGGGGCGACTTACATCATCATTTCTTGATGCTTACTCGTGGAGGCGTACCTGTTCCAACGAACCGATGCTGAACCAAACGTCCTCTACTTGTAGCTTGCTGGTGTCCGTACGCGATGGTCACTGCACCGCATAAGACTGACTCTGTATGCATTATTCCGCGGGATACATACCACCACAACAATACTATGCCAATGATGCTCACCATTTTAATATAGAAACGGCAGCAATGAGCGGGCATACATGACAATCTCTTGACACATCTTTGGCATAATTCTGGGCCGACGCCGACCATACGAGTCCTCGAGCAGATCATCGGGCAGACCCTCCCCGGGCGAAGTCGGGGCAGGCGGACAGGGTAGCAAACGAAATGGTCCACCTCGTGTCGAGAAAGTGGCCTCGAGGCGTGGAGAGGGCTCGAAATTCCATTCCTGCCTCGACTCACGTTTGGATATTATACATAGGCCTATATTCTCTATTTTACGAGCCTGTCTACGTAGGCTGATTTAGATTATGTTCAGTAGAATCACTAACTGCTGTAACATCAACATGTGTATAGAACACCAAGTATTGAACAACAGCGGCGAGATCAAGGATTTGGTCGAAACTCATTTTTTTAAGCTCTGTGTGATACTTCGATCGCGTGGACTACGCATTTTATATATTCTCATGCAGGAAGTACAGTCCATGTACGAGGAAGATAAACCTGAAGCTGTGGATTCCAAGGAGTGGGTGTGTTCATATTCGCGAAATGAAAATAAGTTCCGAGGTTGCCCGCAGCTTGTCACGAGTGGGTAATTTTTCCGGTGTGTATTTCATACCTGGTAATACAGTTTCATAAATATTTGTGTTTAGATGCCATTATCACTGCTACTACCGGGCAGTATTAAATAATGAGGATATGTACCTATGTTTTAGAATGAAGAACATTAACTGGGGCGTGCGAGGACCAAATTCCACTGACGAGGCAGGCGACACATGTAGTTATTATCAAATAATACTTCGAAGTATATGACAATGAATTCATGTGCACCAATTTTCCCGCAAAAAGCGGACACAATATTGATAGACAATACTACAGCTGTGAAATCGATTATTTCGTCGAAGCCCATATTTCCAAACCGTGTGTGATAATAAGATCGTGAGTACTGCGGATTTTGCCCACGAGGCAGGTGGATGCTATATATTGGACCCATTTGAGACCATTTTAAATTCATGTGCATCATTTATTTTCGTCAAAGAGAGGGATGGCGGGGGAACACACACGATATTGATAAATATGCCCGATCAGCTGTGAGAGAGGGTTCCGTCGAATCTCAATGTTCAAAATTGTTTGTGATCAGAGATCGTGCTTGATACGGATTTTATTTATCTGTTATAAACTATTTCAAGAACAAAAGCTTTAACATCAAGGAATTCGTCGGAACTCACGTGTGTGTGATACTTCGATCACGCGTACTACGGGTTTCATATGGTCTCATCATATGTATGTACATTCTATAGGACGTCATCTTTTTTACTGAGAGGAACACCACTTTCATTTTATTTTTGTCGCTGAGGGAAACACAACTCTCTAAAAAAACACAGCAGTTGCATTCATTTCGGCTCTGATTCTTATCGCAAAGGCAATTCCCAAGAAGGAAGGTCGGCTGTGCTGTGTCACAAGCACAGGGTACAGCAACAGCAGCAGTGGTGATCCCAGAAACATCTCTTCGTGTACCGATTGCAAGAGTTTATACAGAGCTTTTAGGAGTGACTTGAAGCCATATCTGGGAGTGGCCCCTTGGTTGTGGGTACCCAACGAGCTGTTGGTAGCATTCAGGTATTTTCCAGAAGATGTTCTTGCGGAGATGGTGCGGTGCCATGTCGGCCCGCCGCAGCGCAGCTTTTTTTTCTGCAGAGTACTATGCTGTTGCTCTATCTACTGACAGTACTATACTGCCGTAAAACACGCAGGACAACACTCCCCATGGGACGAATTTTCGAGCTGAGTTTCTGCACATCGAAAGGGGCACACACAACCAAGATGCTGGTATTTGAAGTTTATCTCGAGAGTTTTTTTCCACAGATGCATATCGGTCGGCGTTTGTAGCTTCCCCATTGTCGAGAGAATCAGCTTCGAAATTCGTTGGCGGGGTATACGAGTATTACCTTGATGCGTGGTCTACGGTATTACTTACTATTAGGTATTAATAGTCTACAAAGTTACAGTGGCTCACCCGAGCATTGGTCCCTCGCGTCTGATGTGCCTGGTGTAAGCTGTACGAGCATGATGTATTCGTCATGAATGACATTGTACGTTGTCTGGTCACATCGAGTGGCGAGGATCTACCTCAGTCGCGACTCTTGACAAGCCTGGTTCGTTTGGTCAGCCTCGTGCGTGGATCGATGTAATATTCGAAAAATTCGATACGTACACTTGCAGGCCGACGACGCCCCCGGACCTTGCTCTTTCAGTTGAGCGATGACACTTCAGAGTATGCGCTTCGTTTTTGCTCCTTCATCTATCGTTTTGAAGCCGCCGTTGACCGCGCCTGCAAAACGGCAGAGCGTAGAGAACGCCCTTGACCGCCGTTGATGCCTGTAGCGCTAAAAAAAATACAAAGTATGGGTAAACGTCGGCGATTCATTGCTTTGAAGTGTAAGTTTGACCATGATGGGTCAGTGATAGACTACAGTACTGCTGTCACACATACAGGCGGCTGCGCTGGGGTCCGAATCTCGACTGGTGCCTTTGGGCACACATTTCTTTGCTGAGGTTTTCTCCCGTCACCGAAAGTGCGACAGCTCGAGTTGGCAAAACTCGATGAAAATTGAAAAAGGCAGTTGAACACCCTGCACGTGCTAAAAACGAAAGGACGTATCGAGGAGGAGAAGGGACGAGACCTGTGGCGTCGGCTTGTCCAGAAGACTCCTGAAGTAAAAACTTCCTTCGAGTTGAGCGGGAAAGTATTACTTCTGGAGTGACGAAAATACACCAATGACATGCCAGAGAGACAGGCCTGGAGAGGGTTGTCACGCATCCTTCGAGGAATTTGTTGAAGGACCACGATGCCACGAAGCCAATGCCCGCGCTGGTAACGCCATTTTCAGAGCTACGTCGTTCACTCTAGAGTTGCACCCCGTCTGACTGAGAACCGGGTACCCGGTGGCGGGTACCCGGAACCGTCGGAACCGGAATCGTCTCGGTCCAACTCACAGAACCGCGGGTATTTGCACCCCGGGTACCCGGGTACCCGTTAGTTGTGGTATACGGAGCCCTCAAGACTGGGGTATGGGTTGATTTCTATATACACTGTTGTGCCCATAGACTCTCGTCTCTCGCCCCTGTCTGTCGCGGAGGGATTTATCGCTCTACTGTAGTTAACTAAGTTGATTTTAGCTACGCTCGCGAGGTACGGCGGAGAACGGTTGCCTCTCTGCAGAGCAACCCTAGCTGCACGATCAAGCCGACTGCCAGCGCGCGTGCCGCTGGTTTTGATGATTCGATCACATGGACGTGCGTTGCAACCTCGTGAAACATGATACCAGGCGATATAGGACCCACCGCATTTTTTGCGCGCTCGCGTGAACCTTCTGCGAAATGAGTAACATAAAAAAAACAGTCAATAATGTCGACACTCCTTTATTATTTTTTCTTTTTTTCTGAATGTGGGTTGTTGTCACATGGTTTAATTGATGTCAGCTAATACGCTAAAATATTCGAAGGATTTCCCGATGACTTGACCAGCGAAATATGGGTGGAAGGAAAATAGCATCGATGATTGATCGCTTATATTTCAGCTCCCCTCTCCCCACCTCTCCCCTCGATCCCACGCAGAATATCCCACGTGCCGTCTGCCATATTTTTTCAGCATGGTTCATCGAGAGAGACGAAATGAAGTCTTGCTCTCCCACAGCCTTATCACGCTGCTGCTCACAGGCTAAAGGGGGAGTAAATAGTGTATGGTAACCCGGGTACCCGGGTACCCTGGTACCCGGGTACTCGGGTACCGGTGTCCCGCTCAAAACCTAAAATGGGAGCAAAATAGTGTCTGGTAACCCGGGTACCCGGGTACCCGTACCCGTGTCCGCCGGACCCACAGGTACCCGGTTCCGGTTCCGTCTGGAACGCCTCTCACCCGGTCGGGTACCCGGTTCCAATTTTTGAGGCCGGGGTGCAACTCTAGTTCACTCGCATCCCGAACCATTCTTGTGCATCCCAATTCATCTCGGTGTCTTCCTCGTTGTGTCACACCACAAAAGTCAACGCGTTCACCAAGATCTCTCAGAGGGTCTGGATTTTCCAACTCGGCACGACAGCAATCCACCCAAATCCGTAGAGTCCGAGCTATATTTGTACTGTCTGTGAGCCCATTGGTCCACGCCGTACAGCACCTATACATCAGTTTCACTCTGTCTCAAAGACAAGGAACGTTTGTTGGATAATAATTTGAGTATGAAAACCGTCTTTATACATCGATTGGTCATCTCGAAGCCACTTGCTTCCAAGCCTAAAGAACGAGGAGGAGGGCCGCTAGGAAAACCCTGAGGTGCCAAGTCTCCCCATCGCTGGAGACGTTGCGAAATGCGAAATAGCCAAAAACAGGAGATTCGTCGAGTGACGGTGTGTGGCGGGGCCTGGCCACACCATCGTTTCGTTCAAACTTGTCGGGTAGTATATCTTGCAGACTTCTCAGCTACCAGGAGCGGCTTGACGAGGAAGCGTCTCTTCAGTACCGGCAATCGATGCGAAATAGTGACGACTTCAGGTATTTGAGTGGTGTTCTTGCTGTAGAGGGTAATTCCATCTCGAGATGAATGAGGGTGTGTAAACGGGTCACGTTGGCTGACGTTCGCATTTTTGGTCAAGTCCTTTAGCTCTGAGAGTTTACCCGTCCCCGCGAGGAGCCCCTTGCGAGTAGCGTCTATGGGGTGAGCTACAGTAGTACCGATTCTCCTAGTGTCGACCGAAACACGGTAAAATGTTTTTGCCAGATAGATTGTGGCACAGCTCTGCTGTGCTGGCGCAAACATACAACGCCCGCCCTGTGTCCTTTTCGTTGGGACCGGGACGGATCTCAGGATTCATCACGGACGCAGGGACTATCTTGTGACTTGTGAAGGATTTGACAGCAGTCGTATACTCTACTGCTGTATCTGCTATCTTGCCCCCATTTTATTGACTCTGGAACGTCTCGTTCAACTCTGCAGACTGTCCAACAAAACACGCCCGCCCAGCAACCATACAGGTTTGCGAGCAACAAACAGCTTGCCAGAGTACTGTGTCGAGGACTTGCTTCTGCCCTCGCCGGGTCATGATGTCTTGATTCCTTCTTCTTGATACTAAACATCCGCAATCAAGTGTTGTTACTCGCCAGGGGGGGGGGGGGGGGGGGTGGGGTGGTGATGCAAAATTCCCTACTATTAATAGGCAATGAAAAAATATGCTGCACTCAGGATGCCTCTTTCCTTATGGGCGTCGAGCGTTAAGAACGAATGCGATGTTAATGCCCGGGTTTCAACGGGTTTTGTCTCCTCTCTGCGGCAATACTCCCCAAATGCAAAAAAGCGGGGGCAGTACTTAAAAATCTCCCCTCCTTTTTTTTCTTCCTGAAAAATTCAGGGTAGGTCCCAATTGGGCTGGGGACTACAGCAGTTCTGAAGTCAGATGTTTGAAATCGAACCTCGTTGCGTACTCAAAGGTACAAAACGCTGGACGGTTGGCGATTTCTTTTGGCGCGGAACTGTTTTTCAGCACGTTGTTGGACTAAAACGGACGTCTATACAACCAGATCTAAAAAGCCATACCGGAATCATCATGATTGCACACCTGGTACCCGATAAAGCCCAGTTTTTCGCCCCTTACGAGTTTGTTGCTGGTACACACCGCAGAAACCACCCGAAAACCCAAACGCGCTGAGAAAGTACTGCTTTCATGCCTGAACCCTGAACCCTCCGGAGGCCTGAGTTTTCCCGGATCGCTAATCGGAAAAGCTCTGCCCCCCCCATTAGTAAGGAGGCCAAGGAGCCTCGTTTAAGCGCGTGCGCCGGGAAAAAATCCATCACATTTGCGGACTTTTCTCTTTTCGCAAAGTTTTTCAGGAATTTTGGGATCGGGAAGTTTTTTTTTTTTTGCGTGCATTTGCTAACGTGTTCAACGACGTTTCCCACCGTTCCCTCCATTTTTGTTTTTTTGTTGAATAGCAGGGTCTCGGCAGCAAATATCGCTTGACTGCGGACTACGTAGTGCTGAGGGTGCCCGAAATAGTCTTTTTTCGACACCTCACATGAAAAATATGAGAATGAAGCCTAAACCGGAGCACTGTTGCCTGTAACTGATCACAGGACGATTTTAGAGTTTTTCTCCAATTTCGTAGCACTTGGTTTTACAGACCCACTCCAACCGCCTCCACCATCTCCCCTCCTGTCTAGCGGAAGGGGGTTCTCTAAAACCAAGTGATCCACAATTGGAAAAAGAAAAGATTCAAGGCGTCCTCCTGTGATCACAGCGCTCCGGATATTATTTTGAACTCTGCTCTTTTTCATTTGAGGTGTACAAAAAAGACTGTTCCGGGCGCATTTCTGCTTGTCGTTACCTGTAGTAGAGCCAAAGGAAGGTCGCGACGTCTAGCAGGGAATGCACGCCACGGCTCGGCCATGCCAATCAGGCTGCCAACAAGGCCGTGCCGATTTCCCGAAGCAGTCGGCGGAAGGCGACGGCAAGGCGAAATGATGAGCTCCACTGGCTCCGAACTGGTGGGCCGCTACAGGGGATACGGTAGCGGCCAACAGCCTGCTGCGTTGCGGTATACACCCCGGTAGAGAGGAGAATGACCGAACTCACGATTCCTAAAGGGCTGGAGCCGGGTCTGCGGGAATGATGTTGTAATCAAACCTCGAGGAAATCTGCCGGTCTACTGGATATATTCCACTCCAGGCACTTGTGCAGGGAGGGGCATGTACACACAGCAATCACGGTCTGTGTCTTCCTGATAAAAGCATTTGGCGATGCTGTAATTGTATGTCTATGATACAGGTGCTACTCTATGTTGAAAAACATTTCAATTGTAGTAGAGAGGGGAAGGGGAGGTGCTGCAATACAGACGTGAACGGAAGGTACACACCAGTGCAGTACGTAGGTAACGACAAGGCGGCCTCGTATTTGCAGCATGCCTTCGAAAAAGCACAACGAAACTCCAACACGAAACCTCGTCGCGCTCAAAATACGCAGCAACATAGGCCTCACAAACACGGCAGCACGGCAACCTCAGCCAACTCGAGACGGCTTGCAACAAAACACGTCCCATGTGCTATCCCCAGATCGACCGCTTCTGTAGACAACGGATTTGTGGAAATTGATCACGTGCAGATCTCGCAATGAATGACACAACTACATGACCTAGTCAGTACACAACTGACACTAATGTAAGGACAAGTGGAAGCCCCCACGCACCCGTTCATGACGAGGAGTTTTGACAGACAATATAGGCAAAAAACGCAATTGGTCACTTTGCTCCCTCGGCCTTGCCGCATATTACCGTTGTAGGATAAAATTTCAACAACTACAATACAACAACTTCATTAACGGGCACAAAAACGGATTGTAAAACAGCTTCCGAAGCCCAACTACATCTGCCTGCTGTTGTTGGTATCTCGACATCAAATGGATCTTTCTACTTCTCGACATCCAGCACACCGAGCGACCGTGTTCTTCTTCATAGAGAGGTACTGAATGTACTACAAGCAAGTTCCGCGGCCTTAAACCATTAAAAAAAGACAGACCCGTCCGAATTTTACAAGATCGCAAATAAGAGGGAGATTGTCAAAATGCAGTGCAAACCGTACGGAATACGTAAAACGCAAATCAACATTCCCGAAACCACATTGCAAGGCGGAGTAACCACACCCGGGGATACGTAGACGCCGAACAAAACCTTTCCAACCACGTTGTATGGACGAGCAAGCACACTTGGTACGAAAGTGGAAATGTAACGCAAGAAGACAATAAAATATCTGAAACATTTGTTCCTCGGTATATTGCAACTCTCACGCTTGCGACAACGCCACTCGAATGATATTCTTACGTCAAAAAACTTGCCCCTCCCTCAACTCAATTACCACAACTGTACCATCGGTGTCTAATGCTTAACAAACGTCAGTCGGTAAGTGCAGTGCCGCTAAATCTCTTGCACGAACATTTGTTGTGTAGCCTTATATATTTGTGATGTACACACAGCACGCGCTAATATAATAGTATAGCTAAAGCTTATTGGACATCAAGAAAAAACATTTGCTGCGATATTGCGATCCTCTTGGCATGCCTGAAGTCGACCCTTTTGCCCTGCTCACGGCGGGCACACCCTCCCCGGCTGATAATCCATGGTACAAGGGGGGATATGCGCTCTTTAAAGACAACTCCTGACCTATAAGACCGCGGCAGCGTCACCGAAGAGCACTGGGCAAGAGGGTACGAAAAGCGCCCCTCTGCTCGGTGTACGCTCCCCTCCGCGAGACGTGTGTTCACCAACCCAGTCACGATCCGACTGTACGTACAAGCCCACAGCCGGCCGCATGTTTTCCCACGGTTATATTTGAACTCGCCACATTGAAACGGAACTCCCTGAAGTAGGTAACATCTAAAGGGAAAAGCCCGGAAAACCGCCAAGGGGAAGCATAAAAAGAGGGGTTGAATGCATAGGAGAAGAGATAATCCTGAAAACTAAAAAGGTAAAAATGTGTGAACATGGGATGAAGCAACGAAAAATGTACCAGGTATCTCTACAACCCCCTCCGCAACGAAAACTACGGTGTACGCGATCAGTCAGTCCCTGACACCTTCATCAAGCCATATGCAGTGCGGCAACAGCATACGGCATCATAGTAGTGCCGTTTTATTTTGTGCTACATGTAGATCGCATAGCAAGATTCCTATGTTGGTCAAAGAGGAGCTTGAACGGCAGCAGCAAGTTGGCACATCCGTTGCGCTGCAAGAAACGCCGCCCAATGCACGGCAGCATGAGTGCCGCGGAAGCCGTGATACTCCTGGCAATATTTCGTGACGGGACGTGAGGGGCACCAAGGGGGCGGGACACATATTCAGCGAGCGAGTCATGCCAAAGGAGAGGGGCGTCAACGTTTTTTGGGATCCTGCACTTGAGCACAAATCTACCAAAAACCACCTTGGAACATAACGCACGCGTAAGCCGGCGAGCAGTTTCATTGGCTAAGCACACAACCACTTCAATTATATCGAACAAGTCACTGGAATTGCTAACATAATAGATACGGCCGCAGCTACTCGGGGCTCGAGGGACGCCAGGCCAGGTAGAAATGTATGGGCCCATCCGTGCCCCAACACGCCGTGTGGCGTGCGATTTCAACCAGAGGAGGGTGGGGGTTGGTACATTGGTTTTCGGGTCGAGCGGCAGGAAGCAGATAGAGCTGATATGTGTCTTTGGAGTCAGGTTTACGTCCGAGCGTTCTAATTTCGACGCCATAATACTGCTTCAGTACACGTTCGAGGCTAGCAACGTGTAGTCATGTTTCGCCCAGGTCGGTTGTTCATGTAGAGCCACGTGTTAAACCAAAGCTCTCACTTTGATGTCGGGGCAGAAAACGAGCCATGCGGACAGGTGCTTCCCATGTACCGGTGGGCTCGCCACTAGGCCGTACATTGAAATGGAACTCGACAGACAGAAAATCACGAGCGTCATTATGTGTATCCCCTTACACAGGTACGGCCCATTTTATGAAGCACCATTCAGTACTCATTCCGGACGCTGCGTGGAAAACTCCCTACAATGCATTCGCTTTTATCCAAGAACACCGCCTATTCAAGCCACATGACATTAGTCGCTGGCCTAGAATTAGATCAAACGCTCGATATTCAGCCAAGGGAGCAACATCGAAGATCGTTTCCCAGGGGAACCAGCCTGCAATACACCTACACTCGCCCACCCTCGTAACTACACACCTGACACTCGCTGAGCAGAACGTCATCGATAGCGTAGCTCGCCACTACGGTAACCAGCATTAGTCGCAGCATCGCCACCGCACCCTTGTCCTCCTGACTGAGCGCGCTTGCCTTGACCTGTGCGGGTACATTAATACCGAACCAGAGGGCACGTAGCGTGTGGGGTGGGGGAAGGGATAAATACTTTGCCCCTGAGCCTCGTGCACCCCTAGTGGTTCAGGCCTCTCCTGTAGATGCTTTCTATAGGAACGAGGCGGTTTTCGCCGGTACTGCATCTCCACGAGATCTCGATCAAGTAGCTTATACCTGTCACACTGGCTTCCCGACTAGAACAAGGCGAATACTATTATATGCACTACTGTAGACCAACGTTATGTACGTCTATCGTTCCGATCTTGGCAGATCTACCTCGCCACGCGGTAGTGTTGTCCGTAGGATACACATATCGTAGAGAACAGGATACTCGTACGCACAATATCAAAAGATACTGGAAAAAAAGGTACTGAAGATTGATAGTATATTGGAGTCATGATTTACAAGTAAGGGTCACGCCCCCCTCCACCATAAGGGTAACGCCCCCCTCCACCACCGCTCTCCAGAGCACTTTGGCCATATAACCACCTCTTGGGAAGTAGCTCTCTGTTCTGTTCAATTGAAGAACACAGATGTACCTCACGGTCATAGGGTGTCATCACCCATCTCCGAGTCTCTCCTTGAGACACGTACACCCTCCACATTCCTACAGGTTATGAGCCTCGCTTCACGGGCACCGCAAATCGACGCTCTTTACGTTCGCCAGGAATATCAAAGGGATAAGACTACTGTCACGCTATCACGCGTGAAGCAACAGGTTAGCACTTGCGCTGTCTTGTCATCAAGGGGGAAGCACGTGTCAAGCATGCTCTCCCGCTACCAAGCCCGGAGCTATGTTCCGTTATCAAGCGGTAAACCAAGTCGTTGTATGAAGTCGCCATCAAGTGCAAATGACTTTCCTGAGGAACATAAGAAATTGACGAGGCACTAATCGACTGCTGCGGTTTGACGAACCTGTGAGAATCAAAATCACGGGCGTAGTGACCAAGCAAGTCAGGATTTTAGATGGCATCTTCAATGATCTCAAGTTCGACGTTCAGAGGAGAACGGCACAGCCCGTCATCAACATTCGCCACTCTGAAGTGGCCTATAACAATCGAATTCGGCTATGTCTTCATCAAAATATACACCCCACAAAGAGGAAGGACCCCAACTAGGAGATATCAAGCTATTCCCAGAAGCAGAGGACATGAACAAGAAGAGACGGAGGGAGAACCTCCGACCAGAGGTGGAGACGATGACAAATAAGGGGAGGGTGTCATCATCCATCTACGAGCCTCTTCTTGAGATCTCTACATCATTGACATTCCTGCAGCAGCCACTCCCACCGACAAGCTCTGCTGTACTTGGTGATTTCACCTAGGGGCCGCCTAGGAGAAGAAAACACCGCAACGGTATTTACTTTTGGCGTTTATTAAACTCAAAACCGGTTAGTTGAATCTCGCGTTAAACTACAAGTAATATTTTCGTCGTGTATGCAAGTCTCACCAAAGGTGCCAGCCAGTCCTCCTGCGGCCCCCTTGGAGCCTTTCCCCCGTCCCAGTTCGAAATCCAAGACTTCATGTACAGTATCAAGACCTTGGGCACAAACGTCTTCGCCATGAGCTCCGCTTCCGATGCGAGGAAGAACACAGCTGCCCTTATTTCGGGGTCGCGCCTCGCCCAGGCAAGCTCTCTCGGTAGTTCAAGGGGGGAGTCGTCTGTGCACCCCTCGATGCCGTGTACAATCGGGGCCACCTAAGATAAGGAGAGGGAGAAAGGTTGTGACGACCTAGAGGCATTGTTTCTATTTCACAAATGCAAGGCGTTGCCGTAACGACTGCATCTAAGGGCTGTGAGGCCAAGCCAATGCTGCGCCTACCCGCGATCGCGATACCACGTGTTCATGGCATGGGCTTGCAGCACGAGCTCATGGCATAGACGTCTCGCAGAAACAAATCGCACATCTACTTTAATTTCAAGACTGTATATTGAAGCGATATATATCACAGTCAGTCATGCTACAGAGGTAGGGGGGGTACCTAATGTTTATCAAGTTCTCAGACGAATAAGTCTATTCCGCGCCCATACCAACAACGTTGAGAAGCGTTGCACGCGCAACCCGACGGATTAGCATGGGTTAGGGCTACTGTATACCACAAACCCAATTGTACCGGGTAGATCTTCGCTTCGAGCCCCGCTAGCCTGAACCTTTTGGCCCCAAAGTAACCCCCCCGACAGTGGCATTGGCCAACATCAAAAAGGGCATGCAACTAAATAACTCCACCTTGTTGATTTCCTTGAGGACCTGCCCTGCCCGGACTTTCCCATCGTGGCTGTCCATCATCCACGACATCATGCAGCTCATCAATCGCTGAACTGTCGGGGATTTTGGTGTCAATTTCATCACCATGCGAATCAGCGGCGGAAAGGTCGGTCCCACTTCCGACTTTGAGACAAAGCTGTCCAGGCGAGTGGGACGAGGTGGAGGAGGGAACGAACGAGCGTCGAGTGCACCGGTAGAAAACTGTTTAGGAAGTGCACCGCAGTTAATCACGCGAATAGGAGGGAGAGCAAGGTAAACGCTGAGTATACTGGAAGAATGTGGTGTGAAGGTATGACTGCCAAAGCGGAGAGGGGGTGGACGTCGGGGGTACCGGTGGAGTGCGGCTCATTGGCTTCGACTGCGAGACCCACCGTTCTTCCCGACAGGTACATGATTACGATACCAGTGGAAAGCAGCATCACTAACATATTTTCGATGATGATTTACTCCCTGGGTTAACGTAAAGGGCAAGATTAATTAGTACTAGCTGCTAAGATGAAGTAGTACGAGCTGCTACACGTACCGAAGACAAGCGTAACCTCCGGAGAGAGAGTTGCATGGGACTACAACCTACATCCCATACGGCCTCATTTTCAACGATACCGGCAAGAAGCATTGCGTGCGGTTTACCTGCTTGGTAATCCTAGACCTGGTACACCAATCTTCCCTTTCTTAATGGAATAGAAGCAAGGAGTCATCATTGTTGTCCCCATTATCCTCGAGAAAGAAAATCACCCCCTCAAGAGGAAGGGTGGCAATGTGGTGTTATCGCAGCAACAGAAATATAATTGAGGTCCAATTTAATTTCAAATGGAGATTGATGCAGCCAGCGGTGAGCTAACGCTTGGGGTCGCTAGAGCGTCAGAATCCGGAAACGTCAAACCTGGGCTGGTGGAGCATGTTCAACTGGGGTCGCTAGAGCAGCATCACCTGGGATCGAAGTAGCGTCATTCCCCTCCAACGCAGAGGCCAACTACCAGCTGGAGGGGTTTTACACGCTGACGGTTGCGGAATAAAAACCGCGGGCAGTTGTCACGGCAGGAACTGCGGATCTCACGGACGGAAAACATGCACTCGCGACACCCACAGCCTTCGGATACACCCGCAAGTCAATCCCAGGCATTGTTTCTCTTCCTGATCGGGGAGGGTTCAAAATACTTGGACAAAGACGCAGATTGCGCAATCCACAACAGTGGATGTGCAAGCGAGGGACGCCAGATTCGAGGAAAATGAGGCTACCTTCCTCCCTAAGTCGCCAGCTATTTGTACGTACAGCCGAAATAAGCACACGCTAAAACGAGTGATTTGACCTTTCCAGCCAGCTTCGGCGGCCGAAGAGGGTGTAGCCGATCAGTCCTCAGCGGCCCAAGACCAGAATTCAACAGCAGCAGGGCGAATATTTACGTATCGCGTGAGGGCATTGGCGCGCTACGACATGCTGTTCTGTGCTGTGTGTGCGGTTATTGCATCGCCGGAATATTTATCATACGATACAACGAGACTCTTGGGCCGTTGGAGCCATTCACAGTATTCACTCATATTCCAAGCAAGTATTGAGTCAAAATTGCTTGCAGTTATTAATACTGCAAATACAAGACAATAACCGCAAGCGCAGCTAGCAGTCCAGCTACGAATTCGTCCGCCCTGTATTTAAACAGCAGGGCAGGTAGCTACTGCGCAGAGGCGAAGGTATAAGTGTGAATGCTGAGCCCTTCCCGCAGGGAAAGCTGCAAGCAAAAAGCTACAGCAATGCGGCAGTATTCTACAGGGAAGCGTACTATTGTCGTTCACAATCGTTTTGAAAGCTACGTACTACTGCATGTAGCGTGGAAAGCGAATAGCTCCATGAACCTGACAGTCCTGTCAAAGCAATTCCCGAAAACTGACAGGTGAAAAGCTATTCCCGCGAAGCGTTCTAGCAGTTACGAATCATGGTGGATGGCTAGTGAAAATCTAGCGAATGTCTACCGAAGGACCCAGCTGGCGACCGACCGCACCAGACGAGTTCCTACTTTGTTCTAAATGAAGGGGTAAACGCTGAAAACGAGCGATTTTGATGTAGGGGCAACTATGTCTCGGACAATATGGAAATGCTTAGGCGTAGGGTAAAAGTGCACCTACGGCGCAGCTGCTGCAAAGCGTCTCACGCCCCACAGGACTGCCCGGCCACTATAGCAGAGCTGACGGCCAGCATCGTAGCATATGATTGTGATGGTAAATCTTCGTCATCAAATAATCCTTGCTTCGACTTGTGATCGAGGTTGAACCCCTTCAGAACTGTATCTGTAATTGCGAGATAAATCACATGGGACCCGTATCGGGATATCTGACGTATCCAAAACAGACAACATGAGCGAACGAAATCAACATTTTGAAGCGGGGTTCGGGCGTATGTGTACATTCAGTTGCGAACAATAACCTCCGCATGCCCGTTATAAGGATGCGCAGCTCCGCGGGTATCGCTCCATGACAGATCTGGCAGACCTGGGAGCCCCCTCGGGGCGCGCAACACGCCTCCTGCAACACGCTCCTCCAACCTATCTATGACCCAGGTGCACACAGATGCGCCCTTGTATGCCCAGCAATAAATTTATTCAGAGGACACCAAACCTGCGCAGCCTTGCGACACAAAACAGAGAGGTTTCCGTTGTCGGGAAGACGAGGAAGGAAAGGTTAACTGCCAATGGAATGGGCGCTTTGAACTCGAAGACACATCTAGTTACACTAGTAAGGTTCACCTGTCGACGACGCGGTTTTGGATAGCAAAAAGCATGGCCGTCCCCAGAACTTCCGGCACTTGCTCCGGCTTTCCAGCATCGACAACAAGGGGGCATTGGGGCAGTGAAGGGTGCGGTGAGGGAGCGGCTGAGCGGCTGCTCTACTGACGTATACCATTCGTCCAATGCTACAGACTCAAGTTTTGTATGTAAGGTGCGATATGCATCACAGTAGCGGCGGCTATGTGCTAGTGACAATACCTGGAATGTGCTAGAAGAGTTATCACAAAGCGAAGGAGAAAATACCCACTTTACGTATTTGCCGTCCATCACCAGCAGATACATGAGTGCAGCTGGTGGTCATGGTACAACGACCGACGACCGCCACACCTACGGCTAGAATTGTCTCGTTGGCATTCAACCCAAGGGTTTTTTCTCGACTTACAGTGGTAAATACAACTTATCTATAAGCGTCAAACACCCGGACCGTGTCCGTTTCCATGGCAGTACAGTAACACAATAAGGTACCAGGTACTGCTGTGTAATATACGGTTGGCTGTAAACTGCCCTACGGTACCCTGAAGTGTCGCAAATAATCCCTGTACGCGCCATTAACGCATGGGAGGAGCAAATATACTGTAGCAATATGTCAAACGGTGGTCAGGTACCGTACCGTGAGACCCCAAGGTACATATCAGAGTACGATTTCAGAAGCACCTTGAGGTATACAGTCTGCAATAATTACAACGAGGGAAGCGCAACTATTTAGGGGGAACAACATAGAACAGCAGTGTACTGAACATTGATCACAAACATAAGGAAGATACGTAGGCATTTCCGTAGCAAATAGTCATCAGAATGACATGTAATATGGTGTGCAAACATACGGGGATACGTTTCTTGGGTCCATCATGAGTTCTGATCTCTGTGCCCTCCCGTGATACGAGGCGGGGGCACCAACAAGTAACGTAGCACAGCCGTGCGCGACTACGAGGTAGCGCAAGTTCCGGCTACTGCGCCCCAACTTGCCGTTTCCTGACTACAGCAGTATCGAGGACATGCCTAGTATAACGCTATGTGTATGACATACAAGTACAGTATATACGAAGTACAAGACTCCCCCCATGCGATGGTTCGAGTGAATTCCTACATGCAGGGCGCATCTGTTAGATTTGTGCACGGCAAAAAACTTCAACGCAAGTGACAGGACAGATAAATTTTACCGTACACAAGAACAGATAGATTGCGCCATGGATGCATCTTCTTACTATACTGTAAGTTCGAACCTATGGGGCTATGACCCTGAAATACTTACGTTCGAATAATTTCAAACGTTACGCAGTGCATGGTGAAACTGCCTACTACACCACCTCACCGTGCAGGGCATGGCGTGCTCCCGCCCTTCTCGATCGCGGTGTTTGATCGACCACGAAGCAAGCTTGTTGTTCAGTGGGTCCTGGCCGTCTGAGGTCGGAAATGCGACGTGGGGGTCTCTACTCTTGTAAAATCTGTGCAAATCCTTGAAAGTGACGTCCTGCCCCATGGCCGTGTGTAGATACGCGCAGTGCGTGCATTCGTTGGCGAGTGAGACGCCAAGGGCAAGAACCTCCTTCTGGCTCCGGGAGAGCTATGGCGGGTGGTGCGTGGCAGAGCGGGAAGGACAGAGAGGGAAACATGGCGAGATTTGTGCATCGACTGTTACGTAACAGTAGCTATCTTGCCGCAAAGCAAAGTCATAAAACCGCCAACGGCCAGAATTCTAGTAGAGTCAGCTCATGGCGCCAGGTGTACCGCAGAGATACCTCTTAATCTTGTCGGTGGCTGATCGAACTTGAAAACAGTAAATAGCGGACACCGAGCTGCCGTACTATTGTTAGAAGGGCTGCGAGTCGGCAGCATTTCGCGACTAATAACTAGTCGCTAGCCGTCGATTCCAGGCGATTTACCGGCTAATGCTAAGCGAGCCACCCCCCCCCTTGCACCGGTGGAAGAGGCCCCACTGAAGTAAAAAAAATGCGTGATTTGGGATCATTTTACACAAAAAATAACGTTCACGGAAGTTCCAAGTTTACACAGCAAGAAACGTAAATAACGAGAAGTACGAAAAACGTACCGGTAGTGATCCACTCTGGACTGAGGACCGTGGCAGCAATGGCCTCAGTCGCAGTATCAACTGACGGGGATACTAGCGAAAACGCGAATTCGCCATCAAGCTACATAGTATTGTCGTCAACGGTCAAACGGCGGCGATGCATTGATAGTTCCCAGAAGGAAGTTTTTTTCACCCCATCCCATGTATTTTCTTTGCCGTCCTTGCTCCTGGTCCCTCCCAGTCATAACTCAGGTCCTGGGTCACATAGTATGTCTTTCCCTCCCCTCCCCACCGCGGTACGTGCGTTGCATTTTTATCGCGAGAAGGGTTCAACACGTCCTTCCCTCGCGACTCGCGGCGATTTGGGCCCACTCACGCCATGAGAGGTTCTCGGCAATTGGTTTCATCTGATAAATATAAAGTCCAAGGAGAATCGAACTCCTGGCACCAACGCTAGTAGAATTCGAGGCTGACTACTGTTGAATAAACCGCCGGGGCGGGGATTTCTCCGTGATATTGTTCGTGTATTAACCTTTTGGGACTTCAGCGGGGGAATTTCACGGTAGAATGCGGAGTATCTCTACGTTCACGAGAGATGCATGTTTTGTTCACAACCGACGAATTTAATCATTTATAGTCATGGGCTCTACCGACGGAAACTAATAGCTGAAGTTGCCCAGAGGCAGAGAGAAGAGAAGAACGGCCACACTCGTCCCGCGCCCCCGCCTAGCTTCTCGTGATAGGTGCACAAGCAGAGCACGGCACTGCTCGCTGCCGATTGATAGGCCTAGAGGCTAGGTCTACTGTTGTGGTTTCTAGCAGCAACTGCGGTCGGCGGGCTACAGCATGCAGCGGGAGGAGGAAGAGCAGGGGCAACGAGCGCTTTCCCGGTATGTGCCGAACGGGGAGGGGGTCCCGGGCGTTCCCGGGTCTAGACCCCGCACTCGATCACAATGGGGCGTGGGGCGGTCGACTCCGGTACACAATGATACACGCCCGCAAGCAAGCATCGTTAACTCGCTCGCTCGGGGCGGCCAGCCGTGACTCCCACGTGTTGTGGCGTCGTACATGCACGAAGCTATTATAGCTGGCACGGGTAGAAGCACGAAGTTATTATAGCTGGCACGGGTAGAAGGCAGCTCACGTCCTTTCCCAACCCGCGAATACGCTATACGAAAGGCTATACTGCAGTATACCTAGGAAAGAAAGACATACCCGGACCTAGAGTACTGGGCATTAATATGGGAACACCGTTGACGCCGGAGCGGAGGGCATATGTGGTGTACGGGTATAGGCCAGGTTGGTTCCTTTGCCCTTTCTCGCAGAACCCGTACCCAGGAAGACACATTCTCGCATACACCGGTATACATCGCGAGCCACAACGGACTGTTGTACGTACCACAATGCTGTGTCATATACGTGGCGAGACACATATGTACTGCTGTATGCTCCAACTATATACAGGATCGATGGCCAAGGAATTGTGGCCGGCGCCACTAACGGTACGTACAATACAAATCGCGAGACACACTTGTACTGCTGTATGCCCCAACTACAGGGTCGATGGCTAAGGAATTGTGGCCGGGGCCACTAACGATACATACCATACACATAGCGACACACGTGGACTGCTGTAGGCACTGCTGTAAGCGCCAACGACGCGGTGCCGGCGCACCTAGAAGCGATATATCATACTATGCATAACGATATATACCATACTCGCATGTGCCAGTACACTTCTAATACAAGGCGGTCGATGGCGGGGGGGACTTGGGGCCGGTGTCACTGAGAATACAACTTGCGAGACACAGGGCGTCACGATGTGCGGGAACTCACCACGAACAGAGCATACTAGTACGTTCTACTGGTCATATCAGCAACGCTGTGCCGGTGCACTAAGCGCTATCGACGTTATCGTACGTCAAGACGCGCAGGACCTTACTACGAGTAGACCATACTAGTAGTGAGACACTATGTGCCACTGTCCGTATCAACAACGGTGGGCAAAAAAAAAAAAAAAAAAAAACTGGTCGGTGGTGAAGGAACAAGTGCCGGTGCAGGTCTCGTGGCCGGCGCCACCGCGTCGGCCGGTGACCCGTCCCTCACCACCGATACATACCATGTTCCACTGTTCATATTAATAGCGCTGTGCCGGTGCACTAGAAAGCGGTCGGTGGTGAAGGACTAAGTGCCGGTGCAGGTCTCGTGGCCGGCGCCACCGCGTCGGCCGGTGACCCGTCCCTCCACCGATACATACCATGTTCCACTGTTCATATTAATAGCGCTGTGCCGGTGCACTAGAAAGCGGTCGGTGGTGAAGGACTAAGTGCCGGTGCAGGTCTCGTGGCCGGCGCCACCGCGTCGGCCGGTGACCCGTCCCTCACCACCGATACATACCATGTTCCACTGTTCATATTAATAGCGCTGTGCCGGTGCACTAGAAAGCGGTCGGGGGTGAAGGACTAAGTGCCGGTGCAGGTCTCGTGGCCGGCGCCACCGCGTCGGCCGGTGACCCGTCCCTCACCCCCGATATATACCATGGTCCACTGTTCATATTAATAGCGCTGTGCCGGTGCACTAGAAAGCGGTCGGTGGTGAAGGACTAAGTGCCGGTGCAGGTCTCGTGGCCGGCGCCACCGCGTCGGCCGGTGACCCGTCCCTCACCACCGATACATACCATGTTCCACTGTTCATATTAATAGCGCTGTGCCGGTGCACTAGAAAGCGGTCGGGGGTGAAGGACTAAGTGCCGGTGCAGGTCTCGTGGCCGGCGCCACCGCGTCGGCCGGTGACCCGTCCCTCACCCCCGATATATACCATGGTCCACTGTTCATATTTCTGTGCCGGTGCACTAGAAAGCGGTCGGTGGTGAAGGACCAAGTGCCGGTGCAGGTCTCGTGGCCGGCGCCACCGCGTCGGCCGGTGACCCGTCCCTCACCACCGATACATACCATGTTCCACTGTTCATATTAATAGCGCTGTGCCGGTGCACTAGAAAGCGGTCGGTGGTGAAGGACTAAGTGCCGGTGCAGGTCTCGTGGCCGGCGCCACCGCGTCGGCCGGTGACCCGTCCCTCACCACCGATACATACCATGTTCCACTGCCCATAGTAATAGCGCTGTGCCGGTGCACTAGAAAGCGGTCGGTGGTGAAGGACTAAGTGCCGGAGCAGGTCTCGGGGCCGGCGCCACCGCGTCGGCCGGTGACCCGTCCCTCACCACAGATATATATACTATGTCCAAAAATCAACAACGTTGTAAAAAAAAAAAAAAAGGGAAAGCGGCGGTGGTGAAGGACTAAGTGCCGGTGCAGGTCTCGTGGCCGGCGCCACCGCGTCGGCCGGTGACCCGTCCCTCACCACCGATGCATACCACACACGTTGAGACAACGTAACGCTGTATGTGCTACGACGCATGTAGCAGTACCGCGGTGCCGGCGCACCGGAAGGCGGTCGAGAGTGGCGGAGTAAGCGCCGGTCCACATCCCGGGACCGGAGCACCGGCTTACAAGTCGAGTTCGAGGGGAACGCATGCCGGCGCATGCTTCACCCCCCCCCCCCCCCCCCCCCCCCCCCCCCCCCCCCCCCCCCCCCCCCACCGCCGCCTCTATCCAAGTCATTCCCTCAAGGGAACGGCTGGGGGACGAGATGCGCGATGCGGAGTACCAAGTTGCTCACCCGTTGACAGGAAGATGCCGGTGCATGTCAACAACCGCGGCGAACGCCGGCGCGTACGAACGGAGTGCCAGCGCACATGAGCACGGGGACAAGTAAGCCCCACCCTCGTCCAGGCCGGTGCATGGATAGTGCTCACCGTCGCCTCTATCTAAAATTCGTTCCCCCCCCCCCCCCCCCCCCCCCCCCCCCCCCCCCCCCCCCCCCCCCCCCCCCCCCCCCCCCCCCCCCCCCCCCCGCGTTGTCCGTCGTCGCCGCACCTGTGCCCTGCCTTGCGTCCGCGCCGTACTGTCGCGCTCAATTTGTTTGTCTTCGCAGGGGCCCGGCAAGAACGACCGCGGAGAGAGGAACCGGGAGGACGCCCGGTAGCGACGGTGACGATGAGGCTCCCGTGTCGATAGCAGACTTTGCCACTTTCAAGCAGGAGGTGGCGAACGAAGTCGCCCAGCTCCAGGCGGCCATCCAGCGATCGGACGAGGCCATTGAGGCCTCGCGTCGCTCCGCCCACGGGGGAAGGGGAGGCGACGCCAGCGGGCCCGGACCGCAGCCCGATGGAGCCGCGGGCGGCCGCGCGGGCCTGCGCGGGTCCCTCAACGCCGCACAGAGCAGGCTCGCCGTAGGCCCGGGGCGAGCGAGGGACTACGGCGGTACTCCGGGCGGCGCCGGAGCCGCCGGAGCTCCTCTCGGACAAGCAGGCCCGGGGGGCTACGGCGGGATTCTGGGCGGCGCCGGAGCTGCCGGCCCTCCTCTCGGACAAGGAGGCCAGTTCGCCGTAGGACCGGGAGGGCGGGGCTACGGGAGCGTCTCCAGCGGTATCGAGGCCACCGCGGGCCCAGCTGGAAGGGCGACCTACGGTGGTGCTCTGGCCGGTACCGGAGCCGCCAGCGTCCACCTCGGCCAGGCGGGCGGGCTCGTAGTGGGTCCGGTGGGGGGGCTCGGCTACGGGGCATATGCGGGCGGCACCGGAGGCGCCGGCGCATTCTCCGGACAAGTGGGCGGGCCCGCCCTGGGCGGGACAGGAGCCAACGGCGCTCCATCGGCTGCACTCGGCCATGTGGCCAACGACGGGCCGGGCGGGCTTGCGGTCGGGGCGGATACGTACGGGGACGGCAGCGCCGGCAACCCGTTTACCGCTCGGGGCCGACAGGTAGAGAAAATTATGACCAACCGCGCGGTGGCCTCGTGGGGCAACCCCGCGACCCGACTTTGGCAAATACTATGCGGCGGCCGCCCGGCATCGATGCAGCGGGCGGCCGTGCAGGGGTACGTGGGGGCCTCGGTCAACATATCGGCCGGCGTACACGGCATGCTGGAGGAGCTGGACGACCTCAACTTTCTGGCCTTCACACCGCGCGGCGGGGCCGGCATCACCCTCCCGCTGGCGCAACACCTGAGCATTTTGGGGCACGCGATCGTCACCATCGCGTCCCGCGGACTCCCACAAGGGGGTGCGGATCTCCAGGTGGCGCGCGCCCGCTTGGAGGCGCTCGCCCGAGCCTTCAGCGCGGGGGCGACGATCCTCAACGATCACGTGATGGAGCACTTTGCGGTCGCCGACCGCCCGGCAAACCGGGCCAGGCTGGCGGCTCTGGTGACAAAGGACCTCGAGACCTTCGCGCTCGACCTGCGTTGCATCTCCGACTCCTGCGGCCACGCGTGGGCCTACCCCCCGCCGCTGGAGTCCTTCCCCGCCATCCCGGGGCCCCGTTGGCCCCGCCTTTCCGGATACGTGGCCCTCGGCGGTCTGATCAACGCCGAAGTCCAGCAACCTCGCCGCACTTCCGCCATGATGGCCGGGGTCGGGGCCGGTGAATGCCGGCAATGGGGGAAGACCGGCAAGTGTCGCTTCGGTGACGCCTGCGTGTTCACCCACGTCGGCCCCGCCCGCAAGACGAGCAGCGGCAACAAGCGCAAGGCGGCTACCGGCGGGGGATCGGCCGACAGCGGCGTCGCAGCCAGCGGCGCGGCATCCGGGGAACCCCCGGCCAAGAGGGCCAAAGGAAAAGGAAAAGGGGGGGCGGGGGGCGGCGGCGCGAGTAACGGAAGCAGCGGCGGCGGCAGCGGCGGCAGTAGCAGCGGCAGCGGTAGCGGCGGTGGTTCCGGCAGCGGCGGCAGCGGCAGCGGCGGCGGCAGCGGTAGCGGCAGTGGCAACGGAGCGTCGAGCGGGGGGGCTTTCACTCGCTCGGCGGCGGCCAGGGCTGACGAATAGGGGGACGGGCCTCGCCCCTCAGCAGGGGCGAGGCCGATCGTAGGGCGTATGGAAGCAGCAGCGCGAGATGCACAGCTTGCACGTCCGGGGCCGGCGTCCGTTGGGGGACCAGGTGTGACGAGTACGTTGGAGCGTTGTGTGGTATTGTTGCGCGATATGCAGCACGTCGCATCCCCTACTAGCGCGCTTCGGTCGGAGATTATGGACCGCGTAGCTCAACAGTATGTACGAAATATTCGCCTCCCCGTCCGGGGTAGTACACCCCGTGCATTGCTTGACGAGGGGGGACATAGCGTTGTTCGCGGGGGGACGGCGGTTGAACTCGGCGCAGTGGCACCAGGCTACCAGCATCGAGGTTCTATTTCGAGGCCATAAAGGCGACCAGGCTCAGCAAGGATCGGTTATCGTGCGCACACGGGACGACGCCTTCGGGGCGCGTTCCGGGGTAGGAGCAGGCGGCGGTGCCGTCGCTCTTATGGTGGAGTTGCTGTCGGGATATCCGACGTTGCCGGAAAGCGCCCCCCTGTCGTCGTATCGGTACGGTAATGAGGTCAGAGTGTGGGGGTACACGGAGGCCCTCGGGGCACTCCGCGAAGTGGTTGCCGAAGCAGGAGACGATCCCAGCGAAGTCGGCCTCCACTCATTGCGTATCGGCGCAACCACTACCCTAGCGGCGGGGGGGGGAAGTACCGCAGAGGGTGATTCAGAGAGAAGGTAGATGGAAGTCCCCAGAGTCTTCCAAGACGTACACCCGCAATAACCCAGAGGACGCGGGTATCGTATCTCGTAAACTAGCAGAGACGGATAACATAGGGCAGAGGCAGCCAGGCCAGGGTACTGTCTGGGGCCAAACACCGTAGTATCGACGCGACCGCGGTATGGGGGGTATGTCAATGGTTTTCTACCATTGGGGGTCTCGGTCGCCCGAGACTGCGTTTGTTAGAGCCCCGGCCAGTCGGCTGGGGGGGGGGGGGGAACGCCTGGGTACTGGCAGTACGATAAGGCAACGAGAGTCAGCGGCCGGTGCCGCGGCTCTCGTACCACGCCAGGAGACCCCCCCCCCCCCGACGTCGGAGAGAATAATAATAACATGACAATTCGAAGGATATACAACAAAGCGGAGTATCTCTACGTTCACGAGAGATGCATGTTTTGTTCACAACCGACGAATTTAATCATTTATAGTCATGGGCTCTACCGACGGAAACTAATAGCTGAAGTTGCCCAGAGGCAGAGAGAAGAGAAGAACGGCCACACTCGTCCCGCGCCCCCGCCTAGCTTCTCGTGATAGGTGCACAAGCAGAGCACGGCACTGCTCGCTGCCGATTGATAGGCCTAGAGGCTAGGTCTACTGTTGTGGTTTCTCCCGCCCACCCGCCCCTTTGGCGGAATTTCACGGTAGAATGTGACGATTACAGTAACGGTCACTGCGTTGTTGGGGGATGAAGAAGGTTGATGTTCGAGATAATATGCAAGCTGGGCGCATGCTGCTCGTAGACGATTGCTAGCACTCAACAGTATCATAGTTTAAATCGCTACCTTGGGGCCCCAGATGGTTTAAGTAGTGTCCCTCCAAACCTTGCGCGAAAGCGCGCGTGAATGACGATGGCAAGGCGTATACCATCTACTTCGTAGTATACAATATCGTATTAAGACAGACAAAGCGTTTCGCCGTCTGAATCTTCGAGAGAGATGCCTTGTTCCGCCATGTGTGCGCGTGTATGCGTGTGGATCTCCCGCCGCACAATGCAGTGTCACGGGGCATAAAGGTATCTGCAACTTGCAGCGATTAACGTTGAAAATCTGTATCCCGTATTGAAAAACCCTGTCAAGAAACCCCATAAGTCGTATAGTCGACCTCTCCGATTCAAGACTTACTATTACTGTAGTTCGACTGATAATAATCGGCGACTTAAGTCGTCACGACTCACAGCCCTATCTGTTAGCGTATCTCGTGCCTCTCTTTCCTCGTGTTCCTCTCTCCTTCCAGGCACACAATAAACGTAAACTTACACTTATCCAAGCAAGCAAGGACTCACCAAACCGCGTATCGTACAGCGCGCTTATGATTCCATCAACATGGCTGGTGCGGACTTGCGATAATGTGTTGTCAACTACCACCGCAGAAGGACATACAAGGTACGTGATAAGAAACGTCGAACACACCTGACGTCCGAAACGATTGTGGCAATCTGAACGATGCATGGCTTCACCATCGAAGGCGTTAGTTTATCATGAGGACCTGTCACAGTGTCTTCGAAAGGGCACACATTGCTGTAATGTAGGATGTTGGAACATAAAAAGCCTACGCCGACCTGCTGTGCAGATCAAACGCTTGCAGCAACCCAGGCATCAACATTGAAACCCCCCGTGCCTGAACCAGGTGCCTAAAAGCCGAGGCTGAAGGGTGGTGTACACACTGGTCTCAGACAGTTCTATTGTCTGGCGTGCTGCATATGTATCCAGCGCCAAAATCGTCAGAAGGTATATTTGCTGGCTCTGCATCTCCATAAAGTGTAGGCGATGTGTGATATTCAGTGAGGAGATTGTTACAGCCATGCCAGCATCCCTCCATGATATTGGCTGCAGTTCCGGTATGTTTATATACGTCTTGGGGCGAGGTACTAACGGACGCAGCCAGTACAATGTGTACAGTAGGGTAATTAGTTAATACACTTAATTCCTCCAGTATACGAACTGTTTCAGCGACGCCACAACCTGGAGGCGAAGCCACCGCACGCGAGCAAGACGATACCCCCCGGCTGGTGAGCGGATTTCACCGAAGGTGGTTGCTTTTCGCTTTTCGCTCTTCTTCAAAAAAACGAGGGAAAACATAACACTCTGGGCTGGAAACGGGAGACAAGAACTGGAAACGGGAGACAAGAACTCGCTCCTGCCCCCCCGGCTGACGAGCAGGTCCCGCCGAAGGCGATTGCTCTGCGCATGTTCGCTTTGCTCCTCGTCACCTACTGAAACAAGAGACTCTAGGCTGGAAACGGGAGACAATAATTTGCTCCTCGTCCACAAAGCCTTGTCTCCCCCTCTCCTGCCCTCTCTCGTTTACCCATGTGATAATTTCCGAGCTATTCCGTTGTTGGGGCTAGCGTTTGGTAGGGACGTACGTACTATTCTATATGTTCAACGTTAAGTTCAATGTACTGGGGCTCTCTTCCAGTTTGAATGTACTTCCAGTATACTTGTACTGGCAGAATATACGCCGCCAGCACCGAGCCCTATCTTGCGAGCACAGATTCCACTAGAACATGTGACACCGTCAGGGAAAGGGTTTACGTACACTGGCCTACACACAGAGAAACGTCGATACTAGTATTTGATGAGATGTCCAACCAACAAGACAAACAATTATAGCGAGGTCATCACCAACAGCCCCGAACAGTCCTACTTTCTAGACCACAACCTGAGGCGAGCGGACGATTTGGGCTCCCTATGCGAGCCCCCTACTGGAATGTTTGTGCGATGACTGGGACAGAACCAGAATGCCCCATTTCATCATGCATCCTGTTGTAGGATTCTCTTTGTTGCGGACGGCCTCCAGGAGTAGTTAACCAGGACAGATATTTGGTCAAGTGGGCACTTACTCCTCAACGAGTGGACATCATATACACGTACGGGGTCGACCACTCATCAGACCAATCCCTTCGGGAGGGAGCTCTTTGGTATTCGTAATCATGCGCTTGAACCAGCTCGTGACCGCACTCTTCTGTTCGAGCCATTTCTGTTTTATGATGCGTAGTTTCTAATGCACGTCCATAATAGACCAGTGCCAATGAACCCAAAACAACACTGAGCCCGAAATAACACCTTGCCTCGGTTCCACTGTTGACCTGTGTTTCTCAATCCAACTTTATGGCTATTCGTGCCAATCTGAGCCTAATATTACCAACATCGTGTTTCTTGACGACGGGCGACCATTGTATCACACGCCAAACAGGATATATCCCCTATTGGCGCTAGTTGTACCGCTGATATGCAAACCAGCAGCGCAAGCATCGGCGCTCTGGCACTTTCCTCGCTTCAAGGGGCTGATCCGTGCTCGAGGTACATGTTTAACGCCAGCCACGAGCAATGCGAAACAACGTCTGGATGAGAGACGGCATACACCATTATACACACCGAAAACACCAGAGACGTCACGTGTCCCCCGGCTCAGGCGGTCAACAAGAGGAGGGCGCAGGTGAATGGAGAGTCCGACACGAAAAAAGCTCTGAGCAGGTAACCTTTCACGATATGAATGCCAGAGGCGCTCGGGCAGCATCACCAACTATTATATGACGCAAACCAAAAGTCAACATTCATGCGCGGAACACACGGATAGCTCATTAACCAGCCAGTGGAACAAGAGGGAAGTGCCAATATTTTCAATATTTCCGCACACAGCACGAGACGTACAGGTACGTGGACGGTACACACACGAGGAGCGCAACACAAGGCAACTGTCGTGCAAACAATCAAAGGTGCAGACTGTTGCGCAGACTTCTTCTGCTGGGCGATCAGGCCAGTGTAAGGAGTTCAAGTGGCTGCGTCGAGAGCGCGCCCCCAAGCGTGCTCAGGACTTCAATACGGAGGATCGAAAGGGCCTCAATCGGCAATCGTGTTTGCTAACTAAATGCGATTGGTGATTGGAAAAATGACACCCCCGAGTGCCCCTGGATGAAGACCGAAAACGATCCGCATACTCGGTTCCCGGGAAACTAGAAACGTCACAGTCCGTGTAGTTCACTTGGTATTGACGCCAATACACCAGAAACCTCACGACACGCTTACATTTTACTTGATTTCGTGGTGACGCTAAGAAACTAGAAACGCCGGGACGAGCGCCACGTACTTGCCCGTGGCACTGCAACGAACACGAATACACCCGAGGTGTTGGATCGCGAGGACCCTACAAGCGCATTCGTACACGCAGACAGACCGATTGAATCTTGCTAATGACGTGTTTGGTTCGATCAACTGAGTCGCCAATCTGCAGCTCTCGCGATCGGACACCCACTTGCAGCAAGTGGCTTGCTGTAAACGGCCGCAAGCTTGCTGTACTATTCACGGGCCACCTATGCATATTGGCAGGTAACGCCGGAAAACAGCCTTTAAAAAAACTGATACAGAAGCAGGAGAAAGATGCGTAATAGACATGCGTTTCAAGAATAATTACTGTAGAAGAGCTAAGGCTTCTCGGCGGTGATCGAGAAGTGAGTCATCATCCATATCATGTGGACGTATTTGCAAGCCGCGTATGACACTCCGATCGCGCGTGCTACTCGGATACAACCGACGCACCTCAACACCTTACAAACGATTTCCTAGCCGAACGGACTGATTGCATTTACGAGTATACCACGCCGGAAAACAGTTTTCACGAAGCCTGTGGTATCAGGGGAAATGTGCGTAAGTACAGTACATATCACAACACACATTGCAATTAAACAGAAAGAAATATAGGCTCCTCAGCTGAGGTCGATCATTTATTTACTATAGTCGAGATACACATTGCGAGCTTGATGCGATACTTCGATCGCGCGTGCTACGTGCGGCGTGTCTTCGGAGACATTTTATGCGAGCAGAAATAAAAATGAGCCTGTAGAAGCGCCGTCAAGGGGGTACGGCGAAGGAAGCAACTCATCTCAACGTCGAAAATAACGCCGGGGAAATCTTGGACGCGTACTGAACGATATAATGCGTTGTGGTCGGCATCGCGCTAGGCCGAAGCTTCTAAGACGAGCGTTTCGAGCCTTAAGTCGGACTGGGAAATCGAGCGTAGCGAACTATTAAGGCGGCCGCAGGTCGAATTTTTTTTTATTCAAGTCGTGCGAAAACCATTTGTCTTAATCCACTTTTTGCGTCTTAGCGCGTCTTAGATTCGTCTTGGCACGTCTTAGATTCATCTTGGCACGTCTTAGATTCATCTTGGCACGTCTTAGATTCGTCTTAGCACGTCTTAGTTTCCTCTAAGCACGTCTAATATTCGCAAATTCGTCTTGGCAGCACTAAGACAGACTTTATGTCGAAAAATGGCAGTTAGTTGAACAGGGTACGGGTTCATCAATACAGCAACCACACAGCGATGTAAAGCGGCAGTAAATACACGGCAATAATAGTACAAGTATCAAGCTACCTGATAAGTGCGAATATTACGTATACTGATGGTTGGAACGGTATTATTACGTACTCGTGGTAAAATAGCTCCTTGTTTAGTTGGCATTCAACGAGACAATAACGTATAAAAACACATACATATTAATAGTTGATGCCAGGTAGTACCTGGTGTATTTGAACATGTGTACTTGTACATTAGTACATACGTACCCATATTTTGAGGGAAAGCTCCGAAATCGCATTGCGAATAAAAGGCACCAAGGTACTCGTACCTGTTTTTTTTTATTGTATCGGTTTTCTTCTACGAGTACGAATAGCATACTGAATATCATACCGTCAGCGGCCGTGGATACCAACACACTCAAATATATACTTGTACGTAATAATACTAACAACCTAGGAAACCGCCCACGGAAACAGAAGGCAGAAGGAGAGAGCTGCAGGTGTCCAAACTATGCCGTTTAAAGAACACGTCGCTATGATACTGGTACTGATGTACCATCCACGGTGTAAAAATACCGACGAACTCGCGCAAATAAAACTACGATATTATTTACTTGCTGTAATGAAGCACGAACGAAACCGAGACTGCTCACGGAGTACAGAAAAAAGAGCAGCAACAATTGCCCTACATTATGCGTCCAAGAGTACGCAGTATGTTTCCTGGTACTGATGTACCACGGTGGTAGTCCTATACTATGCCGTTCAAAGAACACGTTGCAACCTGGTACTGATGTACCACCCACGGTGTAAGAATACCAACAACAACAGATTTTATTTTGCGCAAACCACTATATATAATAATAAACTACTACCGGCGCGAAGTGCCGTATGTACTTGTTGGTGCTTGGATGGTGCAATATGGAGTGTGTGTGATGGTGTGTGGTGTGGTGTGTTTGACGGGAACTTTGGTTGTGTACTAGGTGGGAAGAGAGAGATCAGATATCATGTTTTGTTTTTCAAAATAATAATGCCATCCTCGAAAATCCGGGGAACCGGATCCAATGTCCCCGGTGACAGGGAAAAACGCATGGAGGCCCGAAAAACGAAGGTTCGAAAGAAGCAAGTTGGAGTAGTCGATTCAACTGCCATCCTCGCTGTGTTTCCATCTATTTCCACAGCTCGCTGTGGTCGTGTCGACCCCGTAAGACGCCTCGACCGGCGCCTGGTGCGCTCTAAGACGAATGAATCTAAGACGTGCCAAGACGAATCTAAACGTGACAAGACGAATCTAAGACGTGCCAAGACGCGATATAGCGAGTAAGACGTGCCTCTGTCTGAGAAACGGATTAAGACGAATTTTAAGACACGTCTTAGAAGATTGGGCCTACATCGCGCGCAAAAATCATCGAAGGGATCCCAACATAAACACCGGGGTAAGATGGCGGTGGCGTGCCCGGCACTCCATCTGAAAACTATGAACGCAAAGACCGTACACATCATACGTACGTACAGATTGATGTCCACCGGCAACATAAACCGCCGTCAGGAACAAACACCAAACCGTTTAGGGTATATACGTATTTTATACATACGTACGTAGCAAAAAACCCCTTTTGAAAGCTGATTTATCGCGCGGCACCCAAGGCCTATAGTAGAAACGCAGTCCCGTTTTGGTGACAAACTACTTAGAATTTGAGTGGTTTGTCCCCAAAACAGGACCCCACTTCTAAAAGGGTTGAGGTCTGTCTAGTCCTGGTTCGAGCCGCCAACACGCACAGCAGGACGAGTACAGCAGTGGGGGGCCGCAGTCACTTCAGAAGCATTTTGTTAATAAAAATAGGCTCAGATCCACACGAAAAATATTATAATATTGCTCATCAGCAGTGGGACCAACTCTAAAATCCTTCAAAATAGAGTTAGATCAAGGTTGGAAAAAATAAGACCTACAGCCTGGACACCAAATTGACGTTTTTTAGTACCACCGGGCGCCCACTATTTGTGATGTGATTCGTGGTCTAGAGTAGATATTAATATACCCCGCAGCTCACCATCCGGATAGCTCTGTTTCTAGGCTCTATACTGCACATGTCACCATCACCGCCTTGAGTACACTATGTATTTGCTGTTTTCTCTCTTCGTTCTCGCTTTTTGCCTTGTCTGTTTCCGTTTCCCCCCCGCCGTCCTTTCTGCCGGCATATTCCTCTCTTTCGTGTTGCCTCGCGCGTGCAGCAGCTATCTGTTCCCCTTGAGCATGTATGCGTTTCTCCTGTCAATAGCAGTATGCGCTTGTGTCCTGTTATATTGAATACTCATTTTGCTTATTCTTTTTTGTCTTTTGGGTATTGTTTTTCTGTCTGGCTTGTGTTGCTATGTTCTCGTACCCGGTACGTTGGCATTTCACTTGCTCTACCCAATAATTTGCGATTATTTTGGTTTCGGTTTTCTCTATCTCAGCCTTATTTGTTTTATATCATAACTTTTATGTTCCATCCTAACATTATAACTCGTGGTGGTGGGAGGTTTTGCCCACAGCGAACTTCTGGGCAAGCCGTGGTCACAGGTGTCATCCCTTTCCCCCCCGGCATGTGATTTCATTCTCATCGCCATAGGGTTCAGCATTCCCGCGGGTGGTCGATTTTCATCGGATGTGGCGCGTCAGGCACGGGCACCTACGATTCGCGCGTCTTGTCAGGCAGCAGCGGCAGGGCAGCAATGCTCAATCGGGATGTCCGTGCGCGGAGGCAGGCGCCACCACAGGCCAAACTACGCCGCAGTCCAACTGCGCGGTTTGAAGGCTGGATCGAGGGAGGAGTGAGACAGAGCGTCGACAAGCGGGGAAGATACGGATTGCACTCGCCCTGCGCGAGAAATTTAGTTCTTCAGTCCAGAACCGTAAGTGTGAGGAGCTTTTAGTTTTCGGGACGGGGGAGAAGGGGGACCGACTATAATAGGAGGTAGTCGCAACGAGAGCACGTGCGAAGGAGCTGGGCTGATCGGGCTAAGGCAATGAGGGGGCCTTGGAGAACGGCAGCAGAACGGCACACGGAGACCCACGACCAGCGTGCACACCACCAAGAGAGCAGCAGTCATGTTTTTTTTTTTGTTCTGTTCTTCACGAGGCAGTACCATGTACCTGCTATTCACGTCACTTGTCTTTGTAGTGTTGGAGAGTTGCACATTACCCTGTTCGTGGAGATTAACCCCGGGCAAGAATATCAGCGGCGTGGTATCACGATCTGTGCTGCACCTTTTGTTAGACAGTCCGGGAAGACATGGCGAGCGTTGCTATTAGTACGATAATTTTTTGTTCGATGGCTCTTTTTCACTGCATATCCGCAAGTCGTCACTCTGACAGCACCCGAGACAGCAGGCGCGTTCCTCTCCGCGTTCACGACTACCGTGCGTTTCGTACGGTGCATGCAGCACCCCAGCCAGCAACCCCTGTAGTCAGTAGACACGAGTTGGTTAGTTGTGGGAACGGGGGTAAATCTATGCTGTAGTTAAGTGCGTAGTGGATACCCGCGGCCATGTTGGGTCAGTTTGCACATTGATTTCATTTTGTGCGCGCCTTCTTCGTCTCGTATATTTTTAGGTGGGAAGCGTCGTGCTTCCCAGCCGAATTTAGATTGTTCATGGGTTTTCGAATCTACCTATTACATTAATAGGGCTCCAGCCCCTTTGTGTCTCTCCTTGATTAAATGTCAATGTGAAAACAACATGCAACAACGAACAACAACAACATTAAATGTTGTTGTTGTTCTCTGTTCTCAAAATAAGCTCATCGCTACAATAATACTATACAGCAGTCCGTGGTCGCAGGACAGGTGTCTACAATGCTGGAGTGGAAGAATACCTCGGGAAAAATGAAAACAAGCAAAGAATAATGCACATGACAACTGAGTCACGTCTACACCTCAGACAAAAATAAAAAGTGAGGTCCGCGCACGTACGTATCGGGTACATGCCCTGAACAAGTTGCCACAGAAACCAAGAAGACCGCGTACTACCCAGGAGCAATTACAGCAGTAGATAGGATGAAAAAAAAACAACTCGACGTCGAAAAATCGAAATCGAAGTCGAAAAAATCTAAAATCTAAAAGGGAAGTGAGACAAAAAAGTCAATTCAAGCAAGGAAGCACGAAAGCAAGAAAGGAAACACAAGAGAATGCGCAGATCTTAGCAGATCGCAGACTCAAGCTACCCGAGGGGTGTAGAACAGAGATAAGAACAAAAAAAAAATGCTTACTCCGCTATTAAGAACACCAGAGACGCAAAAAATAAACTAAAAGACAAAAAACGAAATGGAAGACAACGAAGCAAACCAAAAAGAAAAAGCAGACAACAGAAAGCAAAAAGGAAGATACAGAGACACAAAGCGGGACAAACGGGAAAAAAGGAAAGAGGGAAAAAGAGACAAAAGGGGGCGCGGGAACAGATAATGCGAAAGACAGGAAGGCACTGGCGCATACAGACGCGCAAAGTTGCTCGGGTAGCACCATGCTAGGTATTTTGGGTCCCAAAGAAGGGAGCACATCATGACGATGACGACCGTAGCCAGGCGCCAGTCTGCTGGGCATACCGTCCCCCCCCCCCCCCCCCCCCCTTTTCCCCCCCCTCCGCCCTCGCCCCCCTTTCGCCCCTGCCATTCTGCGCGCGTTGCCGTCAGCGGTTGTGGTCGCGGTTGCAGTCATCCTGTGCCGTGCTGCCGATGCCTCCCAGTGGACACTGGGTGTACAGCGATATACCTGGCACTGACTGATTTGCTGGGTACAAAACACGGTTTCATGTGAAGACATAACACTTGTTGATGGAACACATGACACAGAAATCGAAAAAGAGTCATTTGCAAACACTTGTGCCCATCATACCTTTGTGGTCCGCTTCTTTGCTTTGATCAATCAGAAGAGGGTGAACAAAAAGCGTGGCGACCACGCACGCGATGAATTTGTGCGACCTGCACACTCCCAACCTTCCTTTGCGAAATTGGTCGATGCAGTACTTAAGTTCCGTGATCTGTGATCTGTGATACATATGATACCTGGTACCTTCTATTAAGAATACGCACCTTTTGTTGCTATTGACATTCATCGATCTGTTTGTTGGCGAATTTGTCTTACTGTCTTATGTACATGTATGTACACGTAACACTGTTACTGCTGTGCTGCTGTATAAATACCCCTCTAGGATTGAACAATCGGCAAGGACACTGGTTGTGCTGGATGTCGACGGGTAGAAAGAACGGTTTTCAATGTGAAGAACACACACATACACCAAACAAACCAAAAAACATATCCTCCGGCACAGCAAGCAGTGGAGTGGCTCTGTGGTCTAGGGGTCTTGCGGTAGTCCGACGATGATGTTCGCATCTGTAGGCTGTAGGTGCCAGACTTTTTCGTTGGCCTTTTCTTTGCACCCTTTTTTGGAAAGAGCGAGAGGGCGAGTTGTCAAAATTCGATGAAAATCTCGAAGTGAAACGGGAATCAATCCTGAAATGAACGCTGCCACGCAGCGTGCCGGGTATGTATGTATGTATGTAACCCTCTGCGAATTCACAATATATGGAGGCGCGTATAATGATAAATAAGACCAGCAGAGGAGAGAAGTCAGACACCTGTGCCCTGTGACCATGGCTCGTCCAGAAGGTCGCTGAGAATATATCCTGCTGCGAGCTGAACTAGGAAGTAAAAATTGATGATACCTTGAAACATATGCCAAAACACGCAACAAAGCAAGGAGTCATCGCGCAAACGGGAAATATGCGTATCACAACGATACCTCATACATTATATTGATAGCTTGGTATATCGAAGGGAGCACCTCCAATCTGCTATGCTACAACGCGAGTGCTAAGTTGTCCCTTCGAGTCAATACATGGTCCCAGGATATCAGGGCAGCAACCAGGTCCTCGACTCGTTATACGGACACCAAGAAGAAACACACACATGTCAAGTGCGGGCACATACATAAATGATGCATGGCATGTTGCTGGCTGCTGTACATCTGACCGCAACAGCTAGACGGGCTACGTATGGTATATACAAGCTACATGGCTGTGTACAGCCGAAAACGACCCTCTCGTCAGCCGAGCATGGCGGTGGTGCACCGGTAGTGGTCCCTCCTCCGTTTTGACCCCCATTTCGTCTCGACCCTCCTTGGTTCTTCGCCCTTGCTTCTCCTCCCCCTCCCTATACGTGTAAATATTATTATTAATAGTGTCAGATCCGGGGTCCACTTATAGCAAGACATACTGGCCCGGTACAAAATACCTGTATGAAGAAGGTCCTCGCCCATTTCGACAACAAATCTCATTTTCGTAAAGGGTGCAACCCACCAAGCTCATCCCCGCTCTACGGCGGCCGACCTCCACGCCAGCCCATGAATCGAATCCGGATTGTTTGATAGGCAGGCATCGCATACATACGTCTACGAGCTGCGCCTCTCGGTTTCCCGGGCCTTTGCCGATGTGTCCCCGCATACAACAACATGGAGGCATGGGCGCGGTAGGCGCTTCCGGCAGCATATATCGTATGTAGGAGTCAACTTCTGAAATTCAGCCGTACGATCAATCGTCGCGTCTGATGCGCTGCCATTGACCCGACTGCCTCTACGACGAATTCAACCTGCAGACTGCTGTATGTTGTGTCAGTAAGTGTCGTCAGTGGGAATGCCATCGCTCCTCGGGGGTGAGTACATCAGCCACTCCCCGAGACCCCCCGCTCTCACACGAGCGTTGGAAGCGCGATGCACGGCGATCACATCGCATCCTCGCCCACTTGATATCCGGTACGTATAGAGGAACAAAAGTTTGGGTGGGGTCTGAACCGGAACTACGGTAGTGATGTAGGTATTAATAGTGACTAGTATTAATGGTCAACTTGTAAGTCACATGATGCGAAATGTGAAGGGGTAGAATACTTAAATCATGTACCAGGTACCAGATATACCCCAGTTGTAAAATGGAAATCCAGCTCAAGAAAGACGCTGTCAAAGAGCCGACTTCCTCTGCGGGCGGGGCTCAGATCAGGACCAGCCATCCATGCCGTATACCAAAAAGACATCTGTACCGCAGCAGTAAGTAATGTATGTACAAATCAAAACTGTCGACGGAAGCATTGCGGAAACGACCTTTTTAAGCTGCGGGATGACGGACCTATTCTTCACGACACGATCAACCACCGTATTGCAGTACATACAGCCAGTCAGTAGAGTACCGGCAGACCAACATAAATGCAGCATATGTATATATATATATATATATATCACGCCATAGCAAAGTTGAACGGATTGCTTGTTCAAAGTCCATTTTTTTGCCATTTTTTCAAGTGATAACATCAAAATCATAAAGTTACACTTCTACGCTTGTTGTGTCACTGCTGTAGGGAGGAGCTGGGGTTCTCACACACGGCGCACGTAAAGTTGTTGTTGTTGTTGTTGTTGTGTGTTGTTGATGTGGTTGTTGTTAGTTGTCCTGTGTTGTGACTTGCGACCACAGCATTGCCCGTATGCATCACCACCTATCATACCACCATCTAAAATTCAAATTTTAGGACGAGTGACCATTCATACATGGATGGGAGTTACGATCGACCAGTCATTATGAAACGGAGGTAGGTACAAGGCATCAACTACAGCAGTATAGGGTGTGACACAATATTCTTTATTATATCAGCAGCAGGTACCAGGTATGTATAACATGTACCGTATTCGTGCAGGGGTTTACTTCTACTCGTTCGTACACCATCGAGTGTCTGACTGCTGTACGTACGTACTGAAGACGGTTGTATGAGTGAGAGAATATTGAAACATATCATACGCATGCACTTGCTGCTTGGCACTGCTGCTGCTGTTTGTAAAAAAAAACATTATGAAGATAATGTCCAGCACAAATACTACTGCTGCCACAATACTACTTTTGCTGTTGTACCGCCGCTGAACTCACCGATCCTTTGCGGCGGTATGCTTCGCTGTTGACGGCCCAGAGCGCCGCGGAAAACCTCGGGTTGTGCATGCTCACAGAGACCGAGTTCCTCGCTGCCACAGGCGGGTTGAAGCCCATCTCTCCAAAAAGAAACTTGAAACAATGCAGTCGCTGGTAAGCATTCAGAGCGGCCTCCTCAGCCGTCAGCCCTAGCGTGTCCACGTCTGCCCATCGGTCCAGGATGCGATTGCGCTCCTTCGCCAGCTTGTCGAGTGCTGCCTGGTGTTCGAGATCTACCAGTGTATCGCCGAGGGCGGTAGCGTTGGCGGCCTGCGTCGGTGCTGGCGGCGTGGTGCTCGGAGGTTCTATCACTCCATTCCTACTGCTGCTGGCACCGTTGCGATTGTCTCCGAATCTCGACTGGATATCATCCATACAGAGGCACGAGTCGAAACTATAACAATAATACACCTGCCGCTGCTCTGTAGCTTAGCTGTTTGTTGCAGGACTTCACGGAGGGGAAGAGTGCTAAAAAGTACACGCCAAGTAGGAACCCCCTGTGAGTTCGAGGAAGCGGCGCGGTCCAGCCGTCCAGCCTGCACTACCACTACAGGGTGGCCTGCTTCGATTGCCCAATGGGTTTCAGCTAAAATTCCAATTTCACCTGCGCTGTGTTCAGCCGAATACTCCTGATATGTATACGCCGTACGTATTCGTATATACGTACAGTACAATAGAGATGGTGACGTCGTGGACTTACGGCCGGTTTTCTATTGTTTTTTAAAATATTATTTCTTAGTTTCTTATAAAATATTATTATTAATAGGTAGTGATTGAAATTGCCGTTGCGATTGTGTTTCCGGCTAGGTTCAATATTTCAAGGTTTAACATGGTAAATTGACGGGATGGTGATGACGGTAAAACCGCGACGGGACGAATCCCACCGTAATTCTCTTCCCGTCGTTCCATCCCGGCCCGGCCCATCAATAAAGGTGTTTTCCTTCGAAAAATAGCGCTCCTTATAGTCAATATATCATAGTTGTCAAAATTGGAAACTGCTAAATTACCACCATCTCTTCCCGCTGATAAAAATGCTTCCAGCCTGAAATTATCATTCCTTCCGGGTGGGGTCTCTAAAATCAAGTGACCCAAAAATTGGGGGGGGGGAACGAAACCATCGAGATCCCAGCGCCCTCACGGGCGTCCGCAACAGTTTTTTTTCTCGACACTCAATATCACATATCACAAAAGACCAGAACGGAAAACAAATCGGAGTGCTGTGATCACATCAGGACTCGGAAAAAAACAAACACGTTCCTTCTTTTGTTGCCGTTGTTTTCAATACTATTGGATCGCTTGGTTTTAGAGCCCCCTGTAGGAGCGAGACTTGTTTTCTCCTAAAACGTGCTGTGATCACAACTAGGGTTGGTAATCAACTGAAATTATCATGATTGATTATGTCAAGGTGATATCTACTGAGCTACAAGGGTAAAACATCGACCGATTACCCAGCCCAGGGTAATTAATCCTTACATATCAGTCACCCCCCCGCCTCTGAACGGCGGGATCTTTGGGGCGTCGGAACCGTATACGTCTGTACGCTGACCTACCCGCTTTGTTTCATTTCCTGGGGAACCAGGAGATGTGTTTTTAGGGATGCACGCGCAAGTGTTTCTATAAAAGAAACGTCCGAAGTGAGGTTAAAACCCGCTTCCTGGACGACGTCAAATGAGAAGGTATTACCTTGCTGTAAGGGAAAAAGATCGATGGATTACCCAACCCAGGGTAGTCCTTATAGCGTTCTTCCCCCCTCCCCTCCTTTTACCCCCACTTTCCCTTCCCGACCCCCCGTGCCGACAACCGCCCAACCATCCGCCCGAACCCCCCACTCCAACAACGGTGTCTATGCGACCATTCGTAGCCTTCCGCAACAACCATCGCGTTGTATGCTGGCCCTCCGAGAGAGACACTCGGCCACAACTTGCTTAGCCAAGACCTGCCCATTGCCTTTTGCGCCTCCGTTCTACAGGAACATGGGCCCGATCTCACAGGCGGCATCATATCGGTCGACATATCCTTCACAACCAGGGTAAGAGTACACAGCGGGCCTGACGCCACATTACGGTACATCACCGTGGCCCTTTGGGATACGGGCTCGCCCCAGTCTTTCATCTCCGCGGAAGCGGTGGATACGACGAAGGCTTGCGGCGTCGCGACGCACTTGTGCGAACAGCAAACGGCACCTGGTCATGGGGCGGCTTCGGCACTTCGGCTCCCCTCACCACCTCGACTTCAATCCGACTGAGCGTACAGTTTTTGGGGGGGCCTTCTCCAACCGCCACCCTTGCCGCGTGGGCGTGCATTGTCCCTCCGGGCACTATACAACACCCTATCCGTCTCAGGCGAGACAGTTGGATGCGCTTCGGGCGACGCTCGTATACCACGCTTCCCCACCAGCCCCCCGGATCAACCCTTGGCGAGCTTTTCGTCTTCAGGCGCGATCCCACCCGAGGAACCGCGCACATCCTCGACCACCGCCACGGCTACCACCTTCGATATGCCGGAGCTCAAGCAGTTTCGCTTTCGGCCACCCCAAGCCCCGTCGAGATCAACCTGTTACACGCTTCCAACGCTCCGGCCACCGCCGGGAACTACCGGATCAACATATTCCCCCTCTGTAGCACTCTGATCTCGCACTCTATCAATGAGCTCTCTTGAGGTAAGCAACAAGACGAACCTTCCCAAGAAGAAGCGTGTCCTCGCCAGCATCGGCATCCCTGCGTTCTCCTCTATAAGGAAATTCAATACATTTGGCGTCGTCGGGGGGGGGGGGGGGGGAGTGTTATAAGGATCACCCTGGGCTGGGTAGTCGATCGGTCTTTTACCCCTATAACTCAGTAGGTAACACCCTCACATTTGACGTCGCCCAGGTAACGGGTTCGAACCTCACTTCGCACGTTTCTTACATAGAAACGCTTGCGCGTGCATCCCTAAAAACACATCTCCATGGTTCCCCAGGTAATGAAACGAAGCGGGTAGGTCAGCGTACAGACGTATACAGTTCCGACGCCCCAAAGATCCCGCCGTTCAGAGGGGGGGGAGAGTGTTATATGGATTACCCTGGGCTGGGTCATCGATCGATTGTTTGTTCCTATAGCTCAGTAGGTAACACCTTCACAGTGTCAACGCTTTGTTACATGTTTTCAACAATATCGAGTTGCTGCTGTTTTTCGAGGGGCGGGGGGGGGGAGGTCGTACTCATTTGTTGCTTGCCTCAGTCATTTGACCACTGACCACGCATCGCTTTCGAGACGGAGCACCGTTCCTACTCCTAACAGAGACACCTCCAACCGTTGGGCGGTCATTGCGATGTCTCCATATATTACATAGAAACGTTTTGCTACTCGTATTCCCTTCTTGTCTGGCCGCCTGTGGCCACCATCTATCTCCTAGGATAGCCATCGTTTTGTCGCTGTTATTCAGTGTATCAAACTCCTCCGTGTCACATTCGACTATTTCCCTCATCTCCTCTTCTAACACATGCCGTTCCTCCCTGTATATTTCACATGCTCCTACTATGTGAGTTCTACTCCCTATTTCTTTGCCACACGGGCACATCTGTGCATCTTCTTCCTCCTCCCGGCTACTGGTATACCTCCTTCTTCTTTCTGGCAGGTCCAGGTCACGTACACAAAAGTGCAGTTTCAGCGTTTTCGCGAAGTCCATTGGGCCATGCAAATACGCTTTCATTCCTATCCCTTCCCTCAATCCCCCGTATATAGCTGAGTGTTATTCCGATTCCACCTTGTTTCTTAGTGCTAGCATTTCCCTTCTTTCTATCATTTCTTCTACTTCTGCCTTCTATCTTCCAAACTTCCCGGCGGACATGATCTCTTCTTGATTTCCCCCTATAACTAGGCCCTCCCACCTTATTCCAGCTCGCCCTTTTGTTACTTTACATACAGCTCTCTATCAACTATGGCTGGCAACCTCTTTTTTGGCATGTTCCTTAGTTTAAAATTGCCAGTTCAACTTTCTCATGTATATATTTGTCTTGAGTGGGTGCATTCCCAGTTCTGCTCTTAATACTGTATATTGCTAGTCGCACTTGAGCATCTTAGGATTTTAATAGCTGCTGTCATTTGTACTGTTTCCAACTGTTTTACGAGTTTTGCGTTCCCTTCCCATACGTCTCCTGCAAATTTTAGCTTTGGTACTATCACATTCATCAGGATACATTTCTTAATCCTAGTGTCAAGGTGCGAGTCTATTAGGATCGCATCCATCTTGCCTACTTGTGCCTTACCCTTTTCTATTACTTTTGCTATATGTGCATCCCAGGAGCAGTATTTTGAGATCTCTACGCCAAGGTATGTATACTGATCTACGATCGGCAATTCATCTTCTCCCCACCTCCAACTGAAATTTATGGGTTTACTTTATCTTCATTACTAGCAACTACCGCGCATTTCTTGACGTTCGCCGTCACCCTCCATTTCCTGGTGTATTCTCGCGCTTTCTCCATGTGTTTCTGCAGTCCTTCAGGTGTTTCTGATATCCCTACGAAGTCATCGACAAACATCAATCCCGGCACCGTATCTTCCCTTACCGTGACTCCCTGCCTTGCTGCCTCGACTGCTACTATCAGGTCGTTATATATATATATATATATATATATATCTTTGAGAATAGGTTAGGTGACAACGTACATCCCTGTGCAGCTACAGTTTGGCCTAAACCCTGCTTGCCCTTCGCTTATTTTGTCTTCCTTCTCCACCATCGTTCCCATTCTATCGTTCAAAATCTTACAAAATGTTTTACCTACTGTGCTTAGTAGCGTTATCCCTCTATAGTTCCCCGGATCAGCCTTGTCTCCTTTCTTGAATACTCCTTCTCTACAGCGTACTCGTTTTGCCATACCCGGTTATACAACATAACCATCATGGAAAGCATTCATTCTCCCCCGTACTTCATAAATTCATGCACTATTTGATCTGCCCCTGCTGCCTTTCTATTCTCAAGTTTAGCTACACACTTCTTTACTTCTTCCTTGTGAATTCTCACTGTAACCCTCCCGAACCACCGTCTTCCCTTTCTGATGTATCTACGTTCGCCGCTGCCCACGCGTTGATTTCCTTCTCGAAATCTGCGTCGAACGTTTCGTTGGCTGTGGGTGTTCCTAGCTTACGGTAATGCTTTACTAGTACTTCCCTTTTCCCTTCGAAATACTAACCATTTTACTATTCTGTGATTTTAGAGTAGCTATTCCCGTGTCTGCCTCTCCTGCTTGTTTGCCAAGTTTCCCTTTTATCCCTACCCACATCTGCTTATCCCGCCCTCAAAGTTTTCCTTCGTTTTATTTACTACGTCTTTCCATATCCCTTTCTTCTTCTTCTCTACCATCTCTTTTACTTTATTTCTAACTATAGCACATTCCTCCTACCCTGTCGAAGTTTTACTCGATGTATACCTTGCGTGTGCCTTTCTCCTTACTCTTGCAGCCTCTTTCACTTCCTCATCCCACCATTTTACTGCTCTGTTGCATACATCAATTCCTTCCCTATTACTTTGCTTGCTGTGGTCTTGACCAACTGCTCCCATCCTTCCATTATCCTACCTCCTGCATCATCCCTCTGTATATCGTTCCTTGTCGTGCCCATTCTTTCCAACAGCTCGGAAAATTGCTCTGCATTTTTGGCCGTATTTTCTTGGAACTCTTCCCGCTTCTCTTTTACTTATAGTTTATCTATTCTCCATCGGTGCAATTTCCTACCTCGTCTATGTTTGATATCTCTCGTCACTTGACTGTCTGTTCATGTTAGACAGTGATCCGTAGTTCCCACGTCCGCTGCGCATACATGTAGTTCCGTTTCCTTACCACTTCCATTTCCTACTATTCTAAAGTCAAGGATAGACCTTTCTCCCTTTTGTATGCACTGTCTAGCCTATTCCGGTTCTGCCTTTTTTAGTCTGTCGTTCAACGCCTTCATCTCGTTGTGCTTAAGGAACTCCAACATCTCTTCCCCATTCTTGTTATTTGTTACTTCCCCATATCGTCCAATGTTCTCATTCAGTTTGCTTGCCTTCCCAATTCTTGAAATAAAATCTCCAAATCTCCCACTAGTGCTACTTCTCCTTGCTTCTTATAATTTCTGTACATCTGCTGCTTCTTCTCCGAACTTCCTCTGTACCTGGTATGTATTTTATCGTATTCTTCGACTCTGGGGGCGTATAGATGTTTCCTAAGAAGTAATATTTCGCTCCCCGCTCCCCTGGTATCTAAATCCATATGCTTTCGTCGCATTTAGTGTCTTTGATCACCTCTGTTATGTCACACAGGTATTCTTTGACTAGGAACCCCACTCCGCCCGCCCCCCTATTCTTGCTATTCTGTCCCTTTCTCTTTTTCCCTATCCATGCGTACTCTCCGACTTTGCACCCAATCTCCCCTCCCTCCTTCACCCGCGACTCTTGCATTCCCACCATGTCTAGGTCGTGCTTACTTGTTCGGCAAATTCGATTATTTTGCGCTCTTCCGTGGCGAAGCCACGTACGTTCCATGATCCTATTCTCAACCTCCTTTTCGTTTCACTATCCGCTCTAGTCTTACCTGTTGTTCCTTCTCCGTTGTCGCTACGAGTGCTTCTATTATCTCTTCTTTGCGCATTCTTTCCGTTTCTGTTCTGTTTTTGCCTGCTTGTTCTGCGCCCCTATGGTTCTCCCCCATTCCCTTTGAGCCACTTGCTGTTTCCTGCCCCCCCTTACTTTCGTTCACCCTAGGACTACGTCTTAGTTTCGCTATTCCATTAGCTACACATACTCTCCATCCTAGTTGTCTAACCCATGCCGTCACTTTTCCTGTATATATCCTCTACCACCCCATGCTCGCTTTCGACTTTAGAGTGACTCGAAAGTGTTCTCCCTCTCGTTCTACGTTTCCTATTGCAAAGCAGTACAGTCCTACTTCGTTGCACTTCCTCTTGAACTCAATCCTTGTCATGTCGCTAGGAACTCCAAATATCAGCACTACTAGCACTTTACCCTGCCAATCTTTCTTTTCTCCACCCACCCTTCCTCACCGTATTCGCCTAATCTCTTCCGAGAATATCTCCAGCTTGTTTGTGTTCATAGTGGTAGTGGGAAATGTTCAAGCTACTGGGACTTCCCAATCCTAGTACTCGTTGAGGGTCTGGTGTCTTTCAGTTATTTTGCCAACGCACCACACTAAATAGTGTCTCCAACACGGGCTCGTAGCCTGGAGCCAAGTTCAACACCCTTAACACAAGTACCCCACGTTTGTGTCAGGCGATTTGCATGGTAACCATCCTGGCGTCCCACGATCCTATCTTCTATTTTCTCGCCCCGCTGTTGTAGTGGTTACTTTCTCCAGGGAGGTCATTTTTACCGTGCAAGGTTCAAGGACGGCTTGCATAACACAAAATCTTACTCACACATCGGGATGCCCCGTACATCGCTCTCTCCGTCATATGTACGTTTCACCATGGGTATCTACCCCACTAATGCTCCCGAGTAGACCTTCACTGCCGAAGGCTTGGCCAACAATCACCCCACCTTTTGCACCGGCTTCTATCCTTCAAGATATCGAGAAATCTACGTACCGCTTGGTGCTCCTTCTCTTAGGTCATGTGGTCGGTCAAACGCAAGGTGTTTGTTTCATGAGTATAATAGGTCTTGGACTTAATGTCATACGTCATTCACCCCTCTCCTTCTTTTAGCGCTTAGTATGTGCATCTAATGTCGGGGATTCTAGGAATAGTGTCAGACCAGATTTCTACCGCCCAATGGAAATCGGAATAGTTTTACGGGTATATTACCACAAGACCCAACCTTCGTGTGAACTGAACATGTTGGGGTGACCATGCTGTGCCTACTGTATGTGTGCGCATGTGAGGCGACCCACTTCTATGCTAGGTTTTTGGTCTATCTTTTTTGCCTTTACTATTAATACCAATATTATGATATGGGAGAAACTATTATACTTTTTCCTGTCTATGTCTGGTATCGGTTCGGATATGGGGGGGAAAAAACTGGTTTGTTGAGTTGGTCGGGGGGGGGGGGGGTACTCATTTGTTGCTTGCCTTCGTCATTTGACCATTGACCACGTATCCCTATCGAGACGGAGTTGGTCGGGCGGCGGGGGGCGGGGGTTGTACTCATTATCGTGCATGGCCGTAGTCATATGACCATAGACCCTCGCATCCCTACAGTGCCGGGACGGAGCAAGTCGGGTTTTCACCGACCAGGCAGAGTTGGTCGGGGGGGGCGCGGGGTACTCATTATCATGCATGGCCGTAGTCGTATGACCATAGACCCTCGCATCTCTACAATGCCTGGACGGAGCACGTCGGGTTTCACCGACCAGGCAGACATTGCTTGCACCAATCGCAAAGCGCCGTGAGGTGTTGGGCGAGTCTCATGAAGGGTGAGCTGCATCCTACTAAGAACCGCTTTAGAGGCAGATTTTTTTACATATGGACGACAGCATCAATGAATTTGATTTAATTTCTGGTGTGGCCACTTCCGGAGACAACAATGGGTTTACTATGTAACTGCCTCGTGGGTGCCTTACCATATACACACTACGTGATACGATCATCCCCCTTGCGCGGAGTAATGGTTCTCCCCGCACAAAAATGATCGAACTCGACCGCCAGCCGTGGTAACCGCCAAACAAAACAAAACAAAAAAAACGGTACCCTGGCTAGCTCACGCAGTGAGAGGTGTGTTTACAGCATCGTCGCCAACCGACGCCAACCCAACCTATATAACCAGGTATGTAATATAGGCGAGGTAGGGGGGGGGGAGGGGGGTGGGAGGGAGGGGGGGCGGAGTCACTATATACTCACTAAATACTTTAGTAGGTACCAGATATACGTTATATAAGCCTTAATGGTTTGAGGTGTCTTGTTGGTTGCAAGTTGTAAGGCAAGACGTGACACGGCGTTTTTTTTTTCACCTAATTTTGTTTTTTTCGGGAGGGTAGTAGTGTGGGCGATGTATTTTGGTTTTTAGGCGCCCTTGATTAGAATGAGGGTGTTTCTTTCCGCATCATTTTTTGTGTTTCTTGGAGGGGGGGGAGTGGTGTGTGAAATGGATTCTGTTTTCTTGGGCGCTCTGGTTCGCATGATTTTATGCGGCTTAGGTCGAGAATAGCTCACCGACCCCCGACATAACTGCTCCAGCGGATATACCAGAGTTAGTGTGTGGAAATGTGTGTGGAACACACCCTCTAAGTCATACCGGTATGAGAAAGCTATATAGCCTGGGCCAGTACACCGGTATTGGGTACACGTACCGTAGAGATGGGGTTTGGCGGATGGCGGATGCTCGGAAGCAGTGCGTAACAGGGAGGTAGCTCCTACAATTAACGACACAAGCGGCTCTCGGCGACGCTGCGGCGGCCCTTGACGCCGCTGCTTTGCGCTTGCCGGCGTTCCACGTGACTCCAACTGACGAAGCCCGATTGCAGAAGGCACGACTTCCGTGGCTTAGCTGCTCCAGTAGCTGCGTGCTGGGTGTGCTGTTGTGCCCTCTAGTGTTGAGTTGCTCCCCGTCTGAATGAAAACCGGGTACCCGGTGGCAGGTACCTGGAACCGTCGGAACCGGAACCGTCCCGGTCCAACTCACGAAATCGTAGGTGTTTGGGCCCCGGGTACCCAGGTACCCGAGTGCCCGTCAATTGTTCTATTCGGAGCCCCCCAAACGTGGGGTATACGTTGATTTACACATACACTGCAGCAGCTGTGCCCCTAGACTTTCGCTTCTCGCCTTGCCGTGAGTCTTGCCGTATATCTTGTCGTGGGGTTGGCCTTGGACATCGCCGCGAACCTTGCCGTGGGATGCCATGTCAAGTACCACGGCAATATCCGCGGGCGCAACCGTAGCACGTCCCGCCGCATATGGTAACCCGTGGACCTTGCCACGACATGCCGGGAACCGCCGCGGGAACTGCCACGACAAAACCAAGTACTGTGCATCCGTGCCTTTCGATCTTCGTGTTACGTCCGTCCGCCAACACGACTATCAACAAATATGGTCAGTCAGGTGTCACGCGAAAACAAAGAGAGGCGTATGTGTCCCTGTTTTTTCCAAGACTTCCGTTGCCAAGCAAACAGTTAAAGCAGAACAGTCGCACAGCCACACGCACCCAGCGTCGACCGAAGGAGAGAGGGGAGTTCTAGCCATTGTTTCGATATTGGGTTTCTCGCACGTACGGCGACATGCTTGCTTATTTACACAGGGACTCACAAGTCCGTGTATAATCAAGTGATACATATGATGTACACAATTTTTTTGGCTGTCAAATATGCTACAGAGTAGCCAAACGCATTCGGCAGCGAGAACACGAGCTCGAAGCAATTTATAGCAGGTAAACCTTGTCGTGTGTGGATAACAGCACGAAATAACCCCCGGGTAGGCGGAACTCACAGATGACGTAGTTGTGGTGATACCTCCGGGTGCTCAAATTCACACTGTAAGCATCAAGGGAAGTTGCTGAAATAGATGCAGGTGGTCGGCACGAGTTCCCGACGAGCACGTAAAAACGAGGATCACGCGTCTTACATTACGATAATAGTGATTTGCTCCACCACGAACCACGACTCGCGTTAATCACCCTGGAAATTCTTGGACCCTACCATACATAGTGCTCGGAAATTATGAGGCACACATATCCAACTTTGGATACCGCATGCAGCGACAGCTGACCAATCAGTTACGCAAGCAGAGCAAGCATATTGCGATTCTAACGGTCCGCTTTTCCCGTAAGTCCCACCGTCCACCCTCCTGTGGTCGTTTGAAGGTGGGCAGAAAGTTTTTTATTTATAAGGCATTCCATTATCTGTTACTTCTAATGGGCATCTAGTTTTTGATACGAGTGATTTTACAGGCAGTACAAGCCATCGCACGAATAACAGAATGAATGGCGAACGCATAGAGAGAGGGGGGTGCCCAACAAACTGTAGGGAGCTCGGTCATCGGAGACTGAGCACATAAGCCCCATTGACAACACAGTCGAAGTGTGACCTACGCAATTTCCGATCGTTAAAAAGGTGATTGTCACTCCCGCACAACGCTTGGGCGAGCGCAATCCCATAGAAGCAGATGAAGTGCTTAGGCGTTGCGCGTTCAACATAGTTGGTAACCATGTCGAGGTACACAAATGGCCGACTAGCTTTGCAAACGGAGCAAGTACATCGTCAGTCTACCGGCCGGTAACCCCCCTAGTTCTCCCGCCTGCTCAACGTCTGTTGCTGTAACATCGAGGAAAACAGGTTTTCTCTGAACGCATATCATATAACGTTGCCAATACGACTATTTGAGGCATCTATGTTTGACTTCAAGAGTAGGCGTCGTGTAAGTTTTGGACGTAAGGATGAATGCTGAACGCATGTTGTACGAAGCTTTAGGAACCCTCGAGGGGCTCCGTCATCCGAGGCAGAGTTCCGCAGGCTCCAGAGGGTGCGAGATATGTCACTCGGAAGGCGAGGATACATGCCATGCACACTTGCTTGCCGCAAATATTCTGGGGTGAATCAATTAATCGATGAGTATGACGTAAGATGCATCGAGACAGGACTACGCAATCGGATGTACGGTTGAGGGGCTCCATCTACCGAGACTGCGTTCCGTAGCTCCCAGAGAGTGCGAGTGTGATATGTATGACCCTTTCTATAACGGTACTGACGCCAACCAACGCCAACTGGAACTTAGATGACAGCGAATCATGAGGTTGAACAAGGTCGGTGTAAAACTGTCACTGTCGCACACAGGTTGATGGCACCTGCAAACATCCTCCCGTGCGAGTTCGTACCGGCTGGTTTCAACCTTACTGCCCCAATGTTCATCGGCAACGAATATACGCGACGTTTTCTGGAGAAAATACCCTGAAATCAGGCACACTGTCACCAGATACCTGGTATATCATTTCTATATAATATAGCTACTGATGGAAGTGTCGATCGATTCCTCCGTGGGTTTTTCTAGGGTTTATTGTGGACTTGCACCCATCTTGCTCAAGTGATATAGAACAACTTAATACTACCCGTATATCACGCAAGATTACACATCTCCTCGGACGATGTATAAAGGTGGATTTATCGACAACGAGGAGGGCGTATACGCCGAATGATGCGTTTATACAACCCTCTCGACCAAATATTTCCAAAGCCACCATTTTCGTTGTGCGTGCCCCCTATATTTTGGAGGAAATCGGGTCTGAAATTCGTGCCAGGGGGTGTGTTATATCGCGTGTTATACGGTAAGCCGCCTTCGATGCCCCACACAAACACCAAGTCAATTTTAAACACTCACAGAAAAAAAAACAAGTCAATCGATCCCCACACTAAAACCAGCTGTTTCCGGCCAGGACACTAGAACCAGGTCAAATTAGTATCCCTGCAATAAAACCAAGTCAATTTCGATGCCCCGACATTAAATCATGCCTAGTTTGATCCAGACAACTAAGAACAAGTCACTTTCGACCTCACTCTGATCCCAGGTCCATTCCCAATCTTACACTGGCATAAAATAAATCTCGACCACTCAAACAAAAGGCAAATCAGTTTCAATGCTGACACTACGATCAATTCATGATTGGCCCGTACACAAAAACCGAATCGAATTCGACCAACCACACAAAACCCGAAGTCGATCAGTCTCCAAAAGGGATAATCTCGGTGCGGGATGATACAGGGATAGAAAACCCCCCGCGATGCCTCGTAGGCACGTGCAGAAGAACAAGAACAATATGTGCTATATTAAACCACCATGGACATGACGGTCCCGTGGGGAAAGCGGATTGAGAGAGAAGAAGAGGCAGAAAAAGGAATGAGAGAGGTGGGCCCCATTCTAGCGTCCTCCCTTGCTCGTCCCAACACCCGCCTGATCCTTTTGCAACGAACACTCGCACGTGCCACATCACTGCGATGATCTCTCGTCCCACATACTATACCAACATCATACTATCACCAGTTCCCAGGGGACTTTAGTACCGTTGCGTGCTATGTCACTACTATCAAAAAGGTCCCTCCTGTCGTAACCTGTTGTATAAATGTACTCCCTATAGGAAGAGTACCGACATGATCATCACAGTATATAAAGTGACTGATACGCCCCACCGAGTATGTTTCGATACTCGTACCAATTCCGCATCACACAGCAATACGGGAAGAAGTATCACCGCAAATTACCAGCCGCGCTGAAACAGAAAACCTGATACTATCCTTCACCACTCTTCACATCAGGGGTGAAAAATCTCATGGGAAACATCCACCAACTTTTAGATGAATAGACCGCGAAACATGACACAACGAGGCGCATACGCACTACACAGTTGCACGATTACATAGTCTCACACTCCATTAAACCAAGTCGTTTTCGGCTCGCACGCCAATACCAAGCCCAGTTCAATCGCCACACAAAAATCAAGCTAATTGTGATATATCACATAAAAATTAAAGTAAGTTCAAAATCAACACTAAAACCAAGTCACTTTCGATCCCCACTCTAAACGTATGTTAGTTTCGATGCCCCAACACCAAAACCAAGTCAACTTCGATCACTTATACAAAAAAATGTAGAATATGTCAGTTTCGGATTGTAGAACATAAATGTTTCCAGAACCAGATGAGAAAGACGCATTTCGTTTGGGTTTTGCGCCCAAATCCAGAACCAGAGCGCCTTTTTGGCGTTCGTTCGGGATTGTCGACTTTCTTTTCGAAATGAACCCGAACAGGGGCCACGAGGGTACGCCCATGTTCTAGAGAGAACTCTGCTGCTGTGAGTCACACTCAAGGCGCCGACCAACAGACGAAACACACCACATATCAGCAGCTTTATAAGGACACCAACAGCAGCGAGACACGCAGCAGCAGCCGACGGCCGCAAGGATGTGGGCCCGTTCTCGAAGATCCGAATTCGCGCTGGTTTAAGCGCCGATATGACTCATAGGAAAAGGAGAGGGGGGGTGCGCTGGTGAGGGAGAGCGAAACACTCACGTTTCACCGAGATGGTTCAGCTCCAACGATAGGAGGCCGAGGGGTCATCGAAACTCTGCGGGCGTCGTATTTTAAGTTGGAGCAGTACTGCGGGTTGAAAAACATACTTGCCGTGCCCTGCTGCTGTTATTGCGGCCGCTGCGTGAGTTGTCGCTCGCGCAGTCTCGGCGTAAGCCTGTGCCTCTGTGCTTCGCGGTGTCATTGGTTTTGCGACAACCTGTCGGCTGCAGAGATACCCTTCGAACGGCTAGTAGGGTAGACGACTAAACTTCGCCCGTGCTCCAGGAAGCGGAGGACCGAAGGTGTATGTTTTTTGGGCAGTCTTTCTACTGCACAAGATGCCCAAGACTCTGGAGTGGATGGCTGTAGACCATCTGCTCTCCATTCAAGCGCTCGGGCTCCATTCCATGCCATCAGTAGACTTCATCGTTTTCCGCAGTATTGCAGCTTACACGGTGCGTGCGGTGCAGATCTGAATCTATGTTGCTTTGGGGACGTGAGCACACGGATCGACGGCGCATCACCGAACCGTCCAACGACGAAAGGCTACACCAGGGAGAGGTGAGGTGGCCGGGAGCAGGGGTCAGGGGGCGTGTTCATTTTTGTTGCTGGCCTTATTCGTTTTCAAATTTACTACGGATCCCTTTCGAGGCGGATTAAATGGGGATTTCAGGCTGGAGACGAAGTTTGACCAAATTGTCGGGGCAATGTTATCACGACACCGGGACCAAGTTGGTTGATAGCGTTGTCACGTACGACGGCGTAATCTGACTATTAAATAGGCTAAATGCTTGGACGGGCCATGTATGCGTCCGTTGTTCAAGGTACCGCGGCAGTACGAATGCGTAGACGTTCTACCGTCAAGTGAACTGAGTAGCCGCTTACATTCGAATCGCTGTCACTCCGCGTTGGACGACCTAAGCACCGATGCATGCCGTCATGCTGAAGGAGGCAAAATTGAAACGTCCAGACTGGACGCACAGCTGAATAGCCCCGGCCAGGCATCCATGCCGCCAGTTTTTGCACCGTTGCTGAAACAAAACCGAGAGGCGAGGTTGAATATCGGCATGATGAACGTACTGTCGGTCAATGGACGCTTGCGCGAACTCTCAGGTAGCAGCATAGTCGATCTGGGTGTGGTATTAAAAAACCAAGTCATTTTTACGTCGCCCGAGCGTTGCAAACACCACGACGAATTGCTTCTGCCTGTTTGTAGTTGCTGTTGCCGCGGTATTCCCTGTTGAGGTGAGCGACAGTACGCATACGCGGACCAGACAAGTCGACAGCAGGCCAAGGCGGAGAGTCCACAAGCAAGCAGGGAAAAAACGAAGCGATGGAAAGCCATAACTCGTGTTACGCCATATGCAGCATGCTCACACTTGGACATCGCTGCAGCTGGACCACCCATTTGACGGCGCCGACTCCACGCCACGGAGATCATCATCGTAGTCGTTGCACCCTGTACCTCCAGCCACAATGTAGAACGAGCCGTAGTCATCAGGCGGGCCAGACACACGGGAGCTAGAGTCGAAATCAAGTACTGCAGCTAAGGGGGGGGTGGGGGATAAACGGCGATCGTTAGCCAAGCTCGCTGCATTGTCCAGGTCCTTGACACACAACTAGCATAACATCGAACCATATGCATATGAAGCGTGTCATAGCAAGGTAGGAAGGGAGGCAGCGGAGAAGAGATCGAGGGGGGGGTACGAAGCCCGGCTCTCTTCATGTAAAAATTATTGAAGGTATTTGCCGGCTTTCGTCCACCCGACGAAGTAACCATCGGTGGTTCTCCCCACGTCAACGCCTTCGTCCATCCTGAACGCCCGCCATTTAGTCGAGAAAGGGCTTTAAATATATGTTTCAAGTACGCAGGGCGATAGGTTCTATCAAACTATATATTCATAGCAACACCATGAGTGATACTCCTAGAGTTGGGTGGTTTGGCGGTAAGCTGTGATAAGAATGACCGCAGGAACTCAAGGTTCGAATACTCGAAAAAAGGCCATTGCGGAGCTCCTGCCATGGAATACACTCAGTAAGACGCGTTGCAGGCTATATTTTCTTCCATCCCGTGATGCGCGAGAGCATAAGCATGCAAGGATTTTGATCGACGTCGACAGGTCGAGGGGGTCGCACGTCACGATGGACGCTGGAGTCATGCTGCAGTACGTTCAGCGCGTTCGTTCGACATCAAGATCCATATTTTCGCAGCCGACGGTACGCTTCGAAATGTGTAGAGGCACACTTCCTCGTCCTCCTACTCCAACACATCCATTTCGAAGATATGTCTGCTTTCCGATCCGTCGATTGAATCAATCACGTCGCTTACCCCTCCCGAACTGGCAGTAGTTGTGTTCGAATACCCTAGACCTTCTCCGCCGATGTCAAATGCCTCGGTCACAGTCGCGACGGGAATGACTGCAGCGGTGCCACCATAGGTGCTCGATACTTCCTCGGCTGCCGACATAGTGAAGGCGTTGGTGTTGACGTACTTGGAAAGTGCGTACAGCCATATCCTAGGTTCACCAGCGCTGAGGACCCCATCGCCTTGGGGGGATCTGTCACCACGACGACGATGGAACACTATTACGGGGGGGCATAGTAAATAGGACCTACGGTCCACACACAAACCTATATGTTTCCCTATTTTTACTGGCAGTATTTGGTCCTATTTACTATGGTCCCCCGTAATAGCGACGTCGGCAAACGATGCCCGGGTGGGATGTGTGTTCAAGATAAATTTCAGCCGTGCAACTTTGGGATCAAATGACGGCTAGGCAAGGCGACATTTCGTCTTCGAGTTCACTTTTCACCACGTCCGTGTCTCATTTTTTACGTAGCTTTTGCCAGTGTGCGTGAGTTGGTCTCTTTGCAGATGAGCAGATCCGTTCAACTGACGCCTTCGCTTGCGTTAAGACACATACACACGACCGCACAACACAATTCTTGAAAAATAGACCTCTCATACTCGTAGCATCTTCTCATTTCATTTGCATCGTCTCGAACGCGATGATGAGAAAGGGGGAAATATACATATTTTATTATACGGGACTATCACTCTTGGATGCCACTACTGTTGTAACACGGCAGGCAGGGCGCAGTGCTGGCCCAGAGTTCACGCAGACACAGTGAACGAGATCAGACGATGTCATCGGCGCCAGTCACGAACGAACGAATCTTGATACACCATACCAGACCAAGTGTTCGACAATTGATCGGTTGATTCCGGCAGCATCGAGAACTCACGCTTCAAAGCTCTGGTACTTCGAGTACGACCCGGTGTTCGGCACCGACACGAGCCTGTTGAGATCAGTGATGTAGTCGTCGCACCCGGCTCCGCCAGCAACGACCCGAAACGAGGCAGTGTCCCTCCTCGGAGCAACCAGAAGCCTGAACAGGAAGACATCGCAGCGAGGGAGGGCGTGGGTCAACCTATTTTAGTCCATGTGAATTAGCTACCTTTGCCGATGTTCCTCGCGACCGCACCCTAACCCCGAGTTCATACTGAAGTTACTATCCCCAAGAAAAGCCCACAACCAGTCGAAAATAGATGGAAGATTTTCTGTTTGGTTGGCAGAGATAACGATAGGCGTATATCACGGACGTCATCCAGTTGAGCGTTGAATGAAAATAGCCTAATTGGAAAGGACTTTCGCTGTGATTAGGTTATCCGCCCCTGTACCTACATTCGTGTAGTAAATACAGAAAAGTATTCTGCATGTACCATACGGTCGTCTCTGTTAATGGCGGATAACTACTTGCGAAAACAAGCAGTAGTCTTGAGATTCGTATCGTCCTGAGCAACGTCCACGGTGTATCGCATATAATCTTCATATAAAAAGGCGCCGACCTTAAACCGCCCCTCTGGCCCCAATGTCCACGCCTTCCTCTGTTCGAAACACTTTCTACCATACGAGTAACTAAACCCAGGGTTCACCGTGGTCGCTAGTACATTAGCAACAGTTGAACAAAATTAAATGCGGCGTCATCCAGTAGTTTCGCTCCTACCTCCCGCGCTGAAACATTGGGACTGCACCCTATTAGTAGTACAGAGTCTGGTGTCGACAACAGTGTGACGATATCAGAGAGAGAGTTGTGTGACGCGTGAGCGGGCGCAACCAGAACGAAACTTGCGACTGCCGTGACTGGCGTTTGATTTTTCATCAACGCAGCACAGCTCACGCAAACTTTCCATTTTTTGAGCCGACGCCGGCGGCGCTTTGTAACAAGCGAACTGGTACCGCTCTTGCCAGTTTTTGGTTGTTGCTAGAACTCCTGTACGATTCCCTATACTTGTCGATATTATCACGGGTACGTATATAGCGGACACCCTCGCCTGCGCTGCAACCCGTCCATGACTCAACCTGTCGTACGCGATGCCTACTGCTAGTACATGAGCGCAGTCTGGTTCAGATTCATGCTGCTGCAGTGAGTGGTTAGCTGTATCCGCCTCAAGGCCGATGCACTAACCCGCGATGATGCGCTACAGCAAACACAACTTTGTGTCTAGGTAATGTGTGCGGTACACCCGGCGTTCGCATAGCCCGTGGATCGCGTGTGTACATGTGCGATAGTGGGGACCCAGTACGATAAGAAACCAAACGGACGCACAGGCCTGAATGGGCACCACCCGCTCTCGGCCACCGTCCGAACGCAAGACGGCTCAGCAGGCACAAAACAACGGCCGTCGACGGTTTTACTGTAGCCAACTGTTGCAGTAACTAATTCATACGGTCTCCTCTCCGGTCCATGGCGCTGCGTACAATATGCAACAAAAACAATCCATGGTTCAAACTTTCACCATAGTCACATCCTCGATCGGCCAACCAACTCCACGAAGAAGCATTGACGTCTCTCGCTCGTCCCTTGTTGACAGAGGTCGGGTTTGAGTAACCCACACCTTCTTCACCCAAGTCGAACTGCTCCGCCCCGATCAGGCCTGGAATCTAAGCGGCAGTGCCTCTGTAGGGCCCCCCGAGAGTCACCGGTAGAGGAGTCGGCGGCGGAAGAGGTGGATTGGGGGGTGGCGATGGGCCAGTCACTACGAGCATAGCGAACGACTCAATGCAGGTGTGTCCGGAAACTCCGCCCAGCCAGATACTCGATGAAGCAGCACCAAGTCTAGCGTTACCTTGGACAGATATGTGGCAGCTGTGAAGATGGTCACGACTGCGATGACCACAATGCCGGAGTGAAGTATGGCGAGACATGAATCAACGTCCCTAACCGCAAGCTGCGAAGCGCACCTGGATGGCTTCGAACGTGTTTTTGAACCGAAGACCCTATACTATGTTGTTTTAGAGTGGCTACGGTTATGACTGTGGCAGACCAAAGCGTTAGACCCATTGTACATCATCAGTACGTGCTGCTTTCGAAAGGAAAATTAGAAAACAAAAACAATGAGAAACAAACGCGAGGTTCTTCGTCGCATCTGGTATATTTGTACCCTCGCAATGGCGATTGACAAAACTCATCTTTCTTCGTTAATTTACTCATAGCAATGCGGTACTTGTCTAGCGTTTCATCTAGTAAAACAGGAACCAGCGCACTCAGCTTCTGCACAGTTTGGAGGAACGTACGTCTTCAATGACATCATCACTTCCAGTCACGGGGGACCAGATCATGCCGCGAGACCCCAGAACAATGAGATATACCCTATACAGCTGGTATATAGCATCGGCGGTTGTTGGTAGCGCCGACAACTCACAAGGTCGAAGATTGGATGCTGGAATCCACCGTTGACGGTTGGCGACACCTTGACAGCCTCGTTTGAGGACGGTGGTGAAATCGTCGGACTCGGTCCTGCCCGAGACGACGCGGGTCAATCTGTCACCAAACACCAGAAAAGGGGGTTCGAACGCGTCGACTGTGGGGGCGGTAAGGGGTTAGATACGTAAATTTGAGGAATATTCTGCGCACGCCACAGTATCTTAAACTGACATCATACGGTGGGTGCCACCCCATGGAGAGTATATCGAAGAGCAGTAATAGCCAAGACGTGTGCTTAAAAGACACGACGATGAGCGTATGCTATGCTTCTCCCCGGGGTAGACGGCTGACGTACTAGGGAAAGAAACCCGTGGGCAGGTTCTATCTTCGGTCAAGGCCATAACCCAGTGGTGGCGCCCATGGGATGGAGAGCGGCACGACACACGCGCAGGACAAACAGCTACACGTGCGATGACTGCACTGAGAAGATAGAAAGCCATTATGTCGTGCATCGTACCGTCCGTCGCAATGTCTACGGTGTACCGCAAGTATTCGCCTTCATCGAGTACGACGAAGCACCTATTGCCGTCAATGCCTTATTGATAGATATCCACGCCTTCTTCTCGGAACCCCTCCCATTGCATCATAATCCACGAACACGGAGTAGTCATTCACGTAAAACCTACGTTGGGAAACAGGTTCTGGAGCAGTGTGATCGCAACGTGTTGGAAAATCTCTGTGTTCTAACGACAAACCTTGCGTGTGTTTCGATGGCTTGAACATGCTCAAGGCGTGCGAGAGAGTTGCGAACCTCTTTGAGAGAACGAGACCCAAACGAAACGCGCTGTTGACGATATATTGACGTCAATGTTCTATCACCAACAAAATTTACCACGAATTATACTGTGTACATAAAAATACGAGGTGTGTATGTTGGGCTCGTCACGGCTACGTTCGTCAGAGCTCCCATTCATCATAGATAGTCCTATTCCACACCTATAGGAAATGTATCGTCTTCTACATCGTGCCTGCTATTCAAATTACTCCGGAGCATCCGCACCAGTGGCTACTATACCCTAATCCTTCACGTGATGTGCGCTACCAGTGAACCGGATACCAAGGCCAATGGTACAGACTGAACAAAAGCTCGACATTGAGTTCAGCGGTTTTGGAGGCGTTTGGGGATAACATCCGGTGCGTTGGGTTTTCGTTCAACGGGACAATTACTGGCCACAATAATCCCGACTACAAAACGTTTTTTTCTAGGGTAATATTTCTTCACCCAGTTTTCGTTGTTTCGGTGCTATTGTGAGGTAGCCCTTCTTTAATACGTGCCCACCTCCAATCCAGTCATACATGCGGTGGCGGTCTCTATATAATACGAGTACGGCAAATACTTTTTTTTTAGGATGACAGCACTGATAAGCCAGGCAGTCATATATAGGCATCGTACCGTTTGTTGTGACGTCCTCCGTGTAGCGACGACATTCGTTGTCCGTGTTAACGGAGATGGATTCAAATGGGGTCATAATACCCTGTGCATTAGAGACATCCGCGGCTTGACCGGTCGAAAGACCTGCCCTGGGTGCATACCTGCAACGATTTATAGCTGAGTGCCCGTTCACGTAGAGTTTTACCGTTCACGCGGAATTTACCTACGTAGGCACTGGTGCAGTGTCGTCATGATGGTTCGCGTGAACTAAAACGTGTCCGAACAAAATACCGGGTATCACAAAGTGATAGAGAGAGGAAGACGAAAGCGAAACATGTCGGTGTCACCATTGGCATATACTGGTATGTTTCACCATTAAAAGTAAAAAACCCAAAATCTCTCTCGTTCTGCAATTTTCGCTGCGTATACTGTAGACAACCGGGAAACTTCGTGAATTCCCCCCCCCCCCCCCCCGCCCGGGATGCGTGGTCAATGGTCAAATGACTAAGGCAAGCACAAATGAGTACCCCCCCCCCCCCCCCCCCCCCCCCCCCCCCCCCCCGCCCAACATTGTTTCCCCGGTAACGACATTTCACCAAAACTGACGTGAATATTGCGAATCGGTCAAGTCGCGGCAAACTTGTTAAGAATTTTACGATAATGAGCACTCTTTCTAGGAATTGGCCGCCGATAAAACAATTCCACCTACCGCATCGGAGTTTGGTTGAGACACTGCCGGGAATTCCACGCCTCGTGCACCCTCGCCAAACGCTTGTGCCTCGATCTGGACTGGAATCGTCGCAACCGTTCCTCCGTGGGGGTCACCAATATTGGGATGAGGGCCCGTCTGTTTGGGGTGATATGCGGTGGGGGGCAGGATATGGACATCGATTCACGATGATGGTGTCGACTTGTGCTTGATACATCTCCTTGCGCGTGTGGGCAAGCAAATTGAACCATGTTCTTGAAGTCTGACCTGCCTCGTTTTCATCTGACAACCAGGCTTACAACACTGTAGTCCCTCCCAGAACATAGGTTTAAACAGAACGTATATTGTTAAATGTTGTTGCTGTAATCTGTCTGTCTGGAATCTCCTCGATCCCAAGGACAGTCTCTACGGACGGCAATGTAAGAGCCTTTAGACTTCATATGTGCTTCAATGGCCCTTACATTTCCGTTCAGATTGGTACATCGCAGCACTCTATCAATACGAAGTGCAAGTACTGTCGTCATGGTCTCGCGAGTCTCGCGATTTAGAGCGTTTCAGCCCCGCCTCGTGGCATCGGTAGAGAGAGTTCGAGGCAAAATAAGCAGGACACTGCGTCTCACGTCGCGCCGAGTCCTGGCCATCGGGTGCTAAGCATTGCTAATAGCCCCCCATCCGATTGCAATGCCAACAATCGACAACCCCACGGCGTGTGATTCAAGATCTGTTAGAAGATGACACATGTCAGTAGCCATCATAATCGTTCCCCGATAACGCTTGAAGCATCTGGTATACACTTATTTTCGCATTTCTATGTACAACAGACAATTTTCCAGTCTGTGGGTTATAGTTTGTTTAATACAGCGGTACACAGCAAACAACAGCAGCTGTACCACAGTACTACTGCTTGCTGTGCACTCGTACACATTGCAGAGTCGGTCTCAACAAGTATTAATAGTATTACGGATGAACCGTATTAATAGTACATACCTGGTACGTACATAATCTACAGCAGCACGTGTAGTACGTCGCGTACTGGTAAATCATAGAGAAGATATCTTCAGTATCCCCCCGGGACCAGTAGCAGAGTATTTGTTACACGATTGAAGTAACAACATAGGCTACACGGGGTCACGGGTGTGTACCCCTAGAGATATTGATCGTTGCAGTAAAACTGTGGGGGGTCTCCGTGTTGTTTTTTACTGAACTAACTACAAGGGTGTTTCCCTATTTTGTTTTTGTTTGAACGAAGTGCAAGGGTCGTCCTCTGTTGCGAGCTGTGAGCGCACACGCGCACCGCCCCCTTTTGAACTCACTCCGCGTTTGCTCACCATCAGCTTCCAGCTGAGCGAATCAATCAACACATCGGCCTGGGGTCGCCACCATCTTCTTCTCTTCTATTGAAGCTTCTCGCACACGTCACCTGACGGTGGCTGTACGTTTGCCTCGAACATCTACTGTGTATTGACCCACCGCAATCGAGTCTAGGCGCACACACATCAGCCACGAGCTGGCACACATGCCAATCGCCGTACCTAATAAAAACTGATGGTGTGCGCTGGCAGGTCAAGGCGAGCGTCTCCCTGGGTATAGCACCTCCATGAAAGACAAGCCGCACAAATGGGTGGGGGTGGAGCAGGGACCCTGGTGTATCTCTATGCTTCATACTACCAGGTACACCGGTAGTACCAGGTACCATATATGTGTGTCAGCGAATCATTTTACTTCTTTTTTGCGGACAACCGGTGGCTCAAAAACCCCTTCAGTGAGTTGACGTAGAAACCCCCTTCAGCATTGCAAACACGGTTCGGGGACAAGCTACTCGTACTTGGAATTACAATCGGACTTTTTTAGTTTTTTTACTGCACAGCACAGTTCAGGATGGTACTCTAAAATTACGTTCCCTCGACAATATCCGCACGCTCCAGTACATTTTGCTTCCTGCCAACGTTGACTGATACCTGAATAAACACTTTTCCGTTGGCGATGTCAAAGCGAGGGGGGGGGGAGCCACATATCACCGGCGATAAGGTTTCCTTTACTATTAATAGTAGGTCCACAACAACCCCCCATTCGAGCCTCAAACACAAACAGCAAAAGGGTCATACTCATTATGTACCTGCACGCGAGGTTGGAGTCGATCTATAAACGTTAAATCCTGCGCAAGGCACCAGCTGTGATTAGTTTTAGCTATAAACACAGCATCATCCATCGAGGTGCATTCAACCCACTCAAGGGATCCCCGCTGCTCGCCCGCCTTAAGGTTACAAGAGGATGGTTTTAAGTCCCACACACAACAGCAGCAGTGCAGGTGTTGCTCCGGCTCTCTGTTGTAACTTTCGGACAATCACACTTCAGGACCACCGCGGACCTTGAGGACCATGGCTACAATCAGGACCGTCCCAAATATTGGAAACATAGCGCGATGCTTCAGCGCGCCTGCTTACAGGCGTTAAGCCTTTAGAAACTTCTTGGAATCAGCCCTGGTCATTTTGCAGTGGTGCTTCGGAGTGTAAGGGTTACACCCCATAGTAAAAACAAGTTTGCCACGTAGTGTTCATATGGATTCATGGTTGCAAAGCCCAGACCATAGAAAACCCCTGTCTGAAAACCTGCCCTAGTATTTTCTGCCCACGGTAGGAATATCAGATGCCGTCACGTCCAACATCCTAAATCCGGAACAGCAATAACGAGCGATAATGTGCAACCAAGGGGAGGGACACCGCATATAAACAACATGCGTCTGACCTGGGTGCACAATCCCTGGACGCGATCAAAGGATGACAATTTTCACAAGGCACGTATTTCCCCACACCAAGCAAACACTGTCATAAGCGTGAAAAAAAATGGGAACGCAACTTTAATTAATCCAAGGCGCCAAACGGCATCTATCTCGTCACGCTGACGACCCAGCACGGATCACGTTGTCCGGCACCCAGGTGACCGGGACCGCTTTTTTCTCGCATCAATCCCCGACATGGACTTGCCACCAAGTTGCCTGTTGCATATGAGGCGCGCGCGGGGGGGGGGGGGGGGGGCGGGGTGGGCGAGGTGAACTTGATGAATCCGAGGCCATCGGAACAGTAAAACACAGATGTTGCACGGCAGGGTTGCCCACCAGCACCAGCCCAAACGGTACCACGTGTCAGTACGTGAATAACGGCGAAAACGGGACGCCCCTGGCACGTGTTTAGCTGCGATCATCCATGAGTCGATGACGAGGGGCAACAACTCCTAGACTAGCGCAAAATCTCACACGAAGCCCCGCCATACACAACAGTATTGGGAAGCGATCAAACTACCTGGAGGGTGACGGCGCAACGAGGATAATTTGCGCGTACCTATACGATTTAGGTTATTTCTCCAGGTGTCGCCCCAAGATGCAGAGGCAGAGACAGCGACACCAACGCAATACACAAGCTAAAAGGCACGCTCCTTGACCGTGGTCAGTACGCAACCGACCGTACCAAGTGCCTGCAGACACGGCAAGCAACGTTCCCCAGACGAAAAGACAATACCAGGTGCCGGCGAGGTCCTAACGCGCCCCTGTCAGCATTGCGTTTAACAACAGTCATCCATCTGTTGAAAAAGCGAAACGCGAAGATAAACTACGAAGCGGCGCGTCCGCTCACCCGCAAGCCGCCATCTCGTCGTCCCCGCGACTATCTCGGAAAGTGCACAGTTGCCCCCTGTCCGACAACGCCTGCCGAAAGGCCTCCGACGTCGCTAAGGACGACATGGAAAACGGAGTTCCGCTGTGGGCATTGAACGTGATGAGGTTCACCACGCAGGCAACACCCTGAAGCCAGTTCGCCAGCCTGTCCGCGTCTGCAAGTGAATCGTTCACGCCCCCCAAGAGGGTATACTCTACGGCTAAGATCTTCGACTTCCGTCGTGGTCGCTGTCCAGGTTTCCGATCTGACGGCCCCATCGGCGCCGCCGCCGCCGCCACCTCCCGTTGCCCGGGGGGTTCATGCAGAAGAGTGGGAGAGGCTGTTGGTGACGCAGCGTTTCTTGTCGAGGCTTCGGCGGATACGGGAGAGGAAATTTCCTTGCAATCTTCCGGCTTCGGTTTCTTCGAAGGCCTGGGAAAGTGAGCCCGTAGCGTCTCCGAGAGTTGAGCCAGCGGATAGCGTCTGTTCACCGGGATTAGCTGCAGCACGGCGGTCGGCAGGTGCAGCATTGAGAACCTTTAGAGGGCATAAAGCGAGCGGGTTTCCTGAAACGGTTGACTGTATCATATATCACACCATGCACTCCTTTCTAATATCACGCTTGCCGCGGGAGTCCCGTGGCTGTCGCCCTTGATGGCTCCTACTCATAAATAATTCACCTGGAACCCCTACAGCACACAATTTTAATATAATAAGTCCTTTTATCGTGGACAAAAAAGTCGTCGACGGAGACAAAGGGCTCTTTGCAACAAGAGCACGTCGCACACCTTGTCCCTGACTTCGTCTGTGGCGGCGTGGAGCGAGATCGCGAGACTCGCCCCGTTGGCGGGATCCGCGCAGAACCGCTCGATCTGCGGGACGAGACCAACGGTTGACACCGTAACGCTGCTGGCTTTCAATCGCACGCCCGCCGCGGGATCAGTCAGGATCTTGACCGCTCTCATCACCCTGATGGGGATGTGCAAGGTGCAAATTCACGTGAAAAAAAACAGACACGTTGGCAGCGAAAGGCGGGAAGACAGGTGGAACATATCTCAAAGGTAGGCGCATGATCTCACGCCTGGTGTGGGGTTTGTTAGATCGTCCAGCGCATCTACGGAGGGGCGCCGGCAAGAGGGATGATGCCGGAACTCTCAACGGTTAGTACGTCGCAGTGGGCAGGATCACGAGTGGCTTCTCGAGTTGTGGAGCAAGGCATGCTGTAGCTCGCTAATCCACGCCCATAAGTACCGAACCGCGCAACATATGGAAGGGATAATAGGTCAACACCATCGACTGTGCGGACCTTCGCCAGTCTCCGATCTATCCGCGCGTTCGTCGCCTTACTATGCCCCTCCCATTCCCAACAGCAGCCCCCTCCCCACATCGCTGACGAGCCGCCCACGTATGCGCTGCTTGGCGGGTCACCTGTCGTAGTTGTCGAACGGCTCCCCCATTCCCATAAACACCACGCCAGTGACTTTAGAAGGGTCGCCGATGCTCTCCAGGAAACGCTTTGCCGACACCACTTGCTCCACGATCTGCGGGGGGCGAAAAACAGTTCCCAGTTACGTATTGAAGAACGCCAATGTGCAACGACAGCGGGCAGAGCATCGAGTTGGCCATTTCAGAGTGAAACACAATGTAGAAATGTTTAGAAATATATACCAGGTAACTGCTATGTATTTAATGCTGTGACATACTGACTGTGTCACCACCGCTAGGGCGAGAAACGGCTGGACAATCGTACGGGAACAACTCAAGGAGTAACGTTCTCGTGGAGCACCCTTTCGAGTGGCGCCTTCGTGTGGCCAATCTGGACGATTTCGACGCAAACTGCTGTCAGCCAATCTTGCTGAACATCAACGCTAAAAACCAAGAGCGACAACTGGCCTCCACAACAACATGCAATCAACTGGCGGTGCGTTGAGGAGATCCCGCTCCCATCCACAGGGAGACGTTGCTCTCAGAAACGCTCCGCCGACTCCCGGGGTGTCTACGTCACGTGTCCACGACAAAACAGCACGGTGATGCGCGTGCACCAACCCAAACACCCAGAATAACGCGCTCAGTCACGAGCACCCAACAAACCTGCGCCGTCTGCAGGTTGGCCATTAGGCCGAGCCTGCCGGTGTAGCAAAACTGGCAGTTCATGGCGCACCCCACTTGGGACGACACGCACACAGTGTAGCGGCGTTCTCTCTGAGGTCCCCTACGTGGCGCGTCGAAGAGGGTCGCCGGCAAGAGGCATGAAACATTTGCAAGCGGGGGAGCGGCGATGGGGAGCAGAGTAAAAAGCCGTCGAAAGGGCAGCGCTTCAAAGCGTTCTCGAACGCCCGGATGGAGCGCGTAGCACGGGCCATACCGCGTAGGATCTGGCTATGGCGGCGAAGTGATGCACCCCCCACACACCTTTAGAGGAGTGCACGCAAGGGTTTCCAACCCATGCAAAGGATTGCGTGACTCAAACGCAACCGGCGTTGGCAACAACCACGCCTGTTCGTGCGTCGGGTCACCTTCGCACTGTATGGCAGTGCGAGCGGAAAAACAAACGGCATGTTTGAAGGCCAATTTTCCTTAGCAGCGACCACAGAAAAAAAAAACAGCATAGAGTTCTAGCTCTAGAGCAGAACGTGCGAGGAATGGCCAGGTATATGTCACATTTGCAGACACACGAGACACACCCGACGCGACAACGTAGAGAAACAGCACCACAATGCACCTGAGTCAACCCCGACACTCATCTAGCTGGTCGCCAGCGGTACAGCAATGTTTCCGGTCATACCCAATAACACTCTAAACAGAAGAATGGTACGAGGTATTATGCTATATGTACGATCCAACAACGAGGCACTACTATGTAACGTGACTGTCGTCAACCAAGAGCCGCACGCTCGTTTAAGCAGCGTGCGGTTATACGCTCTCCAGGTGGTCAGCGAAGCGTACCGTGGCTACGCTAGACACGAGGCGAAGGAACAAGCACGGCGAGAAAACCCAAGGTCGTTTCACGTCAAAACATGACTTCGGCCGCGCCACACTGCAGGGTATGGGCATGCTCGTACCTTAACATGGGAATGATGACAGTCTCAACCTTTTTCCCGACCCCTTCCCCCGACGTCAGCACCGACACAAGCTTGCGCGTCCCATCTGCGGCCAGTTGCACGTCCTGCATAAACCGCCCACGAATGAAATCGCCGGATCATCAAAAGGTTGCAAAAATCGAGCGCCAGCCGCGCGTCAAGGAACGACAATACGTTGCGCGGCATCGAATCCTGCAACGCCTGAAGGGTATTGTTATCATACGAGCCCCCGCTTCATTCCACGGCTTGCTGCAGTCAGTGCCAAAGGCACTGCTCACTCAAGAAGGAGGTGCATCTCTGACCTTCCGTTTGACGCTGCCAACACCCTAACCCCACCTACAGTAGTTATCGTACCGATGAGACAATTTGAAGAGTGAGACCGCACGGTATGGTACCACGTTGTGGCTCTTTTATCTTCCTGATATTTATGTCGCGACCCAAAGCGAGAAGGCTGTGCAGCAGCAGTGCGTATGGTAAAAATAGATAGCACCCGTTTATATTTCAAATACTGTACATATCCTTCTCGTACATAGCACCAGGGCAAAAATCATTGTACATGTTTGCGGAACGAAAAAACCGGCAACAAGATGGTGGCGTGTTGTCCTCGCCACTATCTCAGGGGTGAGATAGTGGGTGAGATAGTGGCGAGAGACCCCTTTTAGTCGGACTTTCACATGCTTGGGAACTTCTTGGACCAACATTGGTCTTCGTGCAGGGTGTGCACCCATTTTCTTCGGCACCATGTTGCGGAGATGAAGACGAAACAGCCACAAAGTGGTACCGTAGCGTGCGGTCTAATGCTTGAATGCTCTTGGCGGTACATCTACAGCGTGTAAACACGCGGATCCTCATGCTAGGCTACAAAAGTGAGGTTTCAAAAGAAAGGAAGTACATGCATATAGCGGCGACTGGCTAGTGATGGGAAACAGCGTGCGGATCTTCTGGCGTTTCCTCAGATGCGAAACCATACTCTTCCCGTACGAGCCTTCATCGAGCTACCGCTGCAGACCTATCGTGCATGTACTGCTGGAGGTGGCATGCCCTCGTTACTCAGTCGGCATGTTTCGTGACGCGAGGGCGGTACCGAATTTCAATTGCCTCAAGCCCACCCAGCGGCGTCTTAACTCGCACCCCACACGCCCCCAACCATACGCGCCACCTTCAGCAGCGCCCTAAGAGCAGACGCACAGTACTGACCTCGAGCCGAAGACCACCATCGGCCGTCGCGATCGCCCTAATTTTCTCGCGCGTTTTCTTCCCCATCCGGCGGGAGCGGTCTCCGTCGTCGCCGCCGGTTTCGGCCACGTCTCGGACGAGGCGCCTGTCGTGGTATAGCCAACCGGCGAGGACGTCGGCCCTGCCGGGTTTCTCGCCAAGGCGATCCATGAGCCGCTCCGTCTCAGAGAAGAGAAGGCCTTTGAGCATCACCTGACGTGCGCCCGGCCGACGGTGGAGGGGTGGGGTAGAGCACGTTCAGTCGAGGTGTTAGCAATGAGGCGTTCCGGTCACGGGGGGGTACACTGCTGCGGAGGACCAAGTGAAGAGTGACCCTTTAATCGTAAGCATGTATGCTGCGGTCTGGGTAAACAACTGGAATGCTAGTAGGCAGGGGCTCGTCGTGAAATGCGGCTGGGTTCCTCCTTCCTGTCAAAGTTGCACATATAAAGGCGGGCGCGTGGGGTACAGTATCTGAATGTGCGTTAGATAGACGAGCTCCACGCGACGCTGCTGTATCCATGCCCAGAAAAAGTCACAGAGCTTAGGCTGCTCGTAGTTTGCCGTACTTGCCGCTCTGAAAAGCATTTCGAGGTTTCGAAGGTGAGCACGATGAGCAGGACTTGAGTCGTCGCTCTCGAAATACGTTCCAAACCGATACCTTGCACCAGGTGCACGGCACAGCTATGTTCCTGCACTTGGGTGAATCACATGGAAACAGACTAGGAGCGCAGGGTTTCCTGCTTACAGTGCCACCATCGAGAACAAAGAGGACCGCTACAAAAATATGAAGTACAAGGTGACCATGCTAGGCTGTCATAACCGGCAGCTCAGCTCAAGTGCAACGGGCACACGAATTGATGTCGCCACTGCATTTGCTCTTGGCCGCTCTACGAATACCCAAGACGTTTACAGCAGCTGCTGTGAAGCATAATATAATGAGGCGCTCGAGCGCGAAACTCGAGTCTTTTTTCTTGGTTTCCCAAGGAAAAAAAGCCTCTCCATAACGGATCGTACGAGAGCAGGGTGTCTTGTTTTTAGTTTCTCTGAAAGTGTGTGTCGGTGTGTGATTCAACATTTTTTCGACTACGTTTATTCACCGCGTTCAACGCACACGGCACCAATGCCAGCCCCGACGGGCTCCGTGCACGCACGCACCAAGGAAGCCTTCTCGTGTGTGTGCGGTTGTAAGTCGTTTAGAGTTCGTCGAGCTAGGTGCGGACACGTGTGTAGGCACATGGCTGGGTCATGGTTAACAAAAAACAGAACCGTAAAAACATCATAACAGTGTTCGTTTTTTTAGTTCTACCCAACGAAACCCAACTTTAACTTTTCGAGTACTCGTGGGCAGAATGTGCCTGTCCACAGCAACGTTCGTGCCATGCTCCTAAAACATGCTTCAGGTAAAATTGTCAGGCCCACCCCGCAATTGATGAGGGGACAGAAAAACAGGAAAAGCTCTGCTGTAGATGTCGTACAGCAGGAGTAGCGGTGGCACCTGTCATAACGTTTGGGTTTTTTTAGTTTTACCTAACAAAACCCAACTCTACGAGTACTCGTAGGCAGAATGTGCCTGCCGACAGCAACGCTCGAGCCGAGTTCCTAAGACATGCTGCAGGTGGTATTGTCAGGCCCACCCTCCTACTGGTGAGGGGATGGAGAAGCAGGAGAAGCTCCGCTGTAGATGTCGTAAAGCAGTAGTATTAATAGTGGTAGCACCTGCTACGAGAAGCTCTGCTGGACACCAATCAAGTTGCAGATTTTTCGCCACTAAATTATGCCGAATTTCGAGTTGGGGAACCAGGAAGCACACAACAAAATCGAGTACGTGTACAAGGTTAGGGTTAGGGTCAGACCGACAAGCCGAGCGTACAGCGACGCTGACCCTGGCCTCGTGTACCTACTGTTGCTGCTGTTGCTGCCGCCGCCACGTCTGCTGCTGCTGCTGCTGCTGCTGATTTTTTTTCTTAAAAGAATGGACTCGAGTCACGGATACATGCGACCGCGTACTTAGATGACTGTTCGTGTTGGTTCAGCCCAATACATCCGTATTCGCCCAGCATGATAGATCGCAGATTTGACTACTGCAGGTATTGAGGTCGCGCCTCTATACCACCAGTTACGACGGTGGTGATATCGAGAAGAGATGAGTGAAAGTCTGCTCCGATTCGCTAGGAGTACCTGCTGCAGTGCGGCTACAGGTAGGATGAGTGGGGACATCTAGCTTTTTGCCGCGATCCTGACGCCACCTCGTACCCACACAAGCTACCTGGCATATACTATTGTCGCTGCTGCTGTTGCTGCTGCTGCTGCTGCTTCTGCTGCTGTAGTCTGCACGTACACGGCACGCGTACTGCTGTACGAGCTCAACCGCGTAATTAAGAGAGTGCAACGAACTGCTGCAACGTGGACAGACCCCGTCCAGAAAATCAGCAATCACCTTTCCTTGCGAGTCAAGCTCGCAATCATCCGCCCACGCCGACTGCTCATCCACGGCACCGGCATTGTCCCCTGAAGCAAGGGGGTCGCACATCTGCCGCTGGCCTCTCTCCGATGAGCCACTGCTTGGTTTCCAGGGTCGCCCAATACGCTCAAGTGACGGGCCAGTGGAACGACCTGAACATGGTCCGGTTGGTACTTTCCATTTCGTGTTGGTGGACTTTACAGTAAAATGTGTGTTTCCCTGGAATGCGAGGATGCCCAAAGGAAGGCAGCAAGTCAGACTTAGCAGCAATGATGTTCTCATGTTGATGACCCCATGTCAATTTGTGCTGGACCAAAGACGTCAAGACGGCACACATGGTTTAGGTTTTCGGACGGAAGGGTTTCCAAGAGTTGAACTGAGAAATATTGATGCGGGGCCCGGGGCTCTTGGCTAACCGTTGGATTTATCGCGCATGCTCAGTGCTGGCTATGCAGCACCACGTCGCCAGAGACGGGACTCTTGCGAACGTGCTGCATCCGTTCAGGCTCGCGTGTTTTGGCTGCTGTATCCTCTGGTCATGTGTTTCATTTTCTATCTACAACGATGCCACAACGTGGGGTTGAGGCAAGGGGTCGTTTGACCACCAAACATACACCCCGGGTAATGCATGTGAGGCTGCGCTCCGCCCGCTACGCTCTCGCAACGGAGGAAGTAGAACAAAATGAAAAGTAGGCAGGGGACGCTCACGACTTGGCGCAGCGGGCGACTTGGGAATGACAAGAGCTCACTGGTGCAGGAAAAAATATGTCCGGGCGCTCTAATAACCAAACCTGAAATGCAATCCAAATCGGCAGAAACGAACTCGACGATGGATCTTGAAAACACAATTTCCCCGTGGGCAAAGGGAGTATACACCGAGCGAGACGGCCCAGCTGTACAGTAGTAGGCAAAAGAACAAGGAAGTTTATTTTTAAAAAAGCAGTGTTACATCCGCAATATACAGCACTGTACGGTTTTCAGTGTTAATTGTGTCTTGGGGCAACCCTAGGCCTAAGTTCAACCCTAACTAACTCAGTCTAAAAGACTACGACCCGAGCGCGGCGTCGCCACGCGTGTGAGATTTGATAGTGAGCGACCCACCTCAAAAATCGTATTGTAATCGTGGAGAGTAGTATTCTAGGGACGATACTCTACCCGGTATGTTTTCAATGCCACGAACACGGCAAGAAATGAGCAACGCAAAACCATAAAATTATCGGGCTGAAGGCTTAGGGTACGTATAAACGGCAAATTTTGCTGTTGTGTACCAGTACCCGTGGTACGGACATCATACGAACGTATTCAAAGACTCTTGCACGCAGAGCTAGCTGTGCATGCCATCTTCACTATCACTATACCAGGTACATGATATTAGTACGCGTCGTGGTACATCACTTTCCGCGCAAGCATGGATACAAAATGGCCCGCGTACGCAAAGCGCTGTTGGTCCTGAACACCTGAAAGCTTCGATGCGCAGCGAGCGCGCAATGCTTCCTTTAACGTACCCTTTACGCCCCTCGATAAGATTATCACAACTCTCCCCTCAGAAGCCACCGTCACGAGGTCCGTAACACATACATGCATCTACCTGGTCTACGGCAGCAGCGACAAGCGTACAGCAGCTGGTGCAAACGCTCACGACGAAAACCCCGACAGAGAAAGCAGGGCGAGCATTGGGCTTCATGGGGTGTAAAAAGTGCTCTCGCATATAGACGTGGCACAATTTCCGCCAAAGGCGTAACTAACTACCTGGTAATACTTAAACTTCTAACCCTAACAACGAATAACCCATCTACAAAGACCTTGGACGTTTCGGATCAACCGCTGTTATTCGCCCTTCCCCCTCTGGGCCTTCCAGGCCCGCGTCCCCCCCCCCTCTCCAGCCTTCCTCTTCTTGGGTGACCTCTCTATCGGCGGCGAATCGCGTGGGTCTCGATCAATCTTCCCCTCCTCTTCCGGGGGCCGGTCTGCCTTGGAACACCCGCCATCGCTGCCGCCACCCTTCTGCTCGATCGCGGTGCCCTCGGGCGCTGCCGTGGCGATGGCGGTGGCGGCGGCGGTGGCGGTGGAGCTGACGGAGGTGGGGGCGCTCGGGGCGGCGCTGGCGGCGGGTCTGGCTGTGCCGATTGTGGTGGCGGCGGCGGCGGCGGCGCCGGTGGTGGAGGTGGTGGTGGCGTTGTTGCTTCCGTTGTCGTTATCGTTACAATTGTCGTTGCCACTGCCGTTGCCGCTGCCGTTGCCTACGCGCGGTGGACACGATGTCGTCGGCGCCATGCCGGCGGTGATATTCGGGGAAGGCGAAGGCGTCGGTCGCGGCGACGGCGGCGGTCGCGGGGAGGGCGTAGAGGCGGGGGAGATGGAGGCGCTCGCCGGGGCGGTAGGGTTCATCATGCGCCCCTTCAGCTTGTCGCGCAATTCGCTGGCGACCATCGTCGCGTGCCCCGCACCGTGCTCGTCGTACAGCGAAAGGACGGAGTCGCTGATATCTGCATGCCATTTAGATCCGTCGGGTTTGTCGGGCGAAAAAATCACGGAAGGGGGGGGCGGGGGGCGGGACATTGTTGGCCTGATGAACCCATACAAGTAGGTCGTCTGGGTGATCGGCTGCGGGGGTGGTGGCCGCGTCTTACGGTAATGATGCTCCGGGGATAGTTACAGTAACCGGGGCTGTTCCCTAAGGCGACCGACGTGAGCGCCCCAGTTACTGCAGTAGGGTGCGAAAGGTGGGGGGTACACCCTTGCTACGCCGCGAAAGAGCGGTCCTGGTTACGAAAGAGTTGCGATGACTGCACTGGGCATCGTAGCTACACGAAGCAGTGCCGTTGTTATTACGGGGTCCATAGTTAACGGGACCATTTTTTTTCAGTAAAAATAGCTTTTCAGTAAAAATAGCGTAAATATATAGGTTTTTATGTGTAACATAGGTCCTATTAACTATGTACCCCCGTAATAGGCGTTCTACGATAGAGGTTCAGTCTATTACGGGAGTCCATAGTTAACAGGACCTATGGTGTACATAAAAACCTATATATTTGCCTATTTTTACTAACAAAATTTGGTCCCGTTAACTATGGACCCCCGTAAAGCGGTAAAACCATTAATTGCAGCAGCACTGAGCATCGCAGCTACATGAAGCTTCGCAGTTTCACCTAGCATCGCAGCGACCATATTATAAGCACCGCAGCCACACCACTCGTAGGCATCGCAGCTACACCAAGAGCGGCAGCTGCACCAAGTGTTGTAGTTACACCAAGAGTACACCAAGCATTGCAGATACCCTCAGCATGGCACTTGCCGGTAGCATTGCAGGCTGCACGAAGCATCGAAGCTACACGGAAAAAAACGGCCACTATGGTGCAACCGTAGCGCCTTCCCTCAGGAGACATCGGCAACGCACCCTGTTCTCACCGGCAACTACAGCTTCATCGGTATCCAGGAGCTTCGCGTCCACCCTGGGCAGTCCCATGTACAAATACGACAGGTACACCACCGCTGCTGCGACCTCGTCCGGCCTATATCGGACGCACACTGTGGTCAGCAGGCTGTCATTCACGAAGCTCGTAGCTGCCTGAAAGACGTACCGCAAGTGGCGGTGAGACAAAATCGGGGTAAGATCAGCATAATCGGGGTAAGATTAACAGAGCAGCGTCAAAGCAATAAACGTAACAGCATAGTCTTTAAAGGTGGCTTGTAGTAGCATTCCACGTGGTCCTGATAGCTCTTCACTCATTCGCCTTGGGAACGCCGGAACCGGACCCCCCCGTTCACGCAGAGAGGGCGTGGCACGTTTCCACAAAAACACGTCCGTACCGGCACCAGGTAAGAAAAACAAACAAGACTTCTACGGAGCAGACACTTGGACATCCGAAAACCCTACAGCGCGAGGAGGAGGCAATCAATTTTACGTTCTGAAAAAGTATGTCGTGTCTACGCTTACGCGCTCGCCCTGACGGAAGTCGGCTGGGAGGATCAACCACGCCCCCACCCCTCGCAACTTCGTTCCGACCACGCCAATTACAAAACCACAAGCTCGTTGTTTTCACCTGGCTGAGCTGTCGGTTCAAAGCCTTGTCGACGCCCTTCCCCCCGTCCGCCCCCCGCCCCAGCGAGAAAAGCTTCTTGAGCAGGCCCATCACTGCCGCGTACGGGTGCTCCACGGTCATCTGGAACCCCAGCGTGTGAAGCAAGCACCGTTCTGCGATCAGAATCTTGGGGGCGGAGACGGGGCGTATAGAGGGCGGAAAGAGCGGCCTCGTCGCGTCAACTATGGCGTGCTTCGAAGTAAGACAACACAGTGAACGCCAAAAAACAGGCATCAACAATCGTGAGCAACCACCGAGATGGAAATGGGGGAAGACCGGCACGGATGGCGAGCGTCGCCGCTTCAGGATATCTCTCTAGTCGGGGCATCCGGTTTCCGGCATTATTCTTCCGTGGTCGCGGCGAGGGACTAAAGGTAGATTTTAGGCAGACGAAGGTCTCCGTTTGGGACTAAATATATTTAATCGTACCGCTGGCCGCCTATTTTTCATGATTTCGCCGAGATGAGTGCACCCTATCGAAGCAGCGCCTGTCCCCCTACGGAGCCCAAAACTTGGTGCGTCCACCGGCATCCATGCTGCCAAAGACTTGAAGCACCTGCCGCCCCCTCCCTTAATCGTGCGCTCGCACAGCTATAGTTCGCAGTGCAGTACTTAAAAACTACTTGGTGCCAGGTATCTGGTATAAAATATCGACCACCAAGGTCCGACTCACAGGCGGCCGGGAAAAAAACGTCACCAATCCCAACAGCATACTTGAAAAAAAAACTCGCACCTTCTCCCTCAGCCTTTTGAAAGCCTTCTCTTGCTCCGCCGGGGGGTCTCTGCTGTGCCAGACAGCCCAACACTTGCTCATCACCAGCTCAACTCTTTTGGGGCTCTCCTGTCGATATTTTCGTGTTGTTCACATTCATCGTCAGTCGGCAGGCGCGATAGCTAGGCCGAAAAAAATCAGCTGCGCCACATTCGACGAGCGGAAAATCGGACTGGGTGCCAATTATATTTCTTACATGGAAGAAGCACAACACCAGCCGCCGAACATAAACTCAGCTACGTGAGGGTATACTTCTGGGTCGCCTGCAATAAAAACATCAGCAGATCCTGGTGTAGTAAGCAACTCCGCGGGACATTACCCAGGGCGAACAGGAGAACACGAGGAGACTATCCAAAGAACCTATGAAGCTACAGCCATGCATATTCTACCCGCCTCTTGGAACCGCGTTGGCGGGGGCGACGGGCGCTAATTCCGCTAATGCCCGGTCAAGCAGCGGCCCTGATCAGCTGTCTGACCCCCGACTGCCCCCCCCGTTTTCCCAGGGAAGCTCTCCCACAATAAATAGTACGCACGCGTACCGGTCTGGAAGCCTTTCTTACCTCCACTTTGGCCGCCAGAAAAAGGCACGCCGAGGCCACGAATAGCCGCTCGTGCTTGAGGAAAGAATGAAGCATGAAAAACTTGTGGAAGAAGACGAGCGCCGTCGCCACTGCTTCTATTGGGCTGTGCCCACACATGGTAGCGAGAGGGTTAGGGACAGGCAGGGGCGGGGGGGGGGGGGGGGGGGGTACTCGATATTATGCATGGCCGTAATCGCATGACCATAGGCCCTCGCAGGCAGGGGGGGGAGGGGGGGCAGGGAGGGGGTGGGGACAAGGTTTGGTGGGGTTGGGGGAGGCAGAACCCACGCGGAAATATTCGTCATCTGTGATCGTGTATGCGGTGATAGGTGGTCATTGATGTTGTAGCTGTTACAAGAGCAGACTCTCGAGCTTAAAATTCCGACACCCAGAAAAAAAATCGAGGGGACGAGGGGCTCGCTGAAGGCGGTATACACCCCGTGGGTAGGTTCATGCGAAACATCGAGACACGCCGCTCTCGATGGTAGAACAAATATCTGGCGACGAACGTCGCGAACTGCTGCTGGGGCCATCACCCTTTTCGACAGAGTTCTACAAAGTCTTCGGGCACTCCTGTATGCACAATTCAGGAAGGTGGTTTTGCTTACCGCCGACGCAGAATAAGACACCATCTTTTGTGTCGGCAGGCTCAACAATACCTGGTGGGGCTACGATCCCGCCCGTACTGAAAGATGTAACAGGGCCAATGGCATGTCCACGTAAGACATCGCCGGAGCACCAGACACAGTCCACAGCCCAACAGCCCAACCCGCATTAGCTACGTGGGTCGGCAGCGGACGCGCGTTCAGATTAAAGGTGCTGCTACTTCAATCTCTACCGCACGCTCGAACCAGTGGGCCTGGTCGACCTCGGTGACGTCTACACGTAACAATTGCCAAACTAAGCTATACCTGGTATATGAAATACGCACTGCTTGCTAATCCTGTGTTGTCAGTTATCATCGCCCAGGTACCAGACACCCCTCTCTGTTGGCCGAGCGTCTTCACACACCGGTCGAGTCTGCATCCACGAATAGTGTTTGAGCGACCACTTTCAGTCGACCCCATACCCTGTGCAATTCAGTAACCGTAGCTCAAGGTTGATCATCGTAGAGCCTATCATACCGGTAAAACAGAGACAGAAGACTAGAGGATGTTACATACACGCTCACGAAGTGTCGGCCGTCAAGGCGCATCGCAAATGTACGAGTCGTACAACGACAGCTCTCTTTGCTGGAAAAGCATCGGCACAGCACGGGCAGTATGCCCGTGCTGAGCATCCAGCGATATCAAGAGCTTTTGAACCTAAATCCCACGACGGCAGAGAATCGGACTGTTTTGGACTAAAACGTTGTCTGCCAGCTTTGGCAGCAGCAGCAGCATGCATCCATCGTAATGATATCGTATAACCAAACCCAGAGATCCCGTGCCACAGACGCAAAAATGGGCGACAGCTTGCAACACCCGAACTGAACGTAGGGCGACAGCTTGCAACACCCGAACTGAACGTACCTGGTATTATACAATCGGAGGCAAACTACTGCTGTTGTCCCTCTGCAGGGATTACAGCAGACAGCCAGCAGTGTCGGAAACTACTGCTGTCTGTAGTTCGTAGCAGTACAGCAGGCACCGAAAAAGTAGCATTACTACGTAGCCTCAAGCCGTGCCGATCATATTCACACCCGCAGTGCAACAGCTAAAACGTCACCCGAGAAGAGCCTGGTGGCAACGCTACACAGAGCTATGAGTACGCTCGTTAACGCAAAAAGCAGCAACAGCAGTAGTGAGTTCTGCAGTGCACCAACAGAAACAAAAGCAGAAGAGGAGCAACATCTCACAGCTCGAGTGCCTTCCCAGCGGCCTTGATGAACAAGCACGTTTTTCGCCGGTATTCATTCTCCAGCACCTCCGATAGGCCGTCAGTCCTAGAGGGGGAGTTCCGTATCTCCTCCCCTGTATAAAGCCTTGGCGTCCGAGGATTCGGCATCGTACCGCTTTCTGCGTGGTGACTTCTGTTGTGTCCCACATCGCATATATATGGTCGTAGTACCTCCGTTTTTCCGTGTAAGTACCGCCTCAAAACTTAGGGAACACCCTCCGGGACTTTAAAAGAGAGCACTCTATCATTCTTATTGGAGAGCAATCGCACATCGCAGCTCGAGTATCACACACCGTACAGCAATATCAGCCGTAAAAGGGGAGAAGGTTCGATACACGATGCACGACAAGAAGAACGAAAACGAGTTCCACATAATTGTGAGTCACCGGGGGTGAAATGGGTGTGGCGGAAGACCGTTGTTCATGAGATACGGCGAGACCCAGTGGCTGGGATCTCAATTTTTAAATACAGGGTTTTAATATATGCGAATTCAAATCACGCGACAGAAGACCTGGCTGTAGGGTACAGCAGTATAGCAGGTTGATCAGAGTCGTCCCGGGTTGGAGTTTGGGGAGACTCCTCGCTTACACGAGGACCGACTACCGGCGTGTATGCATGCCACGCCGTCGTCGTGGCTGAAGTATTCTCTTAGCCGTCTTGTAGACACGTTGCTATTAATAGTAGCGAGCTAGCCGCTCCAAGCTCAAACCAAACTGCTGCCTGTGTACATGCATATCCGGCGTCCCCGGTGGCTTGGTAGGTGGTCCGCGTGCCTGTCAAGATCAATTTCGTGGGTTCAAGTCCCACCGAGTGCATGCTCATAGGGACTTTTTCTTGCATAAAAAATTGATAAGCAGAAAGCGCGAAAGCGTGAGTTGGCTACATTCGATGAAAATCGACGAGCAGTGGGAATGCTGGACCCTATGCGCGACAAAAAAATAAAGGCACGTATCGGGGGGGAGAAGGGACGACACCCGTGACCACGGCTTGTCCAGAAGATCGTCGAGGGTAACACCTCCTACGAGTGGGCTGGGAAGTAAAAGTGATGGATAAAAATATATATATATAGATACAACTATAATTACGATTTTTGAGGTCGTTGTCACTTGCTAGCTCTTGGCAGACAGACCGACTGATAGACAGCTCTTCGCAAACAGCCCTTCTTCTTTGAAACAGCCGAACAGCCAAACAGCCAAACAACCTTTCTTCTTTCTTCGCAAACTGCAACCAATAGACAGCTCTTCGCGCAACGCCTAGAAGAGGCGTCTCGCCTTCGACGAACGGCATCTAGATGCAGCTGTAGGCGGCCAAGCTGCTTGCTGCTGTCGGTGGCGAACCTGCTGGTGCTGCAACCCCCGCCTCTCCCTTCTCCACGCCCCCTAAGCTCACCTCCCCCCCGTCGAGAGGCGCGTGGTCCTCGCCCTCTGGCAAGAGAGCGGCAACGACAAAGACCGACCTGGTGCCGACTGTTGTTTGCGACCGGTGCACGGACCAGCACTTACTTACTTGCCCAAGAACTCCGCGCCTGGTGGCAAAAACGTGGCCTTCGCCACCTGCGAGGATCTCATGTGCGATGGTGGCGGGATCATCCTGTATTGGGCAACCAACTGCGAGTTATGTGCTCGCCCGATCAAGGAAGGGACTGTCTCGTACTCCCTCGAGACTGCTGACAGTGGTGAGTGTCTTGGGTCTATTGTTGAATGCTGTCTGTTGCCAGTACGTTTTTTTGGGGTTTTCAATTGCCTTTTTGCATACAAACCTACCTCAAACAAAGCGTTTATTATTTTTTGGACTCATCCATGCTCGTTCTTTCCCCTTCGTGCGTTGCGTCGGCTCCTCTTACACAGTGCACGCGAACGCGCACATGCACAACTGTTTGCGGGACGTGAACGAAGGAACGAAAGATTCAGCTGTCGCCGTCACCGCTGCACCGAACGATGTGAGTGCTGCTGCTACTGTGGTGCATTTTCGGTGCGCACGATTTCTATGTGTACATGTTTTGGTGACCCTACGTACCCCCGTTGCTCGTTTCGGCTGCTGCTGCTGCTGCTGCTGCTGCTGCTGCTGTCAGCGCCACGCCATGAGTGCTGCTGCTGTGCACCTGCTCCTGTGCGCTTGCTGCTGCTGTGCACTTGCTGCTGCTGTAGTGCTGCTGCGTTGTTGCCGTGCGTCATGCTGGATCGTCAATAAAATTCCGTAGGTTTCGCGATGGCGGCATACTATTAATAGGGTACATCATGCTTTTTTTCTTCCATATTTTCATATCGTTGCTATGCTGCTGCTGCTGCTGCTGCTGCCAACGCTGCTGCTGCCAACGCTGCGGCGATTCATTGCAGCTTCTGCTGCTGCTAATGCTGTAGCTGCTTCTGCTGCTAATGCTGCCGCAATATCCACTGAATGTTCGTATGTACTCGGATTATTGTTTTTATTGGTCGTTTTTGTACCCAAATGGTTCTTTTGATACGTGAAAAATATTTTTGTCGTTTTGCTCCTGCATTTTGCGTACATACTGCTTTTTCTCGTTTTTGGCTTGATTTTTTTTCCTATCGTTGCTATGCTGCTGCTTGCTGCTGCTGTGATGCTGCTGCGTTGTTGCTGTACATCATGCTGCACTTGTGTGTGTACATATTTCTGTATCGTCACTGAATTTCCGTAGGTTTTGCGATCGCGGCATACCAGGGTACATAGTTTTCTTCTTCCTTATTTTCATATCGTTGCTATGTTGCTGCTGCCAACGAGGATTATTGTTTTTGTTGGCCGTTTTTGTACCCAAATGTTTTTTTTTTATCCGTAAAAAAAATATTTTGGTCGTTTTGCTCCTGCATTTTGCGTACGAACTACTTTTTCTCGTATTTTAGCTTGGTTCTTTTCGTATTGCTATGCTGCTGCTGCTGCGTTGTTGCCGTACAGCATGCGGGGGTGGGTCTATCTATAGTGAGGTACCAAAAATACTTTTCGGACGGACTCGGGGTACATACTTTTTTTCTTCCTTCTATTCATATCGTTGCTATGCTGCTGCTGCTGCTGCCAACGCTGTGGCGATCCGTTGCTGCTTCTGCTGCTGCTGCTGCTGCTGCTGCTGCTGCTCGTGGTGCCGCAATATTCACTGAATGTTCGTATGTACTCGGATAATTGTGTTTCTTGGTCGTTTTGTCGTTTTGTGGCGCTGCTGCGTTGTTCCCGTACACATCATGCTGGACATGATTTGTGTGCACTTGTGCGTGTGTACATATTTCTGTATCGTCAACGATTTTTTAAGTGGTGTTGCTGCGTTGTTGCCGTACATCATGCTGGACGTGATTCGTGTGTGTATTACACTCGTGTGTGTGTACATATTTCTGTATCGTCAATAATTACCGTACGTTTTGCGATTGCGGCCGACCAGGGTACGTAGTTTTTTTCTTCCTCCTTTTCATATCGTTGCTATGCTGCTGCTGCTGCAGCCAACGTTGCGGCGATCCGTTGCTGCTGCTGCTGCTGCTAATGCTGCTAATGCTAATAATAATGCTGCCGCAATATTCACTGGATGTTCGCATGTACTCGGATTATTGTTTTTCTTGATCGTTTTTGTACCTAAATGGTCGTTTGGGTACCTGGAAAAAATATTTTGGTCATTTTGCTGCTGCATTTTGCGTACGTACTGCTTTTTCTCGTTTTGGGCTTCGTTCTTTCCATATAGCTGCTACGCTGCTGTGGTGCTGCTGCTGCGTTGTACATCATGCTGGTCATTTGTGTGTACATATTTTTGTTTCGCCAATGAAATTCCGTAGTTTTTGCGGTCGCGGCATACCAGGGTACATACTTTGTTTCTTCTTTTTTATCATATCTTTGCTATGTCGCTACTGCTGCCAACGCTGCGGCGATCCATTGCTGCTTCTGCTGCTGCTAATGTTTCTAATGCTGCCGCAACCACTGCTCGAAGCCGTTGCGGCTGCTGCTGCTGCTGATACTGCTAATGCTGGCTCAATATCCACTGATTGTTCTTATGTATTCGGATTACTGTTTTTCTTGGTCGTTTTTGCACCCAAATGGTCGTTTTGGTACGTTAAAAAAATGTTTTGGCCGTTTTCCTGCTGCGTTTTACGCATGTACTTGCTGCTTCTGCTGCTGCTGCTGCCGTCGTATAGCAAGCGATTACGTACTGCTGTTGTGCCGCTGTAGAGCAGTACAAACAATGAACTCTGCCCCCCCCCCCCCCCCCCCTTCCCCCTCCCCCGCCATTTCCTGCACGCCACTCCCGCCCCGCGCACCCTGTTTACTTCGACCAGGTCGGTGGCAAGTGCTACAACTGCCGCCTGACGGACTCCACCATCAAAGACGGAGACATCATCATCAAGCGCAAAAAGACTCCCTTCCATTTCGCCTGCTCCAGGGCTTCGCGGAATTCCGAAGCAGGACGCCAAGCAGATTGTCTCCATCCAGAACGAATGAGAGGCAACAAATTGTTCCCACATTTCCCAAAATCACGACTATTTCTCCCTACACATACCCAACGGGTTCAACAGCGGACATATCCACATTCTGGGCCTCCCGCCTCGTTACTACAGCAGCCTGGAAGACTATTTACATACCATGTCTCATCCAAACTCCTATGCTGGCTAAATCGAAATCGCGGCCGCCCAGCAACTATACAACATTTCCATGCATAACCGTTGTCGTTGCCGGCACTGCTGCTTTCCCCTCTGTCCCGAACCTTCCTTGAAACAACTGCCTGTATGTTGTATATCATCCACATGCCATGCACTACTCCACTCTCTCCCCGGACTGATGAAATATGTTATCCTTATTATTAGACGAATGCCATTCTTACTCTTGCGTCACCCGATCTTACGTTTCACATTACATTCACAAATAAACGCGATTATTACATCCTTCACCGTTTCTTACACAAATACATTTAGTTTGGTTGGCTTTGGGTATTGCCCCAATTGCAATATAACTGGCAATATAACTGCAATTGGCGTCATAACATTTAGTTTGGTTAGCTTTGGGCTATTACCCCAATTGCAATACAACTGCAATTGGCGTCAAAGCCCAAAGCCAACCAAAACTGCAATTGGCGTCATAGCCCAAAGCCAACCAAACTAAATGTATTTGTACAAGAAACGACGGAATACCCACTCCGAAGGAAAGCCTTGTATATATATATATATATATATCATACTCGTGTACAAGGGGCTAAGCCGGCGGCCTGGACGGCCGCGGCCGGTCGCAGACTCGAGTGATGGGCGTATGATGTAGAGGAGGCTCAGACTCGATGCCACGAGATTTAGAGCGTGCGCCCCGCACTCCACTCTGATAAGTGACATTAAGTTATTGCATCGTATGTTTTTTTAATAACAGTGGGTTGAGAAATGAAAACGAGGGAAGGGGTTATAGCTGAAGAAAAAACATGAGTGGTAGCCAAGTGGTACCTGGTAATTACATGCGAACGGGGAAGGAATCGCTAGGGCTGCCTGACGTTACAGGTTGCAACAAGGTCGAGAAAAGGTAACGTACTGAGGGACCGGACATACTAAGTTCAAGAGGGAGCAAAAGTGTGAACGTAAACTGAAGTGAAACTATACTTGCGTGGGGAACTGCATTGCCGAGGCCGAAAAGGTTGGCACTAACTGTCGACCACGTAGAAGGGGTTAAAAGGAGAGCATCGAAGGTTTAAGACCTATGCCAATGGGAAAGCGAAGTATCAATAAAAAGTTTGAATTCCAAAGATACCCGCCAAAAATGTTTAGAACACGCTTTCTATGAACACGTTAAGAAAAAAAAAAAGTTCCCAACTTTTGGAAAAGCCAAAAAAAAAAACAATTCTGGGGCCGATGTTGGGCCAAGATCGGCTTGAGAAAAACTCGGGCGGATGTTTGGTTGGAAGCGGCGAGAATCCGAGTCCTCGACAGACATCGATCGACAAAACCAACGATTGCGTCATGAATTCTGAACGGAGTGCGCTCGTTAGGGGCTCCGACCCACCCGTGGGTCACCGTCTTCACACAATGGCCAGTGACGTGTGGCGGGCGCTGGCCAGGCGTACGATAAAAAAACTATTAGCCGCTGGTGTGTACAAAAAAGAAGACCAAATTTCTCGATCCGCCTCGAATGGCGAAAAACACTTTTTTTTTCAGGTTTGGGAGGATACCGCAGGACGTCACCGGCAAACTCTCGCCGCCTAGAGCATTTATCCACTTTCTATCTTCAATGCCGTCATCTATGCTCGTTGGCCTTGCCCGACACCAAGCGGGTTGGCCGTGGGCTGAGTCTATTTCGAGATCAAGCATCTATCGTCGCACGAGCTGATTTTTATCAGCGTGTTGACAATTTGCAACGAGAGGACACAAATCGCGCCGCCTGCAGCCGTAAGAAAAAAAAAGAAGGAAAAATCAAACATTTTTTTCCTTTTTTCCCACAGCGGCGGTACGAGGATATTTCGGTTGTTTTTTTTTTAAAGCAATATTTTTGAAAGAAAACTTCAGGAGTTCGCGCTGCTATTGGCATAGGTCTAAGAGCTGTGAAAAAACGGAATCTATTGATATGTAGGACATGGAGGTATGAAGCAAACTTGCCCACAGGTTCAAAGCGCCAGGAGTAAAAAACGCTCTCGGTGTGCTTAAATAGCATCCAACAACTATTTCTACTGTACATCAAAAGGGCGATTTTAGGCGATCATCGAGGCTGGTGAAGGCTGGGGCGTGGTCTTGCGTTCGAAGCACGCCGATGTAGTGAAGCCAGCCAGGTACCTGCTGGAATTGCGCTGGTGACGGTAACGGTTGGTGGGGGGGGAACAATGAGAGAGTCATAATTGTTTAGACATTGGGTTGAAAAGTAAGTGGACACACAAAGTTCAGGCACACAGGTAATCATACGGGAGGGTAATCATACGGCAGGGTATTTCGAAAGAAAAAACCTGCACTAGACCCTTTGTGGTAAAAAAAAGAGCTCTAATCACATACCTGGGTACAGACAGCTGGTAGTTTCGTACACGGAGAGCGAGGAACAAAAAGACAGACAGTCCACAAACACAGGACATCATACAGCAGTGCACGGGGGGGGGGGGGGGGGGGGGGGGGGTGTACTCATTATCATGCATGGCCGAAGAGTGCAAACGGGGGGGGGGGGGGAGCGGTTTGGGTTGCGTCGAAGGAGTGGGACACACATAGGCAGGCGATGACACAGCAGTACGACGAAAGGATGCGAAGCATGAACGGGACACATACAATACGGTTCCATGAAAATGCTGTTGCAACGGGAGCTATGGGTTAAATTTACACACGACACGAAATCTGAACGTGGAAGTGTGGTGAGCTTAAGCTTTATTTTTACCAATCCGCCGGAGGGCAAAAAAACAAAAACAAAAACAGGGCATTACAGCAAAGTACAGCTCACACAAACAGTTGACACACAGGCCATCATATAGCAGCGAGGGGAGACAGTTCACAAGCACAGGACAACATATAGCAGGGCAAACGGGAAAAAAAAGCGGTTTGGGTTTTTCAAAGGCAAGTCATACACCCTCGATACGGCGCTCGAAAGAGGGCGCCGAAAAAAGGGACACACATAGGCAGGCGATCACACAGCAGAAGTACGATAAAAAGATGCGAGGCATGAATGGGACACCAAAAGGGTACCTTGCAAGATGCAGCAAAGTAGCACAGCAGTTCACACACAAAGTTCACAAACCGGTAAAATCATACAGCAGGGTGACCGGCGAAAATAAGATCGGCTCGGGCTTCCGAAACAAAACAAAACTGCACTATACCCTTGTGGTACCGCACATGAAACAGGGCGCTGAACAATTGGGACACACATAGGCAGGCGATGGCACAGCAGTACGACGAAAGGGTGCAAGGCATGAACGGAACACACAGGACATCATACAGCTGCCGCGTAAGAGTGCGGAGTATATTGTTGAGCATGGACGTAATGGAAAGCGAAGAAAAAAAATCCAGAAAGCAGCAGCAACAGCAGTGTAATACAGCCAGCACAGTACTGCTTGACAGTTATATAAACAGGCCACATACAGCAGGGGAAGGGGAAAAAAGAATGATTTGTCAAAGGAAACAAACTTCAACATACACCCTCGGTACGGCACAGGAAAGAGGGCGCAGACGGAACGGGATGCCAATGAGCAGGCCATGACATGAGCAGGCGATGCCACATCGGTACGACGAAAGGATGCAAGGCATTGGTCATCATAGAGCAGAGTAATGTTTTGGGCGTAAGATTGGAGAGACGAGACGGAGACCCTAAAACGTGAAAAAAAAAGAGAACAAAAAACTGTGTACTCCGAAAAGTACATCGCTTACTTTGTATGCCGCCGTCGTCGAGCTCCCCGTCTTTTTTTTCCCTATTGAGATGGCTCCACTTACCGGGAGGATGCAGATGACGCAGATATGCTTGGCCTGCTTCTTGATTGAGTCACTCTCAGGGCGAAACTTATTCGCGGTGAACGGGCAGGAGTTTGGGTTGCCCTGCACGTTTAGGTTGCAGGCGTATCAAATAACTCCCTGCGCAGTAACTTTCTCCAGAAGAAAGCAGCCGCACCAATTACCACAAAACGGCTTGGTGGTGAGGTCGCCTGCAACCTGGTAAGGCTTGGCGTTGTCAGGGGTCTCAGCGCCTGCTTGGCAGGAGGTATGGCGGCCAGCAGATGAAAGATGATGGTGTGGGCAGGTGCTGGGAGGGACTATGGAGGTGGGGGTGCCTTCGTGTCCGAGATGTTCTACAGAGGGTGAAGTGGGTGAACGCCGGAAAAGGTGGCAGAATGCTGACGATTGCTTGACGATTCGCCAAAAAGCGGCGGAATTCCAGAAGGCGTTGGAACTAGCTCCTAACTCGGGGAGCACGCGATGACCGACAGCGCAGCGCCGTAAAACAGTGCCGTCACAGCAGCTGCTGTAGCACTACTGCTGTAGCTGTACATCTCCGCAGCCACGTAATACAGCTCCAGCTGTCGCTGAACGATAGCGTACACATCATAAGTGCTGCTGGCCGTCATATAAGTGCTGCTGGCTGTAGGTGGCATGCGTTATCTCTCATATTTTTTTCATGGATGGCAGTTCTCAACTAAGCCTAGATGGCATGTGCTGTCGGGGCGTTCCATCGATGTCCCAGATACAGCCACCCGAGCAGGCCCTCACAATGGCGACGTCGGCCGGGTCGTTGACCCTCCCCATGCGTCGGAGGTCGGAGAGGACGTGCCGGAAAGAACCCACGCGAATGCATACACTCTGTCGAGAGACCATGCCCCAAAACACTGACAGGGCGGGGATTTTCGGAGATTCCCTCGTAGATCTCAACGTCAAGGCTTCGCGCGGGCGCCACGGCTCTGAGCGGGCGGATCCTCCGACACCAGGCGGTTCAGGCGTGGAGGGGGAACGCCCCGGCGAAGAAACCGCGCGGGAAGACGGTCGGAAGCGGGAGAGATCCGCCGATTAAGAATTGATCTGATCACGCTGAGGATGATCATACTGTAGGTATATTTACAAGGGGGGCTTCGCCGCGGCGGGCTGACGCCCGCCTGCGGCTCCGCGCACGCCCGTAATGGCTGTGGTACTGCCAAGGGGTGTCTTTGAAAATAAAAAAAAAGAGTAAAGAGAAAGAAACCGCTGCAAACACAAGAAAAATAAACATTGCCGTCCGCCATCCGGCACGACGACGCACAACTCGTTCGTACGGCAGCAATACAGCACTACAAAATAGTGTGTACGAGACGCTCGGCGCCCGTACTGTATACTTCGTATACAGCAGTAGATACTACTACCGGGGTCCATAGTTAATAGGACCTATGGTATACACAAAAAAACTATATATTTACCTATTGTTACCAACAATATTTGGTCCTATTTACTATGGTCCCCCGTAATAGACAGTGAGTTGAGCAGCAGCAGTCGATCGAGTTAATCGACAGTACTAAGCGCCGGCGATTATGTTGGTGCAGCAAGCCCAGCACCAGCAAGCACCAGCAAGCACCAGCAGCATAGCGTACCGGTACGTATCATACGAAAACTACGCTGGCACGAGACGTCCGCCGAGACGCCAAACAAATGTCAATTGCGGTACTCGTACAGCTTCCGAAGCAGGTGGAGCCGTCTTTCGGCTTAAAAGATGCGGAGACACGTCACCGAGAGGGGTTGACTTGCGTATTGACCGTGCTCACGGCGGTCAGCAGCAAAAACATATCGCAGACATAGCAGCAGCACAGCATAGCGGCATAGCGGCATCACCAGAGCAACGGCAGAACAGCGGCAGGAGCAGCAGCAATATCACATCATGCACCCCCGAGGCTGCCCCTGGCACAACAGTCGGGGCATGGGAGCCCGGTGGCGCACGAGGAGGAAAGGCATAATGATGTAGGCCGACCTACTCCGTGAGGGGGGCTGCGTGCATCAAAGAAATAACGCAATCCTCGTTATTACCTGTTTCTGGTATACACCGGAAATAGTTTTTGTGTAACATCTCTTGATGGGTGGCGAATTGGGCAACGAGACTTACATCGTTTTTCTGCTTGTGTCTTCAGCACTGTCTCCGCCAAATTTCACCTTGATCGAAAACGACAATGCTGGTACGAATTCAGTGTCCAAACGATGGTGGTTTTGAGTTTCGCGGATGTCTTGGCGAGATCGAGTTGGAAAGAAAAAAATAGTTAGAATTAGTTGTATACATTATTTTCTTGCACAGGCGGTGGTGTGTGGGAGTTGTGGTTCCAGTTTGTGTAGCCTGATCTACGTTGTTTCACGAGATGCGCCCTTCAGAAACTCTCTCCGTTTTTTGGCTGGCCCACCTCGTACGCATATTTCTTACGATCGATCGTACAAACTACCGGTAACCGGCAGGTGAACAACGGGAAGCTCGAGGAGATCTGCCACAGAGATGGGAATACTTACGTCGCCATGCCTCTTTTGTGGGTAAACCCGGGTGACCGTGTTTTTGTTTCGAGATCGTACTTTTGATGTCGTTTCGTGCGTTCCAAACGATTGCTTTCGTGCGCTGCCAAACTCGCCGCCAAGTCTGCATGCCGAGTCCCTAACCTGTCAGGCAGGTGTGCTGCGTTGCTTTGTATCTACGAGTAGGAGTATCAGGTGTCTGGTACATGTTACGTGCCTGATACCGGTGTTGATTTCGGACTCGTGTGTGTAAAGCAAGGCAGTATGTTCAAAGGACAGTGCTATTTGATGGTACGTGCAGAGAAGCCAAAGGAAGCAGCGGCCAACTCGCTTGCTCCTATGGTGCCCAGCCTGCCAAATTTATTACCTGTTTTGGAGGCTAACGAGAACGACCGCCCCCCGCCCCCACCTCCATCCGGCCCCCTTTCTCTCCTTGAAAGCTCGAAGGTATCCTACGGCGTCGAATTCGTGGAAGAGATCAAGGGGCATGGCAAGGCAGAGACCATCAGCCAGAAATGGCCGGTGGTGAGATGCAGGGTGCCGCATCGTATATTATGTACCCTCGCCGTCTCCAATTCGCGCGTTTGTCTTACATTTGTATATTTAATCATCATTTTTGCTTTACAGCTTCACTCGTAGGAAGGTTTTCCCTCAGCGATCTTCTGGACAAGCCGTGGTCACAGGTGCCGCCCCTTTCCCCCCCCGGTACGTGCCTTTATTTTTTATCGCGCATAGGGTTCAGCATTCCCACTGCTCGTCGATTTCCATCGAATGTCGCCAACTCACGCTCTCTCGCTTTCCGCCGATCAATTTTATGTAATAAAAAGTCCCTTCGAGTACGCACTCGGTGAGACTCGAACCCACGAAATTGATCAAAGCAGGCACGCGGACCCCCTACCAAGTCACCGGAGACGCCGGCATTATCGGTGTTCCATGTCTCCCATGTTTCCGTGGCGCGACGTAATTGTATATCAAAGCTGCTCTTATTTTTTGTTTCCTCATGCTCCCGATCACGAAGGGAAAATCCTGAGGCCCGATTTCATGAGGGGTGTGCTCATTTTCAGCAGCTCTTGGGACGGGATGAAGGGGGGTAGTTCGTCTGTTTTCGAAGGGAAGGTATGCCTGGGTTACTGTAGGTTACTCCCGCACTCGACTCTCTACGGTAAACCCTTGGCGGTAGTAAGCGAACCCTACGGGACCTTGCAGCGGCGCGATTGTTGCTCTTTTGCGAGATTTTTCGCAAGGACGGCTCGTGTATAGCGGGGCGTCCCTGATTTCGCGGTTCACCCTCAGGTGTGCGTGCGACTTTGTGCCCTCGTAGAGATTTCTTCCGCGGCGCGCATCTGTGCGGCGCCAGGGTGTATTGATCCCCTCAGTTCAGAAGGGGCAGGTCGACAGCCACCTCGTTTTGTTTCTAGCTTGGATGGTGGGTTTTGACTGAGCGGCTCTCAGGAGCCCCTTCGATATCAACGTGATGACGGCGAGATCGCACAGTTTTTTTTTTGGTGTTGACGAGGTCGTGTGTCAAGCCTTCTCTTGTCGGAAAACTCTGCGGCTCCACGTCCGACAACCTCCGCACGTGCTTGCGGGTTTGCCTTCTAACCGCCATTGTGTCCACGTAGAAACCTGGTGGTATTGAGCAACTTAACTATTACGGGGGTCCATAGTTAACGGGACCAAATTTTGTTAGTAAAAATACGTAAATATATAGGTTTTCATGTATACCATAGGTCCTATTAACTATGGACCCCCGTAATACGTAGTCTTCATTTCGGCGGAGTGTGAGTGTAGGACATTGCTTAATTGCTGAGGAAAACATGCCTTTGGCGCCGGGCGACATGTAGCTTCGGAATTATCTGCAGTTTTCTTCACGTTGCGGTGCTACGGCCCCCCCCCCCCATCCCCCCCGCCTCCCCCCCTCAATGACTCACCAGTGTCCATACACTGTGGCGGTGAGGAACAAGTCCGGGGAGGGAAATTTCGCTCAGCTCTACGTCGACGGGCAGAAGGTTTGTCCTCGTCAGTACATACGGCAGGCGCCCTGTTGTCTATCAAAAACACTGTTTTTTTTTTCCAGCTCTTCTACCCGCAAGAGTATCGCCCGGCAAATAATCATGCAGACGCTGCGGAAATTGTTCGCCGCCGACCGCTACAGAGTTCGGAAAACGTTGCCGCACCCAACTTATCGTACCGACCCCTCGGGGATATGTAGGTTGCACGCCGCGTCTTTTTTCGTCGGCATTCCGTACGCCTGGTCTGCGTTGGGGATGTTCGCGGGGGAGCCCTCTCGCTTCCGCTTTTTTTTTGTGTTCCCGGGGGGCATTGGCGTTCCTCCGGTGAGCCTGATTTCGGTCGGCGAAACATCGCACGTGTTTTGGCGCCCCGTGCCTGCGATACACCCAGGTGGCAACAAAGCACGTGAAGGCTGGCGGTAGCACCATCTTCGAAGGAATACCCACCGAAAGTGGGATCCAGGAGCTCCTGTTTTCTCTTCCGAGGTGTGAAATGCGCCACCCTTTTTTTTCTTTGTCCTGGTGGCGTTTGCGATATGGGGGGGGGGGGGGGGGGGCGCTCAGTGCGTGGTTGTGTTGGTTTGTGGGGGGCTGACCACGCGCATGCACGCGCGTCGTGGTCTGTGTTCGGGCGCTACGCTCGCTCTGCCGTTCGTGTTGTTGCGAAAATTGTGTTGCGGCGGACGCCCCTTTAAACCCTTTCGTCTGACGGCTAGTGCTCTCGATTCCCGCGTATGCTATTGTTTCGTTTACTCCTGCGAAACGTATCCAAAGTTAATGCCCAAGTATTTTGTACCCAAAACCGTGGGCGCGGTTCTGTGGGGGGGGGGTTACCGCGAGGCGGGCATACAGGGTTCTCCCGTCTTCCCTTCCGCCACAACCCAGCATTATACCCATTACCCTTAAAGTTTGTACCCTCAGTCTCTGAGTGGTCGACTCGGGTTGTAACCGTTACTCTTGAAGTTTTCACCTCAGTTTCTCAATGGTCGCTATTTTTGTGCAACTATATACCAGGTACTTTAGTAGGAAATTTGTGACTGGTGAGAACAGCCGCCGATTGCCCCGAGAGCTGACTGCCGCAGTCACAGAAGTAGCCGAGGTTGCTGGCTTTACCCCTCCCCTACCGGCGCCAAGCCATCACCACCCTACCGAAACAGATGATCGGCGCCCTTAACAGCAGTGCTCGCGTTCACGCGACTGCAGGTTCCCCACGTTGCGGGAGAAGGAGATCGGGGGAAGGGCCTTGCCGGACGACAAGGCGAGCGAGCTCGGCTGCGTGAAGATCGTTTGGCGCGCCAGCGTTTTAACAGGCCAAGAGTGAGTGAGACTGTTCTGTCGTTACGCTGGTCTCTACTGCTGCTGCTGACGGCGGCGTGTGTTGATCCTTTTCTGTTTTTGAGGCGCGATGGTGCCGGTCAGTCCGCCAGCCACGCATATTGCATTGCTGTTCTCGTCAGGCCAGTGCGAGGGCTGGAAAGGGGAAGAGGGTAAGAGATAAAAGGTTGAGGGAAGAAAAAAAAACAGAAACCAAGAAGATGAGCCGCCTCCCGCTCGCGTACCCGGTCTCGTCTTTTTTGGAAAACGACGTAATAGCTTTGTCCACGTTGCCGGCCTGTGGAACTTCCCCAACTCCACCCCCCTCAGTTCAGAAATAGCCTAGACCTCGTCCCTAACGCTGCTGCGGTGTATGTACACCGTGGCCAGTACTCATCACGCCGCGGTTCTAGCCCACCCGTTCCGAGTAAGAGCATCTATTCGGTACTTTGCTCTCACGTTGAGGGGAGGTGGTGCGATGAGGTGGGCGATTTCCTGTCGCCACCGACGGCGGGGCCCTGGTGTCCGCGCCCGTATAATACGATACCGTATTTTTGGGGGGGAGGGTTATGAGCGTCTGAAAGATGTGCGATTCGACCGCATATTTCGCTGCTTCCCACCGTCGAAACAGCCCTTCCGCCTGCCAACCGAACCATGCGCGAACGCACGAGACGGCACTTGCAGGAAACGTGAGTGGTAGGTTAGGGTTAGGTATCAGCTGCGTGTTTTTCTGCCCCTTGTCCTCTGTCTTTTTATTGCGTTCAGAACCTCTTACCGCTTTTTTTTTTTTTTTTTTTTCGTCCCGTCTGGTTTATTTGCCCTACTTCTCCAGCGCCCTCTTTTTCGTAACTCTGATCCGGGGTTGAATCCCCCCCCCCCATTTTACATATGTTGGGTTGGCGTCGGTTGGCAACGACACTGTTTAACATGCCGCTCGCTGCTTGAGCTAGACAACCAGAGTACCGCTTTTTTTTTTTTTTTTTTTTTGGCGGTCGGTCGCAGCTGGTGGTCGACTTAGATCATTTGTGCGAAGTGAAGAACCTTTGCTCCGCACAAGGGGAATGATCGTACCACGTAGGTAGGGTTGATGGTAAGGCACCCAAGAGGCAGTGACATAGTACTCCCATTGTCTCTGGAAGTGACTAACTACACTGGAAATTAAATTAACTCAATTGATATGGTCATCCATATGCAAGTCCGCCTCACAGGCGGTTCTTAGTAGGATGTAGCTCACCCTTCATGCGACTCGCGGGACACCTCACGGCGCTTCGCGCTTGGTGGAAGCAATGTCTGCCTGGTCGGTGAAAACCTGACATGCTCCGTCGCGGCATTGCAGGGATGCGAGGGTCTATGGTCGTACGACTACGGCCATGCATGAGATCGAGTACAGCTCTGCTATCGAGTACACCCCCCCTCCCTCACTACGGTGCACTCATTTATTTTTTTCGCCGAAAGAGTTCAGCTTTTTCTTCCCTCATCGAGTCGCGTCGAACTGTGCACACACGCTACTCTTACGCGCTTTCTGCAATCATTTTTAGCACAAGAATAACGCCTCTTTGGGGGCACTCGCAATTCCAATAGACCACCGGGAGCGCCGGATCGCATGCGCGCACTAAGCGTACCTCCCTCTCTTACGTCCTTCCCCTTGCGTGCTCAGGTTCTCTCCCAACCACCGCTCGTACGACACGACGTCGTTCACCCAGGCGAACAAGAACGACGCCAAGGTTGGCGGCCAGGCCACTTCTGGAGCAGGCAGTGGCTCTGGGGATGGCGCGAGTAAATCCTTCGCCTCCACTACGAGGTACGTGCGTGCATGTGGGGACCGTTTTCATGTGTTCTAGAGCCGTCTACTGTAGGTCAACCGACCCCCCATGGCTCGTGCCCCCGGGTGTGGTCCTTACTCCTTACCCCTCGCGAGGTCCCTCCGCCTTCGTGTGCGTCGTCTCGCGATTGCTGACAATGTCCCCCTTTCGAACCAGAAAAAACAGGGCGAACAGCTGTCCCGGCGCACGCTCTTTACCCGGCATTATGCTGTCAGCGATGCTTCAGCTGGACGTTCTTTCCTCGCGGAATTCTCGGAGTACCCCCCCCCCCTATAATATATACCTGGTATATAAATAGGTTGGGTTGGCGTCGGTTGGCGACGACGCTGTAAAATATGCCTCTCCCTGCTTGAGCTAGACAGCCAGGGTACCGTTTTTTCTTTTCTTTTTGCGGATACCACGGCTGGCGGTCGAGTCAGATCATTTTTTGTGCGGGGAGAACCTCAACTCCGCACAAGGGGAATGAACGTATCACGAAATGTGTATATGGTTAGGCACTCGCGAGGCAGTTCCATAGTAAACTCATTGCTGTCTCTGGAACTGGCCACACCAGAAAACATATTAATCCATTGACGCTGTCATCCGTATGCAAGAAAGTCCGCCTCACAAGCGGTTCTCAGTAGAATGCGGCTCACCCTTCACGCAACTCGCCCAACACCTCACGGCGCTTCGCGCTTGGCACAGGCAATGTCTGCCTGGTCGGTGAAAACCCGGCGTGCTCCGTCCCGGCATTGTCGGGATGCAAGGGTCTATGGTTATACGACTACGGCAATGCGTGATAATGAGTACCCCCCCCTCATGCTTCGTCAAAGAAAAGGGTTGCGTGGTCAATTGCCAAATTACGTAGGCAAGCAACAAATGAGTACCCCCCCCCCCCCCCCCCCGAATCCAATACCTTTGAAGCTGCCATGCATTGCAAGTCCGCCTTACAAGCGATTATTAGAAGGATGCAGCTCAACCTTCATGCGACTCGCCCAACACCGCATGGCGCTTCGCACTTGGTGCAAGCAATGTCTGCCTGGTCGGTGAAAATCCGACGTGCTCCGTCCCGCCATTGTCGGGATGGGAGGGTCTGTGGTCTTCTGATTACGACCATGCATGAACATGAGTACGCCTCCCGTTCCACCCCCCAGGCTTAACTTTACCGCCCATGTTTGTTGTTCGATGGCCGGTGCACCAGGGCTGGCAAGGTCGTTGGCTTGAACGAAGTCAGATCATGCAGGGTCAACACGTTCAAGTATGTCGGGGAGCCGTGGAGCTCGCGGTTGTGCTACCGGACGACGGAGTACCTACAGGTGATAGTCGACTGGTTAGTCCCGTTGTCGGGGCCCCCCAGGGCTTGATGCGTGTTGTGCAGGGTCGCTGGTAGCACTGATGGCTTCGTTGTTCGGTTTGCGTTGGAACGCCACAGGCGTGTGTGCGCATCGAAGGATGATGTCTGGTTCTGGCTTCTTCTTGCTCAGGGTAAAGCATGTGTGGGTGCAATGCAGTCGGTGGAGCCCAGTCAGTACCAACTCGGACTCGGGCGCGGCGCAGGCGGCCTCTCTCGCAGAATCGTACCAAGATGACGCGCCACACACAACGTCAACCTGCCCGTAGATGGGCGTGTTTTGTTCCTTCTTCTGTGGCAGCAGAAACGCCTATTTCATCCTTGGAGGCCTTTTTTCATGGGCTCCACGGTGGAGCACCGAACCTCGCTGCGGTTTTTACATTTGAATAATCCTACGGTGCGTTGCTGTGCGGATTTTAGCATTTGAGAATCTACCGTTAGGGCTGGGACTGGACGACGAAAAGTGCCCAAAAAATGGCGCATCTATTCAACGAAAACCGCCAAAAAATCCGAAAAAAGATTGAAGATGAAAAATGTACCGCCACCATATTTACTTGGCTTTAGACTGCATTATTGGTTGACCCGCAATGACAAATTGCTCGACATAGGAGACGAGTTGGATCCTGGGATTCAACAGACACGTGTAACCAGTGTAAACGGAGGGGAAGGCACACCATTCAGAATTTTCCATTAGATTTTTACGTCTAATTGGCCGGAAATGTGCGGGAAAACTCGTGTTTTATGCTTATATTCGTCTCTTGCTCTATGGGGAAGAAGTACTGCAATTGAGTATGAAAACAATACGTGCCCTCCTCTTCGCCGAGACTTGGCGGAGACAACAAATCAATCCGTGCTTGAATCCAGTAAATAGCCGACGAGAAATTCGCGATCAAACTTGGCCCTATTGAGTCATTCTGGCAGTGATCGCGAAATATCAATCAGCCATGGGAAACTCAAAAAAACCTGAGGGCACCGGACGAAAAGGGAAAAAAAAAAGAAAATTGTCCAGAAGAACCAAGAGGCTTATCTGGCGCGTACCGGGACTACAGTCGCAGACGCGGGCGTGGCTGCACGCCGGGCGCTTGCCATCCAGCGCGGCGGTCTCGAGGCCGCCGAGGGCATCCGTAACCGGGCCTTGAAGCAGCGCGACGAGAGTCGGGCCGAGACCGCTGAGGCAAAGTCTTCACTGCAAGCTGTCTCCCATCAGTTGTTCGAGCAGAAGGGCAAACTCAACCTGGAGCAGGACCTCAGGCACGAGTCGGACGCAGCCTTGGCCCAGACCCGAGTCGAGCTGCACGCACAGCGGCAACTTAGCCGCGAGCTAGAGGTGAAGCGCGCTGCGTCGGAGGCACGCGCGGTAGAGCTGGGAAAGACGCTGGAGGAGGTTCGCGAAAAAGGAAAAACAACGGCACAGCAAAACCTCACCATCTTGGAAGAATTTGGGATGACCGCAGGCGACTGGACTCCGTGTGGCATCGGCCAAGCCGACAAAGGGAATGAGGACGCGCTGCAAGAAGCCATCATCCACGAGAGGATCAAAGTGTCGCGGCTTGAGACAAAGGCGAAGATTATGGCGCCCTTGCTCGCGAAGTTGAGAGCGCAGACAGTCAACCTCAAGAAGCAGGTGAGCAAGGTTGAATGTATTTTTTTTTCGTATGTGGAACGTCTTGTTGTCCCTGCCTGTGCTGGTGTGTCCTTCTACTTTATATCCAGTACACTTAATTGAGAACTTTTTTTTTTCGTCGAAAAAACAACTTGATTTGGCTATGAAAATATACCTTTACTTCGCTTGCTGACTTCTCTCTCTGTTGTTGTGTGCTTGTACTTTGTATCCAGTATACTTTTTGATGAAAACAAAATTGGGTCGAAAAAAAACAACTTGCGCTGACTATGAAAAAATACCAGTACTTAACTTTCTGGTGTTGCTCTGACTGATGCGCCAGGTGTCACGGAAAACCGCAAAACTGGCAGCCGCCCAGGCAAAGGAAGGTTCTATGGCCGAAATGGACGGGGGGGGGATGGGGAGTGGGATGGACTGGGCAAGAATGGGGTGCCGTGCGGGGTCTCGTGCTGCCTCGCCTCAGTATCAGTACGGCGTCGGGCTGTCACAGGCGGAGCGGCACGGCGTGGTGATGGAGGAGATACAGAGTGACTTTGTACCAGACAGAGCCAAGCAGCGCCACCAAGTGGTCAGACTCCCACTCATGCCAACTCCCCTTGCCGAGAGGGCCCATGAAGAAGGGGTTCGTCAACCCCGCAGTCACGGCGAGGTGCAAGATGTGCAACACACAGCCGATCCGATGGGCGAAGATGGGGGTATCCTCTCTAGCAGCAGAAGCTCCAGCAGCAGCAGCAGCAGCAGCAGAGAGGTCAGCACCTCCGCCTTCGAGCGTGTCCGACACGGGATGCATTGGTCTGCTGTCAGCCATCGTGCCGGAGGGCCTACCAGACGATGTGGCCCACCCACTTAAGCTGGCCGCTGTGTACGCTTCTGCGCGTGGTGTGGTGCAGCAGCACCTCGAGCAGCAACACGCAGCAGCAGCAGCAGCAGCAGCAGCAGCACAAACTTTTTTTCACACTCAGCACCTGGCCACGCTCCTACTTTTTTGCGGCACAGCAGCAGCAGCGGCACAGCCTTTTCTTTACGAATAGATTTTTGTTGATGACGTGGGTCCTTTCCCCCCATCGCTGATTGGTTGATTTTCTAAAGATTTTTTTCCCCAGAGAACGACATGGGACATTTTTTTTCCAAATTCTACGTCTAAAAAAATTCTAGTCCCACACCTAACCGTGCGGTGCGCTTAGGTGCGGACTTTGGTTTTCGAGATCCATATGGTGCGTTGTGATATGTGGTGCGGTTTACAGTCGTGCGGCGTGGTGCGGGTCTGTAAATCCCGGTCGAAACCTCACTATAGCGAACCGCTTGCCCTATGCTCTTCTCGCGGTTTTTATTTATGTCAAGGTCGAACGGTGCGTGCAGTTCGGTGAGGATTCTATATTGTTTGAATCGTACGGTACGGTCTGTTGCGGGTTTTGATCTTCAGAAACCCTACAATGCGGTGCGGTGCGCTGCGGTTCGGTGCGGTGTGGCGTGGTGAGGTGCGGTGCAGTTGAGTTCATGGAAAAATATGACGGTGCGCTGCGGTTCGGTAAAACCGCACCGAAGCGCACGACACCCGCCGTACGGAAAGAACGCACAACGATAAACCTTGCTTTTTTTTACGCCTTGTTTTGCTGGAACCTCACGGACCCGACCGACTGTTTGCATGTGCCTGGCCTTGCGTCCGTCCAGCCTTGTCAAGCTTTCTTTCCCCCCCGCTTTGATCACTGCCCACGGGGAAATCTCACGACATTTCGCGCGTTCCCAAACGAACAGGATATCGGCGCGATTGCTAAGCCAGCCGGTACCGAGGAAGAGGAAGCCAAGCGGAAAGCGAAGCGGCAAAAGCGGCGGGAGAGGGCGCGCGAGCTTGCGGAGGCGGAGAGTGGAGGAGCACCCTGCCCTCCCCCTGTCCCCGTGGAGGATGAGCCGCCTTCGGTGCCGACCGAGGAGCACGATGCAGGGCAGTAAGCTTGGAACCTTCTGCAGTTCCAAGGATGCCGATGCTGATGCTGATGCTGAAGGAACCGTCACCTACGATATTTTGCCTGTACATTGTTTATTTTTTGCCGGTACCTGCCACCCCCGCAGCAGCATCTTCTTTTTCCCAGGAGACGATCGTCTTTTGCCCTCCCCGCTCATCCCCGCGTCCAAAACAATATTATGGGTTGCGCTCAAGATGTAGTGTTTGTGTCTTGGATCGATACTTCGGGTGCGGGCTTGGCGCGCTGCATGGGAGAATGCTAGCGACGTTAGCCTAGGTCGCGGTTTATAGGGAATATGTTTTCCATATGGGTGTGGCGTAAATGCGCGGCAAGAAGTTGGCTGAAAACGGATATAGCCTCCGGGGCCTTCCTGGTAGGCCGCTCTTCGGAAGGCCCGTACCTTGTTGTAGTTGTTATGGAGCTACCAACGTATCGTACAAGGTGAGACGCTCAATTCCGAGTGCTTTGTTTTGTTGGATGTTTTCCCTGTCAAGATTCGCGTCGTAGTTATAGAAGTCGATGTCCACGTACGGTAATTGCTTTGGTAGCAAAGCATGATTTTGTCGGATGGGGCACCGTGCGTCTCGTTGTCCATTTCGTTGCATGTGGATATATGCCTCGGCTTTTAGCCCTGCATTGTCAAGTGAATACCGCGGGGGTAGGGCTATGGCCGCACTTTTAGCAATTATTTATCTGGGGAATAAATCTGTAGTATGTGACGGCCAAAGGCACCGCGGCCTGCCGCGTATCGACTCCTGAAGGTATTCGCGCGAGAACCAATAGAAAAGTCCCGAGCTTCCACCAGCAGTAGGCGTACCTTTTTTTTTCGATGTGGCGAATGGGAAGGGCCGAGGCGCTTCCCCCCCGGCATTTGGTCCTTCTTCTGGTATGTCGAAACCTGCGATAGCAGTACCGTAGACTAGAGCGTCACCGGCGCTGTTTGGGATGCAATATTATTTCTCCAGCCATGTGGCTGTTTGTGAGGCAGAGAGAACGGCTCTGGGGGACACTCGTCGGCGGTGTGTTCGGTACCTTCTTTGCTGAGATGGATCTGTTTTGTGGAATAGACTACAGTATTGATGATTTCATCAAGCAACTTTTGTTGAGATAGTCGTCCTTGGGGCGATTTCCTGCACGTAGCGAGTTTCATTCCCGGCTTTAATGCGAGTGGCTTGTCTTCTGCATACGAAAGTGTATAAATTAGCTGCATGTTTTATCGAGCACACTTTGTTTGGGCTCGCAGTCGTTTTGGGGGACGATTTTCCCCAGATAGTTGTTTCCTCATCTTGGCGGTCTATGAATGGGTCTGTGGCGCATGCTGCTGTAGCGTACGCTGTTCAAGACAGCAAATATTGTGTAGAATTGGAAGTACGGCAACGCTCTGTCGAGGAAGTCTCCGTAGGGTTAGCATCAGGCGCGCCTCCATACGGTTGACGTCAGGCGCGCAGGGGGAGGGGGGGAATAGGAGGCGGGCGGGGAGAAGAGGCGAGAAGGGCGGTGTAGGGGAGGGAGCGGTGAGGCCGAGGGGGCGGGGCGGGGCGAAAGAGGGGAGGGGGGGGCGGGTGGGTGGGTGTACTTTTTTGTTGCTTGTCGAAGTCATTTGACCTTTGACTACGCATATCTTTCGAGACGGAGCACCGTGGGGGGTGTACTTGATGTCATGGAGGGGGGGGTGGGTAGTAAGACGGCCTCTTTTTACGGCGGAGGTGTCAGTAGAATATGTCGCCAGAGGGTACTATGCATGGCTGTATCCCAGGCAGGCTAGCTTGCGGCCTCTATAGTAGCACACGCCAGACTCCAGCTTCATGAAGACCGCCCGAATTTCTTTAGTACCAATAGCTTGCACAGGATGTGCCTGTAAGCTGCAAGTATATGTATGTGCAGAGCATAGGGTTGAGAAAATGGCGTGGTTTGTCATTGAAATGCTTCATGGGTTGTCCGGTGATGGATGGACGTATTGGATGTCGTAATGTTGACGATGCGCGTATTCTACCTGAACCATGGCGGCGTAGGCTATATGATATGGTGTACCGGTACGACGCAGCGATGAGACAGTGATCGGCTACAAAACCTTCGGATAGTTGACTTTCACGTCGACGACTGTCGTTTCTTTCATAATACCAAGTCTACCAGGCAAGGATGGTATTAATAGCGTGCACAGCGTTTTGTGCTGGCGACTGTATGCACCAGTTTGTCTCGAACTTATCAGCCTCGTACTGTAAGTGGATGAAATGCCGGTGTACTTCTCCATACAAAATGAAGCTGGTACTTTGCAGCGAGAAGCCTTACGTACACAACTCTTAGTCGCAGCAGCAGCAGCGGCAGCCGGGGGTTTCTGCCGTCCCAGGCGAAGAAAGAAAAGTGCTGTCTGTACGCACGAACATGTCTTCGTACATATGTTGCTGCTGTTTGCTCGCACTCATATTCATAATGAGGCGCCCGAGGCTCTTTTTCTTGGTTTTCCAAAGGGAAAAAACCTCTTCATTACGGATCGTACGAGAGTAGTGTGCGCCTTGTTTTTACGTGTCAGAGCTGTAAGTGTGTATGGGTGTGTGTGATTCAATTTTTTTCGACCACGTTTGTCCACCGCGCCCAATGCACACTGCACCAATGCCAGTCCCGACGCACTCTGTGCACGCATACACACACTAACGAAACCTTCTCGTGTTGATGCGGTTGTAAGTCGTTCAGAGTCGGTCGAGGTAGGTGCGGCAACGTGTGTAGGCTACATGGCTGGGCCATAGTTTCGTAAAAAAACTGAGCCGTAAAATATTACAACGTTTTTTTTTTTTTTAAGTTCTACCGAACGAAACCCAACTATACGAAGAGTACTGTTGTAACATAGCGTCGTAGGTTAATTCGTATATAGTTTGGGATCAAGGAGGCCTCCTGTTGCGATCAGCCGGAGACTCTCACCCGGGGTTACTACCCCCGCGTTGATTCTCTGGCAATCAACGCGGCACGTCGTCGCAGAGAGTAACTACCCCGGTAAAATACACACTAAAACAACTGATGTCGTTGTCGACGGTACACCTCGCTACCAACGACGGGCGGGCGGGATGGTCTGTTTTCCCTAGCCTCTTTCTACTTTGTCGTGCTGTTGTCGAGCTGCGGTGTCGACCACGGAGTGGGCTTTAACCACTGCCTCCCAGTACAACAAGAGGCTTTTTCCGAAGAGGGGTTCGCCCTGCTGGCGTCCCTTCTCTTCTTCCTTCGAGATTACTGTTGTAACGTAGCGTCGCAGGTTGATTCGTATATAGTTTGGGGTCAATGAGGCCCCTCTGCTGCGGCATGAGATCACACCCATACATGTTTCCCTTCCTATCTCAGTGTCGCCGCTCGATCATCTCTTATCCTTTCCCATGCGGGTTCCTTTCCTTTATCATCATTCCCAAACTTCTAGCCTAGTCTTTCCCTGGGTTCTGCGACCGCCGGCTGTCCCGTGGGAATGCCGCGTATGATTTCCCGAACCCCTCCGACAGTGGTAAAGCGTCTGCCTGGATGGAGGCCGTGTCTCGCGAACGTTTCGCTCCGCTCGACGCCGACGCGGATGCTGTCATCCCTACGTATCTGCTGGCTACGGCCGCGGACCTCCATCCAACGTATTCCATGAGGACGTCCATGGCCGTCCAACCCATGTGGTGACTCGCCGCCCCCCCTACCCGAAAAGAGTGCAGCGGGTACCGCTTGTGCTCCATACCCGCTGCTCTCAAGTGGACCTGGAGGTTCGAGGTCATCTGCGCCGGCGTTAGCGCCATCTTCCCCTTGCCTCCGCTCTCGAGGACGCTCGGGAAAAGGAACCCTGAGTCCTCCGCGAGTGCTCACTGCATGGACTCCGCCGCCTGCCGGTACTCGATCATGGCCGCCACGGCACAGATTTCACGACATTCCACATTCCTTCGTACCACTACCGCTTGGGACGACTCCCTCAGCGTTTTACCGAATAAGAAATTGAAAATGAACCCCTCGCCTCTAGGCATCCGCAACACCTGGGACGCCAGAGCTACTGACAATTCGAAGCCACGCTTCATCGTGTGGAAAGCGACGCAGAAAATTGCCACGTCCCGTACCATCGCGAATCGTTCTGCCGCCGTTGGCAGGGAAGGCACGTGACGGCGCATGTCGCCGACCAGCTTTTGCAGCTGACTCACCACCAATGGGGGTGCTTGCTTCACCGACACCCCCCCTCGCCGCTGTTCTTCTTGCGCGTTAGCCAAGTATCCCCGTACTAGCGGGCTCGCTACGGGGTTCCCTCGTTGCTCGACGGGGTCCCAGTCGCTGTGCTTGCCCAGCTGCTCTATCATGGCCCATTTCAGCTTCGAGACTTTCCCTTTATCGAAGGACGCTGCCGCGTACCGCTTCCTACACCTTCCATTGCTCATGCACTGAGAGCTGTCGTCCAGCCCCACCCCCAGGCATGTCCCGTCGTGCACCCACTTAGTGTCATTCCCGTGTGAATCCAACCAACATAACCACTCGAAGACGTCTACGTCGGTTGCTGCCACCCCCTCCCGTTATTCGTCCTCGTGCATAGGAACGCATCGAATTCGTCGGCTACTCGACATTTCCGCTGCTGGCCGGCCTTCCCTGCCAACGTCGCCAGCACTTCCCTTATCCGACTCTCGAGCTTTTCATCTACGATTTCGACTGGCGCCTCGTCGGTTCGAGGTGCCGGGGGGGCTCGGTAAGCGGGGTGTTTGCATGACTGACAGTACGTGTACGATCCTAAATTAATTCCCTGATACTTCGGGCAGAGCACGCGCGGGATGAAGTCGGCCGCCCGAGTGGCCCCATGTGGGAGCTTTCCCACGGCTCCGTCCTCGTATCGCTAGGGTGACCGTGAAGCACCCGCGAGGCGGAGGGGGGAAGGGGGGGGGGGGGGGGGGGGGGGGGGGGGGGGGGGGGGGGGGGGGGGGTTGTCCTGTCAACTTACGTCACCCGTTTCGGAAGTCTACCTCGACTGCGCGCATTCCGTGCCGCGCGTACACGTAATCGCGCACTCCGTCCTGGTGATGGGGGTAGCCGAAACTGCCTGTCGGTGGCAGTACGAGTGCTCGTACGGTCGCGCGGCTGACCTGTGGGAACCAGTACGCGCGCACGTCTGGGAGAACGATCACGGCGTGTGCTTTACACTCGGCCAGGTGCTGGATCACGTGTCCCACCATGACGGGAGGCGGGAAGCAGTGGCCGAACGCCCTTGTGATCCTCCCCGGCGTCACTGCTACGTTTTGACGGAAGACGTCGACCCCCGCCGACCCCTCACAGTGGTACCGCGAGAAAAACGGCAACCTCCTCTTTTCACCCGTCCTCGTGGCGGAACCCGCCTGGGCGTTCTAGGACGATGCCATGAGGTCGACGGTGAATTTCCCAAAGAACTATTGTAACCGTTGGAACGCCACTGGCCGAAGACGGATAATCTCGGCCAGTCCTGGTCTAGTGATGGCGTCGGCCGACTGGTTGTCGGCCGTCGGCACCCATCGCAGGGACAGCCAAAAACCTTGGGCCACCTGGAGCTCGAATAAACCGACCAGTAGCCCGTGCGTGATGGGATTTCTCGACTGCCCTTTATTAAACGCGTCCACCACGGAGCGGTTGTCGACGTCCATCACTAGCTGCGCTCGCCGGAGCTGTCCCGGGTGCACTCGGCAGCACTCCGTCAGCACTTCCGGCAGAGCGAACATCTCTTTTGCATATAATATGACGCGGCAACCACTCATGGGGGAACCCCCCGCCCGCGGCGAACTCGCCCCCCGGCATCGAAACCACCCCCCCCCACTGATTCGACGACGCGTCAGAGGCGGCGACGGTAACCTGGGGTTGCGTCTTCCCCCCGAGCCGCCACGAGCGGGGCTAGGCGCTCGGCTGCCTCCACGATGGTGAGCTTAGAGAAGTTCGCCCCGTCGTGGTGGAGGACCCGCGTCCGGTCCAGAATGCGTGGTTGCCCACGCAGACCCGCCTTGGTGCACAGAAGCTCCCCGTGCACCCAGCCGGGTTCCAGCGGGGAGGCGCCCGAAGCCATGGCTGCCTCTGACATAACTCTGTTTTCCCTATTAATAGCCTCTTTCTACTTTGTCGTGCTGTTGTCGAGCTGCGGTGTCGACCACGGAGTGGGCTTTAACCACTGCCTCCCAGTACAACAAGAGGCTTTTTCCGAAGAGGGGTTCGCCCTGCTGGTGTCCCCTCTCTTCTTCCTTCGAGATTACTCGTATTTAGTAGGTAAAATGTGTCTGTTCACAGCAACGTTCGGGCCGTGTCCGCAACACATGCTGCAGGTGGTATTGTCAGGCCCACCCTCCTACTGATGAGGGAACGGAGCAGCTCTTGTAGATGTCGTACAGCAGTAGTAGTTGGTAAATAGTGGTGGCACCTGCTGCGATAAGAAGCTCTCTCTCTTGCACACATGTCATGTGCAGATTGTTCGTCTTCAAATTATACCGAATTTCGAGTCCGGGAACCAGGAAACACACAATAAAATCGAGCACCTGTACAAAGGGTTCAAGAGTTACACAGACATACAGCGAGGCGCTGACCCTGGCCTCGTGTGCCCTGCTGCTGCTGCTGCTGCTGCCATTGTTGCTGCCGCCGCCACGTCTGCTGCTGCTGCTGACGATTTTTTTTTCTTGAAGGAACTCAAATGTCACGGATACACACGACCGCGTAGTACTACAATACGTAGGTGTTCGTTCGTGTTGTCAGCACATCCGTATCACCCAGCATGATGCATCGCAGATTTGACTACTGCAGGTCCTGAAGTCGCGCCTCATTACCACTAATTACTACTGTAGTATACCACGGTGGGTAACTAATATATCCCGCGTGAAAATAAAACCCTTGGGGAACCATGCGAGTCCGAAACCGTAGACCGTCTATTGGGCTAATACGAGAATAGGATCATGTGTATGGGCGAGTGACCCGGCAATAATAAGCGTACAGAGGCGATTATTCACTCCTCTATTGCAACAATTAGCCTCCGACGACCCCTACTCGGAGTGCGGCCTCCGGCGGCCCTCCACGGCCCCTCTGGGAGGATATTCTCCTGCGGGGAGCCCAACACCCGTCTCCGGCCTTGATGTATACCAGGTACCTGGTCCTGGTAGTATTTAGTTCTTCTGTCTGTGGTGACCTCCGCAGCGTCCTGTATACCTTCATTATTTAGCAGTAGTAGTACGCGGTGGGACAGCAGAGCAACGCAGATCGTTGCCTCTCTGCTCTACTATAATATTATATTAGCATATCAGCATGCCAGAATAACCCATGCCTCATCCTTTCAGACTTGAATAATAACACTTAAGGAGCAGCACGGCAACGCATGCATGCCGTTCGTGGTCGTGTTCTGCGTACGACAGTATAATATTATACCAGGTATAGTACCAGCCGGGTGTGGGTACACCAGGTAATATTCAAAACGAAAATATCTGGTACAAGGTTCCCCTTTGGGATGTGAATAACGTCAAATCCCGGTGGCGTCGCAAGGCGAAAAGGGAGTCACAGTTAACAGCCGTATAGCTGTTGTTGGCGGAAACGGGAGCCATGGGTTGGCGTGTTGCTTGATGTATTTTGTGTTCATTCCTACTACCTAGGACGACAGGAATCACGGCCCACACACACATAAAAAGCACTACGCGTGGCCGCCACAAAAAGGAGATATTTATAAACGACTGTTGCTGTACCGTGGCCGCCTCTGTGTAGAGAGCTCAAGGGACGGCGGTGTGATCAGACACGATAAAGCAGCAGCCAGCAGCAGACTAAAATATTAAAACTTGTGGGGTCTCCATTGTCCTTCTTTTGGCTCTAGCAGGTCGGAATGACTCCCCGTAGTTATTTGCCAGAATTCTCGACTTCGGAGGCCCAGAACGCGCGCCACGGATCTCGGCCAGGACACGCATTTGCGCCGTGGTGTACACGCGGGCCCCTTGTGTTCCACGCAGCCTAGAGTGCGAGAGAAGACCCCCGGCCGGACGAGAAAAGCAAAGTACTCTGGAAAAAAGTCCTTTGAGTACAAAGTAATAAATAGTATATCCCGGATAAGTCTGCCGGCGTCCCCGGTGGCTTGGTAGTAGGTGGTCCGCGTGCCTATCAAGATGAATTTCGTGGTTCGGGTCTCACAGAGTGCATGCTTGTAGGGGCTTTTTCTTGTATAAAAATATTGATTAGCGGAAAACGTGAGAGCGTGAATTAGCTACATTCGATAAAATCGACGAGCAGTGGGAATGCTGAGTATGCGCGACAGCAAAAAATGAAGGCACATGCCGGGGGGGAGAAGAGACGATACCTGTGACCACGGCTTGTCCAGAAGATCGCTGAGAGGGTAAAACCTCCTACAAGTTTGGCTGGAAAGTAAAAGTGATAATTACAAAAAAAAAACTTGACCAGGTACCATACCCGGGGTAGATGATACGGTGACAAGGGTAGAACAACCCGTGTGGCGATTGTCTGGGCGTGCCAGAGGGCACGTGCAGGGTCGGGGTCTAGGCGCGTAGAAAACACCAGTTTTAAAAATTCGAGAAGTTCTCCGGAGTCCGGATTCATTTTGGTATCTCTTGAAGCTGATGGTGTATTACTTCATAATTTTATAAAATCTTGAAATAAATCTTTATTGGATTGCCGAAAGGACAGCGCCTATTCGTAAGACATGTCTTACACGCCTTAATCACCACCCGTGTGCCTGATTGGCTAGTTTGGCCCTATTTCGCCCAAGAGACTACGTCCAGGTTTTTTTCGAACTTTTCACACCTCGGATAGATCAGCTCACGGTAGCTCGAGCTAAGCTCACCGGTGAGCTACGTGAGCTACGTGAGCTACACATCATTTCCTGGCTTGAGCTATAGGTGGGTAGCTCTCATCTGCACATGTTTTCCAAGCTTGGGCTATTATAGTAGAGGATAGCTCATCTACACGTCATACATGTCCAGAGCAAGCTATAGGAGCTACCACATGAGCTAGCTCATCTACCCCCGAGATGGGATGTTGGAGACCCTACATAAACTAGGGTTTGGGTCTTAGTACGAGGTGTGGGGAAATGTATAGCCTCATTTATTTTGTTTCGAATAGCCGCAGCATCTTCGACCACCTTTTCCTGGCCGTTTGGGATGAACTTTGTCATCATCCTTCGACCATCTTGTGGTCTACATATACGACTTTTCAGGGTGGGCTAATGTGATATGAGTGAATTTTCGTGGGCTATAGATATAGATAATATAGGCTGTAGTTTTGAAAAATCAGGAATACGATAAGAATCCAAAGAATGGATTAACGGCGGATATTCCGTTGGTCGAGAGTAACGTTCTTTCAGGAATGTTCCCTTGGGCGGATAGCCCGTTAGACGAAAGTATTGGTCCTTAACGCAGATAGGACCATGAAGTGAGAAGTTCTTATATTCGCAGAAGAACGATCGGTAGCCATAGGAAAATTCCGTAGAAGTACATCAGATAAGAGGAATTTAGGAGAGATTGTGGCGTGGGGTGGGACGAGTATGTCTGGGCGTCGAGTCCCTCGCCCCTATACCTCTCACTTCTCTACCAGATCACCTCCTCAGCTCTCGCCATCAATAAGATCTAAATCAGAAGAGGCGAAGCACTGCTTCGGACGAGTATGTCTGGGCGTCGAGTCCCTCGCCCCTATACCTCTCACTTCTCTACCAGATCACCTCCTCAGCTCTCGCCATCAATAAGATCTAAATCAGAAGAGGCGAAGCACTGCTTCCCAGCTGCCAGAAACACCTACGTCCCTTACCCTTACCCTATCTCGGTCTCCACTTCACACTACACACATGTTTTCCATGCCTTGGGCTATAGGCGGTAGCTCATCATCTACACATGTTTTCAAGGCTTGAGCTATAGGCGGTAGCTCATCTGCACATGTTTTCCAGGCTTGAGCTGTAGAGGATAGCTCATCTACACACATTTTCCCAGGCTGAGGTATATAGAGCTATATGAGCTAGCTCATCTGCTCCCGAGATGAGCTATAGGAGCTACACGAGCTACGCATGTTTCTTCCCCTGGCTTGAGATATACCTGGTAGGTGGTATCTCATCTGCACATGTTTTCGATGAGCTATACACCATAGATGAGCTAGCTCGAGAGCTGTCCGAGGTTTGGAACTTTTACAGGGAGTATTTAAAGTTTCCAGTGCATGCTCGTAGGGACTTTTTCCTGCAAAAGAAAATGATTAGCGCAAAGCGCGAGCGTGAGTTAGCTGCATTCGTTGAAAATCGACGAGCACAGTGCGAATGCTGAAGCCTATGCGCGACAAAAAATAAAAGCACGAACCGGGGGGGAGAAGGGACGGCACCTGTGACCACGGCTTGTCCAGAAGATCGCTGAGGGTAAAACCTCCTACGAGTTAGGCTGGAAAGTAAAAGTAATGATTTACAAAAAAAAAAATGTCTTGGTATGCCTGTCACGTGAGAACTGCTGTAAACCGATTTTCGATTGTCTTGTGTACCCCGGCCCTCACGTGCGATCTGCTGTTGTTTCAATGCGCGAAATGGTATACTGGCCGAAATCAATTGGAAGTCGAACCTGCTGTAAATCGAATCGTCTCGTCGACCCTGGTAGCATCCAAGGGAGCCACTGGCCAGCAGTCAGTCGCGAGGGAAAAAATGGAAAACGTACGAGCGGTTCACGCAGGTTGCAAAGTTGAGTATCTCAACCGACCGGTTGAACTCACAGCTGACGTGCTTTTTTAGTTGTTTATTGAAACATATAGTCGGAACCGGAACACAGCCCCCGCGCGGCGAAGCCGTGTGGATGGTCCTTGCGAGTCGGGTGTAAGGTCAGGGTTAGGTCTAGGGTTAGGGTTAGGGTGAGGGTGAGGGTGAGGGTCGGGTTGGTTCCGGTCGGCACTTGTTCGCCAACAGCAGTAGATCGCCTTTGGATGCTTTGTCTGTTGGTTCTCTCGTGTAACCGTTGGTATGATAAACTACCTTACGTTTATCCTTTTCTTAAAATCACTTGATTCTAAACACCTGTCTCGCGCTCAGCGAGTCTCCCACGATTTTTTTTCGCTTCTACGATCTTTGCTTTCTTCGCGTTCTTAGGTTTCTTTGCGTGCTTGCTTCTCGTGCCACACTTTTCGTCCAGGAAAAAGAGAAAAAAATCTCGGGGAAAAGAACAAGTCGATTTTGTTTTTTTAGGCTCTCTTTCGCTTTTTTCCAGTTTCACCCTGGGCTCGTTTAAATTTCTTTTGCACCTTCAGGTATTTTTTCCTTGTTTTTTCTTTCGTTTCGTATGCGCGCGTGTATTCGGAGCACCGGACCGTGGGCGAGCCCGGCGCCGTCGCGGGTGTCGGCGGATGCTGGCTAGTAGAGGGGGGGGTTGCAAGGAGCGCGGTCGCCGTTTTCGTGGCTTGGCGTTGTGTGTGCCTCGAGACAAGAGGGAAGCATGAATGGGTGGCTCTCTGTCTGGCCTCCATCTGAAAAAATTGACTGAGTATATGTACGAGTCCATAAGGGTCGTTCGGGATTGCAAGATTATGTTCAAGCGGTGCTTATCTTTGCGAACTAAGCTGAGCTATACAGAGAGACGTACGCAGTCTGAGCCCCAACATCGTCGAGCTGGCGAACGAGGGTCACGGTGAGCACCGGGCTTCACGCGGGGCGGGCGACGGGGTTCACTGTGACAGAGAGGGAGGAAAGCTTTACCCGGACCGAATCGGTGGCGAGGTGGTCGCGAGAGGGGCGAGCGGCGTACGAGGCTGAGAGAGAAGCTCTGCAGTTTTTTTTTTTTTTTCTTGACTGGTGTAAGGTGTTCCAATCAGGCAGAAAATTATTACATGAGAGAGAGGGGACGGATATTTTTTGTTCTTTCCGAAATTTTCGGTTTGATTTTCATTGTTTCTGCGATGTCGCTGCTGTGCCGTGCTGTGCTTTCTCTTTCTTCGTACATACCAGGTATAGATATAACTACTTATAGTATCTCACTCTCCGAGCGTCGGTTGGTACATCCCTGGCCTCGCAGAGCTCCCACTTGGATATCGCCTCCTTTTATTACTTGCCGGACCTTTCCAGCGGGTCTTCGTTTTCTTCATTTCTCTTTGCACTTTCAGTCCTTCGTTTTTTTTCTTCTTTCGTTTGGAGCACGGTTCCGCAGGCGAGCGCGGCACCGTCGCGGGTGTCAGCGGGTGCTGGTGGGTAGAGGGGGGTTTGCAAGGAGCGCTGTCGCTGCTTTCGTGGCTGGGCGTCGCGTGTGCCTCGAGACACGAGAGAAGCATGAATGGGCTCTGTCTGGCCTCCGTTTGTGATTTTTTATAGAGTACGTACGATAATTTAAAGTTCGTTCGGGATTGTAACATAATATTCAAGCGGCGCTTATTTTGGCGACCGGACTGAAAATCACAGAGGGAGGTACCCAGTCTGAGCACCAACATTTCCCCGGACCGAATCGGTGTGGCGAGATGGTCGCGAGAGGGGCAGACCGCGTACGAGGCTGAGAGTTAAAGCTCTCTCTGCTGTTTGATTTTTTTCTTTTTTCTTTTTTTCTTTTTGACCGGTGTAAGGTGTTCCAATCAGGCAGTAAATTATTACACGAAAGGGGACGGGGATTTTTTATCTTTCAGAATTTTTCGGTTTCATTTTCATTACCAGTATTATTATTAGGCTTGCCATCTGACAATGTGCAGCATGAGCTTCACCGTTGATCAATCAGAACATTCCTGAAAGAAGAAATACCCGAATACAAAGGAAACCTATCCACGAGGTCTATCTATCGTCTGCAGTATGTCTACTTCCTTTTATGCTTCAATTATCTACGATACTCTATGTGTTCATGTCTTTTAATTTTCATTGCTTTTGCTGTGCTGCTGTGCCGTGCTGTGCTTTGTCTTTCGTACGTACGAGTACCGACACAGAGCATTATATATATATCGAAAGAAGAAAATAAGTACTCTAACTGGGGTATGTACGTACGTACGACATGTGAGCGAGCGTAGCGGAAAATCGCCCGCGACGCGAAGCGTATGCATGTATGTGGCGTCCGAGTTGTTTTCTCCTGAATGAAGCATGGCGGCGGGACTCTTGGCATTGTCAAGTCGCCAGTTTGCAACTTCAATCAATCATGAAAAAAATCAATAATCGACCTTCTGTCCGCTTCACGTAATTTGACGTACTTTTCCTTCCTGAGCGAGCGTATAGCGGGCGGCGTAGGCCGCCCGCGGAGCGAATGAATCCCCTTGTTCTATGCCTTGCGAATAGACGGAGCCGTGGTGGCACCCTGATAGTGAATCTTTCCGGGGTTTTTGGCCGTGGTGCCGTGATGCCTATAAAGTCGACCACCCGACCCGAACCCTGACCCTAACCCAAACGCCAAGGGGTGAACAGCGCTTGGATGCTGTGGCTTGTGAAATCTCTTCGTAGATTCGGCCGGCTCGGATGCTGTGCTTAGAAAGGCTCTAGGTATAGGCTAAAAACTCTATTAAATATTTAATATTATAAAATATACGCTTCTCTGCCAGCCGTTTCCCATTTTCCATTCCCCACATCATTTCATTTTATATATATATGCCAGTACTATTAATAATACGAGTATTATTATTATTAGAGTGTCTGCGCAAAAGAAAGAATATTACGAATTTTGCTTATCTATTCCCCCGTTACCGACGACTAATCAAATATCCTAATCAAATTTGCATAAAAATGACGAAGTTATGCATTTTTGGATAGCATATTATACTAGAGCCATATTTGTATGATATGAGATTCGACCGCTGCATTCTGTTGGCCGAAAACTCTCCGGACGCTTTGGATTGGCCAAGCTTGCCCCGAGAGTGGCCTCGGACCCTCGGACCATGTGTCTGATACCGGCGGAGTTTTGCGAGAAGAATTGCTGCCGCTGATGCTGCATGCCTTTGCTGCCTGCTGCTGCAGCAGCAGATAGATACTATTAGGTAGGTGCTGCTGCTGCTGCTGCTGCTGCTGTACGTCACCGACTACTGCTGCTACTACTGCATATAGTGTGCTGCTGCTGCTGCTGCTGCTGCTGCAAGTAAGTGCTGTTGTTCCTAGAAACACTGCGGCAATAAGCAAGCACTGCGGTGAGCAGGCGCTGCTGCAAACAAAAGCGCTGCTGCAAGCGAGCGCTGCTGCACACAAGCAAGGCCTGCTGCAAGCAAGCGCTGCTGCGAGCAAGCGCTGCTGGAAGCGAGAGAGCTGCCTCAAGCAAGCGCTGCTGCGAGCAAGCGCTGCTGGAAGCGAGAGATCTACCTCAAGCAAAAGCGCTGCTGCAAGAGCTGTCGCAGGCGCTGCTGGTGCTGCAAGCACGTGCACCCTTGCCGCCACGCCCCTGATCTTCGACCCCTTTTCGGCCAGAGAGGACGACGAAGAAGGAGGGCGATCTTCTCGTTGTGGCGGCGTTGCTTGCACAGCGAGTGTCGAGGAGCGCAAGATAGATCGCACTTCTGCCTGTTAGTGCTTGCTGCTGCTTACTGCTCCTGCAGCAGCAGCTGCTGCTGCTGCTGCTGCTGCAGGTGGGTACTGCTGCTGCTTGCACGACTTCTTGTGTTCGGCTCGTTTGGTACAAAAAAAGTGCTGCCGCTGCCGCAAGTGTTTTTTTTCAAACATAAGAATCCAGTATAGTATTTAGCTGATTTTCGTCTACGATTATGCGCATGCCGAAAGGCTTTCGATTATGATTACCTTTCCGACGGAAATCCTTGATAAACAAAAATATTTTGCGCAGACACTCTATTTATTTATTTATTTATTTATTTATTTTTATTATTTGCCTTCTGACAATGTGCAGGGCGTTATTCATTCAAGATGAAAAAACTAACATAATTCGTCGAATATTATTATAATAGGTTGGTTGGGCCATTTACCAAACACCCCTTAGCCAAACAGAGTCAAATAGCCTGCCATGGCATGAGAAGACGGAACATGAAAGATTCACTATGCATCCAGGGGTCTGGGGTCAACCTGCAACCACACCAGTAGTGGACAAACCTTGATAGATAGTAGATCTTCCTGGGGTAGCTAGATTAGGCACTCTGATTGGCTAGGGGCATATTTTACGCGGCTTAATCAACTTTCGAGTCTTTCCCAGCCACAGCATCCGGAGTCATCCCGAGTCAACCCAGAGTCTTCCCAAGCTCAGCATCCACGCCGGCCGAGCCAACCTAGAAACCACACACTATTCAGTTCAGCTGCGCAATTTTCAAGTCAAAAACACCCCTAAAGATCCCTTCTCCCAGATTGCTAAACCTACTCGGAGGACTGGGGCGTTGTAGAAACTCTTGCGGCATGATTTGCTGGGAACAGAAATTTAGAGCGACTCGTAGAAAGAGTGCCCAGAGAGTGCTGCACACCTCTTGTCAACGGAAGACCGAAACACCTACACACTCATCGCCTTTGCACGTGAGCTTGGTGGTGCTAGAAACTGTGTTCGATGGATGGTCGCCCTGCTCTCCTACGGTATTAGCAATCTGTAGTGCAACACAACAGAAGAGGTTTACGTTTTGTAATCAGCCCGCGAATAGGCATCACAGATCATACAACCAGCACGGCAGAGCAACGGCGCCAATCTGCGGTCGGTCGCGTTCGAGCTAGGAAATACAGCAGCAGCAACCGCAGCAACGTAGTACCTGCTCAAGGTATACACAGCAGGCAGGCAGGCAGGCATAGGTGCACGGCCACGTGTCCGCGCAGTCGGTTAGCCGGAGAGACCAAGCAAGCCGTGGCATCTGGGCGAAGAATGGCCCCTACTGTGATGGACAACGATGTAAGAGACGGTGAACATGAAAGCAGGAACAATGACTTCAGCGAAGCAGTCGCAAGCGAGGCAGCAGTAGCCACCACCACCGTCGAAGCGGGGAGCACAGGATCGCACCCCTCCGGTGTCGCACGATTGGTTGTTACCATTTCGAGCACGATCGACGACAACCTTCGACTATTCCGGTGAGCGTAAATATACCTGCCGCGTGCTTGCGGGGTGATTATCACAGCAGTCGAAGTGTCACGAGGACAAATAAAGGAGTATTACGACGTATCAGTGCTTTTGCGACACCGTGTCGCAAATAAGCACCGCGCCACGTTCGCGGCACATACCTCAGATTGGCTCCGCACCGCCAGGGATATGTTGGCATTAGAGCCTGGTATCACCTAAAAATCGGCGGGGCATATGATATCTATGTACAAGGCGCTTCGCTCAGGAAGGAAAAGTACATCAAATTATGCGGAGCGGACAGAGGTCCATGATTGAACATTGTTTTTTTCATGATTGCTGTAGTTTTTATAAATTTTGAAATACGTCAGCTGTGAGTTCGACTGATTAAATAGTTGATACTCAACTTTGCAAGCTGCGTAATACGCCTCGTCTATATTCCATTTTTACCTAATTTTACAAGGAATCACATATAGAATACGCGCGCTCGGTTTATCACAATACTTGTAAAATTAGGTAAAAATGGAATATAGACGAGGCGTATTCCGAGAATGTTCTGCATAGACGAGGCGTATTACGCAGCTTGCAAAGTTGAGTATCAACTATTTAATCAGTCGAACTCACAGCTGACGTATTTCAAAATTTATAAAAAATTATTGTGATAACCCGAGCGCGCGTATTCTATATGTGACTCCTTGTCAAAGATATAGGCCAGCGGCTTATAAATTTTGAAATACGTCAGCTGTGAGTTCGACTGATTAAATATTAATAGTTGATACTCAGTGCGAACTGGCGACTTGATAATGCCAAGAGTCCCGCCGCCATGATTCAGGAGAAAACAACTCGGACGCCACATACGCTTCGCGTCGCGGGCGGTTTTCCGCTACGCTCGCTCACATGTCGTACGTACGTACATACCCCAGGTAGGGTACTTATCTTCTTCGTTACATATGCTCCGTGTCTGTACTCGTATGTACGAAAGATAAAGCACATCACGGCACAGCTGCACAGCAGCACAGCAAAAACAATGAAAATAAAACCGAAAAATTCTGAAAGAAAAAAAATCCCCGTCCCCTTTCGTGTAATAATTTACTGGCCGATTGGAACACCTTACACCGGTAAAAAAAAATGCATTAAAAAAATAAACAGCGGAGCTTCTCTCTCAGCCTCGTACGCCGCCCGCCCCTCTCGCAACGATCTCGCCACCGATTCGGTCCGGGCAAAGCTTCTCTCACTCTCTGCCGCAGTGAGCCCCGTCGCCCGCCTCGCGTAAGGCCCGGTGCTCACCGTGGCCGTGGTTCGCCAGCTCGACAATGTTGGTGCTCAGCCTGCGCACCTCGCTCTTTGAGCTTCAAGCCCGGTCGCAAAAATAAGCACCGCTTGAGTATTATCTTGCAATCCCGAACGACCCTTATAAACTCGTAGATACTCTATCAGGAACCACAAATGGAGGCCAGACAAAGCCATTCATGCTTCCCTCGTGTCTCGAGGCACACGCGATGCCTAGCCACGAAACCGGCGACCACGCTGCTTGCAATCCCCTCTCTACCGGCCACCATGGGTTCGCCCGCGGAACCGAGTACACGCACGCACACGAAACGAAAGAAGAAACAAGGAAAGAAGGACTGAAAGTGCAAAGAGAAATTGGAGAAAACAAAGACTCGCTGGGAAGGTCCGGCAAGTATTAAAAAAAGGAGGCGATATCCAAGTGGGAGCTCTGAGAGGCCAGGGATGTACCAACCGAGCACGCTCAGAGATCGAGATCTCTATAAGTAGTTCTGTAGTTCTAAACCCTCCAAAAAAACATAACTAATAATGAAAGCTGATATTTCTTACGTAGTCATGTCCATATCACAGGCATTTTTCGATATATCGCTATGAGATGTAATATATGCAGGGTATACAAGGCGCTTCGCTCCGCGGCGTAGCTACGCTCGCTCAGGAAGAAAATGTACATCAAATTATGCGAAACGGACAGAGGTCCATGATTGAACATTGTTTTTTCATTACTGTAGTTGCAAACTGGCGATTTGATAATGCCAAGAGTCCCGCCGCCATGCTTCAAGAGAAAACAGCTCGGACGCCACGTATGCTTCGCGTCGCGGGCGGTTTTCCGCTACGCTCGCCCACATGTCGTACGTACATACCCCAGGTAGGGTACTTACATTCTTCTTTCGATATGCTATGTGTCTGTACTCGAATGTACGAAAGATAAAGCACAGCAAGGCAGCAACACAGCGAAAACATGAAATGAAACCGAAAATTTCTGAAAGAAAAAAACCCCCCGTCCCCTTTCGTGTAATAATTTGCTACCTGATTGGAACACCTTACACCGGCCAAGAAGAAAGCAAGAAAATAAAAAAGGAACGAATCCAACAGCAGAGCTTCTCTCTCAGCCTCGTACGCCGCCCGCCCCTCTCGCGACCATCTCGTCACCGATTGGGTCCGGGTAAAGCTTTCCTCCCTCTCTTCCACAGTCAGCCCCGTCGCCCGCCTCGCGTGAAGCCCGGTGCTCACCATGGACCTCACTCGCCCGCTCGACAATGTTGGTGCTCAGACTGGGTTTAATTTTCAGCCCGGTCGCAAAAATAAGCACCGGTTGAATATTATCTTACAATCCCGAACGACCCATAAATACTAGCACGTACTCTATCAAAAATCACAAATGGAGGCCAGACAGAGCCTATTCATGCACCCCTCGTGTCTCGAGGCACACGCGACGCCTAGGCACGAAAGCGGCGACCGCGCTCCTTGCAACTCCGCCTCTACCCGCCAGCACTCGCTGACACCCGCGAGGGTGCCGGGTTCGCCCGCGAAACCGTGCTCGGAGTACACGCACGGACACGAAGCGAAAGAAGAAAAAAAGAAAGAAGGACTGAAAGCACGAAGAGAAATGGACAAAAACAAAGACCCGCTGGAATGGTCCGGCAAGTAATAAAAGGAGGAGATATCCAAGTGGGAGCTCTGAGAGGCCAGGGATGTACCAACCGAGCACGCTCAGGGAGTGAGATCTAAGTAAGTAGTTTTATACTGATGCCATGTCATATATCGTGTGATATATCATATATTGGCAAATATATCATGTACCTTGTACATTGTGACATGTCACTTCATACCTGCCCTATGTATCGTGCTTTCGTGTGCTATTATCACCTACGTATGTACGTCACCGCCGTGTCACATCGGTACTTGCTCGTGGTTGGGGCCTGTGCCACACTGACAGTAAAGCACTGGCTCGGTACTTGGCGATCTGTGCCCGCTACGTACTACCCGGTACACCAAATGCATGAATGATGTACAGCAACCCCTTCTCCGCGAGGATATATTGCATGTAGAGATGTGTGGCGGCGCTTGACGATGTCGAAGGCGACTGCTGTAGCTGTGGCTCGCTTGTGGCCGCAGGTGATGGCGCGTTCGACTCACTCATCGCGGATCGAACCCGCATGACAAGAAGACAGCAGCGGGCACAGACCCCTGGTACGTCCCCTTGTGTGTGCGTCACGCTTCGTACTCGTGCTCGTACATATGTACCAGGTATATACTGCACGTATATTCCGCCCAAAATGTACGCCCGAAAGATGGAAGATATATCGTCAAGACAGCATGTGGTCATATTATGCCACATATCGGATAGCTAAATCACGTGTTTCACTTCATATAGGCCGATATATCATCTTATATCACCTTATAGAGGCCCATATATCCCTTCATAGCGGACGTATTTATAATATACCAAATATCATATCACCTTTTAGTAGCATCGTGCTGAAAGCCCCTACGTATAGCGATGTAATACGATATTATGTATATCGCACGTTCCGGCGAAAAAAAACATGACTAAGTACTATCATATCGTATAGGGGATATATAGGAAGCCCTATACTGATACCAGCCTCTAGTTGGCATGGTGCAGGGCCATCATTGAAGCCATCGCATGGCCGAAACGGGCCAGGACTCGAGGAGATATGCGGCATCCTGGTGCACCCGCAAAACGTTCAGATCGGTGTCGCAAATAAGGCTTATTTGCGACACGCGTGTCGCAAATACCGTATTTGCGACACCGCGACGTGGCTGCCGCACACGCTTTGGATCTGCGACGCACTACCATTAGAGGCTCAGCATGGTGTAGGGCTACAATTGAAGCCATCGTGTAGCCAAAACGGGCGAGTACTCGAGGAGATATCGGGTATCCTGGTACACTCGCAGAATCTGCTGGCTTGTATAGCGAATAAGCGTTATTTGCGACGTATTTGCGACACCGCGCCGTGGTTGCCGCACACGCTCCGGATCGACGACGCACTCTCAGTAGAGTCTCCGCATGGTGTAGGGCTACCATTGAAGCCATCGTGTAGCCAAAACGGGCCAGTACTCGAGGAGATATCGGGTATCCTGGTACACTCGCAGAATCTGCTGGCTTGTATCGCAAATAAGCCTTATTTGCGACACACGTGTCACAAATACCGTATCTGAGACACCGCGCCGTGGCTGCCGCACACGTTCCGGGTCGGCGACGCACTACCAGTCGAGTCTCAGCATGGTGTAGGGCTACCATTGAAGCTACCGTGTAGCCAAAACGGGCCAGTACTCGAGGAGATATGGTGTATCCTGGATTACCCGCGGAATCGTCTGGCGTGTGTCGCAAATAAGCCTTTGCGACACGCGTGTATCCAGAACGGGCCAGTACTCAAGGAGATGCTGTATGTGGTATGCTGGTGATACTGATGCACTGGTAGAATATTCAGACTGGTGGCGTAAAGCCTCATTTGATGACATCGCACGACGTTCGGCGAGCGCGCCTCGTTTAGACCAGGACTACCACGGTGTCTTATTAATAATAGCATGAGCTCGGACTACCCCGCCTGCATGATCTTATTATTATTAACACTACCCCGGTAGAGCATGTTTCCACGAGTACATCGATCTTAGCCACGTCATCGTGAATCGATGGATTTGAACTTAATTTGGTTATTGGCGCGCGCGAGTTCTTAGTCGAACGTACTATAATTGAGAGCGCTGGTATCGTTCGAAGCGTCGGGTGCTCTGTTTACGCGTCAATTAACATGGGCACAAATAAAGGGCACAGAAGTAATGTTGTGCATGTTGCGCTCTGTATACATTTTTTGTACTAGTATGTGGATGCTAGTGAAATACGTAGGTGTGTGTATTTTATCTACAGGATCAGAATACCGCAGTAAAATCGGCGTTTGTTCCGTGCAACCATCATCACCCACCAATCTGGTCCCTTGAACAACCATGTAAAAACGCCTATCGCTCTAAAGCGCCTATCGCTCAGGCGTTTACCAACGCCTATCGTCCTGGCGCACAGGACTGAACAAACTTTCGAAACGCTGTGCACAGCAGTAGTCTTTGTCGGAATAGTTAAGGCAACGAACACACCCCATACGTGCACCGAGGGCGGCCATGCTACAGCTTGCCTAGTTATGCGTCATGTTCGCTGTACGCGTTCTTTCCGACATATTATCCTGCTTGTTGCACCAACAGCAGTCCACTGTATCCGCACTCTAGTATCGACATATACTATTAATAGTCTAAATAAGGGCACATGCGTAGCACGTACTGTAGTTTGTAAACATAACTATTCTCGATATTTATTTTTAATGGTGGTGAAACATACAACAGAAATCCATAGCGGACTGCGTGAGTTCAATGTACGCGGCAGAGGGGTTAGCCGTCTTGTTCATGGTGACGAATAAATCGGTATGTATAACGCGTGTAGAAGGTCATGGGCTTCGTAGGCTGCTTGGAAGGTGTCCTTCGATGCCCAGCAGTATTGTGTAGAGTTTCCCCGGGCTGCTGTACACAGGGTGCTGGTTGGGGGTTTCCATAAGTTTAGGCGGAATGTTTGCGGAGGGAACCCCAAGCACTATGGAAGACTCACCAACATCCCGCGACTCCATCCAGCAGATTGTGCTCACTGACCTGCCCCACTCAAATCATGCGGAGTCTCCTCGTCCAGCTACGCAGTCAATTCCCGATTGTTTTGGATGCCCTGGTCGGCGAGGCAGTCTGGTGGGTTAGGTATAGTTTTGGCGCTCCTAGCCTATCGTATTTTTGTGTCTACTCTGTAGCACAGCAGTACGTAGAAGAGCCACGTTGAATATTCTGACCGTGTACTAGGATACCCCATATATCCTCGAGTACTGGCCCGTTTCGGCTACACCATGGCTTCAATGGTAGCTCTGCACCATGCAGATATTCTAGTGGTAGTGCGTCGCCGATCCGGAGCGTGTGCGGCAACCACGGCGCGGTATCGCAAATAAGGCTTATTTGCGACACAAGCCAAAAGATTCTGCGGGTTGTACCAAGATGCCTCATATCTCCTCGAGTGCTGGCCCGTTTTGGCTACACGATGGCTTCAATGGTAGCCCTGCATCATGATGAGACTCTGCTGGTAGTGCGTCGCCGATTCGGGGCGTGTGCGGCAACCACGTCGCGGTGTCGCAAATGCGGTATTTGCGACACGCATAAGGCTTATTTGCGACACAAGCCAGAATATTCTGCGGGTGTACTAGGATAACCCATATCTCCTCGAGTCCTGGCCCGTTTAGGCTACACGATGGCTTCAATGGTAGCCCTACACCATGCGGAGACTCTAATGGCAGTGCGCCGCCGACCCGAAGCGTGTGCGGCAACCACGCCGCGGTGTCGCAAGTACAGTATTTGCGACACGCGTGTCGCAATTAAGCCTTATTTGCGACACCGATCTGAACGTTTAGCGGGGGTGCACCAGGATGCCAGTTATCTCCTCGAGTCCTGGTCCGTTTCGGCCATGCGATGGCTTCAATGATGGCCCTGCACCATGCCAACACATCCCTGGCGGTGCGGAGCCAATCAGAGTTGTTTGCCGCGAATGTGGCGCGGTGTCGCAAAATAAGCGTGTCGCAAAAAATAAATTACGACACCGGTGTCGCAAATAGCATTACCTTGATAATAGTACTGACTGCTGCTGTACAGCAGCAATATACATGTGGTGCGGCGTACTATTAGTATTAACATTAATAGTACAATGTAAGACGGTAGGCTTGCATTCCCATCGTGTCCGGAAATATAAGTGCCCTTTGGTTATTGGTATTGACGAACAAAAGTTTCTTACAATTCCGGCCAGAGTGGTAGTGTCCTTTCGCGCGTCGCGAGTTCTCCCTGCACCGACAAGTATATACCTGGTATTCGTTACAGCGGGGGGGGGAGGGCATGGTTCAAGAGAAGGGCGCGTCGGACCTACTTCAAACCGAGCATCTCTAAATTCGATAAGAGAGGTCCCCTCTTATGTCGAACATGCGAGTTTCAGGGAGCATGGGCGTGGCTCAGTGTAACGCCTTTGTCGTGGGTGCCCGACCAAGTGTGAGATCATTCGAAAACATATGTTTCGTTCATGGCGTGTCCTGTCTTGCCGTTTACAGCAGTGCAATACTCGAAGGTCGCCAGGGTACCAGCACTTCCGAGTGCCAGCCATTTCAGCCCTCAGCGCCCTAGGGACTGGCAAGAGGACTCGGTCATTTCAGTTTTCAGTACCTCAGAAACTCGCGAGGACTCCATCATTGCAGCTTTCAGTGCCCAAGGGACTCGCTAGGACTCAGTTACTTCATATTTCAGTGCCCGAGGGACACTCTCGAGGACCCAGTCATTTCGACTTCTGGTACCCTGGGTACTCAGTACTGCTTGTGAAGGTGTTACCTACTGAGCCATAGGAGCACACGATCGACCGATTGCCTAGCCCAGGGTAATCCTTAAATGAGTACTCCAAACTGACTCCGACTCCCGAGTCAGTGACGGAGTCCCGATGACTGGTACTGGTACCCTGACGACCTTTTCCGGTTTTTTCTTCAACCCTTTTAGGACTGCAGTCTCGTTTTGGGGACAAACAACGTATAAGTTGAGTGGTTGGTCCCCCAAACGGGGCTGCTGTACTAAATGAGTTAAAGGACGATATTAAAAATACGAAATATAGCGTTTATTCTTTCTATTTGACGATTTGGCTCCGTTCTCGCAAGGACCCAGTCGTTTCAGCTTTTGGTACCCTGCGGACTCGCGAGGACTCGGTGATTTCAGCTTCTGGTACCTTGGAGACTCGCGAGTACTCAGTCATTTCAGCTTTTGGTACCCTGAGGACTCAGTACTTTAAAAGGACTCGGATTCGCGAAGTCAATGACAGAGTCTCGACGACTCGGACTCGGACTCTGGCGACCTTTGGAAGTACTCCTGCTGCTGTAACGTAAGCAAACTCGGAGTGACTTGAGCCAACAAATACCACGACCCACTCTACACCTGTAAAACCGACGCACATACCGCGGTGTAGTGTAACTGTTCACCATATGAAGCGTGCCTCGTGTAGCAATAAAGTGGCCCTCTTCACGTCTGATACGCCTGCTGTCCTTTTTCCCACGCTCTGCTGCATGCTGCCTATGTCGATATGCAAAGAGGGTTTCGAGATTTGGTCCGAAACCTTCAAGTACCTGTCGTAAACCTCTCTTAAATCGATATTTCTTACCAACGTATTTTCTTATACTGATACCAGCTAGCTCTTAAAACGTAGCCCCTCCCCGTACATATTTGTATACACGTATAGTATCATATCGTAGGATAGGCCCTATTTTCAACACCATATTAGATTTGCACTCGTGCAACACCACTGTCCGTCTGGTTGGTTAAGGCTGGCGTTTCGGTCGGCCGTTCTTTTTTCGAAACACCACTGAAACACGCGGCACGGATATTGGGTTGGGTCTCTGGGCGGGCGGGTGCAAGATATACATGATCAAAAACGTGTTGCACGTGGTTATCTGCAAGGTGTTGCAGGTAGGGGTACCTGTGTCATGGACCCATGGGAACAACTCATTGTAGACATGAGCTTGCCACAGGCCAAACGCTGTTAATAGCGTACTACCACAGTAGTGTTGTTCCCGCCTGTGCTTGACCGTTCTGGTGGAAACCCTGCTTTGGTGAGTACAGTCGCGTGGAATCAGGGTACTTGGTGGGTTTTGTCGGCGGCTGAATATATACTCAGGCTTACCCAGGGGCGGTTTTGGACGGTTCACGTCCGGGTACATAAGGTCGGCGTGGGACCAGGGTGCCAAGTGGGAGCAAGGTCGTTGAAGAATGTCGATCTGTGAAATTATTTGACAAATATGTTGTTACAAATAGTTCCTGTCTCAGGTCCGTAGATTCACTTCCCACTTTGCAGGCGTCCACACTTCCGTGCGTCCAGCATGTCGTAGCTCCAGGATTTTTCGGGCTTCAAGCTGGTTTAAATACACCAGGGACAACACAGCACATACTACATCGGAAGCATACAACATACCGTCCTCATCAATCGGATGCTTTTGCTGCCTGCGTGCCGTTGTATATCACCTACAGAGGAGGGTACGAGGCCGGCGTTTTGCAGCTACAAACGCAGATTTTTTTCACACAGGCTCACGCCTGCAGCTCGAAGTGCCGACTGCAGTCGGCGGACCGTCTCTCTGTCTGTTGTCTTTACTCGTGTTGGTGTGCTTATTTCACCACCGTGCGTCTTCGTGCCAAACCTTGCTTTCACTACATGACAGTAGTGCTCGCGCGTTGCGAGTAGCGCTATTTAATTTTGAAAGTATACCGGTCGCTACGGACTCACGCGACAAGATATTTGTAACTGCCGTCAACTTGTGTGCAATGGTGGGCGGCGTAAATCATACGCGTCAGACATCTCGAAAGGGGTCCCTATTGTTTGGGCCCCGTCTAAATCATAAACTTGCATTCGCCCGTGATCAGGCTCAGTTGAAACATGCTGCAGCACCAACTTGCAGCAGCAGCAGCAGCCTCACCCTCCAGCTTTTGTAGGAACTGAACCAAACGAACCTCTTCTAATAATGCTGTACATTCGTGCGCGACGCGGACTTCCTTTTGTGCCGTCTTGCTGGTTTGTTCGCCCGTGGTCCGAAGCACAGGAACCGCGACTGTGGTAATCGGATCAGCTCTGACCGCGTCCTTTCTTGTGTACCGTCGGGGCATGCATGTGAGTCGCCTGGCAGTCTCATCGTTCGCGGGCGCACCATAGGCTCTAGAGTCCAGTGCCCGTCAGGCGTTAGCAACATGAAGAATGTTACCGCTGTGGGTATTGTGCATACAGGTGCCTCTCCATTGGCCGTTCGCAAACTTGGGGGTGTTGGGTATCATGTTGATTTTTTCGATTGATTTGTATGGAAATACCGTAGGTTATTATGCCATTGTATCGGTTTTTGTTTTGCCCTCCGCTCCCTGCACCATAACTACTCTCTATATACGCCGTACTGCTGTAAGTTGTGCCGCCCTTCGAAATACTGTAAGTTTTATTTCGCTCCGCGAAACGCGATGGTTTTCTGTTACGGCCTTATGACGGCGGTTTTTATGCCATTGTGTTGCCCCCCAACCTACCGTTAGCTTTGATTCCGCATCGTTAAACACGGCGGTGCGCGCAAACGTTTGTCCTCTACTACTGTACGCATTTCCCTTCGGTTTTGAGGAGAAAGGCGGTTTTGTCCTCGTCCTTTTGTTCACGAGAACAGTACTATTGTTCCCTTGTTTTTTTCCCGGAAAGCAGGAAAGTGAAGCTTGACTGGACGCTTTTGACGTACTTTGGCAAGGGTAACTTTGCTTAGCTGCGGTTCTTGGCCATGTACAGACCTGTTTTCTGGAGCCTCATATCTGGGATATGTTTTTATGTTTCAGTGCAGGTTCATGTTTGCCCTAAAGTTACGAGATTAGAGAAGAGAACACCATGATGGCATCGAAGGCTCTACACTCGGGGGTACTAACGACAACCATTACTCGGTACCGCTTCCAGGGTTTCCGCTCTGCTGCTCAGGTGCCCACGTCATATTTTGAGCACCGAAAGCGGGTGAGGGTCCGGGTTGCCAACATAGTCGCGGTGACCCCTCCAATCTCCAATGCTCCAGGCCACACCCACCACCCTGCCAATGTTCGCGGAGAGGGAGCTCGTGAGGGGGCAGCGCTCCTTGATCCTACTATCAGCGGCAAGAGGGAGATGGAGTGCCACCGGGGCTCAGACGGTGAGATCGGGGTGGCTGATTACTTCTGCATGTGTCTTAGGCGGCAGGTGCTGCAAATCACAGCTTACAAGAGAGCGGCATACACGATTTTGCTTGCATTACATCAATATTCCCTGCGACATCCTGTTGATGTGTGCTAGGCGCGGACTGTCTGAGGTGCCTCCCCTCTAAGTGCCCCCTCGGTTTAGGCTGTGGTTTACCTTTGCTGCGTTGGTTGTCGCAGTCGCCTCGTCGCGTTGTAAGTGTGGCAAGAGTATCTTGGGTCCAACTGGCCATATGGACAAGCTTTCAATCATTCAGGGGACCGTCCCGTGTCCAGGTTCATCGCCGCTCTTCAGCTCCTTCGTTCAGACTCCACACTACGGTCGTCGCGCGTTGTTTCGGCGCGGTATATATGTTGATTCATCACTTCCCACCAACCGTACGCGCTTCACGGCTTGCACCCACCCTCTGTCTCCGATGTCGCAGTTTTTGTGCACGCCGAGCATATCACCATATTCCGGCGGCTCCTCCGTCTACCGCCGCGATCCCTTCCTTCGAGGGGTGGCGGCGATGATAATGCCACCTTCCTCTTGAGGCTGTGCGGGGTTTCCGCAGAAGAAGACGGCGTAGCGTTCGCACGAGAACAGCTGATCAAGCAGTCGGCCGGTCTTTACTGCGACGCTGAGCTGCTATTCAGGGAGGAAAGGCCTAGGGGTTCCCCGAGCGCAGGTGGAGGCGTCGGCATCGGCGGCTCTTCTAGTGGGCAGCAGGTGCCTGAAGGTTTCCCTAACACTGCTGTTGGAAAGGGGTTGCCTCATGAAGTACGAGTACCCAATCGGCGCTGACTGATGAGTCCAGCAGAGGGAATTGCCTCGAAATGTTCCTGCAGGATAGGTGCTGAATTTCCCCACAGTACTGTTTTGTACGACGGACTATCTTGCTAGACTTCTCCGTCAACCGCGGGTTCCAGAATATAAGTTTGTTTTATTTTGTGTGGTTGGAGGGAGATCAGTACCTGCTTGACTACGTAGTCAGCCGCTGACGAGTGGTCTTCCAGGCATATATCTGTGCGCCCTCGTAGCTGATGGCAACACCGAGCTAGTGTGTGTTTGAGCGTCACCATAAGACCCCTCCTCTCTCCGCCATCCCGCTGCGACGGCCGTCTCACGCGCGTCCCCTCGTTCTGCCATGTTTATGTGCTGTTATTTCTGGGCGTTTGGGGAAGGTTTCTTGGCCGGTGGCCGTCTGCCACGTCCACCGCCGCAGGGGCGTGTTGTGGCGGGACTGGTTCCAGTCCTCGCTGGACCCGAAGGCCGGCCTCGGGGAGCACCTCCTCCTCGCGGGCCTCGCGACGCTGCGGGAAGAAAAATGGTGGGCCGGGGAGGGCAGCATCGCCTCCCCGGCAGCGACAACCACCGCGGCGCATTTTTCTGACACCGCCGATTCTGGAGGAAGTGACTCCTACCACCCTCCCGCGCTCCAGCGCCTGATCGCGGATCGTGCGAGGTTTGCATCCGCCGAAGAAAGGGCGAAGAGGGAAAGGACAGGACTATGGGCGGAGTTCGTGGAGCCGGGTGGGGAAGGGGCCGCCGCCGGGGAAATTGCGGGGAGGGGTTGGAGGGACAGGTCGGCGTCGGTTGTTCGCGTCCTGAAGAGTTTGTTCACATGGCGGTGACTCACCGTCGCACCCAATTGGCTGGAAGAGGCATCTCGAAGACAGGCAGGCAGGCAGACAGACAGATGGACGTGTAGTATTGCATACCTGGGATTAAAACAGTGTTGCGCTGCTGCGCTGGCGCACATACCTGGTAAATGTTGAAAACCATTTTTTACACAACAAGCGCCGCACGCATGTTGCGCACTCGTACAACGCGTCTTTTGGACTGCGCAACACATTTCGCCGCATGCGTTTGTATTGTTGCGCGAAGGCGGCGAAGGGCTGTTGTTTGGCCGCAGTTTTACTTTGGGGGTGGGGCCTGTTTTTGAAGGAGCCGGCAAAATGCTTGTTTTTTTGTGGGTGTTTTTCGGGCGTATGTTATCGTTTATATCGCAATTTGTCTGCTGCAGCCTCCGTCGGTCCCCACGGTCTATTTTACTCCCTGGTACGTAGTACAGTGATTTGATAAAACAGCACCAAAGCAGCAGCACCATGGGCACGACGCGCGTGTGCCTGAACCAAAGTAGTGAGCGGCAGGGCCACCAGTAAATGGTGGCTAGAGAAGGACGGCGATGCACTATACCGCAACTGATATTTGTCAACGTGGCATGAGTCGGCTTTGACATCATCAAAAGATAGGTGCCACGAGACCTTCTCTGTGCTTTTTGGTATACCCCTGCCTGTCCTTGGAACTGAATTTTGGGTAGAGGGGTTATCGTCCGGGGTAATTCAACTCTTATTGACGGCGCACTACCATCTTCAACAAGAGATGCCGTATATTGTTGCGCCCAATGCAACGTATGGTTTTCAGCCGAATTAATGGCGTGGACTACAGGATCGCGTAACATTATGTTAGAGTGTTACCTTGATCTCGTGCTGACCACAGTATATGTGTTACGGTGTTAGGGTATGCAGCCCATAGCGAGTAACACTATGTTAGCGTGTTAGCGGAATTCCAGGTGGCTATCGTAACACACGTTGAAGGGATAACGTACATGGTCACTTAAACGTTAACATTATGTTACCGTGTTAGCGGCATCAGCCCGTAGCGAGTAACGTTATGTTAGTGTGTCAGCGGGATTCTTCGTGCTACCGTAACACCCTTTCGACGGATAACGTACACGGTCAATTAAACGTATACATAACACTATGTTAGTGTGTTGGTGAATTTCCTAGGGGGTATCGTAACACACGTTAGAGGGATGACGTGTACGGTCAATACAATGTTAAAATTATGTTACTGTATCAGCCGCAGCAGCAGTCCGTTTCGAGCGACGTTATGTGAGGGTATTACGGAAGTCTTGCTGCCATAACAACATAACATACGTCAAACGGATAACGTATATGGTCGATAAAACACTATTAATAACATTATGTTATTGTTGTTAACTCGTACGATGCAATGTATGTAGTGACACAAAAGTTATTAATAGTAGATAACGTACAACCCCAATCTAAAGTCAACAATATGTTACTGCCGTGTTTACTCGTACGTGCGAGTGTGCAGATTACGTTATAGATGGATAACGTAATGTGTTACAGTGGATAACGTACTGGCGGGGTTTCCACAAAAAATAATGAGGCGTTTTTTTGCGGGGATCCCTTCTGAATATCCCCTGTTTTGGGGTTTTAACTATGGAGGCGTTTTATTACCGGGGATGCCATGCTATCCTCCCCCCCGGAGATATTTTTGTAGGTATCCCCTCTTGGGATGTCGGCGAAATTGGATATCACGGCTACGCTATGTTACTCCCACTCGCTCGCTTTACCACTAACACAGGTAACACATGTTAGATCTCGGGAAGATCCAAAGAAAGGGTAACGTAGTAACATTACGTTAGAACGACTTCGGCCCCAACGGTAACTCAGTAACATAAAGTTAGACTCGGATTGGTTTTTATGGTAACACGGTATCGGAATGTTACCATCAGGTCTTTACTGACGGTAACACCGTAACATAATGTTACACAGACTTCCGCATTTAGGCTAACATCCTTACATAATGTTACGTATGGGCCGGCTAAGACTGTAACGTATCTAACGTACGTTAAGTGTTACGTTATCCGACCCTAAGGCAATCAGATGGGGGGTCCAGATAACGTAGTGTTGTAGTGCTGGTCATTGCGTTATGTTACGTTAGTGTGTTATTATTATCTGTAACACAATGCTATGTGTTATTATTATTGCTGGCGAACATGGTAACGCGTTATGTTAGGGTGTTATGTACAACACTCCTCTTAAGGGTAACATAATGCCATTGTGTTAGATCTAACGCTGCGTCGACAATAACATTATGTTATCGTGTTGGTAAATATGCGGATATCGATCTGGGCATGTTAGAGTGATAACGTACGTGTTTGGTCAAAGCCTATAACACCGTGTTACGGTGTTAGTTCAAGGATTGATCACGGCATAACATAAATAATGTTACTGTAGTACCAGACCTGGACGAGACCGAGCAGCAACATAACATTAAGGCTCGTGCACGTTCGTGGGTTTCCAGTTAACACTGTGTTACCGCGTTACCGTGATCGCTCCTCTAGTGCTAACACTATGTTAGTATGTTACCACGTTCCTGTGTTAGGCCCCATAACGTATAGATAAGTGTTATCCGAGTGTTACGTTATCCGAGGTGTGAAAAAAATATATGGCAGACCGTGGAATGCGGACGCCAGGCTCCGACAAACACAACCAACCACAGCAACATTGCGCATATGGGTATGTCGAACACGCACGGCGTGTGGGCGGCAGCGTCGGAACGATGGGATCTGTGCACGTTGTCTGTTGTGTACCTGGTATATGCCTGAGCTGTGTGCTCACAGCTCATGAGAGCCGGGGGGAGACCAGAGAGCATGTACCGATACGTACGTACAAAATAAGAACCAGGAAAATCGTCGTGATCCACTCCCGCCGGAAAAAAAAAAAAACTCTGGGCGCCCGCCACGTGCTCCAGAGTGCACGGATCGCACCGAGACCTCGACCAATGTGTCCGACCGGGCTTGCTGTGTCCGAGCATTTGATGTTATATGCCGAAAAGTGCTTTGCACGAAGAGAAAAGTTGGCTAAAGTACGAAAACTTGACAAACATACGCACACATATATATATGGTAGTTTGTGTCAACTGATATCGTTATTTTCTGCGTACTAGTATTGGTCACTTATACAGCTCATGAACTACCTACTCTAGCATGTGCAGATGAGCTATATATCGCCTAGAGCTCAAGCTTTGCAAATTTGTGCAGATGAGCTACCGCCTATAGCTCAAGCTTGGAAAACATGTACACAGGTGGCCACTGGAGTACCTTGAGAGCGTACTCTGGTGGACCTTAAGCAAAAACACCTTGAGCCATAAATCTCAAGGTCGATCATTGCCCAACGTGAACATTCACAACGTCCCCGGATTGTCGAATGCAAGCGTCACAATGTACTCAGGTTCGGAAACGTACCAGGTCAAGGTGCTGTGTATTTTGTTACACGACTGACAGCACAACAAAACTCGAAATCGAATCGAGAAACAAACCACAAAATGAAAAACGAAAAACACAAAGCAAAATCATGAAATCCGGGCAAAAACACGAAACACGAAAAAATACCAAAATTGATGGGAGAAAAATGATACGTACACGAAAAAAGTAAAATGAAATTGGAGAAGACAACATAGACTACAGCAGTAGTGCAGTGCATGCGCCCACAACATGTTACACCAACTCACGACAAGTCTTGTTGTATGGTCAACAATGTGATGCTTTTTCCTGTATATATACATTTTCTTGTCTCTCTCGCTGTTTTGCACTGCCCAAAACCGACACCATATGCGACACATGCTCTAGGACACGCAAAAGTCACCCAAAACGTACATTAAAATTCAGCAAAACATGGGAAACTTCGGCACATACTATTACGGGGGTCCATAGTTAAGGGGACCAAATTTTGTTAGTAAAAATAGGTAAATATATAGGTTTTTATGTATACCATAAGTCCTATTAACTATGGACCCCCGCAATACCTCGTTCCGGGAAGAAGAATGTATTGTACCGGTATATACTATTTTTCTTACTTTTAAAAAGAATTCCGCGTCTATTCTGCAATAAACGAGAAGTCGCCAAAAATAACACTACAAATATTTTGATAAAAAATTGCTATCGACGCAAAAATGTAACTTCCCGTAGGGAGGTGGAGTTTGTGGAGGCGTTTTGGAATTCGAAGAAGTTGGGCAGAATCGTGAGACGAGGCGAGATCAGACTGTTGAAAGCGGCTAGCCACCAGAGCTGCTTGGTCTTAGACGGCCGCTGCGGCAACGAGAACTCGTAGCAGTAGTGGGCCCAGACAATTGATCGACTTTGATCGACTTCGTAGCAGTAGTGGGCCCAGACAATTGATCGACTGCCATGGGAGGCCAGCTGCTGCCAGCTTCGCATGACGCAAACCAGCAAGCTGCGATCTCCGCGGGCGTCAAAGCGACCGTAAAGCAGGCAGCCGACCTTTCACGCATTGGAAGGTCCTAATTTTTTTCATCGCGCGGGGAGGTTTCAACATGCAGGAGGTGGTAACCCGCCCACTCCTCATGGCGCTCAACGAGGTGTGGCCTATGTAAGAGACCGTAAGGCTAGAAGAAAAAATGATTCACGCAGGAGCTCAGGGTTGCAGCAAGCCAGCCCACTCGTCTCATCCACCCTCGCATGACCGACACACGCACCCCACCACCTCCCGCCGCAACGCGCACGCATCCCTATCGCCAGCCAAGTCGTTCCATCCAGCTTTGCAAAAACCACACGCCTCACCCCCCGCAAAAAAACACCGAGACATATCAGACGCGCACGCATCAGCTAATAACCAGAAGAAGGGAGTACTTGAAAAAAGGGACATTCAGTCTGAACAGAGGGCCAGATTACCCAATTTCTTTGCGAATCGGGACAGTACCGAGGTTGCGGAAGGTTCAGTACATCAGGCTTGGTGTGGGCAGAGGGCAAGATTACCCCCTTCCGACGAAAACCGAGACAGTATCGGCTACGCGGAAGACTCACACCACAGCAAAGAACAGCTTGAGCAGAGGGCCAGAATACCCCACTTTCACGCGAATCGATACAGCAGTGTCGATCCTGCAGAAGGCTCAAATCAGAAGGGCCGTCCACCCGTTCAGTACAGAGGAATCCCCACACCAGCACAGTCGTCACACATAGCCTGGCAGAGAGAGCAAGGGCAAGCCCAGCCACCCTTGCAGCAGTTAGTTGAATCAACGAATAACCAGAAGAAGGGAGTACTTGATAAAAGGGACATTCAGCCTGAAAGGTTTCGGGGCGGTGGACAAGCTCGTCGCGATCGTCACGGGGGGGGGTACCGGTGAACGCAGCAGCGACAGGTGTAGATCTAGAGCGCGCATTACAATATGGAAACCACCCCAGTGTCAACGGGCATTTGCCAGCCGTCTGAAAAAAACAAATGGCGAAGATGTAAGACGTCAAAAATGCTTAGTGATCCAAAAGTCATCTGCGCACGAAATCCCTAATCTACGAGGGTCCCCGTTGGCGGCAGTAGTGACACACAAGGTTAGGATCATAAATGATTTATCGTTCGATGTACAAAGTCGAGGGGAGAAAGGTGGACTCAACGGCGACACCGACCCTGACACTGTCCCCCAATGCCTGTGCGCACACGCGCTGCCCAAATTCCTGGACGAACTCGTGACACTGAGAAAAAAAGAGTTCCCAGTTGAGAGGATACCGATGAGTAAGGCCGACGCGTCGGATGCCTTTAGGAACGTGCGGTTAGATCCGGACCAAGCACACAATTTTTGCTACACAGTAGGAGATCTGGTTGTGATTGAATTTCATTTAACGTTCGGACGGTCGGGATCGCCGGGTTTCTGGGGTGTCATATCGGCCGTAGCCGAACACGCGCACTGCAACACCACACTCAAGTCGAGCCAGCTACTATAGGAAAGAAAAAGCATGATGGCCCACGTTAAGGTGGTAGATCGATGGGAAGAAGGCTCACCCCCGCCGATTCCCCCAGAAGCCAAAATTAGAGCACACAGTGGGGGAGAGATCTCTGACCAATTTTTCACAACCGTGTATGTAGACTACTACCTCCTAATCAGGGTTCAACATTAAGACGGTGACAAGTCCGCCCTGATCGCATCAGCCTCTCTTACCTCGGATCACGTGAGCTTATTTGGTCCCGGGGAGGAGGAAGTTATGCCCATCTTAACCCCGAAAACGAGTACGGACTGGGACTCCACGATTGACGCGTTAGGGTTCACTATCAACTCGCACACAATGAGAATCTCTTTCCCGCGCGAAAAAGCTGACGCTATAAAAAGGTTGATGATGGAGCAGTGGCCCTTGAACAGAAAGCGAGCGACCGCAAGGGGCAATTTTCAGCATGGCCGGGAAGCTGTGGAACCTCACGTACGTGGCGCGAGCGGGCAGGTATTTCGTGTGGAGGCTGTTGCGTCTGACCGGATTACACGATGCGAGCGCAAGGAAAAACCAAAAGCGCATGGTAGAGCTTGGCAGAGAGTTTCACGCTGACCTCTTGTTTTGGAAGTGGGCGATAGATCACGAGCTTCTACTAGAAGGAGAGACGCTTAGTGGGCCCTGTTACACGGCGATAACACGACCCGCCAAAGGGCACTACCTGTCGGACGCGAGTTTCGAGGCTGTGAGAGGGTTCTGTGCTGAGAAGAAGGTTTTTGGAGATACGACTTGCCGATAGAGCTGACTGCCGAACTTAAAAGGAAAGCCAATCTACAGGAGACCTGTACCATCACTATCAACCTGTTAGAAGTACTAGGAATGGCTGTGACTGCGTGGGTCATGCTAGAATTGGTGGGAGACCGCCCGGATGCGGCAGGGGACCTGATCTTGATGCGAGGGGGCAACGTGGCCGCCGTATCATGGGTATGTCGAAGCGTTGGGGCGACAGACAAAAGGGCGTGCTTACTCATGAGAATGCTGGGGCGCCTTGAACTCGCGGGAGGTTGGAACCACACTGCAAACCATATTCCGGGTGCGCAGAACACTTTAGCTGATGGGATTTCACGGTGGCCTAGAAAGATAATGGCAGACAAGGTCAGGGAGCTGACCCACTCCAGCGAGTGGTACGAAGAACCCATTGGTCGGCGGGGTTCGGGGATTTTCGATGTTGTGCTCCAGATAAAAAACATCCTCACCAAACACGACGATATTCTATGGAACTCCTCATGATGAACGACGCAGAAGAACTCGGTTGACTCGCGCGCTTTTATAATGCATGTCTCGCTCAACACATGGTAAGCATGCCACACGCCCACGCGCTTAACAGGAACATAGAACGACAACGGAGGAAAGAAGGAAGAGGTGGCGAGGTTGGTCGAAACGCTCGCGCTTGGTTCAGTCGCGAAGAGTACTCAGAAAAACCACTTAGCGAAGTGGAACACCTGGGTAAAAGAGAGACAAGCACAGGGGAAAGGGCCGTGTTTGCAGACAGTTGACGATCCCGATGCAACGCTGATGGAACTGCTCGAATTCATGACGTCCCGCTGTTTCGTGCATAATGACCAGCAACCGACCGTCAGAGGGTACTTGGCGGCCATTAACTTTTTCACAAGATGTTCGCAGGCCGGGAGTTACCCTTGTCTCATTGCATGCTAGTCGCAGTGGGGAAAGGGAGAGACAGGGCGCACGGAATGTCTAAAAAGAAAAAAACAAGTGAGATTGCCCCTGACGTGGGCAATGCTCGCGGAAGGGCGGCAGACAGTCGTGAGTATGGCAGACGGGGGTTACGTGATGTGGTTAGGACTCGCCGTGTCGTATTTCCTTTTGTGCCGAGCGTCAGAGTTATGGGCGTACGCAAACGAACAGGTTCATCCCGAGTTTTGTCTGACGCGGATTTGCATTTCTTTCTTCCACAAGGGGGTGCAGGTGGCGTTTGAGAACAGAGCGATCGCCACAGCAGTGCAGGTAAAGTTTTTTGGCGTCAAAGTGCGACCAAAAAAAGGGGCAGGGTGCAGCATCACGCGCACACGCCTCGTGAAGGGGAAGATATCGGGGGGGGCGCAGATGGGGGCGTTCGAAACTCTGCTCGAACTGCTGGACGTATACCCCTTGCTACTAGCGGAAGCGCCGTGACCGTCAGGAGCACCACGGTCGGGTGGAAAGTGTTTACTAGGACGGAAGCGGTCGCTGCGCCGAGACTCGTGGTAGGTAGCAGCGGTAGAGACCCCAGGCAGTTCGCACTGCACTCAGGAAGAATCGGGGGGGGCACTCAGCTTGCGTCCCAAGGAATCTCGGAGTTGCAAATTCAGTGCGCAGGAAGGTGGACGTCTCGGGCGTTTATGACGTACGTGAGGGAGGCAGGGGTTGGCGCCAACTCCATTTTCGTTGCACTCGCCAAAACGTAGGATAACGGTGATAGCATGAAAAGATGTTTGGGGTGGTCAGGCTGGCCATATGGGGTGAATGTTAAATAGCCTCGCAGAGATTGGAGCGAGACCATCAGAGTTCAGGCTAGCCTGATCCATGAAACGTAGGAGGGTTTTCATAAAAGGTAGAAGGGGGGATATGAACGGGGCTTCTGACGGTGTGAGTGATCGTTCGTATCATATTTGGATTTTTACTGAATTTGCACAACAAGGGTAGTCTTCATGTGAAAAATTAATCCAGAATTCTTGAGCCATAACAAAATGTAACTTCCCGTAGGGAGGTGGAGTTTGTGGAGCGTTTTTTGGAATTCGAAGAAGTTGGGCAGAATCGTGAGACGAGGCGAGATCAGACGTCTGTTGAAAGCGGCTAGCCACCAGAGCTGCTTGGTCTTAGACGGCCGCTGCGGCAACGATAATTCGTAGCAGTAGTGGGCCCAGACAATTGATCGACTTTCCCACCCGCCCGCCCTGTCGCTCAAGAGGGGGGGGAATCAGGTTGCAACAAGTCGGTGTAATTTTGTTTGGGTGTTGGGGGTGAGTGTTAGATAGCCTCGCAGAGATTGGAGCGAGGCCATCAGAGTTCGGGCTAGCCTGATCCATGAAACGTAGGAGGGTTTTCATAAAAGGTAGAAGGGGGGATATGAACGGGGCTTCTGACGTTGTGAGTGATCGTTCGTATCATATTTGGATTTTTACTGAATTTGCACAAAAAGGGTAGTCTTCATGTGAAAAATTAATCCAGAATTCTTGAGCCATAACAAACTCACTGTCTTCTTGTACGATGCAAACATCATTATTGCGGATACATACATACCTGGTAGACGGCAATTCGCAGTTTAACTGCACCCATTGTCAACTCCATGCCCCTCTTCCCCATCCCTTCCTTCTTCTCAATCATGCCAAAGATTCAGTACCCCTCGGCAAGCCCCAAATTTCCTTCGTTCAATATTCCATGTTATATTTCGTCAATATATCATACCTGGTACATATATATAACAATGTGATATGAGTAGAGCACTCATGGGCTATAGATATAGATAATAGGTTGCAGTCTTGTAGTCTCACGAACACGTTTCCAAAGAATGGATTAACCCGGCGGATATTCCGTTAGTTGAAAGTAACGGTCTCTTAGGAATGTTCCCTAGGGCAGAAAACCCCTTAGACGAGAGTAATGTTCCTTAGCGCAGATAGGACCACGAAGTGAGATACTCTTATGTTAGCAGAAGAACGATTGGTAGCCATAGGAAAGTTCTGTAGGCGTACATCAGATAAGAGGAATTTAGGAGAGCCTGTGGCGTGGGGTGGGACGAGTATATCTGGGCGTCGAGTCCCGCCCCCCTACCTCTCACTTCTCTACCAGAGCACCTCCTCAGCTCTCGCCATCAATAAGAAGATCTAAATCAGAAGAAGCGACGCACTGCTTTCCAGCTGCCAGAACAACCTGCGTCCCTTGCCACTACCCTTACCACTACCCTAGAGCGGGCTCCGCATCACAACAACAACATAATATATATTCGTTCAATATTCCATGTTATATTTCGTCAATATATCATACATATAACAACAAAACATAATATATACAAGAGCTTCGCGGATAGGGAAATATACCTCAGTGCCATTTCGTGATTACTTTTTTTAGCAATATAAATACTCGTAAAATTTGTTCAAAATGGAATATAGACGAGACGTTTTACGCAGCTTGCAAAGTTGAGTATCAACTATTTAATGATCAGTCGAACTCACAGCTGACGTATTCCAATTATAAAAAATACACCATCTAGATCTTACAAATAATACGAACATGATCAGGTCAATGCCAAGTGGTGCAGGAAAAAAAGCAATGCCGAGTTTCAGTTCTCAGTTTTGAATATCTGTCTCACTCGCATTACTATAATTGACGCATTTCAAAATTTATAAAAAAAAAAAAATTGACCAACTTTTACTTGACTGTTATGATTTTTTTTTGCGACGTTGTTTCGTTTTTTTTCAGCGATCTCTGGAACCGAAAAATCAGAACCGTCTACTATTATAATATATTATGGGGCAGGAAACCATCGATACTTTTGATCTTTGTCCTGGAGGGGGCAGAAGTCAGCTCAGATCCGAGAGGTTTCTCACATTTCTCAGAACTGAGATTACATGCATTTTGTGGACCATAGTACTGCTGCCCTTTATCTGCCCAGTTGCCAAGTACCCCATACCCACGCCGAAGTATCGTACGCACCTATCTACGGCGAGCTGTACCTACTGCCAACGATTCTTGTGCAGGAGAGATGGCCTCTCCTTTTCACATGAAAGCAGTAGCAGCAGCAGCAGCAGCAGCAAGCAGCACAACAGCGCCATTGCTGCTGGTGCTGTGTGCAGACGCAGCCGTAACACCAGCAGCAGCACACTACCGAAGCAGCAGCAGCAGCAGCAGACAACGTGTCAGCTTGCAGTATCCGCCCAAACTACTGCGAGAGCAGGACGCGTTACGCGTATTTTCAACAACCAGTATACGCGCATTATCTACACTGGTATGGAATACTCCTTCATGATTACAGGCAGTAATCGCAGCATATATTCCAAGATGCTGCGAGTAGGAGCAGTATCAAACACCAGATACCTGATACTTGGTACCTTATATCGATCGGCAATTCAGAACAACCTGACAACCGCAAAGTACACTGCTAACATGGGCTGAATTCTCAGTGTGAACCCCGAATTATTCAGGTCGGATACACGTGAAGCACACTCAGCACAATATCCACAGCACCACAGAACCCCGATATACTGCGAGTACTCGCAGTGGAAGCAAACAGTCTCGAACCCTCGATACCTCCAGTAGTGGTCGCCGAAATAACTTGACGTGTTTTCACCAGAAAATAGTACGAGGTAAGGCGAACATCTTATTTCGCAGTAGCATACGGGTACCTGGTAACGAAGGATCGTGACTGTATGAAACAGTATCTTGAATTTCTTTATTATTAGCAACAGCAGTAGATACCTGGCAGCTGGATATGCAGAACATTCTCGGAAGAATGAGAGAATGTGAGTTTGTACGTACGTAAGAAGTTCAAGCCAATCAGATGACTGCGGTGATTCATGGTAGCATGAATCGTAGCCCTTCGTAAACACACCTTGTCTGGTACGTAGCCGCAACCTACACGTATCAGCGCAGTGATGCGGAGGCAGAGCTACAGGTCCAAGGTGTGAGACTAGTTTGAGTTGAGCGTTCGATTTGATCTGTTTGAACGCTGAGCAGGCAGGGTTTTCGCCAGCCAGACACTTTTTTATTTTATTTTCTTGATCGAGGGACCTTCCTTGGAGAGACTCGTTCGTGGTGTCTTGTGAGTGTACAAGAGGTGCTAGCTGGGAGTGTGGACGGATGACCTTGGGGACTATGTCGGAGGGCATGGCAAGCGTGGCCGGACAAGCCAGCACAGGAACGAATCGGCAAGATCGGTACCTCTGGTATGTCGTAGCACAGTGAGACGTTACAGGGGATGTGTACTGCTGTAGCACAGCAGTGTGACTTTACCCGGGATGTTGAGCCCTCGGTGGTATCATTATGTTCGCAAATTGCAAACGCATGCGTACAGCAGCGATGGGCCGGTAGTGTGTGCTTGCGGGAATATTATACCAGACGCATCCCCTCGTCTTTAGCTTGGTACCAAACTCGAGGAAAGGCACGATTATTGATAGTAAATATGAAGGGTTCAGCAGAAGTGCGGATACAGCAGCAGGGTTTGTGCAGCAGTGGTCGTACGTTCTTTCAAGTGCTCGTACTTTTATTAATAATATTAATGCGAAATATCATACCTCATGCGAGACTTTTATCGGTGGTACCTAACTCGAGAAAAGGTTATGTGAGTATAACTGGTACAGCCATGCGTATACAGCAGTGTTCGTGCAGCAGTGGTTGAATGTACGATATGTCAAATGCTCGCACCGGGGTATACTACCAATGTATGGGATAGCGGTTTCCCGAAACTAGGGCCTGTGCAGTATTCTGGTAGAGCGTACTCTGAGCTATTGGTGCTCTGATTGTTTCTTGGTGGTATGAGATTATCAGAGCATACAGGCTGTGTAGCTGGTAGCGGTGGTAACTGGTATTTTATTGTCCTTCGCTACAATAATACGTGGATTGGGGTCTAACTGGTACCGGTTGCTCCACTGTAGCTTAACCACCTATGGTGGTACAAGTTGCTGGTCGCGAATCGGGGGGGTCGCGTCGGCTTCCTCGTGCATATTACGTTAGCCGTTAATCCGGGAGAAGTTCCACGAGCGGGTTCGTGACCTCCGCGGGTACACCGCGTATCGCCGCCGAAGCGGATTTCGTCGGTTCTCGTTTCTTCGTCTGCGTAGCACCCGTCCACAGGGGGGTCGGGGGTGCTGTCGCAGGGTGTGCGCCTGCTTCAGCGAAACAGGTTGCATCTTGTTGACTTCCTCGTCCATGTTTCGTGTGCGGTTCATTCGGGGGAGCGTGTGCCACAAGTTGGACCATGTGCTATTGTAGTGCGCGCGTCTGTTTCAGCGAAGCAGGTGTCGCAACTCCTTGACTCCAGTGTCCGTGTCTCGTGTGCCGTTCATCCGGGGAAGCATGTGCCACAAGTTAGACTGTGTGCTGTTGCAGCAGGTGCGTCTGCTTCAGCACTACAGGTGTCGTGCATATCACCAGTCGACAGGGGGACGGTGTGCTGTCGCAGTGTGTGCGCCTGCTTCAGCGAAGCAGGTGTCGTATCTTATTTATTTCCTTGTCCATGTTTCGTGGTGCTATTGCAGTGCGTACGTCTGTTTCAGCGAAGCAGGTGTCACTCTTTGGCTCCCCGTCCATGTTTCGTGTGCCGTTCATCTGGGGAAGCATGTGTCACAAGTTGGACAGTGTGATGATGCAGCATGTGCATTTGCTCCAGCGCTACGCGCCCATGTTTCGTGTGCGTTTGTCGTTCATCCGGGGAAGCGTGTGCCACAAGTTGGACCGTGTGCTATTGCAGTGCGTACGTCTGTTTCAGCGAAGCAGGTGTCACTCTTTGGCTCCCCGTCCGTGTTTCGTGTGCCGTTCATCCGGGAATCCGGGGAAGCGTGTGCCACAGGTTGACACCGTGTGCTATTGCAGTGCGTACGTCTGTTTCAGCGAAGCAGGTGTCACTCTTTGGCTCCCCGTCCGTATTTCGTGTGCCGTTCACCCGGGGAAGCGTGTGCCACAAGTTGGACCGTGTGCTATCGCAGTGCGTACGTCTGTTTCAGCGAAGCAGGTGTCACTCTTTGGCTCCCCGTCCGTTTCGTGTGCCGTTCATCCGGGGAGGCGTGCGCCACAAGGTGGACCGTGTGCTATTGCAGTGCGTACGTCTGTTTCAGCGAAGCAGGTGTCACTCTTTGGCACCCCGTCCGTGTTTCGTGTGCTGTTCATCCGGGAATCCGGGGAAGCGTGTGCCACAAGTTAGACCATGTGCTATTGCAGTGCGTACGTCTGTTTCAGCGAAGCAGGTGTCACTCTTTGGCTCCCCGTCCGTGTTTCGTGTGCCGTTCATTCGGGGAGGCGTGTGCCGCAAGTTGGACCGTGTGCTATCGCAGTGCGTACGTCTGTTTCAGCGAAGCAGGTGTCACTCTTTGGCTCCCCGTCCGTGTTTCGTGTGCCGTTTATCCGGGGAGGCGTGTGCCACAAGCTGGACCGTGTGGTATTGCAGTGCGTACGTCTGTTTCAGCGAAGCAGGTGTCACTCTTTGGCTCCCCGTCCGTGTTTCGTGTGCCGTTCATCCGGGAATCCGGGGAAGCGTGTGCCACAGGTTGACACCGTGTGCTATTGCAGTGCGTACGTCTGTTTCAGCGAAGCAGGTGTCACTCTTTGGCTCCCCGTCCGTATTTCGTGTGCCGTTCACCCGGGGAAGCGTGTGCCACAAGTTGGACCGTGTGCTATCGCAGTGCGTACGTCTGTTTCAGCGAAGCAGGTGTCACTCTTTGGCTCCCCGTCCGTTTCGTGTGCCGTTCATCCGGGGAGGCGTGCGCCACAAGGTGGACCGTGTGCTATTGCAGTGCGTACGTCTGTTTCAGCGAAGCAGGTGTCACTCTTTGGCACCCCGTCCGTGTTTCGTGTGCTGTTCATCCGGGAATCCGGGGAAGCGTGTGCCACAAGTTAGACCATGTGCTATTGCAGTGCGTACGTCTGTTTCAGCGAAGCAGGTGTCACTCTTTGGCTCCCCGTCCGTGTTTCGTGTGCCGTTCATTCGGGGAGGCGTGTGCCGCAAGTTGGACCGTGTGCTATCGCAGTGCGTACGTCTGTTTCAGCGAAGCAGGTGTCACTCTTTGGCTCCCCGTCCGTGTTTCGTGTGCCGTTTATCCGGGGAGGCGTGTGCCACAAGCTGGACCGTGTGGTATTGCAGTGCGTACGTCTGTTTCAGCGAAGCAGGTGTCACTCTTTGGCTCCCCGTCCGTGTTTCGTGTTTCGTGTGCCGTTTATCCGGGGGAGCGTGTGCCACAAGTTGGACCGTGTGCTATTGCAGTGCGTACGTCTGTTCCAGAGAAGCAGGTGTCACTCTTTGGCTCCCCGTCCGTGTTTCGTGTGCCGTTTATCCGGGGAAGCGTGTGCCACAAGTTGGACCGTGTGCTATTGCAGTGCGTACGTCTGTTTCAGCGAAGCAGGTGTCACTCTTTGGCTCCCCGTCCATGTTTCGTGCGGCGTTCATCCGGGAATCCGGGGGAGCGTGTGCCACAAGTTGGACCGTGTGCTATTGCAGTGCGTACGTCTGTTCCAGCGAAGCAGGTGTCACTCTTTGGCTCCCCGTCCGTGCTTCGTGTGCCGTTCATCCGGGCAAGCATGTGTCACAAGTTGGACAGTGTGCTGATGCAGCATGTGCGTCTGCTCCTGCGCTACGCGTCCATGTTTCGTGTGCGTTTGTCGTTCATCCGGGGGAGCGTGTGCCACAAGTTGGACCGTGGGCTATGGTAGTGCGTACGTCTGTTTCAGCGAAGCAGGTGTCGCAACTCTTTGGCTCCCCCGTCCATGTTTCGCGTGCCGTTCATCCGAGGAAGTATGTGGCACAAGTTGGACTGTATGCTGTTGCAGAATGAGCATCTGCTCCAGCGCTACAGGTGTCGCGACTCGTCGGCTTCCTCGTGCATGTTTCGTTAGCTGTTCGTCCGGGGGAAGGTTTTTTGCGATATGTTTGGTGACCTCCGCGGGCACACCGCGTATCGCCGCCAAAGCGAATTGCGTCGGTTCTCGTTTCTTCGTCTGCGTACCACCCGTCCACAGGGGGGACGGTGTGCTGTCGCAGCGTGTGCGCCTGCTTCAGCAATGCAGGCGTCGCGTTTGTTGGCGCCCTCGCCCGTGTTTCATGTGGCGTTCATTCGCGGAAGCGTTTGCCACAGGTTGGACCGGGTGCTGTTGCAGTGTGTGGGTGTGCTTGAGCGCTGCATGTCAGATATTTGCAGATGCCGCACTTCGTCGGCTTCCTCGTGCATGTTTTGTTTGCCGTGCGTCCGGGGAAGCATGTGATACACGTTGGACTGTGTGCCGTTGCAGTGTGTGCGGTGTGTGCATCTGGTTCAGCGCCGCGCAGGCGTCGCAACTCGTCGGCTTCCTCGCGCATGTCCGTGTGCCGGTCATCTAGGGGGGTTCTTCGCAACGCGTTTCGTGGTGTCCATGGGTACACCGCGTATCTCCGCCGCCGCGGATTTCATGGGTACCTGTTTCTTCGTATGCGTAACAGCCGCCTAGAAGGTGGGACGGTGTGCTGTTGCAGTGTGTGCGTCTGCTTCAGCGAAGCAGGTGTCGCATCTTGGTGTTTCTTCGTGTGCTTAACACCCGTCCACAGGGGGAGGCAGTATCCTGTTGCAGTGTGTGCATCTGCTTCAGCGAAGCAAGTGTCGCAACTTGTTGACTTCGTCGCCCTTATTTCGTGTATCGTTCCTCTGGGGAAGTATGAGCCACACGTTGGTTTGTGTGTTGTTGCAGTGCGTGTGCGCAGCACCCGTTCATGGGCGGGGTGTGTGTTTTTTTCAGTCAGTCAGTGATTTTCTGTCCTGATCCGCGAGCATTCTTGGGCAATTTTTTTTCCCAGGTGGTTTTTTTTTCTTTTTTTTTCCACCTGGTTATTTTTTCCCCTTGTGTTCTGCGAGTGGGGCTGTTTATACCGTCCGTGTGCGACGGACTGATGTTGACCTCAATCGCGAAACCGTTCAACTTGCAGCGCAGTGCAGCCTGCGTTGAGGTGTGGTTTCGTGAGTTGAAAGGTGACCTGCTTGGGAAAGGGGCAGTTTCTACGTGTGTTCGGGTGTGGGTTCGTTGCGCACCTTCGCACGTTCGCGTGTATGTCTTGCTACTACCTTTGTTTTTCCTCGCCGGACCCCTCGTTACGTGCTGCGTCTGCAGCGGCGGATGCTCTATGCGGACTCCGCTTCATCGGCCGATAACCCAGCGACGAGTGGTTACGTTGGCGGGAGTGTGCGCACGAGTACGCTCGGCACTCCCGAGGATAGGAGGCGCAACGATCGTCGAAAGGGGGAGCTGTACCAGAGGGGTTGCAGCCCGGCGGTTGATGGACATGTTTCGCTACGGGGCGGGACGCCATCTGCATAGCAAACGGAGTGGCCTAGGAGGGTCGTGACAATGGGATCCCGCCGGACCTGGGCGGGAGCGGGTTGATCCACCTAAGGTGTTGCAGCGTGAGGGCCGATGGGCGTCCGATGCGTACAAGGCGTATGTTCGCAGTCACGGAAAGGATGCCAGTTGGGTAGCGGACGTTATTGCCCACGAAGGGATGAGCGGTGGGATCCAGCCGGGCCAGGGCACTGAATGGGGGCGAGTTAATTCACTCTTAGAGGTGAACAGGCAGAAGTAAATAATGGTGAAGTGTGTTATCACATGCGTTCCCTACGAGATTGCAAGTCGGACGGGGAAGGGGTCGTAAGAATACATCAGTAAATAGGGTCAACTCCCATGTGTGATGGAGGCTGGCGTCGAGAGTTCTGTGTCGCCAGTTGGGTTGGGAGTTGACTCGAGTATACGGATGTTAGCGCGGGGTTGCCGTTGGGGCAGCCCCGGGGGGGTCACCCCTTCTCCAACCCCCCTTTCCGGGCGGGGGGTTGCGCATTAATATAATACAACTTCGAAAGCAAAGTGCAAAGCAGAACATTCTCGGAAGAATGAGAGAATGTGAGTTTTGTACGTACGTAAGAAGTTCAAGCCAATCAGATGACTGCGGTGATTCATGGTAGCATGAATCGTAGCCCTTGGTAAACACACCTTGTCTGGTACGTAGCCGCAACCTACACGTATCAGCGCAGTGATGCGGAGGCAGAGCTACAGGTCCAAGGTGTGAGACTAGTTTGAGTTCCCACCCACCCGCCCGTGCTTTTGAGGGAGTCAGTGGGGAGGAGTTCGATAGTCGCAGTAACGTTTGCGTTTGTTGCTGTATGTTATACGTACCCGGTAATTTCGCTGATGGTGCGACCGGGTGTCGTAGATTGCGCGAGTGGCGGCGTGGGCTAGCCGCCTTCTTTGGCGTTTGGGATTGTTCGATGCAAGTGGGGTTTCTTTATATCATACTATTATAGTTGATAAAAGTAAACGTGGCGTTGACGTGGTGTTGCATCGGCTCGGATTTTGCGCGCAATCTGAAAGTATCGGAGAAGGGGGTTATCCGTATATTAACATTGAAGTGCATCGTGAGTTTAAATGTACTTGTGTTATTTGTGTATGCCTGGTACAAGTGCGTGTCGATTTTCTCACGTGTGAGGTTATCTTGTACTTGGTGTGGTTTCTCGAGTTATTTGTCAGAAACGGCTTTTCTGATAGCGGCTTGGTTTTATATATTCTGAAATACGTCAGCTGTGAGTTCGACTGATTAAATAGTTGATACTCAACTTTGCAAGCTGCGTAATACGCCTCGTCTATATTCCCTTTTTACCTAATTTTACAAGTAAGTATTGTGATAAACCGAGCGCGCGTATTCTATATGTGATTCCTTGTCAAAGATATAGGCCAGCGGCTCCCCTGGATGCTGCCCGGGTCAACAGGACAATTTTAAATAATCATTCTGCGCACTGATCATACACTATACTATATAACCTGCGAACAAGGGATATTGATACCTGGTACCAGGTATGATTTTATAAATTTTGCTGGATATGATTTTATAAATTTTGAAATACGTCAGCTGTGAGTTCGATTGATTAAATATTAATAGTTGATACTCAACTTTGCAAGCTGCGTAATATGATTGAAAAAGTGGAAACCGTCTGCTGTGAGTACGACCGATTGAGCGGTTGAAACTCAACTTTGTAAGCTGCGTTAATGCGTGATACGTCAGACACGCTCATCGGGCGCGCTTGTTATGGATATTTGGTTTTGCTTTGTACATCTTCCGAGTAGAATATCTCTGACCTACTACTGATGTACTACTGTTGCTGCCGTAGTAGCACTCGTATTTCAACGCGCCCCCAGAGATCAAACCTTGCAGAAAAGGCAGCAGACAGTCCGGGCATGTACGACCACCTACCTGTATGATATTCTCCGATGTGATTGGTCGGTTTTTCTTATCGACCACACTCGTTCGAATTCATACTCTCCAACAACCTCCATCCCATTTCGACAAATGACGTACCGATTTTTATCCAACGATCTGGTAGCAAGAGCGGCGCGATACCCCGAGAAGGCGCGTGTAGTCGACTCGCGAAGAGAGAGTGGCAAGGGAAGACAGCCACCGAGTAAGGCAAGACCGAGGGGGTCGAACAGGCCGATGGCGGCCCGCAAACCAAAGGAGTCGGGAGGATAAGGCGGTAGCATCAGCAAGGCCGAGAATCGAACCTCGGATAGGAAAGAACTACAATAATAAGATCTTATAAAATAATAAGATCAGTCGAACTCACAGCTAACGTATTTCAAAAATTTATAAAAAAACCTCTGAACTATATATAGCTTCTTGCTAAAATTATTCAAATAAGATCCCGCCAGTACGACCTGGCGTAGATCTTCGACATATCTTGACACATACATACATATCTCGTATACACTACTTTCGAATCCACACAAAAAGCCATATAAAATAATATCTAGACATTAAAACAACAGAAGTAGAAAAAACAGCAGCAGCGAGAACAGCAACATTATTCACACTTAGAACCATACTACTAAAACAACAAAAGTAACAAAAACAGCAGTAGCAAAAACAGCAGCAGCTCATCTCCGAAAGAATTATTCACACTTAGAACCAAATCAACAACATTCAATCAATCTATAAATATTTGTGAAATGCAAAGGTTTCAACATGTTGCAACATCATATCAATATCCCTTGTTCGGGTTATATAGTAATCTGGACCAGAAAAGAGGGAACGCCAGCAGGGTGGATCCCTTTTCGGGAAAGCCTCCTTGTTGTATGGGGAGACAGTGATTGAGTATCACTCCGTGAGCGATATCGCAGCTCTACAACAGCACGACAAAGTAGAAAGAGGCTAGGAAAACACAGAGCTTATGACGAATGCAGCGATCGCTGCGGCGGCCGCCCCGCTCCCTTTTCGTCGGGTGCGGAACTGGCTGAAATGCAAAGAAAGAAGGACCTGAAATCCGGACCTGTCCCATGTAATGCTGACTGTGGAGTACGACAAGAACATCGGCCCGCGCCAGAAGGAGCCGGGCGCCGGCGTCGGACGTCGGAGTGAACTGGGACCACGAAGAACTCAGCGCCTCGCGAGATCCCGGTGGAGTCGATACTATTAGTTTGGTGGCTTCTGAGCGTGTAGTGTAACCACGAACGAGGTTTTACTGCGATGATAAATCCCTCTACTGCTGTACGAACGGAAAGAAAGGTTGTTTACTGCTGCTGTACGAGTACGTAATCAGTTCCCACGTTCTGGTTTCTTCGAGAGGGCGAGCGGCTGCAAATCTTTCACGTAAGATATCACGTCCACCCGACCGTTTGGTTTTTCTCATGATAAGTGAGTGGATACGGTACGACCGAGAAGAAGTATGAAGAACCCCAGTGCACGTCTCACACGAACCGGGCAACACAAGCACGCAAGCACACCCACACACGCGCGCCGGGTATACGTCTTGCTTTGGGAGAATCCGCGTCGAGCATCGGCTCTTTATTTATCATGTATGTCTCCTCTTCCAGGTGTACTCGATACATTTGAATAGGTTTGACGTGATCCCCTCGTCTCTTTTTTTTTTTTTTTTTTTTTTTTTGCTTGTTTGGTTTTGTTTTGTTGCAACTCGTACTACTACTCTACTACTACTGTGTACCATGTACGAGTAGGCATCTGGTCCATACGTACGTTGACTTCGCCTTTATGTACCGGTATGTACGTCGTGTGCCCTCCGATATATACTATATTGATCATTGGGACAGCTGTAAGATCCAGTGTTTCGTCGCAACTCATCTTTGCAAGCTGGGAATGATACTTCGTTCGCGCGTACTCGGGGGTTTCATTTTGCCTCATGCCCGATATATAATTAACTCTTTGTACGAGGGAGACCAAATCTGAAGCTGCAGAATTCAAGGAGTGGGTTATCATTATCCCAGCACGTACCGAATGGTTCATGGGTCGTTTCACGTTCGGTGAGACAGCAGTTCATCAAATGTCCGCTTTCGTTTACGTACACCGCTTCCTTGTCCATTGCATGCATGACATACGTATGTTCGTAGTCTATTTCGGGGTTCTTGACCAGACCGCAGTTTGAAGTGAAACGCGCCGCCGTCAATCGTTTGCAGGAACGTTTTTACTATGAGTACACGTACCAGGTACGTACGCATATCGACGCGTACGAGCCAGACGAAAGCTCCGAGAACATCGAATAGATACTATTAATAGGTATACTGGTATGCCTTATCTATTTTCGAGCATGCACTTTCTTTCAGAACGAACAGGTCCGCTCCAACCAAGCATGTTATGTACGTATACGGAACCTGTTCGTACGTACATCACTTTCATGAGGTATGATACGAGGTTGTTGTTGTTGTTGTTTTCTTCACATTAAACGTTCTTTCTACGCGTCGACATCCAGCACAACCAGTGTCCGTGCCGATTCTTCAAACCTAGAGAGATACAAGTTCTGTGGTCACAAAGCTACGCCACAGAGATACTACGTTGCCACGTATGTAATGCAATGCCATGTCATCATACTGCGTACGACAGGCACGACATACACATTCCATGACTTAGAAAAACAAAAACGAAACAAAGAGAAAAAACAAAAACAAAAACAAAGACAATTCGAAAGAGAAAAGAAGCAAAAAAAAAAAAAAGAAACTAAAATATACCTGGTATATGTATATACTTCAGTATAGCAACAAACCATCGTACCCCCACGTAGGGGACGTGGCAGACACTTGAAAAGAACGAGCTGGAAAAAGAAAAAGAAAAAGAAGAAAACACCACTAGTCGTCAACAGAGTAAGACTAAGAACCAAGTTAAAATAACAGTCAAACCAAACAAAGCACAAGGCATGCTCCAGGTAGCGGCAGCAGTTTATGGTACGAGTAGCACAGCCAGGGTATCCCTGCTGGCCCGCATGGTACCTTGCTACCCTGTCTGCCACCATCGTCCAGCGTTCGTCAACTATGCCCGGCCCCTCGGCGTCAGACAGTACGAAACAAGCAGAGCAGGCTCGTCATCCACCCACGCCACACGACTCCTTCAATAAGGCTTATCAATCGGAGAAAGGAAGAAATGAAAATCACATAGGGTCACCGCAAAGAAGACAATAAAATGAAATAAAAATAAACGAAAACAACAGGAAGACAAAGGAAGACCACGTTCGAACCAGCTGCACCAGTTGGTGGTACGAGTAGTATAGGCATATTCTACTTCTTAGTCTGCCCGGTACCTGGCTACCCTATCTGCCATCTCCTTCCTACTTTCGTCCACTGCAGTTTCCCTGCTACTCCTCTTCCTCCCCCTCTCCGCATTCCCTTGGTCGGGTTTTCTGTTACTCCTCTTGTTGCCCCTCCTCCCCCCATTCCCTTGGACACCACCCACGGCGGATGCGCGGCGCTGCCTGCTCAGCTCAGCCTCAGCCTCGTGCCACCTCACCATGAACCGTTCGGCTGCTTCCAGGATCCCCCGGTACCACTTCCCCGCCTTTTTTGCAGCAGTGGGCCACAGTGCGGTCTCAACTCCAAACACCAAGGGAGCAAGTTCCGTTGACCCTTCGGTGGCGCGGAACTCCCTAAGGTCTTCGACTACGCATCTATGCCAAGTCTTAACCTGTCCGCCAGGTCTCGGGTTCTCCCCACCAGCAATCGTCCCGAACATCACCCGGCTAGGTAATCGATCCTTGCTTTGCCGTGCCACCCCCCCCGCGAAGAAGAGACGCCGTTTGCGGATGGTCGTTTCGATGCTCTCGCAACGTGTCATCTTGAGGGCCTTCGCGTACGAGAGGGTGGCATGGTCAGTACGAAGTCGGCGTTGGAAGCCAATGACTCGCAACAGAACTTGGTGGTGAGCCGTTCGAAGCTTGGCAAAGTGTTCCGCTCTGAGGGTCCACGTCACACACCCGTAGAGCAGGGTCTCAATCACCTCGGCCTTCAGCATTCGGACTTTCAGGCTAAGGGGGGCGGTCGTTCTATGTGCGTGGTATCGGTTGCTATTACGTATCAGAGCATTTTTTTTTTTTTTTTTTTTTTTTTTTTTTTTTTCCTAATGGGTTTTCCAGCGGGACTTATCCCGCGGTTTTGGGCGGGATTCGGGATTTTCCCGTGGCCCCGTGACACATGTGAAATCTCGTCCCCGCACCTCGCACAAACGAGCCCCGCGAAAATTATTATATCCCGTTCCCGCCCCCACGCATTCTACGACGAATCCCGTTCCCGCACACACGAGTCCCGTGAAAATACACATATCCCGTGCCCGCACAGACACGTCCCGCAAAATCCAGGAGACGCCAAATCCCGTGAATAAAGTTCGCACATGCTACGAATTCAACCCGACCCGCCGATGACAGCACTTTGACAGGGTATGCACGTACATGTGTCGGGTTCCGAGTTCAACCCATCCCGGGGAATACCGCGGTGGCCGGACCCCGCACTGACAATCCCCTCTAATCTAATCGTGGCTACTGCTGTAGGTCGTATACCACCCATCTAGTCGAATCCCGTAGTTGTTGTCGAACCTGCCTGGGGGAGTCCCCGCTGTGGCCAGACTCAACGCCCATACCAATACTGCCGTGAAAGCCTGGAGTATCTGATTCCCATGGGATTTGGCCTGGGAGTCGAAAATGAGTCCCGAGAAATGCCCTGGTAGTACGAGTTTATGTGTGTACGAACAACTGTTTACCTGGTATATCATACGTACTGTGGATACTACGGCAGTTGCACATGCACGAGTATAATACCACGAATCACAGCGCAATTGAATCGTGGATGGACTTCAGCCGTAGACGCACAGCCGAAAGTAATATGTATTCGATCTGCAGGAAGGCGCGGGGGGCATGCGGACTGGTGCCAAGTAGTACGAGTACGAGTACATCTATGTACGAACAACTGTTTAACTGGTATATCATACGTACTGTGGATACTACGGTAGCTACACATGCACGAGTATAATACCACGAATCACAGCGCAATTGAATCGTGGATGGACTTCAGCCGTAGTCGCACAGCCGAAAATTAATATGTATCCGGCCTGCAGGAAGGCGCCGGGGGCATGCGGACCGAGTGCCAAGTATATACCTGGTATCATATACAGGTACAGGTATGCCCGGTGCACTCTTCTTATATAATATGACAGCGGGCAGCCATATAATACGCGCACTCAGATGGCAATAGGAGCGGACAGCACCCCCACCCCCCCACGAGGCCTTTACCACCCGGGGTCGCCCTTGCGCACTAGATATGCGCTGGAGATCAGGAGACACCCGAGAAAGCGACCAAAACAATTATCTCGATTAGTGTATCAATCGCCTGCATACAGCAGTACGAGCAACGTGAGCGCCCAGCGGCCGTATTGTACGACCCCTTGCATTGTGACGCAGGCACCACTTTTTATCACCCCCAATCACGCGGGCCCGCGGAAATGCTTCTTTATTTATCATTTTCTCGTTTATTTATTTATTTAGTGTACTTGACTTGATTTGGTTTGATGTACCTCGTTTTGCTCTCATTGTACGTCTTCGTATACGGTCCCTCCGGGTTACGCTGTTAACCCTAGAAAACTGCTGTCAACAGAAGAACACTCGTGTGAGGTCGGGGTCAAAATCCCTTTAGGCACCTTGGTCATCGCGAAAAGCGCAAGAGCTCGAGTTTGCAAATTCGTTGAGAATCGACGAGCAGTGGGAATGAGGAACCCTGCGGGAAAGGGAAGCTACCGGCGACCACGGCTTGTCTACAGAGTTGGAAAGTCAAAGTGATGCGTTACAAGTGGTACCCTGGGCTGTTTACCTGATCGATCTTTTACCCCTAAAGCTAAGCAGGTAACACCTTCACATTTGTCGTCGTCGACAGGACACGGGTTCGAATCTCACTTTGAACACATCTCCCTCGTTCCCCAGGTATCGAAACGAATTGGGTAAGTCAACGTACGACCGGATACGGTACTGACGTCCCAAGGATCCCGCCGTTCAGAGGGGGGGGGGGGGAGTGTTGTAAGGGTTACCTTGGGCTGGGTAATCGATCGGTCTTTTACCCCTATAGCTTAGCAGGTAACACCTTCACAGATGGTTAGAGGAAAGGTACGGCGGTGGTCAGGGATATATGGTGTGAGGTTGACTGGTCGTGTCACGATTACTGTAAATGCTTTATACCTGGTACCAGTGCACTTTACATATTTATTTCCTGCGGTTATATTTTCGGCTCCAGAGTTGGAGCCTGTCCTGTGACCACGGACTGAAGACCTTGGACGTGAGTTCATGTGAGAACAACAACAACGACAAAGTTGTCATAAACCGTCACGCCTCTATCGTCGACTGCCCTTTCGGAAGTGCTGAATATCACGGCCGTATATGGGGACATAAACGCGCCCAACGTACCATGCGGCGGCGAAAATCGAGTGTCAACCATTCAATCGGCCAAACTCACCGCCGGCGGACCTGTAACAAATTGGTCGCACGCACAGCGAACGCACGTGTAACGATGTTACACTTGGCAGCGACCACAGAATCGCTACGACAGCGTACAAATAAGGCTGCACGTACCTTCGTTTCGCTGAGGCGTAGAGTACATACCTGGTAGTAAAAGAAGAACGGGCTGCTCAACATGAAATCGTATCCGAAACACTCCTCAGTACTGCGGGCCACACTCGATTATTTCTCACCAGGTATGCGCGAGCGGGTACTATCGTTCGATGAATTTTTAACGAATAAGCACGCCCGAAACCACGCAGCGGGCGAAGTTGAGTGTGAACCTTTCAATCGGTCAAAGTCACAGCTGGCGTAGCTTCAATGCATTTACCCAATACGACGGCGTAAAGGCTACCACTCGCGAGTGTTCAGCGTCCACATCAAAATTCATCATGCCCGGAACGTTCGTGCGCGCTGTGTACCGAATTCGGCCCTCTAGTACTTCGTTCAGAGGGTATATACGTTGCAGTACAGCAGCACCCCTGCGCAAAGGTTCTCTGCTAAGACGTTTGCGGCCAGCGCCCACTAGTGACGGTATATCAGGCATTCGGCAGTATATACATTACGGCTAATGACAGACCTACATCAAGTATATCTAAGGTCCCAGCCTCGACGTATATAGATGACGACCCAAGGGTGACACACCGATTAATTCGACATCGGAGGCTGGGCGTGAAGGCCTGACCGCGCCCGCAGGGTTACACCCCCGAAGGGGAAAACAAGCGACGGCTGCTCGGCAGTACGGCCACAGCAAGAAAGCAGGGTTTAATCCCCGACGAACACGGTGTAGTGCAACGGGTTGGACCCCCCGCGGTCGAATTCGACGGGTTGAATCCCAGGACCGCGACTATCAAGACATTAGGGAGTAGGCACCGTGGCACGTTGAGGTGCTTACCCCTGCCAATTCGATAGCGAGCGATGCGATAGTGAGAAGGAAAAACGAGCGACGGCTGGTTGGCACTACGGCCATAGCAAGCAAACAGGGTTTAATCCCCGACGAACACGGTCGAATACGACGAGTTGAATCCCCGGACCGCGACTACCGTAGTAGACAGGCATCGTGGCACGCTGAGGTGCTTACTCCTGCCGATTCGATAGCGAGAGATGCGAAGGGACAAACGAGCGACGGCTGGTTGGCTCTACGTCCACAACAAGCAAACAAGGTTTAATCCGGGACGAACGCGGTCGAATACAAGGAATCCCCGGACCGCGACTACCGTAGTAGACATTAGGGAGTAGGCGCCGTGGCACGTTGAGGTGCTTACCCCTGCCAATTCGATAACGAGAGATGCGATAGTGAGAAGGGACAAACGAGCGACGGCTGGTTGGCACTACGGCCACAGCAAGCAAACAGGGTTTAATCCCCGACGAACACGGTCGAATACGACGAGTTGAATCCCCGGACCGCGACTACCGTAGTAGACATTAGGGAGTAGGCGCCGTGGCACGCTGAGGTTCTTACCCCTGCCAATTCGATAGCGAGAGATGCGATAGTGAGAAGGGACAAACGAGCGACGGCTGGTTGGCACTACGGTCACAGCAAGCAAACAGGGTTTAATCCCCGACGAACACGGTCGAATACGACGAGTTGAATCCCCGGACCGCGACTACCGTAGTAGACATTAGGGAGTAGGCGCCGTGGCACGCTGAGGTGCTTACTCTTGCCGACTCGATAGCGAGAGATGCGATAGCGAGCAGGGACAAACGAGCGACGGCTGGTTGGCACTACGGCCACAGCAAGCAAACAGGATTTAACCCCGGACGAACGCCGTCGAAGACAACGGGTTGAATCCCCGGACCGCGTCTACCGTAGTAGACATTAGGGAGTAGGCGCCGTGGCACGTTGAGGCGCTTACCCCTGCCGATTCGATAACGAGAGATACGATAATGATATGGGACAAACGAGCGACGGCTGGTTGGCACTACGGCCACAGCAAGCAAACAGGGTTTATTCCCCGACGAACGCGGTCGAATACGACGGGTTGAATCCCCAGACCGCAACAAGTAGACAGTAGGGAGTAGGCACCGTGGCACGTTGAGGTACTTACTCCTGCCGATTCGATAACGAGACGTGCGATAGTGAGAAGGGACAAACTAACGACGGCCAGTTGACACTACGGCCACAGCAAGCAAACAGGATTTAATCCCGGACGAACGCGGTCGAATACAACGAGTCGAATCCCCGGACCGCAACTAGTAAACCTTAGGGAGTAAGCACCGTGGCACGTTGAGGTACTTACTCCGGCCGATTCGATAATGAGAGATACGATAATGAGAATGGACAAACGAGCGACGGCCAGTTGGCTCTACGGCCACAGCAAGCAAACAGGGTTTGATCCCCGACAACAAAAAAAAAAAAAAAAAAAAAAAAGCGTTTCTACGATCGAGGTTAACCCTATTTTCTGGAGCTCTTCACTTAAGGAGCTCCATACCCCGCCCTAACCCTGATTTAATATATATATATCACGTTGAATCTCGATGAATACTCCCATGGCCCAAGTATTATTAAGAAGTCAATTTCGAAACAAGATTGGCATTCCGACGATTTTGGGCCAAGGAACCCCCGTTAAGCAGAAAAAACGTTTAGCGGAAATGTTTCACTTCTAACGTAGAACGCGTCCGAGCGGGGTCGAATACACCGGGTTGAATCCCCGGACCGCGACTAGTAGACATTCGGGAGAGGCACCGTCGCACCTTGAGGTGCTTGCTCCTGCTGGCGGTTCTGGCCATGCGGCCCCAGTAAGCACGCTGGGGTCAATCTCCAACGCGCACGAGCGAGCACATAGGGTTACACCTCCGAGCTGCTACCGATACGACGGCAGCCCACCGCAACTCACATACTCGGTCAGTCCTAGGCTACAACCCCGATCACGGAAATAGGGTTAAATCCCCGACACGTTCGAGCACAGGGTGACATTACGGCCACCACGAGCGAGCAGGGTTTGTTTTCCAACCATGCAAGGTTATTACGTACACTGCGGTCTCACGGTTCAACCCCGGCGGACAACTACGCGCGAGGCATCGACGAACGAAATCGTGCTGACACGAACCACCATTTCGTAGTGGAGTATACTCTCTGAGAAAAAAAAAAAAAAAAAACAAAAAAAACAAAAAAAAAAAAAAAAAAAAAAAAAGGGTTTTAGCCTATTCAAGGTGTACGTACCCGGACGCGGGGTCAAACATTCAGCGGCCGTGGGCGCCGTTGGACCGGACTTTTTTTTTTTGCTAAGAAAGAGCGCGAGGACCGCGAGGAACAATAAGGACGGTACCATCGATGGAAACCATGCCTGCCTAAAAACGACGGGGGATTCGTGTATCGTATGGCGGTTCAGGAGAGCGAGGACAGCGGGGCGTGTTTGTGGCCGGAATAGCCACGAGAGCGGTGGCGACGGTAATACTAAGGGACGGTGACTTGTCAACGCACGAGAGGATAGAGTGCGATGACACCGGAGGACGGTCACACATAGAGTAAGGGGAGTAGCGCGACGGCTGACTCTCAATCGCACGACACGTACATGTAAGCGGGGCGTACCATGATCGATAGGGTCGCCGTCGCCGGCTACGAGAAATAGGGACGGGGATGCAACACTTGACGAACGGTAGCACAGGAATAACAGAAGGCTGGGCTATGCATAGCGACCTGTACGCGACAGCACAGGTGAATCGACGCCAGGAGTGAGCCAGCTTTCGCGACACGATAAGCGGCGATGTGGAAGTGTAACGGGAACAGCGGGAGCGTAAGGTGCTGGCGTTTAATACAAGGGGGGAACGTGCACGGGCCACGCACCTGGCGACTAATATGACGAGTCGCGGCGTAATCCCACTTTCATGTACACAGTTAGAATATACATACCGGTATATAGTGGCAAAACAATATAAAATAAGAAGTACATGTCGTATACACGCGAGTCCTCGAGCGCATACGCGAACACGTTGACACACGCACAGAAAAAACAGCGAGCGCACGAACCAGTATATTTTGCATCCGTGACACTTATTTTGACCAATCAAGTCTATATCACATATAATCGACAACTGTTTCACGTCTGTACCCGCGTGGTAGAAACTGTACGGAATATAAATATATGTATATATATCATACTACTGATATTCATAGACCGTCAATCCGAAGTGTCGTTGCAATTGATTGCCCTTACGTCCGCCATGTCTCTCGGCGGGTACGTCTGGTCACAGTCGCATCGAACCTACGTTAGCTTCAAGTACATCGCAACCCACGGTAGTGAGTGGTGCACCGTATCTCAGGTGCCTGTAATTGCTTGCTATAACAAACATAATTGTACATCGTGCCGTATCAAGCGTGGTAGGATCTGCCAGCGTATGGCTCGTGACCCTATCACGGAGGCACCGAGAAGTAGGTTTCTCGTTCCCATTTTCCCCAAATCTGAAAGTCGAGGAACAAATGGGATGAGGGGGCGAGGACCAAGCGAAACGTAGAAAACATGCCGACTGTGGCAGACGTTATGCGTGCTTCATTAGACGAAAGCGTATGGTATCTACGGTGGGGGGCGGGCTGCGGTATCTGAGAAAATATAGTGTTGGAGACCACCTACATAAACGCTCCGCCTTTGTCGCCCCCCAAGCACGACACAAGCGTATGTTAGTTCCGGAAGAACCGCACGGAGACACGCTACAACACTGCGTGCCGACAACCAGGTAAACGCGTTCCGGGTGCATCACACCGCGATCGCATACCTCAGCGCGTATCACCGTCGGAGGGGTCTAGAAAATCGTACACGACGTTCCCACGGGACAACCAACGGTAGCAGAACCCCTAATCAACTAGGCTACAAGTTTGGAGACAATAAGGAATAGAAAGCACCCGCAAAAAGGATACGCATCAAACGAGCGACGACATTGAGATAAGAGAAGGGTCAACAAGTATGGGTGTGATCTCATGCCGCAGCAGAGAGAGGCCTCATTGATCCCAAACTATATACGAATTAACGTACGACGCGATGTTACAACAGTAATCTGGACCAGAAAAGAGGGAACGCCAGCAGGGTGGATCCCTTTTCGGGAAAGCCTCCTTGTTGTATGGGGAGACAGTGATTGAGTATCACTCCGTGAGCGATATCGCAGCTCTACAACAGCACGACAAAGTAGAAAGAGGCTAGGAAAAAACAGACCATCCCGCCCGCCCATCGTTGGTAGCGAGGTGTACCGTCGACAACGACATCAGTTTTGTTAGTGTTTATTTCACCGGGGTACCTACTCTCTGCGACGAGGTGCCGCGTTGATTGCCAGACAACCAACGCGGGAGTAGTAACCCTGGGTAAGAGTCTCCGGCTGGTCGCAGCAGGAGGCCTCATTGATCCCAAACTATATACGAATTAACGTACGACGCGATGTTACAACAGTATCAGTGCGCAGAATGATCAGTTAAAATTGTCCTGTTGACCCGGGCAGCATCCAGGGGAGCCGCTGGCCTATATCTTTGACAAGGAATCACATATAGAATACGCGCGCTCGGTTTATCACAATACTTGTAAAATTAGGTAAAATGGAATATAGACGAGGCGTATTACGCAGCTTGCAAAGTTGAGTATCAACTATTTAATCAGTCGAACTCACAGCTGACGTATTTCAAAATTTATAAAAAAAAAATAATAAGATCAAGTCTGTCTCTCTTTGCGGAGCAACAACAGCGAAACAAATCTCCAGGACCCCGAAAAATAGAACGTCCGTGTCTCCTCTCCGCAGCAAATATCCCTCGAGTTCGGGGTCGCCGCGCTCGTCGGCAGCACGGGAGAACACCCGTCGGAGGTCGGCTCGCGCGACCGTCGAGGAAAGCGGTCGAAAAAGCAAGCACGAAAGCAGGGAAGCGGAGGCGTCCGGAGTCCCAGACAAAGTTGAAGACAAAATCGGAATTTTAGGGTTCGCTCACAGCGGCCGAGAAGGCGGAGAAGGATAATGATATACCAGGTACCAGGTATTTAGAACGTCCGTGTCTCCTCTCCGTACATATTCTTCGAGTTCGTGGTCGAAAACGAGACTGTCAGTTTGAACGTCCGTGTCTCCTCTCCGTATTCTTCGAGTTCGTGGTCGAAAACGAGACTGTCAGTTTGAACCAATAAAAAATCGTTGAGATCCTGAGTACACGGCTGCTGTTCACGCGTTCAGGCGTGCCACGCTTGGACCTTTTAGAACGATAGGGAACTCAATTTCCAGGAGGGAAGAAAATAGAACGTCCGTGTCTCCTCTCCGCAGCAAATATCCCTCGAGTTCGGGGTCGCCGCGCTCATCGGCGGCGCGAGACTCCGAGACGCGCGCACGGGAGAACACCCGTCGGAGGCCGGCTCGCGCGACCGTCGAGGAAAGCGGTCGAAAAAGCAAGCACGAAGGCAGGGAAGCGAAGGCGTCTGGAATCCCAGCCTAAATTCAAGACGAAATCGGAAGGGAATGCTTCGCTCTCAGGCGTCGGGAATCATTTTTATATACAAACAACAAGCAGTATACAATTATTAATCGAAAAATGTGTCATAGGTGTTGGAGAAAAAAAAAGAATATCCACAAACCTAACGACACCGTCACATGTAACTAAAAGTTCACGACAGGACGTCTCACAATCGAGGTGCATTTTTTACGTTGCGCAAGCGTTGCGGTATACGTTTTTCCTGTCGCCGCAACGTGCTGAGGTTGTGGTTTCGCAACAAACGTCCCGCAACGTACCCAAGTAAGTGGCCACCTGTCTGTGTATGTATGATGATGTGCAGATAGATGAGCTGTCGCTTATAGCTCAAGTTTTGAAAACATGTTTATGTAGTAGATGAGCTACCGCCTATAGCTCAAGCCGGGGAAAACATGTGGAGCTCATGTAGCCCCTATAGCTCATCTCGGGGGTCGTAGATGAGCTAGCTCAGGTAGCTCCTATATAATAGCTCACTCTGGACATATATGTTGTGCAGATGATGAGCTATATCCTCTACAGCTCAAGCTTTGAAAACATGTGCAGATGAGCTACCCTCTTATAGCTCAAGCCAGGAAAACATGTGCAGCTCGCGTAGCTCACGTAGCTCACCGGTGAGCTAGCTCCTTAAAGAGGTAGCTCGAGCTAATGTGAGCTGATCTGTGTCCGAGGTGTGGAATTGTTCGTGGATCGAACGAGAAACAGCCCCCAAGTCCCCCTTTTTCGTTTCATTTAACCGCCCCCGCCTTGTTGGAAACCCAGCAAAATCTCCGCCACTTTCAATTTTTTCAAGAAGTCTTCCTGCGCAGCCCGACTCCCGGACTTGCAAACGAGTGCATTGCTACTGTGCCAATGCTCTCATGGCCACACCTATCGGTGGCCTGGGTATGGGTAGCCCTCCTCCACGGGATCGCCAGCTCTGACGCATTTATCACATCAGCGAGAGCAGTTCGCCATGGTTTGGGTCAGGTCCAGGTGTCTCGGAGTTGTGTCTCCATGTCATCACCTGCAGCTTCCACGGCGGTTGTCAAAGAAGGCGCAGTGATCGTGGGAGGTGGACCTTCTGGCTTGGCGACGGCCCTCATGCTAGCCAAGAGGGGATGGACCGACATCTCAATCATCGAGAAGACCCCTTCAGCAGACTTCTTCGACCCCGGAGTCGCGTTCGTGTAAGTCACAACAGAGCAATACAAATACCTACTGCTCCTGTACCTCTTGCTGTGATTACATGATACATCATGGAGTGGACACGCTGACGTGCTGGCTGACGAAGATCATGCGTCAGGGCGTGTCTCGACCCTCTCCAATGTTTATTTATTTTTAGCATAGGAACGAGCGGAACGGAACGAGGTTGCTCGTGTTGCCCTTCCTTCCGTTCCAATGTAAAAAAACGTGTTTGGGTGCATGCACAATCTTCGGCGTCGCCAGCCGAATCAGTACGAACGGTGTATCTATTGCACATGCCATGTGTGGTACATGATGTTCTTACAATATACAAGGTTCCCCTCCGGGAGGTGCCGTATGAACAGGGGAGTGGCGCAAGAGCGAAACAATATTCGTGTGCAACCCTAGAGTGTACAGCTGCCCACTTGTGTAGAAGTAATAGTACCTGCATCCACCCATCATTTTAACGTGAAGAACACACACAACGTATTTTTGAGGACAGACTATCATCATACTGTTCACGGAATTAGTGTGAGATCATTACTACAAAAAATATAAAATTAGGGTAGCGGTAAGTGGATATATATTGATCCAGCCGACTCGCGGCGATTAATTCATGAGTACAAAAAAGTTGCGCGAGGTCGAGGTTGCGCCATAATACTTTGTGACGGGTTTTGAGTAAGGTACAGCACATACATACTGGTACAAAATATATGCTGCCCCAAAATAAATCTTTCTTGGTGCTCAGGATAACATCAAGGTTTCATAGATAAATGCTCGAGAACAAACTGTAGTCCGAGCACTGAGAGTATTGGAGTACTGGCGGCAAAAATATTGCCAGCACTGAGAAGGCCCAAATACTGAGAGTAATGGGAGTGTGAGCAGTATACCAAACCCCGAGAATACAGGAAAGTATGTACCCGCAGTAGTATCGATACACAAAATACTTGGAGTAAAGGCCATATGCGCAGTACAGAACCTCGAGATACTGAGAGTATTCCACACCCCGGACAGCTCATGATCTAGCTCATTTATCGTGTATATGTTAAGATCCCGAGCCATATCTTAACATATAGCTCAAGCTTCGAAAACATGTGCAGATGAGCTACCGCCTATTATAGTATTCGGAGTAGCTGTGAAATATTGAGGTATGAACGCACGCCACACGCAAGCGCGCCCAAACTCTTTAATTTGGGCTAAAACACACAAGTAACATGTACTATTAATATATCATATACGTTCAGAAAAGCAAGGTGTGGACGAATGTACTATCACTGTAGTACTCTGTTGTAGTCCTGGTACAAAAATAGTCAAAAGTGAAACTTAAAAAAAAAACGTGGATGGTGCAAGTCGAACCTCGGAAACGAAAATGTTATCCAGCGCAGTATAAACGTATACGCTAGAACAGTGCTCGTACAGCTGGCATGTCGTGTTTCTTACGCAATCGAAAACACTTTGCACGATCTCCTACAGCAGTAGAGTAGCTTGTACATACAGGTACGACTGCATATTCAGCAGTACTGCTGTAAAATGCCACGCGAGGAACGTACAACGTGCACTGATCCCCTTTCAGCTGGCTCTAGGATCTATCGGTCTGATCAGCAATCTAGGACACACTGCAATCAGAACTACTGTACTGCTGTAAGTATGTTTTGTACGAACGCTGCTGTACGAATGAGCCGCAGTACGATCATCCATACGCGCAAGGTGTGCCCACTGCTGCTGCTGGACAGCAGGGTTGGTGGTGGTGCTGTAGGAAGATGGAGGTAAGCACGCTCTGTGCACTGCTGTGGGTATTGTTCTCTAGGCGGTGGTCCGTGCTCCGTGCAACAACCCAAAAAAAAAGTACAGGGATATTGTACGTAAAAAATATATGGCAGACCGTGGAATGCGGACGGCAGGCTCCGACAAACACAACAACAACCACAGCAACACTGCCCATATGGGTGTGTCGAACACGCACGGCGTGTGGGCGGCAGCGTTGGAGCGATGGTATCTGTGCATGTTGTCTGTTGTTTACCCGGTACATGCCTGAGCTGTGTGCTCACAGCTCATGATAGCCGGGGGGAGAAAACAGAGAGCATTGCTGACAATGTACCGATACGTACGTACAAAAAAAGGCCTCTTCACTGAAACCAGGGAAATCGTCTTATCCACTCCCGCCAGATTTATTTTTTTAAGCGCCTGCCACGCGCTCCAGAGTGCACGGATCGCGCCGAGACCTAGACCAATGTGTCCGGCAGGGCTTCCCGTGTCCGTGTACTTAGTGTTTTGCCTAAAAGTGCTCGTGCGAAGAGAAAAGTTGGCAAAAGTACGAAAATTTGACAAATATACGTATACATATATAATAGCTCACCTGTGGTCACAACAACATATATACCCTGTATGAGGCTATATAAAACCCGTATTAAATAAGTACGCGCGATCGAAGTACGAGTACTAGTAACTACACACAGCTTGCAAAGACGAGTTTTGACGAAATCCTCGATCTCACAGCTGATGTTTTTTTTTTAATTTTATAAATAAATATACACGCCACAACCCCAAAAGGCTGTCATGGATAGCCAGCAACTTATGGCGTGCGGCGGTGCGCTGGCGCACTTTTTCGCGAGAATTCCGCTTAGCGCCTGGAGTCAATGTGCGGTTGACGCACCTCCGTTGTGGGGGGGGTGAAAAAAATTGGGGCCCCTTTTCGCCGTCACTGGCCGTACAAGTCGTACGCATTTTTATTTTTTTTTCCTGCATCAGGGTAGGCGTTTTTTTTTTCCCTCGGTCATTTCGCCGCACGAAGAATGCTTTGGGTCCGTCTCTGACTGACGAACGCTCTCTACTACAAGTGTGTTACTCTCATGATTGTGTCGAGTGTATGACGAAGCTTGGGTAGTTGGGCGATGATCTCAGGCCATCGACAGACGAGCGAGAGCGGTCCTTGTCCAGGACCATTGCTGCTGCTGCCGCCGCTGCTGTATATACAGTATTGGCAGGACATCAGTAGGTCGATGGCAAGACTTGGCAACGACGAGGGCACGCCGAAGTCGGAAACAGCGTAACGCCTGGTGCGTGTTAGAAACCTTAGTGTCTTAACAGGAACTCTGCATTGGGCGTGTGGTGCGCGGCTCCTGCGTTACGTCAGGCAGCCCGCGGTGGAGGTAAGCATTATCAGCTGAGCTTTGCCAGCTGATTGCTGCGTATTACAAGCTCAAGCTCAGAAGAGCACACTATATAAAAAAGGCGCTCAGGCCTATTGTATTATTATCAGTCTTGTCCAACAGGACAGGATGGAAGAGAAGAGGGAGAGAAGTAGAGTGAGAAAGTTCGCGGTGCAGTCTCGCTTGTCTCAGCTCAGCCAAAACAAAAACAAAACACGAATACCCTACATCAACCTGTAGACATACAGCAAACCTGAGGACCCCGGGGACCCTTGAACATCAGTTTGATCATCTGGGGTTCTCCCGAGTTTTTGTGTTTTGACTCTACCAAAACGGCATTTGATCATGCCGCATATCTACCCAATCGGCATGCATCACACCGCTCTGCTGTACTGCCATAGCACCCCGTTGTGCTGCTGTGGTCTACTTGCTACAGACGGCTTACGTTACCGACCAGCGACTCGGTATAGGCTACTGGCCACTGCTGGGTAGCATGGTAGATATCCTTAATACGACTCCTCGATGGAGGTGACATAGTCAAACTTGCTACATTCAACTATCTAATTGGATTACCCGACAACTATATTCTAGTGTACGCTTGCGTGATATTTACTTCAAGTGTCATAACCTACTCCGTCATATCTGCTCGAAAGTTTTAACTCTCGTTACCTGGTCAGTGTACTTGTCTATACTACTCGTCTGCATATTTGACGTGTGCATCCGTTGCTATGTTGCAACAAAGTTTCATTACTCCTTTGCGACGTCGCAACAACATCAACCATTCCTGCTTCGCTTATGATAGGTGACCAACCCATGTCCAGCTAATGCAACAACACGCATAGCCTGGCAATATAAAAGGCATACTACTGCTGTGACAGGTTTGAAGCATAGACGAGCATGTAAACCGAAAATATCACACACAGACCATGGAACCCGCACGGGGTGTCACTATGCATATACCAGACAGACATACTCGGTACGATATTACTCCGTACGCTACACACTACGACGCCGTTGCTGGCCGTAGGTTTTACTTCTGAATGGATACCAGTCGAACAGCAGTGTTAACCGTCGTTCTTTGCTTCTGAAACACATTCCACACTGCCATGGTATTGCACTGCCCAAAGGGTGAATGAACAGTTGAACGCATGTTTGTGTTGGCGAGACGCGTTGCTGCAAAAAGCTCACAACTGCATCTCAAGAATAAACAATATTCCAACGATCAGTTTGTTGACCAAGAAATAGAAATAACTAGTTACTGTAGCGGCCGACCACGTTTCTGCCTGGCCCCCCGTACAAAGAAGACGTGTGTGTTGCTACTACAAAACAAAAACCTTGCACAAATAGTCTAGCAGCTTAACCACGTTTGTTTCTGGCCGCCCTCCCAAACAAAGAAGACGTGTGGTGCTACGTACTACGAAGCAAATAAATCCTGCCGTGCGACCCCAGGTGATGCAGATATCCTCGAGGTGATCCAGATGATGATGGCGTTCAGCGACTCCAGAAGTGATGCTCTGGCGCAGTCCTAAACACGCTGAAGATGTTCAGCGACCCCAGAAGCGTTATCCCAGCTGCCCAAAACGATCGATGATGATGTGGCGATTCCAGAAGACGTTCTGCCTCGGCAATCCCAAAATATTGATGATATACAGTGGTCCGATCCCGAAAAGACACTTCGCCGACCCCACGTTGCTGCTGTAGCGATTCCGAAAGTTGTCTTTTCGGCAATCCCAAGCGATTTTTTGCAGCGATCCCGTGAAATGTCTTTCTGGCGATCCGGCGTTGATAAGGCGACCCCTAGTTGACGGTTCCTGCTGATAAGGCGACCCCTAGCTGGCGGTCCCTGTTGATAAGGCGACCCCTAGCTGGCGGTCCCTGTTGTATTTTTCCAAGCTAAAATGCAAGGCCCTTGTCGAAGTCTTCGTCAAAATTAACAACCGCCTTGTTGTCAGTATCGGTGCGGGTTAGGGCGCCCACCACGGCCGCCGTATGCGTACTACTCGCCTGTGAGCGCGGAGCCCCTTGCGCGTAGCACTCGGCGTCGTTGTGCGTGGTCGTTCTGTGCACAGTGCACCATTTCTGCCCAGCACTGCCCCCTGATCCAGATTTCTTCTTCTGGCGGGCGGGCTTGTTGCTGTTCCCGTTGGCCTTGGTGGGTACGGCGCAGCCGCTCCTGTAGTGCCCCGACTTACCGCAGTTGTGGCAATGATGGCACTGGGATTAGTTGTTGCTGAAGTTGCCGTCATGGCCGTGCCACGACAAGTAATCCTCCCAGTCGTGTTCCTCGATAGGCCGTCCAGCTAGAGGTGGCGTAGTACTGACTGAATCTTCGGAAGATCGGAGTCTGGGTCCTTGCAGGTAATTGGCTTGACGTCCCTGTACTCCTCCGTCAGACCTTGGAGAACGATGTCCGTGAAGTGCCTGTCCGTGATAGGTTCCTCCATCTTGGTCAGCAGGTTACGCAGTCGCGTGATCTCGTTGATGTAGTCGTCGGGGTCCTGTCTCGACGTCACGCTCGTGGTCGCGAGCGCCTCCTGTCTGGCGCGTATGGTCTCGTTTGTGATCTTCAGGTACTTGGACTCCAGCTCCTTCACGGCCTTCTGTCCATTTCCACGTGTTCCACGTTTTTATTCTGTGTGCTTGGTCACTATTAAGAGAAGAGCCGCCGGTGTCTCGGTAATCAGGTAAAGGATAGCAAACAGATCCTAGTTGGCTCGGTCATAAGCGGCTTTTTCGTTGCTCGACAGACTCCGTCGCTCCCGACGTCGTAGTTTTGGGCCTGGCTTGCCCCTCCAGTACGTGAAAGACGTCAGGCCGGGCGATGCTCAGTGTAAAGGAAGCCTTCTTGTACCAGTCGTCGAACTGGTCAGGGTTCGTACCGCTGAAAGGCTTGATGCCCCTCAACGCGTTGGAAAGGCTACTCCCGTTCGCGTGAGAATCGCCCATATTTTAGCAGGCGTTTGTTGTTGTTCATGTACGTATGAGCGACAGCAAAGAATCCGTGCTCGACTCGGGGAACCCTCGCGATTTTAGCACGCGGTGTTCTTTACTCTACCAGCAGCGGCAGCAATGCAGCAGCAACGATAGCAGTCTTGAACCAGCCCGTCGCGCACACGCGAGAGCGGACCCCGTGTTTCCGACGATCGTGGTCGAAAATAATAGTCCCGCCGCTACGTACTCGAAACGAAACATAATGTACTCGAAAAAAGTAGTTGCTCCGCTTGTGCCGTGTTTTACAGTGATACGTACTCACTTTGCCGGGGTTGAAGTCCCCACCGTGCAGCATTACTCGTAGTTCCCAGCAATTATCGTGGCAGCAGTCCCTCCTAGCAGCAGCTCCCGATATAGATGATCGTGGTAGCTCTCCCTGAGATGGTTGTTCTTGTACAGCAGTTCCAGCTTCTGTGACAACTCTGTGTGCAGTGTGTGCAGCAGCTCGCGCCTCAGCCGTTGTCATGTCTCGATGATGCTGATGGCTCGCAACTCTATAGTGCTTAGTAGGTAAATCGAGGCTCATAACCTCTTAACAGGAACTCTGCATTGGGCGTGTGGTGCGCGGCTCCTGAGTTACGTCAGGCAGCCCGCGGTGGAGGTAAGCACTATCAGCTGAGCTTTGCCAGCTGATTGCTGCGTATTGCAAGCTCAAGCTCAGAAGAGCGTATTACAAGAGAAAGACTCTCGGGCCTATTGTATATTATCGGTCTTGTCCAACAGGACAGGATGGAAGAAGAGAAGAGGGAGAGAAGTAGAGTGAGAGAGTTCGTGGTGCAGTCTCGCTTGTCTCAGCTCAACCAAAACAAAAACAAAACACGAATACCCTACATCAACCTGTAGATATTCAGCAAACCCGAGGACCCCGGGGACCCTTGAGCACCAGTTTGATCATCTGGAGTTCTCCCGAGTTTTTGTGATTTGACTCTACCAAAACGGCATTTGATCATGCCGCATATCTGCTCAATTGGCATGCAACACACCGCTCTCCTGTACTCCCATAGCACCCCGTTGTGCTGCTGTGGTCTACTTGCTACAGACGGCTTATGTTACCGATCAGCGACTCGGTATAGACTACTGGCCACTGCTGGGTAGCATGGTAGCTATCCTTAATATAGTGGAGCCTTGTATGCCGTGATTACAACCACGCGGAGGTAAAGCCGTCAGTTTTAATGGGTTTTCCTGTCTGACAACGAGCCGATCGCGACTCGACCGCGCTCTTGAACTCATCGACTCGCTCGCGTGCTTATAACCAAACGCGTCGTGCCCCACAGGTACCTAGTCGACCGCAGAGGACAGTACTTCTTGGATGCCCACGGACTCACGGAGAAGGCAAGGATACCGCATCAGTTGCGCGGCAGCCGCTGCGGCCGATAGCTATATACGTAGTGCGATGCCTTACTTTGTTGAGACAAGTCGAAATGTCGCTTTTCTCACTGCCTCATTTTTTTCGTTTGCTTCGGCGATACGGGGGCTTCCTGCTGGCATACCGGTTCTGAGTTGTCCTTCCTTGTCACCGGCACCTCCTTGCTAGAGGTTTACGAGTAGTAGCAAACGTGTTGTCCGCAGGGAACGAGCGCAACATTTTTTCGTTCTCAAGAGACTTGAGGCATATTCTTAGAGTCTGTCTAAGAGGTACCCATACCCTGTGTATATCGCGGGTGTTCGGCGCAACGTACGGCTTGTGGTTTACTCCGTGCCGCTGGTGTGTTGCGTGGTTTGCATAAAAAATTACGGAACTTCATACAATGTGTGGCATTTTTTCGTCTGACTTGTCCTCGCTTAACACTTGCACCTGGTCCTCTGGTTGATGCCGTAGCCCCGACTTGTGCGCCAGCACGGAGGCCTCGTGTTGGTCGCTGACATTGAGCAATCCTTGGCGTTTTCTAGCGTTCATTCATTTAAGCACCAATACATTATTCCCGTTCCCCCCTGCCGCTGCCCCCGCCCTCCCCTCTGTCCGCGAGCACGGTGTCTGTTTCCTTGAAAAATTACAAACAAAATCATAATTTTCCGTGTGCGTGTGCTGCGTCCATGCCGCTGTAGCTAGCGGCCGTGTCGGTGAGCAGTAGAGAGTTCTCGCTGACGAAGATGCCCGCGAAAGGAGAACGCAAGGAGATGACCCTCCCCGTTATCGACAACACGCGTCCCACCGGCTACTGGCTGCCGAGGAGCGTCTTCCAGAAGTTGCTGTACAGCGAGGTACGCACGAAATCTTTGTTATACTGGGTAGTGCTCCCGTTCGCAGTGTTTTGTGTCGAAGTCGAAGAGGTCGCTGTCGCCCGTCGGTGCGGGGCGAATGCGCGCGTAGCATTGGCTTTTCGAATGTGCTCAGTTTCGTTGTTTTTACGCCGTCATGGATCTAAAAAGGGCGTCGGATGCAAGATGTTGTTTGTTTGCATACCGCCCTTGAAGCGAGACAATATGGTAGTCTCCATTCTAAGCATGCCATGCCAAGCATTACGGGTTGTACAACGTTATATGGCGTGGCTTAGCGCTTTCACCACAAGCTGGTAGCTGGTACAGTTCGCAAGTGTTCACCTGTCTGCTATGGAGGAAAGAGGAAGCGGTATATACCCCCCACCGTCTCGAAAGGACCAAGCGCTCTGAACAGGTTTGCTCTAGTAGGGCACCTGCTAGTACCCCTCGACGGAAACGATCAAGCTGAGGAGCATGCCATGTCCTCTTTCTCCTGTTCCTTGTCCCCTGTCCGCCGTTGAGAGTAGAAGTGCTTGCGCGGTGGCATCCCTTGAAGTCACCACCTAGGCGCGCTTGCTCCTGGTCCTTCTTGTCAGCACGGCATAGTACTATTTTGCACGGTTTGGTGCCCTTCAAGGCAGGGAGGCTGAGAATTCGAGTTTTCCAATGAAACGGGCGCCTTCATGCCGGTGCCTCTTTTCCAGGAGCGGTGCTTTGGTTTTCCCATAAACTAGTATCTGGATGACGGTCACGGCCCACTGGGACTTGTACTTTTAACCCTAGTATTTTTCATGGCTAGGTGGAGGCCAAGTACTCGGCAGAGGTCAAGATGTTCTACTCCGCTACGTGCGACAGCATTGAGCGGGTGCAGGGGGGGTCCGGACTCGAAGTCAGAGCAAGCTTGCACGGCAAAGAGACAGGGGAGAAAGTGTTTCGTCCCCGGCTTCTGGTGGGAGCCGATGGGCTAAAGTCGATGGTGAGTGGATTCCATACCAGTACTCAGACACGTGCCCTAAATTACGTGTTAATTTGATGGGAGGGCTTTACTCGAGGGGTACGGGTACAGGGGAGGCATTTCCTGCATGTGATTGCAAATCGTTGTTTTTATTGGCGGGTAAGGCAGGAAGGATTTCGGCGCGTTTGCGCTTGAGTCTTCCTGCCCCATTGGCATTCGCTCGCTGTTCCAACCAGTATTATATGACGGCGGTTAGTAGTTGCGATATTTAATCCGTTGTTTTTCATGGGGCGCGCGACGTTCGCCGCACACAGTACGTACATATGTGAACTCGAGTATGTTTTTTTCCACAACGATTGGGCAGTGTTGACAGTTTTCTCGCCTCCAAGCGCCTTTCTACTTTCTTCACTCATCGCGGCTCCACAAGCGTATCTTCTTTGCGTTTTTTATACCCCCCCTTCCCGTTTTGGTAACGCCGACGTCTACTGCGCCTGCCATCCTTCCCGCATGCGCCTCCGTCCCTCGTCCGCTCCTCTCGCCCTTCCAAGGTGAGGCAACGACTGCGTTCTTGGCATGAGGAGGCGACCGGGGGGAGCGCAAGTGAGGGTGCGAACGGCAACAAAGGGGAAGGGAGATTCGACATGCGAAAGGTAGGCGGCACGGGCCCAAACGCTCTAGATACACAGGTTACACAGGCGTTCTGCTAATGAAATGCACGGGAGGGACATACCACGCGAATACGATGTGCGCGGCCGCAAGATGTGCAAGATTAGACGTAGGAAAACTGGAGTTTGTGGCCGGGATTGAATCTTGACACATGTGCAAGGCATGCCTGCTTAGATTCGGGATTGATCAAGCATAACAAGCCCCGTATATAGCACCGGTATTGTAGTAGCTTACGTTCATGAGATTTTGCGCTGTGTGCCTGTCCCCGCGCCCCGGAATCTGCAGTAACAAATTCGACTGCCCCACCCCCCCCCCAATAAACACGCACTGAACGCCCGCCGCACGATTTTGTTTAAGCGTATACAATTGTAGCATTCGCGATGCGGACAAAACCGTCCAGGTCGCGAGTATCCAAGGCGAAAGGTCGTTCTTGTGGTCGATTGATCGGCGCATGGTTGAAACTGCGGCGGAGGTGGCTCAGACGTAGGCGGGGCGTTATCTGTTTGCTCGACTCGAGCGCCGACCTCCCTTTGCGCCCTTTGCCTGTCATACCCCCGCCCGCGCCACGTGCCGCCGCTTTACTTTCTGGTCGCGTGACAGCAACCTTCCGGAAGCTCCGGTCTGAGGTACAAGGTGCTTACCATGGCCCCGAGGTCAGTCCCACTAGCCGCACGTTCGCGCTTGCGCCTCGCAACCGGCACCGCAACCGGCACCGAACGTAGCACTGCCGTGTGGCCACGATAAAGCAGTGACGAAAACAACCTAGCTGCGGTCTGTGCGCAAGGGGTCCCCAAGAGAGCACTGGATAAAAAATGGAGTTAATAGAACTCCGCGTTATCGCATTCCGCTTCTGGGGGTCCCGACCGACCAACCGACCCTGCCCCATCTGTCCTTGCCGCCGGCTCAATGCCGAACCTTCTGCTGCGCTCGGGTGGTGGTGCCGTCGCCCTGGTTGCAGTTTCCGCCTTGGACATGACAACGACGAAGAGCGAGCCAGGAGTAACAAGGCCTACGCCATCTTGTCCAAGTTTACAGACGCCAAACGTGCCATACGGGTCGGGATCCTGCCGTGGGGACCCCCCGGTGGGGACAGGGAAAACGCTCCCCGGGGTGGTAACTTTATCACGCCACCGGGGCACCCGCTGTGGGACGTAAAGACCTTGGAAGAGGTGGGTCGCTTTTGCGTGTATGTGAATGTGTGTGTTTTGTTTGTTTTTGTTTTCGGGTTTTGGAGGTGTGCTTGACGCACGGCAAACGCTTCGGTTTTCGTTTGTTTTATCAACGTTTCTTCCCTGTGTGTTTCGTTGCTCGAATGTGCGTTCAGAGCTAGCCCCAGACGTGCGCTTGTGCAGTGCGAGGGGAAGGCTGCGGTGCAAGACATGTCCGATGTAGCTTGGTATTATATGCCGGAGGTCAGGGCCGGAGGTATAGGGAATCGACAGCTTTGTCCTCCTTTTATTCGGCGTTGGGAAACTGATATCAAACACCCCTCGCTAGCGTGTACAATGTTTCTGTATCGTTTGACCTGAGCAGCGAACAAACATGCCGGAGCGTGCGGGGATGCGAGAGGAGAGGGGGGGGGGGGGGTGGCGTACTCATTTGTTGCTTGCCTCAGTTATTTGACCATTGACCACGCATCCCTTTCGAAACGGAGCACTGTTCCTACAACTGAACAGAGACACCTGCAACAGTTGGACGCTCATTACGTTGTTTCCACATGGGGGAGGAGCATTACGTTGTTTTCCGTTGGATGGTCTAGTGTCGGCGTGTCTTTGCGTGGTTTGTGCTGTGTATGCGTCCGACCTTTGCATGGTTGATGGATCACGTTTGCCGGCGGTTGCCCCGCATTGGCTAGTCAAACGTGTCGGGTTCTATAGGGGTATCAGTCTGCAGGCGTTCCCACGGAGGAGGCAAGTCCCAAACGACGTGCTGCCCGTTCTCCTGGCACGTCCAGGTGGCCATCCAATTCTTGGCGGCATCTCGTTGCCGTGCACGGTCCGCGCCGCATGCTATATACCAGGTATACCTTAGCTGGAATTACGGTTCTGCTACCATGCACGACGCCCCCGGAAGGAAAACCGCTATACCTCGTTCGCTCTTCGTGCTTCACGGGAGTGACTCCACCAGCCCCAGTCCGTTGCTGCCCCCCCCCATGGCGTGAGCACAACTCCCCCCTCCCTCCCTGCACCTCTAACTCGGCATCGTCCGTCAAACTTCGAGCAGATAAAGGCATTCCTGGCGGAAAACTTTCCCCAGACCCCCATCGCCGAGAACATTTCCGACGCTGAGCTGTGTCGGTTTGCCCAGAGCGAAGGCGGGCGATTTCCCGACCCGCAATACTGTCCGGGGCTCCAGTGGGTCGTTAGTTCCAGCGAAAGCGGGGCGGAGACGGCAGAGGGATCTTCGAGCGCAATGAATGGACTGGAAAGCGCTGGCGGAGTGGTGCTGATGGGCGACGCCATCCACGCGTTTCCCCCCGATCTGGGCCAGGTGTGGAATAATACTACATTGTGTTTTCAGCCCACAAAAGTTTTAAGGCGGGCTTACAGAGTGCAAGAACCAGCCCGTCATAGCCGGGGTCGAGTGCTCAGTTATTATGTTGGGACAAGGGCGGGAGCCTGAGGCTGTGACTTCGAGATAGGTACGGTATTGCATATTGCACTATATAGTTCTTAAGGTCTTAGTCGGCTGGGCCACTGGTAAAAGGTTAACCATTTGCCTCCCCAAGCTAAGTCTTGAAGCAGAGAGCAGTCGAGCCGGGTTTTCAGGTAGGATTAATACTAATTTATTTTGGCACGTTTGTTCACATTTTGTAGCATGCTGTGTCAGGGGATACCGTAGGGCTTGAGATGGCGTGGAGGGGACGTTGTACGCAGGCGTTTTATGTTCGCAGAAAGGAGGGTTTTTCGGTTGGCGAGCACTCGAATACACGCACCTTCTCGACGAAGGTTTTCTTCGTTTGTCACCTTCTTCCTCTGCACTATCCGCGGTTGCTTCTTCATGCACCCTTAGAGCGCAATGTGATACACATTCAATTTGCAGCTCTCACAAAAGGAGAATGGACACGTGCATGTCGCGGCCGACCCAGGGTGTGAACTCTGCTCTTGAGGATGTCAATGTGCTTGAACGCGCGCTGGAGAGCTGTGGAGACTGCATCGAGACTGCTCTTCCCGCGTACGAGCAGGCGCGGGCCGCGGACAGCAAGGCGTTGGTCCGGGTGAGATTTAGATTTTTCGAAAACCACGATGGCACCTTCGGGGTCTGCGCTGGGCGTTTTTTTTTTTTCCGCCTTTTTTTGTGCCGCGTGATGACCTTGTTAACGGCTGCAATGCTGCAGGTCGCACTCGCACTGGGTACACAGTAGCACAGACCGTTCTCAGGTGTTTTTTTTTCTCGCATTTCATCCTGGGCGCGATAATGAAACGCGTCATTCGCGTCCTAGCCCGAGCTTTCGTCGGGGGGCTGCCAGTAGACGGGTTGGCTAGATGCCCTCTACACTTGAAAGAATGGCGCCGGACGGATCCGTTGCCGCCCGCGCTAACCGGTCACTTCGATTCCGGCGTGCCCCCGCTTGGATACAACGTCTCGTATAAGGTTACGTGTCGCGTAGTTACGCAGACAGCGGATCCATCGCGTCGAGCTTTTGCGAGAAGAGGACGCAAACAACATCCGGCTGGAGTTTCGCATTTGCTCCTTCTGTAATTTTGACGGTTTAGCTGTCAAGGGTGCGTCTTGTAGAGCAGGCGGCGACAGCGGGAGGTTGCCGCTTGTTTTTGTCAGGAGGCTTTACCTTGAAGAAGCCAGTTGATAAACGAGTAATGTCCATCGAGTAGCGCCGCAATGCTATACCTTGATAATGAACCACAGCCTCCGCAAGAGCCCCCCAGAAAATCTCCTGCCGAACCTGTTGTATGCGCCCGTTGGTTGTGCGTACGTAGGTGTTTAGCTTGTAGCTCCAAGCCTCTTGACACTATACATTATTTAATGCCGCTCCCCATGCCTCGTCGCTGCCACCTTCCGACCAGTTGTGCCAAATCGGCTACCCCTGGCAGTACAAGCAGCCGGCAACAATCCAGTCTAGATTGTGGACAGCGAACTTCTTTCTACGCACCTTTTTCCTCAACAAGTACTTCCCCAAGATCTTCGGCGGGCAGGTACCGACGTGGGACGGTCTGTTTGTCTTTGAACAGGCGTTAGGTGTTTCGGCGCCTACTTTTGGCGTGTCAAAGCACCCGTGATTTTTACGATTTGTTTTGTTCCGTGTTCTGTTGCGGTGCGATGCGTTTGGAATAGTCAGCGCGTACGCGATATTTCGTATTTTGTACATGGTATGTAGTTTTCTCTCCCTTTGTACACTTATGGTGCTGTGGGATCGTCGTCCGTTTTTGTTGTGTCGATGCCGTTCCCTTGCGTACTCACAGCGGTTTCACCCGTTGTCTCCGGCTTGTTTGTTCCATCGGGGCACTTTTTCGCCTGTTTTGTGGCCACGGGCTAGAAGACAGGAAAACGAGCTTTGAACCCGCTTAGGACTGGGCCCCATATTGGAGACTGTTGATTGATCTCTACAGATATAGACGTCGCTGGCACGGGAACGCGTGGTTGACTCCAGACAATAACACGGAATTTCTTTTATATTATTACCGAGCTGTCGAGTCGACTCGCCTCATAAGGAGCTAAACTACAAGTGATATCGGTGGGCTCACACATGACCCCGATATCCCAACATCCCACTACCAGTATCCCTGTCCAGCATGGAACTCCGCAATCTACGATTGATCTTATGGGCCGTGTTCCTGAGTACAATCAACATCCCCCCTACGCATTGTACGCGACCATACCAATATCCCCCCTGCTCCTGTGCATGACAAGGCAAGACATTGCAGGGTTGATATACCGCAATATCGTAATCAACTCATATCAAAAGCAAGAAACTCTAAAATCCAATCTGCAACTCAAATCAAATCATAGAATCAACACTCAAATCTTCAAGCAGTGCTCTAATCCTAAAATCCATAGTCTCTCTGTTGCAAACACGTAAAACTCTCGAAATCCAATGCCGGGTGAAAGGGCTTTTCCCGCGTAATTGGCCCAAATATATTCGTGCACTCTGAAGATCAAAAACATAAATCCTCCTTGAGCATCCTCGAATACCTGGATATACCAGTTCCCAGAACGGGGCCTAGCTGAATCAGGAAGAATAAAACTCCACATCACTTGAACGTAACCGCAGATTTTCCATTCACGTGTATTCTACATTACTTCGAATATATGTCAAATCCCGTTCGACAAACGCGTAAAAAACGCAACGAACGGGGTATTTATAAAAAACCAATAATCAAAAACATGCAATCCGGACCGTACGTGCCCCCTGACGTTTCACAACCTCTCCCTCAATTCCATACGAAACTATTGCAAATCATGGAAAATATCACAGTAGTCATGTCAATTAAAATAAAAATTAAGGCAAGGAAATGTAATGCTAGGGATCGCAAAGGAACCCCGTTCCTCCGGACAGAAGCCTTCTTTTATCCCCTACTCCCGCCATTGATTCACAGACCGCGACGGTAATGCGAGATAGCATACATCTCTTTTCACTTCAATTATATTGGACGTTGAAACTACTCGAAGCAGTATTCGCTTACGCTGAAAACACCACGAACTTTGGACGCAATACAAATCGACCCGAAACACAATTCAAACACACAACCAAGGAAATCATTCCTCCTGAATCACAGGCAACCACACTTCGTTAATAACCCCCCCACTGCCCCAAATACTACTGCTGTTGCCTCCACCCCGGCTGCCTCCCCTTGCGATCTCATGTCGTCGATGCAGCCCAGGTCGTTCAGCTTATCCTCCTGTGTGAAATCAAACGTCACCTCCGCAGCATTGACCCGACACACGCAAGGGATGGGGCGTGCAATCGAGCGATTAGATGTGCATTGAGAGTTTTGCTGTTTTCATGCATTCACAGCCTGCAAACTCCTCTATACCACTATAGTTCAACTTCTCAAATGCCACCGCAAATAAACCGTCACTTGTCAACGACAATACCTAGTACCACATCGAATCCATATATTCCTCGATCACTATTTACTGCTGTACGTACTTGGTGAACATACGCAGCAGTACCATGCGAACTGTATTCGTCTCAGCTCATATCCATATCTCTACCATCATCAGCAGTAGCACCGGGGCAACGGACACTGGACGAGGGGGTGATCTACTGGGCGGTCCGAACAGGATTGTGCTCAAATCTGTGAGTAGTCTGATGTGCTCTCAGTACTATATTTCTACTGTTGCTGTACTCGTATCGAATATTACTCCGTTCTCAAACATCTCGTACGCAATAGGAGCATAGGTGCTCCTAAACATGAAGCAAACAACTCTATAACGAATTGGCCGCGAACAAAGACTTAAATACGTGGTGTGTGAATAGCCGCATGCAAACGAACTCCTGCAGTTGGGCTCAAGGGTTCAACTCATACATCTCTTTCTGCTGTACTTCTTGGATGCTGTGATGAAGCCAACAACACACCAACGTAACACCAAACTCAGCAATAAGGTGGGCTTGTCAATCCTCTTACTGCATACGATGCGTATTGACTTCAAAAGGATGCACAAGGACGAAGTGTCTTTGTGCAGTCAGTGAGCTCACGTCATTTGCACGTATCTCAACTATTAATAGGTTCTACGAGTACCTGTACCCTTTCCATACCAATTGTTTATTCATGCAATACTGCTGTACTGGTATGATACAGTAGTGATACAGCAGTGGACTACATGCGGAAAAACTCGACCTTTCACACTTTCTCATTTATTCTATCTTCACGTCTTATTCATACTCAGATCGATGCACAGCCAGAGCGCTCGACCAGGCAACCATAATACAGACAGACGCCATTGTCCTACAGTGCGTCTACAGGATAACTTCAGTGAGAGTAACTATATATGGATACGTCTGTGTATCATTCCTCCATTCCTCTCCATTTTCCATATTCTCCTATCTCAATCTCTAATGTGCGGATACTAGTAATTGGTGGTCATGGGGCGCGACCTCTATAATACCTGCAGTAGTCATATCTGCGATGCATCATGCTGGGCGAATACGGATTATTCTGTGTTATGCTGAACCAACACGAACGAACATCTACGTACTTACGTACGTACGCGGTCGTATGTATTTGTGACGTTTGGGCAGAGGGCGTGTCCAAACATAATTTTATAAATGTTGAAATACGTCAGCTGTGAGTTCGACTGATTAAATAGTTGATACTCTACCTTAAGCTTGCAAAGTTGAGTATCAACTATTTAATCAGTCGCACCTTAAGCTTGCAAAGTTAAGTATCAACTATTTAATCAGTCGAACTCACAGCTGACGTATTTCAAAATTTATAAAAACATAATTGGAAACTCGAAATCGAAAATCGAAATGATAATAATACACTTGGCGCTGATTGGTCCCTGGCCCAAACATGTTCCCGTTCGTTTTTTAGGTTCCGAGAACATGAACGATCTACAACCCAACGCCCAAGTAAAAAAGTTGACGGCTGGAAATCGAAAAGCAAATCGAACACACGAACAGCAACAATTCAGCGCGTCCTACTCGTCAGCGCAGCCACGTCAAAATAACATGTGGCGACTTGTACAGCGTACCGCATGCACCTGATACGTACGTGCGCGAACCTCACTTTTTTATTTTCTTCCTGAGGTGTATTAATAGTACTACTCTCTGCTTGTTCTTAGTTTTACCGAGCTATTCTTCCACTCCAGAGTTTGTTGGAGTCTGGCTTGCCACCACGGACTGCATTGTGTTGTGGCGATGAGTTAATGTGAGAACAACAACAATCACATCATGACCGCCGTACACAGCATCCAGCCCACAGCTAGCACGGAAACACAACAGCATAGACCCCCCCGTAAACAGCTAGCAGGCGAACCACAACACCAGCCCCGACGTTCTCGGGCCTTTGTTTCCCGGCGTTCGAGCCAAAGCGGATGGATATAGGTTGAGGGAAATTCAGGATGATGCCCTCGAGAACGAGGTCGGAAGTTCGTTTGAAGACGAAAAATCTGCACCTGACATGTTTTGTCCAACAGAGAGTGCTTCTCAGGTGCCACCACTACTACTGATGTACGACATCTACAGCAGAGCTTCTCCAGCATCAAAACAGCAGCAGCAGCAGCAATAGGACACACGAGGCCAGGGTCAGCATCGCTGTATGCTCGACTTGTGTGGGTTAAAACCTTGAACCCTTTGTACACGTACTCGATGCTCTTGTGTGTTTCCTAGTTCCGCACTCATAATTTGAAGACGTAAAATCTACAACCTGACATGTGTCCAACAGAGCTTCTCGTAGCAGATGCCACCACTACTACTGCTGTAAAACAAGCAGGTCTTCTCCTTCTTCTCCGTCCCTTCATCAGTAGGAGGGTGGGCCTGACAATACCACCTGCAGCATATCTTGGGGACATTGCCCGAACGTTGCTGTGGACAAACAGGCACAGTCTGCCTACGAGTACTCGTAGAGTTGGGTTTCGTTAGGTAGAACTAAAAAAACAAACACCGTCACGTATGATATTTTATGGTTGTGGGTTCTGTTTTTTTTAAACCATGGCCTGACCATGTGCCTACACACGTTGCCACACCTAGCTCGACGAGCTGTGAACGACTTACCACCGCACCAGCACGAGAAGGTTTCGTTTGTGTGTGCGTGCACAGAGCCCGCCGGGACTGGAATTGGTGCCGTGTGCGTTGAGCGCGGTCGACAAACGTGGCCGAAAAAAATATTGAATCATGATGACTGACACACACATACACGCAGACACAAAACGGAAAAACTCAAAAACGAGGCGCCCTACCCTCATATGCGAGCCGTTATGAAGAGGCTTTTTTTCCCTTGGAAAACCAAGAAAAAAAAGGCTCTCGCGCGCCTCATTATTATTGACCATTCTCAAATTAACATAAAATCAATCTAAAAACGGAAATCACCGACAACAATCAATCAACAAAGTCAAAGGTGCCTGGTGCGGACAAAAAGTCCTTGCTGGTGGCGCCTCGGTCTCTTCTCTTTCACCCTCTCTCTTGGGGCAGCGCAACCTGTTGCGCCCATGCGCCGATCTCAAACAGGCGATGCAGATTCCTCCCCTGCGCCAATACTCTCTTTCGTCTCCTTCCTCGGGGGAAACTTCCTCCCCATCAACCACCTGCGGGCGTGGTGCTGCGGCAGTCCAGGCAAACGATTCCGCCTGAACACTTTCAGCGTCGCATTTGCGGTCTCCACCTTCCCCCCGGCTCCTGCCGGCCAAACTCCCTCATTCTTGCTCTTTTATTCTTGTTTCCTATTCCTACGTCGCCAGCGCGAAGCGAACCCACAGATTCAGGCATATGCCTGGCTGTCCTGGGGTGTGGCAGCAGCTACGGTCACGCCGGCGGTCAAGACGACGGCGGCGGCAGCGGCGGTAGCGAAGACGGCGGCTGCTGCCGGGGTGGTAACGGCGGCGGCGGCGGTAACTGTGGTTGCTGCAATAATTGCGCTTCATCGTCGCAACAAGCGCCGCAATCCTCTGACTGCTGCTGACGGTGCTGCTGGAGCTGCTGCTGCCCATGAAACTGCTGCTCTCCAGCGCCTTCGCCACCAGTGCCAGGCGAATTTACCAGGTCCGGCTCATACTTGGCCCTGCTGGGATCGCGCTGCTGCTGCTGGTGCAGCATCTCCTGTCTCTCCTCTCACGTCCTCTCCAAGACCTCAATATTCTCCTCTGTTTCCACGCTGGCTCCATGACTATTAATAGGCACATCATCTAAACCAGACAACTGGGAGCATGTTCCCACCTCTCCAGGTTGTCCTTGGCTACGCTTACCAATAGAAGGTCGCCGGCTTTCACTAGTGTGTGGATTGATCTCTAGAGATCTAGACGTAGATGGCACGGGAAGGCGTGGTTGACTCCAGACAATAACACGCAACTCCTCTTGTATTATTCCCGAGTTGTCGAGTCGACTCGCCACATAAAAAAGGCCAATGGTGATGCAGTCGGAAACGTGGATTGAAAAAGCCGGCTTCCGCTCGGTTATTTGTCCGATTGGATTGTGAATCGCTACCCCTCTTATCGTCCGTCGGATCGAATATACAGTTTTTGTGTTTTTTCTGGAGGCGTTTGATGTGAGGGAGTGACTAGCTTGACTAGCTCCAAGAAAAATGGGTAGGGTACACCTGTGTTGCACTCCCAACAAAAAAAGCTGATACTGCCAAAAGTCCAGACAACATACGAATAGACAATGGAAGCACGTCTGCCGCCGTTTTTTTGACCAAGACTTTTTTTTTTTTCCACTCCAGCTCCGAACGTTTCCATCGAGCCAAAATTTGACAGGGCAGGTATGAGCTCCTTGGTGCACTCCCGTGAGTGCGCCAAAGCGACAGCACTTTTAGTGTCCTCCTTCGGGGCGGACGTCGTCGCTGAAGTTTGAAACTGTGGTTCAAGGCGCTTGAATTTTCCGTTTCTTTTGTACTGTAGCCAATTGTTTTTTTCTGGCGTAGAACGACCAGGAGAACCCAGAAGCTACGTACGTTTCAGTACGTTTCTCCTTGTTCTACACCAGAAATAAAATACTTTGCCGACAGTACAAGAAACCGAAAATCAAGCGCCTGGAACCACATTTTCAAACTTCAGCGACGAGGTTCGCGCCGAAGGAGGACACTGAAAGTGCTGTCGCTTTGGCACACTCACAGGAGTGCACCAAGGAGCTCATATCTGCCATGCCAATTTTGGGCTCAATGGAAACGTTCGGAGATGGAGTAGAAAAACGAAAAGTCCTCGTAAAAAACGGTGGCGGACATGCTTTAATCGTCTATGTTGTCGGGAATTTTTTCGTGTTTTGTAGGCAGTGCAACACAGGTGGGTAGGCGAATGTCGGTTCGAAACTGCTTCGCCGTAGTGCTCGTGGGATCAGAGAGGCCTTCATCTTCCAGCAGCTGCGCTCAACCACACATACCTGCTGATGTCTCGCTGCTTCCTCGAGCAGCGTGTGAGCTTCACACGCGGGGCGTTGTCCTCCATCTCGTCCTCGAGGCCATCGCGGCGCTGGACTTTTTCGAGAGCCGCCAAAGCTACAGCCCACCAAAGCTTCTACCAGCGCAGCAGTTGGCACTAGGTCATCGATACCGCGCACTGCGGCCATCGGGTGCTAACACGTCCTTCTGACGGGCGTAGATAAGGATGTATCACTCGCAGCGAGCAGCAGCAGGAGTGACAGCCGCCAAACCAGTGTCGTCGATGTTGTGCTGTGGGGTCGTGTCGTGTGTCGTGTTGTTGTGTGTGTGATACTCGTATGCGTCGGGACTTTCACACTTTTCTGAAGCATGAACCTGACTGACGAGTTGGATCGAAAATCTCAGTTTTCTCGACTGTCTGGTCCAGTTGAAAAATATAGTCGAAAGATCTTGGATTGACAAGGCGCTTTTTCAACTGCATAAGAAAGCCAATTTTTGTCTCCGATCGGAAACCGGCCTTTTCAATCAATGTTTCCGATTGCATAAGAACTGGCCTAAGGAGTTAAACTGCGAGTGACATCGGTGGGCTCACACATTACCCCGATATCCCAATATCCCACTACCATAATCCCTTTCCAGCAAGGAACTCTTCAATCTGTTCCTGAGTACAACCAACGGGGACAAACTACTTTGAATTAGGGTCAGGTATATGGCTATGTAAAGTGTAGAATTCAAAGGCTTAATGTTGAGGTCAGAAGGTCGGGACACATTGTATCCCTGGACAGTTTTGCCTATTAAGTCGGTACTCGTTGGTACTCACGTGTGATGCTTGCTTAAAGATAGAAGAAGAGCAGTTTTACTCCTTTCGTGCACGCGGAGACTAACAGCCGAGCTCGTGCCTCGCTGGTAAAACCCCTGGTTTTCCATCTACGATACGCCTCCCAAGTACTACAAATACGCTCCTAATACTTGAACCCAGGTAATTGCCGGGCTTTCAGCCTCATTCAAGGCAGTATCATAACATTAGCCCACTCTGATGAGCCGTATATGCAGAATTACGGGAAATTCGTGGAATCGGGCAGTGTCATAACATTAATGGGAGAATATCGTCATCACCATGTTTTACCTTGCCGGTTAACTCTATTATCGTTACATTCACTCTCTAGAGTGACGACGGCTGCAAGCGAGGCGAAATTTTCACCACCTACCGATATTTCCGCTCATTGACGCCAACGACAGCAGAGCTACGTTTACCGCTTTGGGGAATCAACTCGAACAGGATGCTAAAAACCCTGATACCCCCTGCCTTGCACGTGCCATGCTCACCCCTCGTACCCGCTTTCATTACCGCACATATGATCGGCAACACGTTTGTTTTTACCAGGTGTTCATGATGATCCAGTCAGGGTACGACAAGAGGTACTCGGAGATCCTGGCAAGCGCCACCCGAACCACGCGGCGGATTTGCTTCACTGCCGCTGCTCTAGCGCTGACAGTTATTTTCCGGCGACGGGTCGACATTGCGGTGCGGTCGACGTTGGCGGGGGTGGCTTCCCTGGCGTCTCGCGCATTCTAATGGTGGCGCAGTTTTAGGTGTTTTTTGTCGAGTCGGCGTCTTTTCGCTGTCATCTGAGGTGCGATTCTAGGTTGAGTGGCTGCTACTAATTATAATACGTGATTTGTTGCTTTTCTGTCAAAATTGGGAAAAGGAAGCCTCGTAGTTAGTCTCTCTTGGGGGTTGTACCCGGCTCAGTTTCAGGTAGACCACTTGGCAACACCTAAAGCTGCTGCATGGTGTGTGGGTACACGTAAAAACAGGTTGCCATAGCAGTAAATTTGGTTCTATTTTCGAGGCTATCGAACGGAACCGGAGCTCCATGCGGGTAGCATTTGTTGAATTATCGTCCGTTGCTTGCGCCATGCGTTGCTGGTGATCGATGAGCGAGGTTTATGACACTAGGGCTCAAGTTGCGCTGCGGTTGTCACTTGACGCACTTTAGGAGATGTGAACTCAAGTTACGCTACAAAAGTTCTCAGTTTACCGGCGTCTTCTTGGGCAGAAAATCTAAGGCTCTCATTCGCGGTACGGCGGAAAACGGTAGACCGTGTTTTTTTTTTCGGGCCATTTTGCGGTAGAGCCGGAATCTGCCACGTAAATATCCTTGTAACGGCAGCGCAACGCGCAACATACCAGATGGTACACCGACTGCTATCTACCCAGGTTGGTTTTCACCGTTGCACAACGGTGTCTTGACCTCTGAACGCTGTGGATGTACGGCATATTCTCTGACGCGAAATACCCCCGGCATGCGGTCTTCTGCTGCGTGACCCTTTCCGAAAAAAACATACTTTAACCGTGTGAAAGAGTGGTTACTACTGCTGCATTTGCTCGAACCTTCACTTCAAACGATTTACTTGACGAAATCAAGGCGCACGAAACCTACTCTTATTAATAGTCAAATACCCCAAACAAAAGCGTGAAAAATACGGAGGACGCGCCGATCAAGCAGAAGAACGCCCACACAGCAGCGATAAGCACCAGCAGCACGCAGCAACGCTCCGAAAGAGGATTCTGCTCCAAACAATGTAGCGGCAGAGCGCAGCAACGCTCGGAAGGAGACCTTTTGCTTCGGACAAGGTTGCTGGTCGGGGGGGGGGGGGGGGGGGATAAGGTAAATATTCTCGCTCCGTGCAAGATCGCCCAACTCCGGCGCAACTTCGGCAAATCACGCCCAATAGACGGCTGGAGGCATCACCTTGGACCCTCACCCGCGTCCTCAATGCGTACAGACAAGGCGTTGCTGCCACGGGTTTTAGCGGGCGCACGCGCGGAAACGCCCTTCCTGTAGTGGCGACGCGGGTTGATATAGGCGGAAAAGAAGGCGGGTCGCGGTGGCTGGTGTCGAGCCTGGCGGTTCTTAGCGGAGGAGCATATCATCAACGACGGCCAAAGACATATTAGACATAAGAGAGGGTGATATTTCGACTCTTTGCGCCGAATTCGATATCGCGATTTTGGTACACGCAAATCGATATAAAACTCAATATCGGGTTTCTTGCCAGAACAACGTGAGAAAAAACATGGGTGAAATAAAAATAGTCAGCAAGCGCACAAACACATAGAACACCGCATGGGCTGGAGGACGTCGCTGCTGCTGCTGCAGCTGCTTCTCTACGTAGCTCGGCATGCTACAGCGCCCGCGTACACCATGGACTTGGCTCTTGGCACAGACGAGGGCGCAGCTCGGACGCGTCTCGTGCTCGTGCTGAGACGTGTCCGCCAAAAACTAAAGGTCGGGTTGGCTTTACCCGCTTGTTCACGGATACTGTGGGGCGTGCCGTGTTGGGGACATGGGTTTGGGGCAACTCCGGCAGAAAGACGCCCAGCCAGAGCACTGGATGCTGTGCTGGTGCCTCTGAACCGGGGCATCCGCCTCTCCCCGACCAAGGGGGCACCCGTCTGCCGTACTCATTCAACCAAGTCGTGGCGGCCACCACTGCTGCTGCTGCTGCTGCTGCTGCTGTGATGCTTGCTGGCAGGGCACTGATCGGATGACCGAGTAGAGGGGACAGGCTGTTTCCAATTTTGTCTGCCAAATTCGGCTCTACCAACAAAAAAGGGAACACAAATATATGCTTGGGGTAAAAATACCCCAAGCATATATTTGTGTGTTGCGGACCACGTATCGCGAAAATATCGCCTATACCCGACGTCCGTATAAAACTCGTGGTGCACATAATTTGGCTCTAAAGGTCAAATACCGCGATATTCTTGAGTTTTATATATATATACATCTATTGTGGGCCGTTACGATAGCAATCCTGTGTTTCTTCACACGTGCTCGATACGTTGTGGCCGTAGCATTGGGTCGTCGAACGCGTATTGTGAGGCTTAACGGGACCTAGGTATGCGGCGCGAGAGGTCCCCGTAAGAGAGACAGCGGGACACTAGGTGCTTATCGAACCGGAAGAACACCCGCCAAGGAGCGATCGCCCCGACAATGTGGCCAAATCGTGTACTGCGGTTGGTACTTCAGGGCTTTCTTGTAGTATATAGTCCTTCAGTCACGAGCTCAGTATTTTCTCATGATAGGTTTCGAAAGGTAGGCATTAATTTTATGCCCGCTGGCACCTCAAGATTAGCCTGCCTTCTTGAGGCACCACAACATTAGCCCACCCTACAAGGCTGTATGCTCAATTTGTAGAACTGAGTCTCTGTTTTGGTAATTGCAAACTTGCCTGTCTGTCTTTCTGTCTGTCTGTCGGCATGGCTTATATTTTCGAAGACGTTCCAATGATCGATGCCTGGTATATGAGGTCGTTACAGATGATGTTCGTACCACGTATTCGACTCTTACGGGCCTTATAGACTGAAACATACTATACCACCAGGAAAATTTAGCCATATATTACAGCCACCACACCGCACCATCATTCCATACCACCAACATACCATAGAACAACTTACTTAGATCTCACTCTCTGAGCGTGCTCGGTTGGTACATCCCTGGCCTCTCAGAGCTCCCACTTGGAAATCGCCTCCTTTTATTACATGCCGGGCCTTTCCAGCGGGTCTTGGTTTTCTCCATTTCTCTTCGTACTTTCAGTCCTTCGTTCCTTTTTTCTTCTTTCGTTTCGTGTGCGTTCGTGTACTCCGAGCACGGCGCCGCGGGCGAACCCGGCGCCGTCGCGGGTGTCAGTGGGTGCTGGCGGGTAGAGGAGGAGTTGCAAGGAGCGCGGTCGTCGCTTTCGTGCCTAGGCATCGCGTGTGCCTCGAGACACGAGGGATGCATCAATAGGCTCTGTCTCGCCTCCATTTGTGATTTTTTACAGAGTACGTACCAGTATTTAAGAGTCGTTCGGTATTGTAATACAATATTCAAGCGTGCTTATTTTTGCGACCGGGATGAAAATTAAAACCAGTCTGAGCACCAACATTGTCGAGCTGGCGAACGAGGTCCACGGTGAGCACCGGGCTTCACGCGAGGCGGGCGGCGGGGCTCAATGTGGGAGAGAGGGGAGGAAAGCTTTACCCGGACCGAATCGGTGGCGAGATGGTTGCGAGAGGGACGGGCGGCGTACGAGGCTGAGAGAGAAGCTCTGTTGTATGATTTTTTTATTTTTTTATTTTTTTATTTTTGACCGGTGTAAGGTGTTCTGATCAGGTCGTAAATTATTACACGAAAGGGGACGGGGATTTTTTTTCTTTCAGAAAATTTCGGTTTCATTTTCATTGTTTTTGCTGTGTTGCTGTGCCGTGCTGTGCTTTATCTTTCGTACACACGAGTACAGACACAGAGCATATCGAAAGAAGAAAATAAGTACCCTACCTGGGGTATGTACGTACGTACGGCATGTGAGCGAGCGTAGCGGAAAACCGCCCGCGACGCGAAGCGTATGTGGCGTCCGAGCTGTTTTCTCCTGAAGCATGGCGGCGGGACTCTTGGCATTACCAAGTCGCCAGTTTGCAACTACAGTCATGAAAAAAACAATATTCAATCATGGACCTCTGTCCGCTTCGCATAATTTGATGTACTTTTCCTTCCTAAGCGAGCGTAGCGGGCGACGTAGGCCGCCCGCGGAGCGAAGCGCCTTGTATTACATACCGTGTTTTTTCCATGTAGTATATCAAACCGTACCATTATATCATACCAACGTACGATATCACATCAAGTATTCAAGATGTCATGGGGAAGGTGCAAGGTGATGAGGTGATAAGTGAGGTAACAACAGCCTCAGCAGGCACGTCTGCAACAGCAGCAGCAGGACCAAGTGGGTCCGCTAAGCGCTTGGGACGATCGCCCCGAAGAACAACAGCAGCAGCAGGACCAAGTGCACAAGAGCATGCCATCGCTCGTTAGATATCATACTACTGTACCAAAACGCTTGTTGGGGATCTCTTATATTGACGAGCGATGGCAGAGCGTCAAGTGCACAAGAGCATATATACACCTTCAGGGCGACAGAGCAGGAACGAGTATAAATACTGCTGTACCAAAACGCTAGTTGGGGATCTCTTATATGACGAGCTATTGCAGAGCGTCAAATGCACAAGAGCATATGCCTTCAGGGCGACAGAGCAGGAACGAGTATATATACAATACTGCTGTTCCAACACGACAAGTACACAAGAGCATGCGAGCGCGCAACGAGCAACACCACAGTACACAAGAGCATTCCTTGCGGGCGACAGAGCAGGAGGAGCTAAAAATATTAATAACTTTACACTTCAAAGATTAATAGATATTTAGAAGAATCTAAAATATTGTCGATCACTTTGTGACCGTCGTCGTTTTCGGTACTCTTATAACCCCGCTGTTGAAAATATATCGGAAATGCTGTTGTAGCGGAACTGCTTGTTGGGGATCTCTTATATTTCGCGGTACAGAGCTCTCTTGCCTATGTGTTCTGTCGTATTCGTCTATCGATTGCTTTTTACTTCGCTTTCATTTTGCGATCCTCGTCGTATATTTCGGTACTCTAACAACCCCGCTGTTGAAAATACATGTCAATCTGTCGTTTACCTCCTAGTAAACAACCGACATGTTTTTCATTGGCCAACAGAGCATCGTCAGCTCTCTGACCGCATTTGCGGATCTCTTATATTTCGCGGTCTGGGGCCGCAGAATTCACCGGGCGGATCGCTATCGTGTGGGCGCTTACTACTGTACCCGCCAGTTGATCTTTAGTTGGGTTGGGCCTTGGAAATTCGGCGTCCTGTGTTCCGAGTTGTGCTGTGCAGTGTGTGGTGGTGTTTGTTGTGCTGCGTGTGCTCGATATATTCGGGGAAATATTGTGGTCGATCATTTCTAGTTCCTACGATAGGCTGTCGGTTGAGTCACGCTTGCTGGATCGGGGTGATGCCCCTCAACGCCGCCGACATTGCTGCTGTTGTAGGGTGATAGCTGCGAGTTATACTACACCGAGAAGTGGGTTGGAATTGTATGGCGGTGCTTTATGTGCACTGTTGCTGCAGAGCTGTGGCTGCTCCTGCTGCATGCTGCAGCAGAGCTGTGCTGTGTGCTGTACGACGTGCCACAATATGAAAATAATTATCAAATCATATAGTACTTCGTATTACTTGGTCGGAAAAGTGCGCCAGTACTTATTTTGGGCAAAAACATTTTTCACGCTGGTCGTTACGTCTAACATAAGTACATATTTTGGCATCGCATAAGGCTCGATAGGTGTTTTCTTCTCTAATCTTCCCTAAATAAGCATATATTCGTAGTCTTAAAAGTGTCTATTTGCACGACCACGAGTAGTGTTGATCACTTAGTAACCGTCTCGTGCGTACAAGCGCAATAAATGTCATGAAACCCCGCTGCAGATCACTGTGCCGCCGTGGATCTTTCACATTCGTCATTGACACTCTTCTAGTAATAATAGTAGGCTGTGAAAGAGTCTGGCGCATCAGCACTAGCAACAAAATTGAAAAGTTTAATTCGCTTTCATTTTGCGATCCTCTGTGTGGTGCAGACATCTTCTGTTTATTCCTTCGTCTGTCGATTACTTTGTAACTGCTTTTTGGGGACAATAATTCCCTTTTTATTTTACGGTCCTCTCTGTGGTACTTGTACAGACATGTCTATTCGTCTGACGAGTACTTTGCGACCGTCGTACTTTTCGGTATTCTTATATTTCGCGGTACAGAGATCTCTTGTCAATATTTCGTTTGCTTTGTAGTAAAACACGCCGCAGCCGCAGCATCAACTTCAAGACGAAACGTAATTCGTTTTTTACTTTCCAATCCTCTGTGAGGTACAGACATGTTCTGTCTAATCGTCCGTCGATCACTTAGTTACCGTCGTATATTTCGTCTCCCCGATTTCAGAAAATAAATAAATATTGTAGAGCAGGGATAGGGTTGCCCTGCTGCTCCCTAGGTGTTACCATATAAAAAAAGGTTGGACGGAGGTATGGAAATTCTCTCGCGCCGTAGATACTTGCTACGTAGAATATTACTTGTTTGAAGACGCTGCTGTTGCCGCTATTTCGAAGCAAAAAAAACAAAACATAATATCGCAGTCGCATCGCGCAGATTGCGATGACCTCGACGTGTCGCGAACACACCCATACCAAATAAAACGCCGCAGTAAAGTCCAAGATGACAAAAGGCATACAAGTAGACTTTTCGCCGATGATCGTTACGTACATGCACCCCGTGAACAACACTCTATCGACCAAACAGATCATAGAAATGTAGCTGCGCAGAACTCGAAGGGCCGGACGCGCCGTGCAACATTTCTGCCAAATGCGTTCCAGCAAAAAGAGGGAAAGAACAAGGCAGGCAGTCCTAGTCGAGAAGCAATACCACACAAAAAATCAAAACGTTTCAACACACATGTGAACAACACGTGAGACGCTCAAGGCGGCGGTACGTCGGACTCGAGTCGGCAGGGCACAGCTGCGCTCCCCACGTCGTAGTGGCCAGGACTTTGGTAAGGCGGAGGCATGATCGGTCCTTGTCTACTTGCCTCGATTATCTCCGAGCGTTCTTGGCTTGCGCGCTCATGGTAGCTAGCACTACGGTATGCTGTCGTTTGTGCCTGGGGAACAGGCAAGGTCATAGACTTTCGAAGGTAGACATACATATGCTGGAAACCATTCAGAAGACGCAGTCGCCGCAGCGCCCGCAGTCGCTGCAGGGGGCGGAAACGGCCCAGAGCTCCGGTACGCGGCAAAAAACAAGTCCGGCCCAGACCTGCAAGGGGAAACCGAAGGACAAAAACAAATCTGTGGACTACAGAGAGGTCCGATCGAGACCCCGTCCGCTAAGCGCCAGCATGTCGAGTAGATGGGACCACAGAGAGGGTCCGATCGAGACCCCGGCCGCTAAGCGGCAGCACCATTGTTGACGTGGGCCGTTATCGTCCTAATGTAAGTATCAAGAAAAGTACGTAGGAAGCACGTATTCGTACCATAGAATTTCCGCTTTTTCTTGTGGTTTTGGTACTATAAAATTTGGTTTTGTCACTATAAATAGTGGGTACCGTAGGTTGTAGGTATCCAGAAGTCAGTATCACTGCAGTCTTGTTTCGACCAGCTGTGTAGGGTGTTAGAAGGGTAGGTTGTCTGTCTCGTCCTTTGTTGTTGTAGGCCGTTGTTGTCGGACGTTGCTGTCGTGGGACGTTATCCTGTTTTTGAAGTTGTCCGTATGCACTACAAATAGGAGGCACCCTGTATGGTTTCGACCTGTGAAATATGTTAGAAGGATAGGTTGTTTGTCACTCTTTGTAGTTGTAGGCCGTTGTTGACGTGGGCCGTTGTCGTCCTAGTGTAAGTATCGAGAAAAGTATGCAGGAAGTACGTATTCGTACCATCGAATTTCCGATTTATTTCTTTTGGTTTTGGTACCATAGAAATTCGTTTTGTCACTATAAAAAGTGGGTGCCGTAGGTTGTAGGTACGGAGAAGTCAGTATCACTGCTGTCTTGTTTCGGCCAGCTGTGTAGGGTGTTAGAAGGGTAGGTTGTCTGTCGTCCTTTGTTGTTTGTAGGCTGTTGTCGTCGGATGTTGTTGTCGTGGGACGCTGACCTCAATGTGGGCACTAAATTGCTGTATATCGTCCTACAGTGTAAACATCAAGAAAAGTACGTAGGAAGCACGTATCGTACAATAGAATTTCCGCTTTTTCTTCTGGTCTTGATACTAAAAAAAATGGTTTTGGCACTAGAAAATAGTGGGTACCGTAGGTTGTAGGTATGGAGTTGTAGGCCGTTGTTGACGTGGGCCGTTATCGTCCTGCCTAATGCAAGTCTCAAGAAAAGTACGTACGTAGGAAGCACGTATTTTGTCATTTTGTTCGTACGCACTACAAATAGGAGGCACCGCGGGTTGTACGTATTTCGCGTTCTTCTTACCGATTGTTGTCGTGGGACGCTAACTCTTGTCGCAGTCGACCTTGTTTTTTTCTTCCAACTATACGTAGTTGGAAATAATTTTTCCCTTCAGCTTCTTCTCCTGCTGGGCATTTTTTTGAGCGATGGACGACGAAACTCTTGCTTCATGCCGCACATTGTCGGATACCGTCTCGACACAAAGACAACACTGCACGTATAAAACATACACACACATACTGGTACTTGTGCACGTAGAACATTCGGAGAGACACTCTCCCTCTGTCCTGCAGGGGATTTTTATGGGCGATGGACGACGAAACTCTTCCTACATGCCACACATCGTCGGATATCGTCTCGACAAAAAAGACAGCACTGCACGTACAAAAATTACATCCATATATATACTGTAATACGGGTACTTGTGCACGTAGAATACTCGGAGAGTTCACGATGTGTACGGGCTATTCGTATGAACATGTACGATGCGAAAAGCACGGAGAGGGAAAAAATCCCTGTCTCCTCTCATGCAATAATTTTCCTGCCTGATGCGAACACGTGCCACCGGTCAAAGAGACAAAAAACGAACAGCAGAGCTTCCCTCTTAGCCTTGTACGCCGCCCGCCCGTCTCGCGACCACCTCACCACCGATTCGGTACGGATAAAGTTTTCCTCTCTCTCTGCCACAGTGAGCCCCGTCGCCCGCCTCGCGTGAAGCCCGGTGCTCACCGTGGCCCTTCTTCGCCACTTCGACAAAGTTGGTGCTCAAACTGCATTGAAGTCTCTTTGAAGTTTAGTTTGGTCGCAAAAATACGAACCGCTTGAACATTATTTCGCATATCAAAACGATTATATCTCGTATATGGTACAAGCGGAGCCTCACAAGGAGGCCAGACAGAGCCCATTCGTGCTTCCTACGTGTCTCGAGGCACACGCGACGCCTAGCCATGCAAACGGCGACCGCGCTCCTTGTAACACCCCCTCTACCTGCTAGCACCCGCTGACACCCGCGGCGGTGCCGGGCTCGCCCGCGGTACCGTATTTCTGAGTACAAGCAGGCGCACGAAACGAAATAAAATGTCTTCTTGACTCGTACCTGGTATGTTCGTATGAACACGAGTACAAGAAGGCGCTTCTATAAACGAACGCGGTTTTTGTTCGAAAATATAAGCTGTACCGGGTCATTACTCTTTTGCCAGAAAACGGTATACCTTGACAGAAAATGTCATATAACTTGAGTTTGGTGCGCCCTGATCACCTCGTTTTACTTTTTCGTACCGCAAACTGGAAAAAATACGATGGTGCACCGTTTTTTTTTGGCATTTTTGCACGTGAGACGGACGGACGTGGATGTTTCGCCATAAAACGGTATACATTGACAGAAAATGTCATCTAACTTGGGTTTGGTGTACCCTGATTGCCTGATTTGAGTTTTTTGTACCGTAAACTGGCAAAAAAAGCGCTGGTGTATATACCGTTTTTTATCATCTTGTCCGACAGGAAATTATTTTTGCTTTTAGACCAACTATTATGGGAAATTTTTGGAGGGGTCTCAGAACTGGGTTTTTTTAGCCGAAAATCGGCGATTTACTCGGCGGGACCGTCAAAAACACCGGTAGACTCTTCAGGATGCTCCCCTTGTTTTCCGAGAGCTTTCTCGAGCACTTTTCCGTTTCTCCAGAGTCGTCCGTTCGTCCATACTTCCAGTTCTGAAGACATCGTGATTTTTCATCAAAAATCCTCGAAGATCCACTATTTCTGGCCCCAGTTCTGACCAACAGCCTTATTTCTGACCCTCCAGAGAAAAATGATCGGCTGCTCCAAAATTCAAATCAGGACTCTGGAGAAACGGGAAATTGTTCCTGAAAGCTCGACAAAAACTACGGGAGCATTTTGAGGAGTCTATAGGTGTTTTTGGCTTTCCCGACCTAGGGAATTAAATTTTGCATGTTGTACCTACTGACCCACCACCGCCTGGACTCTACATGACGTTATGATAGCATGCTTCGTAAAATGAGTGTCTTTCCGCACGTAGGGGCGGGTAGGCGTCCATCGTCGCTCGTAGCCGTGAGCCATGGGCTCTTGGAGGCGGGGGGAGACATTCTGCGATATACAGATATTGGCAGACGTGGTTTACCGTATACATTATCGCCGTATGGACCACAGGCAAGCCACAACCTATTGGTGGCTGTTGGGGGGTGGGGCGTCCTGCTCCCGCCGTGCTATCGTACTGCTGCACTGCCATACCACTATGTCCCGTAATATAGTGACCGTTCGGATTTAGCAATGAGCCTTTTTTTCTTGGATTTCCAAGGAAAAAAACAGACGTTCAGTCTGAGCCAAACCCCGCCTGCTGGGGTGCCGTCTGTGCCGGTGCCGACTGGTCTCTCTCGACACTCGCACCAGCGCCAACTGGACTTCACAAAAAAATGATAAGCAAACTGAGACAGCGGTCGAATGCATTTCATCCAGGGCAATATTACTATTGTGCAGACATAAATCCACTAACAAGGTCTGGAAAGCCGTAGACCACTTGTTGAAGCCTACCCTGGAGGATCACACGATACCAAATGCCAAACAAAACTGGAATGTCTCGATCCCATTGCCTGCCTTCTTTGGGCACCACAACATTAGCCCACCCTGAAAGGCTGTATATTGGGCACCACAACATTAGCCCACCCTGAAAGGCTGTATATTATATGTATACATACATCAAATACATCCACTAAATCCGGGTAATTCCGAAAATGACAGAAGGGGCAATGCCCGGCTTCACACCCCACTCCCACCCCACAAAAACTCCCAAACAAAAAAAAAAACGACATAAAGCAAAAGAGGTACCAGGCGAGCCTGACATCGAAAATCCAGAACGTATACGTAAACACACAAAACACAGGAAATCGCAAGCTAGAACGATCTCACGGCATCAGGTCTGGGGTTCCTGATAAGCGATCTTGTAACACTTCCCCCCGTCTGAACGGCGGATCTTTGGAACGTACCGGTATCGAATACGGACGTACGTTGATCTACCCGCTTCATTTCAATACCTGGGGAACCAGGGAGATATGTTTCTAGTAATGACGCGCAAGCGTTTCTACAAAAGAAACGTTCGAAGTGATTCGAACCCGTGTCCTTGACGGCGTCAAAAGTGAAGGTGTTACCTACTGAGCTATAGGGAGTGGTGAAATATCGACCGATTACCCAACCCAGGGTAAGCCATATAACCCCCCCCCCCCCCCCCCCCCCCCCCCCCCCCCCCCCCCCCCCCCCCCCCCCCCCCCCCCCCCCCCCCCCCCCCCCCCCCCCCCCCCCCCCGAACGGCGAAATCTTGGGACTTAACAGTACCGTGCACCTGGTACGGCCGTACGTGGACCTACCCGCTTCGTTTCAATACCTGGGGAACCAGGGAGACATGTTTTTTAGGGACGCACGCGCAAGCGTTTCTATAAAATAACGTTTGAAGTGAAATTGTAGGGCAGGGCAAGGGTTGCCCCGCTGTTCCCTAGGGTTTTACCATAAAAATAGGGCAGGGCAAGGGTTGCCCTGCTGTTCCCTAGGTGTTACCATATAACAAAAAAAGGTTGGACGGAGGTATGAAAATTCTTTCGCGACGTCGATATTTGCCACGTAGAATATTTCTTGTTTGAAGATGCTGCAGTTGCCGCTATTTCGAAGCAAAAAAAAAAAACATAGCTTTACAGTCGCATCGCGCAGATTGCGGTGACCTCGACGTGTCGCGAACACAGCCGTACCAAATAAAACGCCGCAGTGAAATCCAAGATGACAAAAGGCATACAAGTTGACTTTTCGCCAATGAATGATCGTTACGTACATGCACCCCCTAGACAACACTCTGTCGACTGAACAGTTACAATAAATGTAGCTGTGCAGAACTCGAAAGGCTGGACGCGCCGTGCAACATTTCTGCTAAATGCGTTCTAGCAAAAAGACGGAAACAAGAAGGCAGGCAGTCCGAATCGAGAAGCAATATCACACAAAAAATCTAAACGTTTCAACACACATTGGGATGCGGTTATCTCGATATGGCCATGGTCCTCGACACGGCAATCGGTAGTTAGTGTAGTTGCCAGTTGAATCCGAGAGCCGTCCGAGTGTACATGATACGAGCATGCCGTTCCACGACGTCACCTGGCCATCCGCTGTTGGGGTGGAGTTGATCATCAGGTCGAAGGGTGATACAGAGAGGTCCGATCGAGACCCCGGCCGCTAAGCGGCAGCACCGTTGTCGACGTGGGCCGTTATCGTTCTAATGATAATGTAAGTATCAAGAAAAGTACGTAAGAAGCACGTATTCGTACCATAGAATTTCCGCTTTTTTCTTGTGGTGTTGGTACTATAAAATTTGGTTTTGGCACTATAAGAAGTGGGTACCGTAGGTTGCAGGTATCGAGAAGTCAGTATTTCTGCAGCCTTGTTTCGACCAGCTGTGTAGGGTAGGTTGTCTGTCGTCCAACGATTTTGAGGCGTTTCAGTCGATTTTCGTCCGCTTCAATGCCGGTCGAGCAACGTTTGCACAGCAAGATATAGGCGGTGTGCATGGTGTGGAGGCAATGGACGACCGCGGGATTTATACTGCTACTACTACTGCTGCGCTCTCAAGTGGTTGCAGGGGGCACCCTGCTACTACTGTGACGCAGCTTTTGGGTCCGCTATATACGTGAATGAAATTATGACGAGCTTGTCGATCCAACCGCGCAGCTCGAACAACAGCAGAGACGGCGGTGCGTGGTGGTGGCGCAGGCAAACGGTGGCGACAGCAGGCACATGCGTACTGCTGTCCTCTCGATTGGCTGTGATAATTGCACTGCTGCTCAGAACAACAGCAGAGGAGTACATCAGTTTTTTTTTCCTGGTGGCGGTTGTTGATCGTTGTGGTCGGTGTGGTTTGGAGTCGGGATGTCATTCATGCTGTACATGCGCCCGTGCCCCCAGCTCTGCCTACTATCCGTCCTCGGTGCTGCATCGTAGGTTCCGATACACGCAACTAGTCATAAATTACACCCCGCATATGCCAACGTGCGCGCATGATTTTGCCTGCGGCTGGTGTGCTGCTGGGCGCCTGCTGCTGCTGGAGGATGAGTAGTTTTGTCTGGTGGCAGTTGGTCGTTGATCGTTGTGGTGGGCGTGGTCGGGAGTCAGGATACATCCATGAGTACATAGATACATACATACGCCCGCACCCCAAGCTCTTCCTATTTATCCTCGATGATGCATCGTAGGCTTCGACACTTGCAACTACTACAGGTACAACAGTAGCCAAGAGTACACCCTGGATGTGTCACCTCACGCAGTTTTGCCTGGTGGCAGTTAGTTGGTTGTTAATCGGTGGGCGTGTTCGGGAGTCGCATTACACACACATACATGCCCTCGCACACCAAGCTCTGCCTATATCTATCCTCGATGACGCGTCGTAGGCTCCAACACTTGCAACTACAGGTACAATAGCCAAGAATACACTGCGGGTGTGCACCTCTCGCGCTGGTTTGGCCTGTTACTATGCTGCTGGGCAACAGCAGGTGGCGGTTGTTGTTGGTCGTCGTCATGGTGGGTGTGGACGGGAGTCGGGATACATATATGCGCCCACACCACAAACTCTACCTATCCATCCTCCGTGCTGCATATCGCAGGCCCCGATACAAGCCGTCCATAGAGTATACTGCGGATGTGCCACCTCACGCGCATGGTTTGCTTGCTGCTGCTGCTGCTGCTGGGCGGCATGGCCTCAGCGATGTACAACAGCCTGCTTGTTGTGCTCGTAGCACGCTCAATACGATATCTGTGCTCAGCAGCAGTTGTAACGGCTTGTTGGTCAATCACGGCCATTTCGCAAGTCATACGGTAAGTCATAGGAGCTCTGCTTTGATTGGTGGAAGCTCGAAAAGTCTAGTCTGTTTTTACGTTGTTTTTTGCTTGTAAAATATCTCTTGGCCCAGTGCCTTCATTCTTCATCAATGGGAATGACTATTACGGGGGTCTATAGTTAACAGGACCTATGGCATACATAAAAACTTATATATTTAGGTTTTTTTACTAACGATATTTGGTCCTGTTTATTATGGTCTCCCGTAATACCATTATGATTGTTCTTCATTCATGTAATTATTTTCTGCCTGCTTGGAACACGTTCCCACAGATCAGAAAGAAAAAAAACGAACAGCAGAGCTTCCCTCTTAGCCTTGTACGCCGCCCGCCCGTCTCGCGACCACCTCACCACCGATTGGGTCCGGATAAAGTTTTCCTCCCTCTCTGCCACAGTGAGCGTCGTCGCCCGCCTCGCGTGAAGCCCGGTGCTCACCGTGGCCCTTCTTCGTCACTTCGACAAAGTTGGTGCTCAAACTGCATTGAAGTCTCTTTGAAGTTTATTTTGGTCGCAAAAATAAGCACCGCTTAAATATTATTTCGCATATCAAAACGACCCTTATATCTCGTATATGGTGCAAGCGGAGCCTCACAAGGAGGCCAGACAGAGCCCATTCGTGCTTCCTGCGTGTCTCGAGACACACGCGACGCCTAGCCATGCAAACGGCGACGGTGCTCCTTGCAACACCCCCTTTACCTGCTAGCACCCGCTGACACCCGCGGCGGCGCCGGGCTCGCCCGCGGTACCGTGTTCTGACTACACGCACGCGCACGAAACGAAATAAAATGGCTTCAGGTTATATATAAGCAACGCTTGACTCGTACCTGGTACATACGTTCGTTTGAACACGAGTACACAGCAGTACAAGTACAAGAAGGCGTTTCTATTGACGAACGTAGTGTTTGTTCGAAAATATAAGCTGTACCGGGACATTGTTTTTTTGCCAGAAAACGGTATACCTTGACAGAAAATATCATATGACTTGGGTTTGGTGTGCCCTGATCACCTCGTTTGTCTTTACGTACCGTAAACTGCAAAAAAATACGATGGTGTACCGTTTTTTTTGGATTTTTTGCAAGTGAGACGGACGGACATGGATGTTTCGCCAAAAAACGGTATACCTTGACATAAAATGCCATCTTACTTGGGTTGGGTGTACCCTGATGGCCTGGTTTGAGTTTTTCGTACCGTAAACTGGCAAAAAAATCGCTGGTGTACCGTTTTTTTGTCATTTTGTCCGTTAGGACAGTAAATTAATTTTGCTTTTAGATTACCCTAGGGTAAACCCTAGGGAATTGGAACCCCTGTCCCCGACGACGTCAAATGTGAAGGTTTTGCCTACAAGATCGATCGATTTCCCAGCCTAGGGTAATCCTTACAACAGTTAACCTCTTAAAAATGCATGTTGACCAATCAGAAAACTTGAAGCACGTATATATTAACCTACCAATAATAGGTAGCTAAGCGCATTCACGTCTAAAATCGCAGTCCGCCCGACAACAGTACCGCGAGAGGAAAAAAATAAAAGCAGACAATTCCGAATAGACGCAAAGGCGCGAACCACTTAGAAGGAGCAAGAAAGGAGAAATCACGAGATGGAACCATTGAGCGCGTATACCCGCCTCGGCCGGGTCGAAAGGCAATTACGGAGAAGGCATGAAGAAAAACACCAGGTACCAGTATCAAATAAAAGCGAAACACCCACAGTCTACTCGTCGGGGCCAAACATTCAAAGCCCAGTGCTGGCACGCATTGGCCCTTGCCCGTCCCGCGTTTCGTGTACCGGTGCGGGAAGGATGCTCCTGGTCGGCTCTTTCGTACGGAACTCATCGTGCGTGGGGAGAAACACGGCGAGACTAGCACTGTCTGAACTGTGCCCCTCGCCTGTTGTCTCCGACTACCTCGTTGCATCGCAGGTTGAGAAAGGAGGCGCCGTTGGGCATGTGGAGCGTCGCTGCGGAGTCCTCGGACTAATCTTGTGGCCCCAATCGACTCGGCGACCGAAAACATTCGCGCCTCGTGCAGCCTTGTCAGAACGCCGGCCAGGTAAATTCGGACGATATTTGTCGATACCTTCAATCTTGTAAATATGGACGGTCTTGCCCAACGAAGCCGGGTTGAGCGCCGAGAACAAACTCAATGGTCTTGTACTCAGGTACCGGCACCCCAAGGCAACCACTACACCTGGGAGGTCGAACCTGAGCATGCTGAATGCAGCCGAAGGGGGAAAGACGTCGCAAAAGCGGGCCAGTTAGGCGATGAAAACCAGGGCTCTTCACGGGTCACGACGCGACCCGCGGGTCGGGTCAGGAACTTTATGAAGTCTCACGGGTCGGGTGGTTGTCGGGTCGGGTCGGGCCGGGTCTGGAGGTTTCGAGCTCTTACGGGTCGGGTCGGGTCACCCTTACCCGACCCAACCCGACCTGACCGCCGAAGTTTGATCCGACCTGTGAACACCCCTCATAAAACAAGTCCGTCATTGCAACGGACACGGGTGCTGACATCGACCGGAACCGGCGGGAAGGAATCAAGTACGGCGGCAACATTGCGGCCGTCTTTGCAACAAATAAATGCTCTTACCACGACAGCACACGGCGGTGACGAATCCACGGCGGCAATATTGCGGCCGTCGTCGCGAAGAACAGAAGTCCTGAGGCCGACCAAATCCGGTGAGGAAATCCAGGGGCGCATTATTGCAGTCGTCTCCGTGTGCAAGCAGCAGCCCCAAGCTCGACCGCACGGGGCGGTGAAGCATCCACGGCGGCAATATTGCGGCCGTCCTCGCGGCGAACGTTAGCCCTGAGCTTGGCGGGGCCGGGCGGCGAAGAAATCACGGCTGCAACATTGCGGCCGTCTTCGCGGGGAATGGGAGCCTACAGCTCAACCGAGCCCGGTGGCGAAGAAAATACGGCGGCAATATTGCGGCCGTCTTCGCGGGGAGCTTGACCGATGCCGAAGGAGGGAACAATCGTGGCGGTAATACTGCGGCCGTGTTTGCGAGAAAAAGGAGCCCTGAGTTCGATCGCACGGGGCGATGGAGAAATCCCGGCCGCAATATTGCGGCCGTCTTCTCGAGGAACAGGATCGCTGAGCCTGAGCGCATCCGGCGGTGAAGAACCTACAGCGGCAACATTGTGGCCGCCTTCACGAGGAACTGGAGCTGTGGGCTTGACTGAACCTGGTCGTTATGAACACACACGGCGGTATCATTGCAGCGGTCATCGCGAGGATCTCGACCGCACCGCGAGGTGAAAAATCCACGGTGGCAATACTGCGGCCGTCTTCGCGGTGAACCGCAGCCCTGAGTTTGACGGAACCGGGCGAAGAAACTACGGCCGCAACATTGCGGTCGTCTTCGCGGGGAATAGGAGCCTCGAGCTCAACCGAGCCCGGCGGTGAAGAAACAACGGCGGCAACATTGCGGCCGTCTTCGAGAGGAGCTCGACCGAACCCGGTGGGGAAAAACCCGCGGCGGTAACAGGGCCGCCGTCTTCGGAACAGGAGCTCTGCGCTTGATCGAACCCGGCGGTCAAGAACTGCGGCAGCAACCTCGCGGCCGCCTTCCTGAAGAGTAAATGTTCGGAGTTCGTTCGAGGTCAGCGGGGAAGAAAATGCACTTGTATCACACCACGGCGCTGTCACAGTACAAAATCTGCGATTATTTCCCAAGGGGCCCCTTAGATCGGATGAAACCATGCTGGCCTTGGGTACATCTTCCGGTGGCGAGGGAAAACAGCCGCAGCGGGGTCAGTCTGCCGAGGTTCTGCTTGCTGAGCGGGGACGCTTGGACGACTGTTTGGTCTTATCACGGCGCGGTGGCGATGAACTCCAGCTCGAGGGGGGCGAGGGGTCTTGGCTGGACAGACGTTGGCGGTCTGCCAGGATGCGTGAGGAACGGGCCTTTTCAGAATCCAGGTCTTTCCTCGCGAAGGTGGCGTTGTCCGCAGTCTTGACGACCGTTGATTCGGCCGCCACCAGTTGAGCGCGGAGGCTGTCCTTGAGAGAGATCGCCGCCGCTGACCTGCGCGCCGCGGTAGCGACATTTCTCATTGCAATCGCCACCGCGTCTGCAGATGCCTGATGTACCAGGGATTCTTGTACGAGGTTCGCAGATTCCTTGGCGGCACGAACCGCTTCAACGTGGGCGGCGCGGGCGGTGGCCGTCATGCCAGCCCATACGGCCGGGGTATGAGTCCAGGCATATTTTCCCGGTGTGGACGACGCGGAGGCTTCTGAAGTGTCGGTGCTGCTGCCTTCGTCGGGCTCATGGCTTAGAATCTTTTCCTCGGTGTCTGCCGGCCGGGATGGGGCAAGTTGTTGAGTATCCATGGTATCGTAGCGGTCGTATTCAGATATGCGGCAGGACTCTGCAGGTGTGGGCCAGCACGTGTAATGCGGAGGGGAGCCTAGGCACTCCGGGCGGGAGGAGGCTGCCAGGGAGGTTGGTCCTGTACGGGGTTCAGGAGGTGAGGTGCAATGCCAACGCAGTGATGACAAACTCCTGCTGAAGGGGGAAGGAGAATCTCCGTCGGATAGGTGTTCCCGGGCAGCCAGTATACCCGAGGCAATGCATCGTTCTGAATCCAGGGCTCGACCGGCAACGGTGGCCTCGTGCGCTGTCTGGATGACCGCTGATTCAGCCGCCACCAGTTGGGCGTGAAGACTGTTCTTCAGAGCAAGCGCCACCTGAGCCCGGTGCGTCGCGGTAACGGCGTTCCTCTTCGCAATAGCCACCGCGTCTACAGACGCCTGATCTTCCAGGGATGCCTCCTTGCGTTCTGCCGCTTTCTTGGCGGCGCGAACCGCTTGATGGTGGGCTGTGCGGGCGGATTGCGTCATGCTAGCCCATACAGCCGGGGTATGAGTACAGGCATATATGTCCGGTACGGAAGACACGGAGATTTCCGCAGTATCGGTGTCCCTCCGGTTGTAGTGCTCACAGTCCAAAGCCGCTTCCTCTGTATCTGCCGGCCGGGAGATCGCAAGCTGTCGCTTGCCAGTAGTGGAGTGGAGGCCGTGTTCTTCGGCTGCGTTACAGGATTCTGTCATTTTGGGTGAGCACGAGAAGAACGGAAGGGGGTCCAGTACAGACAGTGAAGCAATAAAATCAGCATGGTGGATTGGATGCATCTTATTCTCAACAATACATTGAGTTTTAACAGGGCAATATATAATACAATTGTAGAGCAGGGCAAGGGTTGTCCTGCTATTCCCTAGGTGTTACCATTTAATACAAGGTTTGACTGAGGTAGGGAAATTCTCTCGCGACGTAGATACTTGCTATTAATAGTTAGAATTTTACTTGTATGAAGATGCTGCTGTTGTTGCCGTCATTTAGTGTTCATTGCGTGGGTTTTCAGAAGAAAGAAGTGCAGCAAGAGATACCAGGCATGCTTATACAGTAGACGCTGACCACCCGAGCCGAAGCCACACCCCAATCCGAACGCTATGGAATGACCTGTGCTTGGATGCAAAAAAGGTACCGCGGGTTGTGGGTATGGAGAAGTCAGTAGTATCACTGATGCTGTCTTGTTTCGACGTGGTGTAGAAGGGTAGGTTGTCTGTCGTCCTTTGTTGTAGGCCGTTGTTGTCGAGGGCCGTTTAACTCTTTTGTCGCAGTCGGCCTTTCTTTGCTTGGAAAAAAATACTCTGACTCTTTCAAGTCTGCCTACTAATAGGTCGCATTTTTTTTCTTTTTTTAAATCATACTTTTACTCTCCAGCCTAACTCAAGAGGTTTTACCCACAGCGAGCTTCTGGACAAGCCATGGCCACAGGTGTCGTCCGTTCTCTCCCCCGGTGCGTGCCTTTATTTTTTGTCGCGCATAGGGTTCAGCATTCCCACTGCTCGTCGATTTTCATCGAATGTAGCCAACTCACGTTGTCGCGCTTTCCGCTAATCAATTTTTTAAGCAGTAAAAAGTCCCTACGCACGAGCATGCACTCGGTGAGACTTGAACTCACAGAATTGATCTTGATAGGCACGCGGACCACCTACCAAGCCACCGGGGACGCCGAGTGTTAGCATTGTCTTTGAATTAAGCAAATAAATGTCAGACACTTCAGTCGGCCTGTCGGAAGCTATCACCATCGTGACAGTAGTAGGTATCAGGTGAGCTCCGCCAGTTGTTTGTCATCGCGACGACAGCAGCTACTTGTTGTGGTGGTGGTTCTGTCTCTCTCTGTAGTCGCTCATATATCTGCTGGCGGCCAGAACTCTCGGCGGCCAAAGCTCAGCAGCAGAAGCAGCAGTAGCTAGCCGCAAAAAAAACTCCCCGGTAAGCGGCAGGCGGCAGCTAAGCTATTGCTCAGAGGAGCTGCTGCTCAGGAAGAGCTGCTGTGCAGGAGTAGCAGCTGCACAGCAGCTAGCCACTTGTTGTGGTGGTGGTGCTGTACCTCTCTGTCGCTTAGGTATCTGCCGTCGCGACAACCTGAAGAAGCACATGTCGATCGCGGCCAAAGCTCTTGGCGGCCAAAGCTTCAGCACCAGCTTCTGAAGCAGCAAGCAGCTAGGCTGCAAAAAAAGTTCCCCGCAGTGAGCGGCAGGCAGCAGCTAAGCCGCTGCTCAGGAGCAGCAGCTGCAAAAGTCCAAAGCCTTCGGCGGCCAAAGCTCTTAGCTGCTGTCTCGTGACTCCTTAATCGTGACATCGCTATTTTTCGAGCGTTACAACAGCATCAACAGACCATTTATCTGGCAGTCCGTTGCGGTGCACGATAATACGTAGATACGGGTATCCTGGGCGCGTTAGTTTGTCTCAACTGCTGCTCCGCCTTGTCGGGTCCATTGCTATGTTGTGTACCGATGCGGGGGTAGCAGCAGCAGAGGAGTGGAAAATACGATAGATAGATGTTACGTACTAATAATACCTGGTACAACAATTAGTTGCATGATCGCGCTCGCTACTACTACTGTAGTACTCCTACTGCCGTGCTTCGTAGAGCAACAGCAGAATATGATGCACTGACTGGGTATATCTACTGAAGAACCCTTTGTGGAGACAACGCTACCGCTACCATAATACTTAATGAGTAGAATATGACGTAATAATGTGACTACTGGCAAGGCAGTATCAAACATAACACATGGTTGATGATACCAATATATCGATAGTCGGATGCGTACTCTGTCGTGTTTTACGACCGATGGATATCGATCTCAGGCAGAGGCGGCGCGGACAGTTGTTAGGCTGATCCGTAATTTGTTCTGCGCAATGCCGTTGCCCATCTGCACTTTGGTTCGCTCATCGTCTAGAAAGCTTGAATGGACCGACATACTTCGATTGGTTACAAGTGATGAACGTTGAAGCTCATGCTGCGGCGAAGTCCCGTTTGCTATGTGCATGATCTCACTGGGATCCGCGTGCAGTGCAACTGCACGCTGTGGGCTATTCGTATGAACCAGGAACACGTGCGAAAAAGCGCGGAAAGAAAAAATATCCCCGTCCCCTCTCATGCAATAATTTTCTGCCTGATTGGAATTGTAGAGAAGGGCAAGGGTTGCCCTGCTGTTCCCTAGGTGTTACCATATAATAAAAGTTTGGACGGAGGTGTGGAAATTCTCTCGCGACGTAGATACTTGCTACGTAGAATATTACTTGTTTGAAGATGCTGCTGTTGCCGCTATTTCGAAGCGAAAAACCAAAACATAATATCACAGTCGCATCGCGCAGATTGCGATGACCTCGACGTGTCGCGAACACACCCATACCAAATAAAACGCCGCAGTAAAGTCCAAAATGACAAAAGGCATACAAGTGGACTTTTCGCCGATGATCGTTACGTACATGCACCCCGTAAACAACACTCTGTCGACCAAACAGATCATAGAAATGTAGCTGCGCAGAACTCGAAGGGCTGGGCGCGCCGTGCAACATTTCTGCCAAATGCGTTCTAGCAAAAAGAGGGAAAGAGCAAGGCAGGCAGTCCTAATCGAGAAGCAATACCACACAAAAAATCAAAATGTTTCAACACACATGTGAACAACACGTGAGACGCTCTAGGCGGCGGTACGTCGAACTCGAGTCGGCAGGGCACAGCTGCGCTCCCCACGTCGTAGTGGCCAGGACTTCGGTAAGGCGGAGGCATGATCGGTCCTTGTCTACTTGTCTCGATTATCTCCGAGCGTTCTTGGCTTGCGCGCTCATGGTAGCTAGCACTACGGTATGCTGTCGTTTGTGCCTGGGGAACAGGCAAGGCCATAGACTTTCGAAGGTAGACATACATATGCTGGCAACCATGATACCAGTAATGTCGAAATCGTCGCAAGACGTGGTACTCCCCCCGAGAATACAATCGTACTTCAACCACCGCCCTCTGGAACGCGACTGGATCACGAAATCGGAATGGAGTAGATGACAGCTACGAGGCAGTACTCAACGCCTATCATCAAAATAGGTGACGGTACCGGCTCTCCGGCGTCCTCGTAGATGTCTACACGTGCAGACGCGAAGAAAACGCGATCGGGGCGTTGTCCGCACTCCAAGGAAGAATCGACCATATGGATGTGTGCTGACGTGCAGGGCGCAGCTCTCGTCGCAGGGGGGCACGGAGCAGGTCCAGGAAATGAGAAGTCGGAGGCGGCTCCGGTCAGGAACAAGGCATTGACTGCATCCTGGAGTGACTGGGGTGGTCCGTGCGGAATCAAGACTGGTGCGGGATCTCGCCATCGTGCACATTGGGATGCGGTTATCTCGATATGGCCATGGTCCTAGAGATGGCAATCGGTAATGTAGTGCCAGTTGAAGCCGAGAGCCGTCCGAGTGTACATGATACGAGCATGTCGTTCCACGACGTCACCTGGCCATCCGCTGTTGGGGTGGAGTTGATCATCAGGTCGAAGGGTGATCGCTTCGCATATGGGTCCCATTACGGATCCTGCGCCCGGCAGGCCGCTACTACCAAGAATCTTGTCACGTGCTTAAGCCAAAGAATCCTGCATTCCGCAAAAGAATGCGACGCATACCGCACGAAATGATTCAACCGAACATTTAGAAGACACATAAAAGCACAACGTATTATATATAGGGGTACTTGCGGGCGTTGGAGAGGCAAGAACTTATCAAGAGGGTGCGTTGGAGAGGCTTGCCGTCGAACATGCAGGCACGCACACAGCAAGAGTGGAGAAGAAGATGGCTCCAGCTGGACCAGGTGTGTTGCCATGGTTGGGTTGGTGAGAGGGTATCCTTCCCAAGCAGCTATGGCGGAGGCGATGGCGGCGTTGAAGAACCAATTGATGTTCTCATTGGACGGCAGAAAAGGTAAAGGGCGGATGGAGCCGGTGTCTGTTTGTCCGTCGTTGGTGTGGGATGTATAACTAGCCGGAGGACTTGTCGTGGCCGGTCGCAATGTAGAGGGATCATCCAAGAACAAGGCTAGTGTAGCCTCGTCGAGGCGTTCGAGGTAGTCGACCATAGCCGCTACATCGTCGTCCTGTGGATGGGTAAGATGGTCGAGAGTAACCGGCGACAGCGAGAACAGCTTGCTGGCATCGGTCGCTCGGGACAGAGCGACGTAGACAGCCGCGCTGTCCATATAGCCGTCTACTGGCTTACGAATGTCGAGCACAACTTTAGGGATGGTTTCGCCTTGCGCTCGATAGACTGAGGAAATAATACCAAGAGACAGAGGCACCTGCATTCTGTTGATGGTGAATTTCCGCCTGCCTTTACCAACGACGGAGAACTTCCTGTTAACCGTACAGCAGCCGATGACACCTCGAGGGAGCCCGTCCAGCTTCAGCCCAGCTCTGTCGGCGGCGTCGATGTAGATGAGCACTCGCGTAGGTGGATACTGTAGTTCGACGACATGATGTCCGGTGACCTTATTACGAAGGTATGGTGCTCGCGGGTCGAACTCGATGTCCACGACTACCGCGTCGGCACTGTTCGTCACGCGACAAGGACGTATTGGGGCTGTTTGCTGAGTACGACAGGGGCACCAATCGCCAGGCACGAGATCTGCGACAAATTACTCGTATTGGAGTCGTCTAGTTGGCGAACGCCGTCGCGCAAGCCACATGGCCATTGGTCTTGGGGATCATTTTTATGAGCGATGGACGACGAAACTTTTCCTTCATGCCGCACATTGTCGGATATCGTCTCGACACAAAAAACAGCATGGCACGTATAAAACTTGCACACATAGTCGTACTGTTTTATAAATTTATGAAATACGTCAGCTGTGAGTTGGACTGATTAAATAGTTGATACTCAACTTTGCAAGCTGCGTAATACGTATGTTGTAATACAGGTACTTGTGCACGTAGGACATTCAGAGAGTTTACGATGTTTACGGGCTATTCGTATGAACAATGAACATGTACGATGCGAAAAAGCACGGAGAGGGAAAAAATCCCTGTGACCCCCGTCGCCCGCCTCGTGTGAAGCCCGGTGCACGAACACGAGTACAAGAAGGCGCTTCTATTAACGAACGCGGTTTTTGTTCGAAAATATAAGCTGTACCGGGACATTTTTTTGCCAGAAAACGGTATACTTTGACAGAAAACGTCATATAACGTGAGTTTGGTGTGCTCTGATCACCTCGTTTTACTTTTTCGTACTGTAAACTGGCAAAAATACGATGGTGTGCCGTTTTTTTTTGTCTCGACACAAAAAACAGCACGGCACGTATAAAACTTGCACACATACTCGTAGTTTTATAAATTTATGAAATACGTCAGCTGTGAGTTGGACTGATTAAATAGTTGATACTCAACTTTGCAAGCTGCGTAATACGTATGTTGTAATACAGGTACTTGTGCACGTAGGACATTCAGAGAGTTTACGATGTTTACGGGCTATTCGTATGAACAATGAACATGTACGATGCGAAAAAGCACGGAGAGGGAAAAAATCCCTGTCTCCTCTCATGTAATAATTTTCTGCCTGATTGGAACACGTTCCACCGGTCAAAAAGAAAAAAAACGAACAGCAGAGCTTCCCTCTTAACCTTGTACGCCGCCCGCCCGTCTCGCGACCATCTCACCACCGATTCGGTCCGGATAAAGTTTTCCTCCCTCTCTGCCACTGTGACCCCCGTCGCCCGCCTCGCGTGAAGCCCGGTGCACGAACACGAGTACAAGAAGGCGCTTCTATTAACGAACGCGGTTTTTGTTCGAAAATATAAGCTGTACCGGGACATTTTTTGCCAGAAAACGGTATACTTTGACAGAAAGCGGAGTATCTCTACGTTCACGAGAGATGCATGTTTTGTTCACAACCGACGAATTTAATCATTTATAGTCATGGGCTCTACCGACGGAAACTAATAGCTGAAGTTGACGAGAGGCAGAGAGAAGAGAAGAACGGCCACACTCGTCCCGCGCCTCCGCCTAGCTTCTCGTGATAGGTGCACAAGCAGAGCACGGCACTGCTCGCTGCCGATTGATAGGCCTAGAGGCTAGGTCTACTGTTGTGGTTTCTAGCAGCAACTGCGGAGGTCGGCGGGCTACAGCATGCAGCGGGAGGAGGAAGAGCAGGGGCAACGAGCGCTTTCCCGGTATGTGGCGAACGGGGGGGGGTCCCGGGCGTTCCCGGGTCTAGACCCCGAACTCGATCACAATGGGGCGTGGGGCGGTCGACTCCGGTACACAATGATACACGCCCGCAAGCAAGCATCGTTAACTCGCTCGCTCGGGGCGGCCAGCCGTGATTCCCACGTGTTGTGGTCGTCGTACATGCACGAAGTTATTATAGCTGGCACGGGTAGAAGCACGAAGTTATTATAGCTGGCACGGGTAGAAGGCAGCTCACGTCCTTTCCCAACCCGCGAATACGCTATACGAAAGGCTATACTGCGGTATACCTAGGAAAGAAAGACATACCCGGACCTAGAGTACTGGGCATTAATATGGGAACACCGTTGACGCCGGAGCGGAGGGCATATGTGGTGTACGAGTATAGGCCAGGTTGGTTCCTTTGCCTTTCTCGCAGACCCCGTACCCAGGAAGACACATTCTCGCATACACCGGTATACATCGCGAGCCACAACGGACTGTTGTACGTACCACAATGCTGTGTCATACACGTTGCGAGACACATATGTACTGCTGTATGCTCCAACTATATACAGGATCGATGGCCAAGGAATTGTGGCCGGCGCCACTAACGATACGTACAATACAAATCGCGAGACACACTTGTACTGCTGTATGCCCCAACTACAGGGTCGATGGCTAAGGAATTGTGGCCGGGGCCACTAACGATACATACCATACACATAGCGACACACGTGGACTGCTGTAGGCACTGCTGTAAGCTCCAACGACGCGGTGCCGGCGCACCTAGAAGCGATATATCATACTATGCATAACGATATATACCATACTCGCATGTGCCAGTGCACTTCTAATACAAGGCGGTCGATGGCGGGGGGACTTGGGGCCGGTGTCACTGAGAATACAACTCGCGAGACAGGGCGTCACGATGTGCGGGAACTCACCACGAACAGACCATACTAGTACGTTCTACTGGTCATATCAACAACGCTGTGCCGGTGCACTAAGCGCTATCGACGTTATCGTACGCGTCAAGACGCGCAGGACCTTACTACGAGTAGACCATACTAGTAGTGAGACACTATGTGCCACTGTCCGTATCAACAACGGTGGGCAAAAAAAAAAAAAAAAAAAAAAAAAAACTGGTCGGTGGTGAAGGAACAAGTGCCGGTGCAGGTCTCGTGGCCGGCGCCACCGCGTCGGCCGGTGACCCGTCCCTCACCACCGATACATACCATGTTTCACTGTTCATATTAATAGCGCTGTGCCGGTGCACTAGAAAGCGGTCGGTGGTGAAGGACTAAGTGCCGGTGCAGGTCTCGTGGCCGGCGCCACCGCGTCGGCCGGTGACCCGTCCCTCACCACCGATACATACCATGTTCCACTGTTCATATTAATAGCGCTGTGCCGGTGCACTAGAAAGCGGTCGGTGGTGAAGGACTAAGTGCCGGTGCAGGTCTCGTGGCCGCGCCACCGCGTCGGCCGGTGACCCGTCCCTCACCACCGATACATACCATGTTCCACTGTTCATATTAATAGCGCTGTGCCGGTGCACTAGAAAGCGGTCGGGGGTGAAGGACTAAGTGCCGGTGCAGGTCTCGTGGCCGGCGCCACCGCGTCGGCCGGTGACCCGTCCCTCACCCCCGATACATACCATGTTCCACTGTTCATATTAATAGCGCTGTGCCGGTGCACTAGAAAGCGGTCGGTGGTGAAGGACTAAGTGCCGGTGCAGGTCTCGGGGCCGGCGCCACCGCGTCGGCCGGTGACCCGTCCCTCACCACCGATACATACCATGTTCCACTGTTCATATTAATAGCGCTGTGCCGGTGCACTAGAAAGCGGTCGGTGGTGAAGGACTAAGTGCCGGTGCAGGTCTCGTGGCCGGCGCCACCGCGTCGGCCGGTGACCCGTCCCTCACCACCGATACATACCATGTTCCACTGTTCATATTAATAGCGCTGTGCCGGTGCACTAGAAAGCGGTCGGGGGTGAAGGACTAAGTGCCGGTGCAGGTCTCGTGGCCGGCGCCACCGCGTCGGCCGGTGACCCGTCCCTCACCCCCGATACATACCATGTTCCACTGTTCATATTAATAGCGCTGTGCCGGTGCACTAGAAAGCGGTCGGTGGTGAAGGACTAAGTGCCGGTGCAGGTCTCGGGGCCGGCGCCACCGCGTCGGCCGGTGACCCGTCCCTCACCACCGATACATACCATGTTCCACTGTTCATATTAATAGCGCTGTGCCGGTGCACTAGAAAGCGGTCGGTGGTGAAGGACTAAGTGCCGGTGCAGGTCTCGGGGCCGGCGCCACCGCGTCGGCCGTGACCCGTCCCTCACCACCGATACATACCATGTTCCACTGCCCATATTAATAGCGCTGTGCCGGTGCACTAGAAAGCGGTCGGTGGTGAAGGACTAAGTGCCGGAGCAGGTCTCGGGGCCGGCGCCACCGCGTCGGCCGGTGACCCGTCCCTCACCACAGATATAGATACTATGTCCAAAATCAACAACGTTGTAAAAAAAAGGAAAGCGGCGGTGGTGAAGGACTAAGTGCCGGTGCAGGTCTCGTGGCCGGCGCCACCGCGTCGGCCGGTGACCCGTCCCTCACCACCGATGCATACCACACACGTTGAGACAACGTAACGCTGTATGTGCTACGACGCATGTAGCAGTACCGCGGTGCCGGCGCACCGGAAGGCGGTCGATAGTGGCGGAGTAAGCGCCGGTCCACATCCCGGGTCCGGAGCACCGGCTTACAAGTCGAGTTCGAGGGGAACGCATGCCGGCGCATGCTTCACCCCCCCCCCCCCCCACCCCCCCCCCCCCCCCCACCGCCGCCTCTATCCAAGTCATTCCCTCAAGGGAACGGCTGGGGGACGAGATGCGCGATGCGGAGTACCAAGTTGCTCACCCGTTGACAGGAAGATGCCGGTGCATGTCAACAACCGCGGCGAACGCCGGCGCGTACGAACGGAGTGCCAGCGCACATGAGCACGGGGACAAGTAAGCCCCACCCTCGTCCAGGCCGGTGCATGGATAGTGCTCACCGTCGCCTCTATCTAAAAATTCGTCCCCCCCCCCCCCCCCCCCCCCCCCCCCCCCCCCCCCCCCCCCCCCCGCTTGCCAGAAAACGGTATACTTTGACAGAAAACGTCATATAACGTGAGTTTGGTGTGCTCTGATCACCTCGTTTTACTTTTTCGTACTGTAAACTGGCAAAAAATACGATGGTGTGCCGTTTTTTGGCATTTTTTCATGTGAGACGGACGGACATGGATGTTTCGCCATAAAACGGTATACATTGACAGAAAAAGTCATCTAACTTGGTTTTGGTGTACCTTGATTGCCTGGTTTGAGTTTTTTATAACCGTACACTGGCAAAAAGCACTGGTGTACCGTTTTTTGTCATTTTGTCCGTTAGGACAGGAAATTAATTTTGCTTTTAGATAACCCTAGGTAAACCTAGGGAACACCTTGCACCGATGAAAAAGAAAAAAAAAACGAACAGCAGAACTCTCTTAGCCTTGTACGCCGCCCGCCCGTCTCGCGATCACCTCACCACCGATTCGGTCCGGGTAAAGCTTTCCTCCCTCTCTGCCAGTGAGCCCCGTCGCCCGCCTCGCGTCAAGCCCGGTGCTCACCGTGGCACTTGTTCGCCAGCTCGACAAAGTTGGTGCTCAGACTTCATCGCTCTCTCTTTGAGCTTTGGTTTGGTCGCAAAAATAAGCGCCGCTTGAACATTATTTTTCATATCAAAACGACCCTTATATCTCGTATAAGGTACAAGCGGAGCCTCACAAGGAGGCCAGACAGAGCCCATTCGTGCTTCCCACGTGTCTCGAGGCACACGCGACGACTAGCCACGAAAACGGCGACCGCGCTCCTTTCAACCACCCCCTCTACCCGCCAGCACTCGCTGACACCCGCGACGGCACGCCGGGCTCGCCCGCGGTGCGGTGCTCTGAGTACACGCACGCGCACGAAACGAAATAAAATGTCTTCAGAACTATAAGCTACGCTTGACTCGTACCTGGTATGTTCGTATGAACACGAGCATAGGAAGGCGACTATATTCACGTTTTTGTTCGTAATTATAAGCTGTACCGGGACATTGCTTTTTTACCATAAAACGGTGTACCTTGACAGAAAACGTCATATAACTTGGGTTTGGCGTACCCTGATCACCTCGTTCTATTTTTTCGTACCGTAAACTGGCAAAAATACAACTGTGTACCGTTTTTTTTTGTCATTTTTGCGACTTGGACGGACGGACATGGGATGCTTTTCCATAAAACGGTATGCCTTGACAGAAACACGTCATCTAACTTGGGTTTGGTGTACCCTGATTCCCTGGTTTGAATTTATTGTACCGTAAACTGGCAAAAAAATCACTGATGCACCGTTTTTTGTAATTTGTCCGGTAGACAAGTTTTTAATTTTGCTTCTATATAACCCTAGGCAAACCTAGGGAATAGACTGCATCACCGGTATGTAAAGCCTCTGACGTAGGGAAACGCTACGCGCAGTAGAGTAAAACGGGGAAAGGAAAAGGTGGGTGGCAAACGCCAGGGCGGGGAGGGACGCAAAGCAGGGGAGACAATAGTGGGGGGGGGGGGGGGCGGTTGTGATGCGTTCGTACCGCATGGATCACGATCCAGGTGCCTCGAGCGGCTGCTTGTTTATTGGTAGATGAAACACTCGTGCTTGTCATTAATAGAACTCACAGAGTGCCCGTCACGCAACGACGGTTCCAGCGTGGGACATTACGTGTCGGTCATCGCCACGGGGCTCCTATAAGCGAAGGCTACGCCTTAGCTTGTCTAATTGCGAGGTAAAGGCGCGGTTACTGCATGCCGGCGGTTGGGGTCTTCAGGAGCTTGCGGGCGCGACCGCTGGAGCAGCAAGCGCAGGGAGCACCAGCGTACGACCCGCAACTGAAGGATGGGATTCATCAAGAGAAGACAGGGACGCCAGCAGCCCTCGTGCGCGGGCAATGACATCGCGAGCAACCGAGCTCGGTGAAGCATGGGCAGTCGCCATCGTGCACAAAACTGGGCGCCAGAGTCGCCTGCAGCAGGGGTAAACGATCCTGGACGGGCGACAAAAACAGTGGCGAAAAGCCAAAGGCGGCTCCGAGACAACAGGCTCGGGGTGCTGCCGAGTCTTGGTGCGACCAGTACTTGGGCAAGCAAAGGGCTAATCATGGGCAGATGCAGCGCCACAAAGGGATCAGCATCAGCGGCACTAGATGAACCTAACGCTTTATGCCCACGAGAACGGCCGAGACGGTGGGTGGGACGTCTACTAGTGGGGGGGCTCGTGTGATAGAGGTTGGTCGTGGTCTAAACAAACGCCGGTAAGTCGGCTATCTACCGATGCGCAGAGGTGTTTCTACCGTGCACCGGGAAGTGGTGAAGTCATAGCCTCACTTAAGGACGTATGTGAGAGCAGACTACTACTGGGCGGGTGATGTCCACAGCCGCGAGAAGACATTGATAAAACGCAAGTAAAGAGGCGTCACGCACACTAAGAACATGAGCGCGAACGAACGAAAACCAGAGGCAAGGTCCTAGCAATCGATGTCCCCTTGGCTGCTAGGGTTTCCTGAAGTCGCACTCACAAGTAGTTGTTATTGTTCGCTTGCCTCGCCGTGATACCTTTTTAACAAGAAGGGGCGAGCTCAAAGGGGACGATGTCCTCTCGTTTCGGCTACATAAATACATAGTCTGCATACTTGGAAAAAAACATATCCGGCCTACCCGCAAGGGCGAGCGATGACTGCGCAGACTGAGAAGCGGCCCTTTAGTAGCATCACACTCGTACAACCCCAACTCACGGGTAACTTGCAGCAGGGCATCTATTAAAAAGAAAAAACGAGACACCACACACAACGTTTTCCCTATTATTCCCCTCCCAATACTATTAATTAGTCACAATCGATAGCAGCTTGAGGGCAACTGGGCCTCTTACCAAGCCCCATCCTTGAGTGAACTTACTCTGGGTAAATAATCTATCACCTACCCGCGAACTTCACATGTTTGCCCGAATACGGGGTCTCGTTTCTTCCGCAATACCCTTACGTCACGTCTTCATCAAAGTCACTATCATAATTTCTACGGTTACCAGGACCGTGAGTGTTCCGCCTCAATGTCTGGGCTGACGTGGCATTTTTGGTGCCACTTGGTGCCCCCCCGGACAATATTCCTACGGCCGCGTTTTTCATGAGGAAGTCGTCGATGTCGTTCTCCGCCGCCGCTGGCAAAGAGAAGCTGTAAAGGTTGGGGTGTGCCGTTGAATGTGGCGACGGGAAAGCTGCTGGCGTTCCCACGGATGAAGACGAAGAGTGCTCTGCTGTTTCCACAGCGTTTTTACTGCTGTCGTGGTGCTCGGGGGAGGAAACCAGTAAGTCTGCAGGTTCGGCCACAGCAAGGATTTCTTCTGGTTTATGCCGCAAGGATTGATCGCGGCGACGGTGGGGGGACGGGTCGACGAAACAGTAGCACGTTAGTTCCACCGTGTTGCTGTCGAAAATCAGGATGAATTCGTGACCGCGCTAGTTTTTGTGCAGAGGTCACCGCAAGGTGCGTACAGTCTGGAAACGAAAAGCAATTTGGCAGACCTTTCATTGACCAAAGACGGCTGGAACTGTTTGTAGATGAGAATACCGCTGCAACATGCGCTCTATTTTTGCTTATGAGTGTCTGTTTGGCAACTCTTAGTCAATCAGAGGTCGCATTTGTTCCCCCTAGCACATCCGCCCGTGTGCGCAACGGCACGTGTGAGACTCTCAGAACAGGTGCAGAGCATAGGTTTTGCGAAGCAATGCGTGGTTTAGAAACGAGCGGATAGCTTTAGGACCGGCAGCGTAGCATCGCGATCCTAAACGAAGAACGATATACATCAGGGTAGAACTTGACAGTGTAACATGACCATTACACGCAGCACAGGGAACACAATACCATCATATCCGTGAATTTCAGAGTATGGCATGGGCAGACGCCGATGGGCCGGCTGATGGGCCGACCCGGCGTCCCAATTGGAGGGCCGCGGCCTGGTTCGGCCCCTCACATACTCAAATTTTCTCGGGCCGGTCCGGCCCATCAGATTTTCAAAATCCTCGACCCGGCCTGGCCCGGCCCATGACATTGGCAGCGAGGCCCATGAGACCCATGCTCTGCACGGCCCACCCAAAAACATGAGCCGGCCCATGTATTGTCCGGTACTGAAAGGTTACGCATGTGCGTTTCCGTGTTTTTTTATACTATTCGTTCATGTTTTTCATCTTTTATTATTCTGGATCCCATGGTCCAGCTGCTTCTGGCCCCCGAATAGCGCTACCCACGAGGCACACATACCGTCTACCCGCACAAGTTTTCTCCACTGGCCCAGTCTAATGGATTCCGCTCTGACTGGTAGACCACCACCCGCTTCTCCTCTGGCAACGCCCGCAGCACCAGCAGCACAGCAACAGCATGCTGCTACACCTGCTACTGCAACACACGCTCCCGTAACACCTGCTGCTGTCGATGTTCCATCCGAAGGGAGCATAGATCACGCCGCCAGCGATCCTTTGGTCGGGGCTCGGGGCTTCCCAGACGGCAGCACCAGTTCTCATTGCCGGTTCGACAGCGACACACACGAAGGTGAACGTCGCTGCAAACTTTCGGTCCAAAGACATCCCCTGTCTGGGCGTACTTCACCAAGTTTTCACCGGTGGTTTCGTCCGGACCGAACCAGGAGAAGGACGTGAAATGCTGACTCCGGCCGCGGAGATGACAAGGAGTGCCCTCTGTACACCCGCAACGACATCAAGGCCATGGTCAGGCATTATTACAAGGGCCACGAACTGCAGAGCAGCATGCGCGGACGTTGTAGCAGTAGCAGTAGTACACCACATGTGCTGGGCCGCGGCCCTGGATGGCCCATAAAAACACGTGGGCCGCCGCATGGGCAGGACGGAGCGGCCCATATGGAGTCCACATCTGATGGGCCGCGGCCCGGCCCGGCCTCTCCCCATGATATTTTCAGAGGAGGCGTGGCCCGGCTCATCAATTTTTCAAGATCCTCGGCCCGGCCCATGACGATTTTCATATCGGCCCAGTCCGGCCCGGTCCGGAGCATCTGCCAATGACAAGCCCTGGTGACTTTAAGGACCGTTCGTGTATTCGTATTTACACCCAAACGGTCCTTGCATTTCCGAACATACCGTAGTGGTATGTATGTACAGAGTTTCAAATTGTGCAAAAAGCCACCGCATCGACTCAAATCACAGCTCCTTGAGTACCAGCAAATGCCGTGTGTCAGAAACAGCCCCCTTTCGATAGAGCAGGATTACAGGCGTGAGGTGTGTGTATGATAGACGCGCGCAATTTGGCTAGCGCTCCGACACAAAACGTAATCGTGCGCGCAAAAAACTTCACAGCGGCAGTGTGTTTAGTACACAGGAGTGATACGCATTGACAGTATACGGGCGACTTGGTGAGGGGGGGGGGGCAGGTGATAATGATTTCCAAAGCCCTCGAAAACTGGCAGCCCACCACAGCAAGCGCCCGACAGAGGAGCTTAACGGACTGAACGAACGGAAGCCAGACTCCACCGAACATCCCAACAGGGCGGTCTACACGTTGCCGAAATCCCCGTACTACGACCGCGGGCCGGAGCAGGGCAGTTTTGTCGTGCCGATCGCGTGTTCTCTCTTTCGGAACTTTCTCCAGTTTTGAGTTGAGAATCGAGTCGCGCGTTTCCGAAAAAAAGATGCGTTGGTTGACAGTCCCGCGCAGGTGCGATGGAAAATGTAAAACAAAGCATTAGACGTAGACTCCAGGTCCTGTCAGAAACAAGGTCACGCGGCATTGGAGCAAACTCTACGGTACATGTTTCAGGTGTGACCAGGATGTGACACTGCTATGTTGCATCATAGCACCAACCGACGCTTCTCCCTAACGTCTTGTCTCTATAGGGGCTGCAGGTCCTTTGAACTGTGCTCGCATTAAAAAATACGTGTTCGCTGCTGTGGGCTTGCTGGCCTCCTCAAACCACAACAACCACACACGAAAACAGCGATTCCACCTTGTTCTTCCTGACAACCACGGAGGTTTCGAGCGTAAAAAACAGGACGTGAGAGTACCAGTAGTAGTCCTTGGGACTCAGTCATTGACTGGCGAGTCCGAGTCATTTTGAAGTGCCGAGTCCCAAGGGTACCAGACGACGAAATAACTGAATCCTCGCGAGTCCACAGGCTATCATAAGCTGAAATAACTGAATCCTCGCGAGTCCCCAGGGTGCCAGGACCTGAAATGACTGGGTCCTCGCGAGTCTCCAGGGTACCATATGCTGAAATGACTGAGTCCTTGCCAGTCCCAAGGGTACCAAAGGCTGAAATGGCTGAGTCCTCGCGAGTACCGAGCCAAAGGGCCAAACAACAAGCAAACACGTTTTTTTGTGTATTTTGTTCTCGCCTTCAAAGCAAATCGGCAAAAGGTCGTCAGAGTAGTAGTACGAGCCATCGGGACTCCGTCACTGACTCGCGAGTCCGAGAAAAGAAGCACTGAGTCCCCAGGATACCAGAAGCTGAAATGGCTGAGTCCTCCCCAGGGTACCAAGACCTGAAATGACATGAGTACTCGCGAGTTCCAAGGGTATCAGGAGCTGAGAAGACTGGTACTCACTGGTACTGGTATCCCGTAGCTCGAAAACCTCGCCGTCCGCGACAAAAGGTATCCCCTTTCCATGTCAATATTTTTCGGGGGTGTACCCCTTATTGTCATATATATATACAACCACACAAGCAGTGCTGCGTTGCCCTCTTGACCAGCATGAGACTCCCTTGAGCAAGACTGTCCCCCGTCGTGCTACGACCCCAAACGGATTGCGAGCGAGGAACGGTGGCATTAACAGAGTGCGTTCACAATGGAATAGCGTTTCCGCGCGTACGCGGTCTGCTGTACTTATAGATCGTACCTTCTTCTCGTAGCGCAACATTGAGGGCATGCAGCAAGTCTCGCTCCTGCTTCAGGAGCCTGAGCCTCCTCTCCAACAGCCCCTTTCGTTTATCGAGCTCCCCCTGCACGCGCGTGACACATACCAGGTGTCGGGTGAGTATTTTGACGTTGGTACCGCAGAAATGTGATGCGCGGGTGGGGCGGGTGAATGCTGGTGCGCCGCGCACCGGCTGAGCGACCAGCCAACGATAAAACGAACGATTATTACAATTTCGACACCTCGACTCAGAATTTATTCAATTCTTCCATTCCGGTGGCATGTGCCGCTCTGGCCAACAATGTAAAGACCGATTGGTACCCAGGTACAGCAATATACCGGGCACGTTGTATATATACAAGTACAAGCTATGGTGAACTTCTTCCTGCCTAGGAAAGGATACTATTCATATTGCTGCTTTGTCGGTATCATAGGTACGGAATGGTGCTATCACAATACGTACTATTCCTGAAATCCATATAGCCCGTATTCGTAAGACAGGCGAAAAAAAAAGCGCCTCGATGGAAGAAAAATAACTATTACGGGGGACCATAGTAAATAGGACCAAACACTGTTAGTAAAAATAGGTAAGTGTTTTTGTGCGTACCGTGGGTCCCCTATTTAATATGGTCCCCCGTAATAGCCACGAAGCAGTACCTGCACCGCAGTAGAAACAGCGCGCAAGCGAACGGTGCTATAGAGCCGTGGCATACCATCCCCGTATCATACGCAACCAAATAATACGAGGAAAGTGTCCATGGTGTATACGTACACCCGAAAACTGAAGTAAGAAAAATACCCAATAAACGACCACGAAGAAGGCAAACCAAATAACACCACGCACAAGAAAAGAAAGAAATTTAAACAAGCGAACGAACAACCAAATACTTGGTATGCACGTGTGATATGTGTGAGTACTGAATTCCCTCTTTATGCGTAGTTGCATACTCTTCTCCAGAGGCCGCGGGTCTTTTCTCGAGGTGGCCCGCGGGTACACTACGGCGCAAATTTGGGCCGCGGCCGGGCTCGGTGGCGCGGGCTCTGAGGTCCAAAGTCGCCCGAGTGACTATTTTTCAAGGGATTGCGCCCTGTCTCGCTGAGCCCACGAGTAGCAAGATCATGGAAAACCCACGAACTTTATACACTTCCGCCTTTTCTCTCAGCTGCTGTACAATATATGTATCACAATAAAGTGTTTCCGAAAAAAAAAAATCTACTTTTACTTGTCCAAAAATTCTCCCGAGGTAACTTTTTGAGGTAAATTTTTGAAAAAAGGCAAAAAAGTACTTCAGCGAAGTCAGGATTTCATCAAAAGTTGCGGTAACTTTTGGCTCCCTGCTTCACTGGCCTACATGCACCGAGCATTATCACGACGCACAACGCAACTCAAATATCGAAGGATCAAAACACCGAGCATCTTCCATGCCACCATGCTGCTTGCCGTACGCATCACGACAACCGCTGGGAGCACAGAGCCTCGAGAGTAGCTTGGGTATAGCGCGCACGAGCGGCGTTGGATTGTGCCAGCGGGCCGCCGCCGCCGCTACGGTACACGCTTTCGCCCGCTTGGTGACGACGTGGAGAATGCGTCGTCCCAAAAAAGGACTCGTACTCACACGTACTCGTACTCGTACTCGTGCTCGTACAGAGCGCGACAGCATGACAGCTCGTGTATCATTTCGATTTCATCGTACTGCGGCTGCAGCGGCAGCAGCAGCCGCGGCGGCGGCGGCGGCGGCGGAGCGGAGCGCGCCGGCGCTGTGGCGTGCGTAGGCCGAGCGCAGCAGCAGCAGCAGCAGCAGCAGCAGCAATCCAAAAACGGAAGCTGGTTGGTGCTGGTGCTGGTGCTTGCTGGTGCTGACGCTGTTTATTTTTGTTGCTCAAGCTGCACCTAGCGGCGACTAGCGCCAGCTAGCTGCCGCTTGCTGCGCTGCTGCTTGTAGTCGTGGGATGGCAGTGGTGGCTTCGCGGTCAACTCTGCCGCCGAAACGTTGCTGGGCTGCCGTTGCTACTCGCACGCTGTTTTTTATTCCGTTCTTCTTTTGCTTGTTTGCCGCGTTGCCTCACCTCCCCACTTCCCTTCTTATTTTCGGAGGCGTCGCCTGCAGGATTTGGTTTACCTCACTCGCAAACACACCGAAATCAGGAAGGGAAGGAAATTCGCTTTTTTTAGCGCAAGTAAAGTTTTTTTTTTTTACCTCCATCGTAAACACTCTAATGTCTCTCAAGCTCTCTACTCCAGCAGCCACGGTACAACAGCAGTCGCACATTAAGCGCTTCCCTTTGTGACGGCCACGGACGGTGCTTCTGTGCGTGCCACGTCTTCTTTGGGAATAGGAATGGACACACAAGTCTCAAGAGCGGCGAAGTTAACTGGTTTCACTTCGGGAAGCCATGGATACCGCGCCGGGAGCAGGACGATATCTACCCACTCTCCCTCGGAATTTCAAAAGCCGCGCCGCCACGACACCCACTGCAACAAAAGCGGGCGGTGCAACAGCGACGCAATACCAGCGGCACAACTGCATCCCGCGAGGTCGTATGGCTGCTGTTCTATTAATAGGTGGCGCGGACACGTGCAGTCGCCTCGGCATCCTTGAGAGTTTGTGTCTCAATGGGGTTTCATTGATTCGGCATGTTTTCAATATAGGGGTGAGGGGCCATTTCCTGGCATGCCATAAAGAGCGTTCAGTTCGCACGGGGATTATAGCGATCGTTCTTCAGCACTCGATTTTTCAAGAACGGGAATGTTAAGGTTGCCCAATAAGTTTTCGGAAGATCTTGTCGAGAGAGAGAGAGCCTTCCCCAGATGAAATGTTCGAATTTTGGCACCCTTTAACCGTTGTCAAAAAAAATAGGCGCTGGAAAACGATCGTACTCCTGCGCAAACCCAACGCTCCTTACGGTATACCTGGTGACAAGTATGTACTGCTGTATATACATACATTAGTATCAAGTATGTACCAGGTTATCACATGCGGTACCCTGCGTACGGTATGATACAGCAGTACACTACTGCAGTGAGGATTTCTTTTCCAGCAGCCAACCGATCCTAAATGCAGAGTGCTAGAGCAAACAGATCCTCACTAACTTCAGCGCCTTCATGCCGTATGACCTCGCCCTGCCCCTGCCGCTCCTCGGAAAATAGGCGTGCGTGTGTGGTTTTATAGACTTTTTTAGTACGGTATGGTACCACCTATACATGACGATCGGGGAAGTGGTGGTCGGTGAATGCGCAACTCATTGCTCAGACGGCAGCGCCGCATGCTGCATCACCTTATCTACAATGCCGAGGTACGTGCCCTCGTCCGCCAGCGCTTGGTCGATGGCCTCCACCTCCTGCTCCACCGCCTCAGCCTTCACCTCCAACTCCTCGTCTGGCAGCGAAGCGTTGATGACTAGTCGGATGTTCTCCAGCAGCGACTCCCCCTGTTTACCTTTTGCTGGATGCATCTTTTCCAGACGACGAAACAGCGACGGCCCGGCGGAGAGTACAAGCAATGCTTTCAGCGACACTCGGTACGGAGAATGCGGTGTGGAAGACAACGGTAGTACATACCTCGTCGCTGGTACACACCAGTGCCTGATAGGTACGCGGTGGGCGATTGTGTAGGCTTGCTGGTGTTGAGGTTTGAAGTACCCTTTCGTATCGTATGATATACCGCACTCGTTACCGGCGGGGAGAAACTCTAGGCGGACTTGGTGGGCGGTTCTTTTTTTCCCCGATGTCCGTAAATACAAGGACATTGTTTTTGCGCGAGCTTTTTCTTCTTGGTTTTGCAAGGGAGTAAAAAACTCAAATTCGACAGCAGTAGGGTGTGCCTTGTCATTAATTTCTCTGTAAAGTGTGGGCGTGTGGGTGTGTGATTTCAACATTTTTCGGCCGCGTTTGTCCACCGAGCTCAACGCACACGGCACCAATGCCAGTCCCGGCGGGCTCTGTGCACGCACACACACTAACGAAACGTTCTCGTGCTGGTGCGGATGTAAGTCGTTTAGAGTTGGTCGAGGTAGGTGCGGCAACGTGTGTAGGCACATGGCTGGGCCAACATAGTCGTAAAATATCATAACGGTTTTGTTTGTTTTAGTTCTACCTAAGGGCCGGTCCTAACGAGCGAAACAAAACGAAAAATAAATGAATTAAACGAACGGACTTTCGCTTTTTTCGTAAAAAACAGCAGGTCGAGTTCTACCGAGAAAAAGAAAGAAGCAAAATAAAAAATAAAAAAAATAGGAAGCCGAGTCGAACTTCTACGCGGTGCAACTTTTTAGAATGGCTCAACCGCCACAGCACGTGATTCCCGGCGATAGCTCAACAACGACAGTGAATAGACGCAACTTGCACAAGCGAGGGACCCTCCACAGCAGGCGGTTCTCGTGGTCCAACCCGCTTCCTTCGAAGTGCTCTAGGAGTTGTGTATCGGCCATCGCTGATCGATGGCAGGCGTTTGAATGTTGGGTGGCACTCATACCGAAACATTTTACCCCCACATCCGCTTCCTGATCCCCCCGTTTCTTGCGAGGGCACCCCCTACCCATACATGCTCGCACCATCAGCAGACAAGCCACGTGGCAGCCACATGTACTACCTCGGCCATCGCGCGCTTGCCAACTGGTCGGAGAAACTTGTTGGAGCTTCATCCCACGCTTCGAGCTCCTCCTATGTTCTTCGCATCTGGGTAACCCATTTTTCGTGTGTTTGACACCCATTTCGTAAAAATTAAGTGCTCTGGGGACTTAGGGCCCATCTCATCGATGACTTTTTTTTTCAATTTGGTTTTAGTTAGTTTTTCTAATTCAAGTTGCATCTGATTGCCGAACGGTTAATCACCAAGCAGGCATTGTAAAAAAAAACAATTTCAGTAAAAAGTATTTTGGGACTTTTTTGTGTAGCTTTTTATTTCAATTTGGAAGTTGGGAGTTGATCCGCCTTGATGTGGCATGTTCATGGTGGGTCAACAGCCCCGGTGGAGTCTGGGGTGATTCTTCGCCGCTTCGGTGACCACGACCGAGGCGACAAAGCGCGAACCTCAACAAGAGGCTACCGGATCAATAGCCGCACCCACGCCGACAGACCATAGCATATCGTACCCCGGCGGTGGCGCCTCAAAAAAAAAAAATCACGGCGGCCGCAAGTCCATTTTTTCGGCCTGCTCGATCGGCCAACCATCACGAAAAACCGAGCAAACGAAGAAAAAACAGAGCATGCGCTCGAGCCCTTAATAGCTGCATCACCGTTGCTGTTGCGCGCATGGCGCTTGAGGGCTCCCTCCGCCCACCCAAGAGACCCTGAGAGTGGTAACTTCCTATCCTGCGCCACCAAAAAGAAAAGGAGGCTGGCGGCGGCGCGCACGCGACAACGCAAGCCTTCGCGCTCGTCTACGCTCGTCGCTGTTTGTCGGCTGGGCATTTTGTGACATGGTGCGTTATTCCAGGTCATTCCGATTTCTTTCTTTGTTGGAAGTTTTAATACGCCGTTTCCCGATAGGACTCAAACTTGTATTTTTCGTAAAATCAAATTCAAATCCGACTTATTTTTTCCTCATTGGATTTAATGCAGTTTTCGATAAGATGGGCCCTTAGGGCGTGTCGAAACACAATCAGAAATCGAAATCGAAACGATAATAAACAAGGCGCTGATTGGTCCCTGGCCCAAACATGTTCCCCTTCGTATTATAGTTTCCGACAAAATGAACGATACATTTACAGCCCAATGCAAAAATAAAAAAGCTGGCGGCTGAAAATCGAACAGCAAATCGAAAACACGAACAGTAACAATTCAGCGCGTCCTACAGGTCAGCTGGGCAGCGCAGCCACGTCAAAATATCACATCAGGACCGCCGTACGTAGCATCCAAGCCACAGCTATTAATAGCACGGCAGCACAGCCGCACAGACCCCCAGTAACAGCCAGCAGGCGAACCCCAACACCATCCCCGACGTTCTCGAGCCCTTGTTTACCCGGTGTTTGAGCCAAAGCGAACATAGATTGAGGAAAAATCAGGATGATATCATCGAGAACAAGGTCGGAAGTTCGTTCTCGGTATATTTTCAAGTTTGATCCCGGGGCGTCAATGCTGGACGTGCCGCCACCATGGGACGCCCAACGACCTCCCGGGATCGAATGGTCGTCGCGTTTGCTTGCCTGCTTCTACTGTGGCGGATCTGTGATGCCGAGTCCTAGATTGTCGGCATGTGTGCACAGTTGTGAACGGCCCAAATAGGTTGTGGTCTCCGTTGATTTTCGCCTGGATTTCTAGTTTCAATTTTCGATTCTGTTGGGACATCTCGTCTACAATACCCTCTAAAACGAAAGCCTTTCGATTTTCGATTTTCGATTCTGTTTGGGCACGCCCTTAACGAAAAAGTAAACGTGAAAACGGAGGCATCGGGAGCTCTCGTACTTCATTTTTTTATTATTTGACCGATAAAATTCGCGTGCTCCTTAGTTTCCGTTCTCGTTTTTTACTTCGTTTTTTTCCGCGTTAGGACCGGCCCTAACAACACCCAACTCTACGAGTACTCGCAAGCAGAACTTGTTTGTCCACAGCAACATTCGGGCCGTGTCCCCAAGACATGCTGCAGGTGGTAATGTCAGGCCCACCCTCCTACTGATGATGGCACGGAGAAGCAGGAGAAGATCTGCTGTAGATGTCGTACAGCAGTAGTAGAGGTGGCACCTGCCACGACAAGCTCTGTTGGACACATGTCAGGTTGTAGATTTTTCGTCTTCAAATTACGTCAAATTTCAAGTTGGGGAACCAGGAAACACACATCAAAACCGAGTACGAGCACGTGTACAAAGGAATCAAGGGTGATACCAACAAGCTGACCGTACAGCGACGCTGACCCTGGCCTTGTATGCCCTACTACTACTGGTGCTGCTGCTGTTCTGTTGCTAGAGAAGCTCTGTTGTAGATGTACAGAAGTAGTGATGGTGGCACTTGCTACGAGAAGCTCTGCTGTTGAACACATGTCAGGTGCAGATTTTCCGTCTTAAATTTATCCCGATCTTCGAGTTGGGAACCAGGAAACACACAACGACATCGAGTACGTGTACAAAGGGTTCTAGGGTTAGACCGACAAACCGAGCGTACAGCGATGCCGACCCTGGCCTCGTGTGCCCTGCTGCTGCTGCTGTTGTTGCTGCCGCCGCCAAGTCTGGTGCTGCTGCTGACGTTTTTTTTTTTTTTTTTTAATATTAATTTACTCAAACGTCACGGGCACGCATGTACGTACGTAGATGTTCATTCGTGTTGGTTCAGCGCAACACTTCGCCAGTCATGATGCATCGTAGATCTGACTACCAATATTTATACGTATATTTGTCAAATTTTCGTACTTTTGCCAACTTTTCTCTTCGCACGAGCACTTTTAGGCAAAACAATAAGTACATGGACACGGGAAGCCCTGCCGGACACATTGGTCTAGGTCTCGGCGTGATCCGTGCACTCTGAAGCGCGTGGCGGGCGCTCAAAGTTTTTTTTTTTTTTTTTTTCCGGCGGGAGTGGATAAGACGATTTCCCTGGTTTCAGTAAGAGACCTTACCTTGTACGTACGTACCTGTGATATTTCCGGGCTTTCAGCATGAGGCCTTCTCCTTGATCATGAATCTTCTCTCATGAAGCGTCAAAAACGGTCCCATCAGCGCATGAGGCCAACAACCAAAACCAAACTTCGACACGACCGACCGACCAACAGACAACTAAAGACGCCGCGGACCATGGGTGACGATCCCGGGACGCCCAACAACAGCAGCCAGCAGCCGTGGGTGACGATCCCGGGACGCCAAACAACAGCAGCCCGCTTGGCCAGGACTGCCCCAGGTGAGGTTTTGAATATGCGTGCGTGTTCTGCGCCAGAACTGAGACGTATTTCCTGTGGGCGCCACCTTTTCATTTGTTTCATTCGTATCATTTTCGTACATACGGAGGACCTCAATCTTTTTACACGGACAACCTGCATCGCTACCGGTACACGGACAGCCTGCATCCCTGTAAACAATACAACGACACAACCCCACCCATGCCGGGCTTCTTTGTGTCCCTTTAGAGTCATGCAATGCGCTCGTGCGTGCGCTTTGAGCCAGAACTGCCAGACCTGCCACAGCTGGGGCAATGTCGCTGTGGGCTCCATTTTCTTTCATTTGCTTCATTGTTCATACAAACGATCGCAGTTTTTTTACCCGGACAACCTGCATCCCTGCTGTAGGGTCATGTAATGCGCCAACATACTGAGTTTCTTTGTTCCTGCTGCTGTAGGGTCATGTAATGCGCCAACGTGCCTTTCTGTCTTGGGCCAGAGGTGGGGCGGTGTTGCTGTGCTGGCGTGGGCTTATTTTTTTCCAATTTGCATAGTTTTACTCCTCGGCCGAATATGTAAAGATCTTCCTATACCAATATTCGTGAACGAACGGTGCTTATTTTTCCGTCACTTGAGCCGGTAAGTATTTGTTGTTCATTTTTTTACACGGACAACCTGATTCGCTGTCAACAACACAACGATACAACCCCACCCAGACCGAGCTTCTTCGTCCCTTCCGTAGCGTCATGCATTGCGCCTGCGTGCGTGTCTGTCTTGGGCCAGAGGTGGGGCGGTGTTGCTGTGCTAGCGTCGGCTTATTTTTTTTTTTCAGTTTTCATAGCTTTTACTCTTCGGCCGCCCACGCAAAGATCTTTCTATATGCATTTTATAGAACGAACGTTTATTATTTTTCCGTCACTTGAGCCGGTAATAATTTGTTGTTCAATTTTTTTACACGGACAACCTGCATCGCTACCGGTCAACGGACAACCTGCATCACTGTAAACAACACATCTGTACAACCCCACCCACACCGAGCTTCTTCGTCTTTTCAGAGAATGTGCAATGCGCTCGCGCGTGCGCTTTGAGCCAGACCTGCTAGACCTGCCAGAGCTGGGGCGGTGTCGCTTGCTTCATTTTTCATGCGTACCAAGTAATTTCTTTTACACGAACAACCTGCCACGCTGCTGCAAACAACACGACGGCACAACCCCACCCATACTGAGCCTGACCTGCGTCGCTGCTGTAAACAACACATCTGAACTGCACATTCCCACCCATACTGAACCTCATTCTACCTGCTGCTGTAAAGTCATGTATTATTGCGCCTGCGTGCGTGTCTGTCTTGGGCAAGAGGTGGGGCGGTGTTGCTTTGCTGGCGTGCAGTTTTCACAATGTTACTCTTCGGCCGCACACGTCAGTTGCTTCATTTTTCATACAAACCAAGTCATGTTTTTTACACGGACAACCTGCGTCGCTGATGTAAACAACGTCGGCACAAAAACAACCATACTGGGCTTGACCTGCGTCGCTGCTGTAAACACATCTACACAAGCCCACCCAAACTGATGAGCTTCTTTGTACCTGCTGCTGTATCGTCATGTATTGCGCCTGCGTGCGTGTCTGTTTTGGGCCACAGAGGTAGGGCGGTGTTGCTGTCCTAGCGTGGGCTTTTTTTTTTCTGCTTTCATAGCTTTCATAGTTTTACTCTTCGGCCGCCCACGTAAAGATCTTTCCATCAACGGTGTTATTTTCCGTCAAGTGCGCCGGTAAGAATTTGTTGTTCAATTTTTTTACAAGGACAAGCTGCACCGCTACCGGTCAACGGACAACCTGCATCGCTGTAAACAACACATGGATACAACCCCACCCAGACCCGAGCTTCTTCGTCCCTTCAGAGAAGTGCAATGCGCTCACGCGTGCGCTTTGAGCCAGAGCTGCCAGAGCAGCCAGCAACAACCTGCGTCGCTGCAGTAAACAACACGACGGCAGAACCCTACCCATACTGAGCTTGACCTGCGTCGCTGCTGTAAACAACACAACTGAACTGCACAAGCCTACCAATACTGAATTTCATTTTACCTGCTGCTGTAAAGTCGCGCCTGCGTGCGTGCCTGTCTTGGGCAAAAGGTGGGGCGGTATTGCTTCGCTGGCGTGGGCTTATTTTTTTTGCAGTTTTCGTCTTTTTACAGGTACTCTTCGGCCGCATACGTCATTTGCTTCATTTTTCAAACAAAAGAAGTCATGTTTTTTACACGGACAACCTGCATTTTTCATACAAACCAAGTCATTTATTTTCCACGAACAACCTACGACGCTGCTGTATACAACGTCGGCACAACCCCACCCATACTGAGGTTGACCTGCGTCGCTGCTGTGAACACAACTACACAAGCCCACCCAAACTGAGCTTCTTAGTGCCTCACGTCTGCGTGCGTGTCTGTCTTGGCATTTTTGAAAGGTGCAACCGGGTTCATCTACTTGAAAACAACACGCCCGGCAGGGCTGACTTTCCCGGCTGCCCCGGGTATCCCCAACACTGTGCGTGGACGGGGATCGTACTGTCTTGTACGAAGCCCTGCCACTTCTGCTGCGAACCTCTCGTAGCAGGTATCACTACGTGGTCAAGGAAACTAGACGGTGAGTCTGCTGTGTCGTATGCGCTGTGTCGTGTTTTTCAAGATCATTTCATATTAAAGTTAGCACACGAACGGTGGTTACATCTATGATACTGTCTGTGCACTAACGACCTTCACCTCTTCTGCACGGTCGTGCAATGCGCTTGCGTCCGTGCGTAATGTACTTGCGTGGCCTTTTTTTTTTTTTCGATCTCTTTTGTCGCCTATACTGCTGCGGCGCTTGCATTTGTTTTCGGTTTTTCCTCTGCCGCTGACAATGCATCGTCGTACACGAACAGCAGTGCCTACTTCCGGTCTGTGTCTTATTTTGTGGCTCTTTGTTTCGGGCGTGTTTTATTCCTCAGGGAAATTCTCATCGACAGGAAGCCTCTATACGCAAACTTCCACCTTCGGGAGGACGACTGCCTAACGAAGATCGAGGACGATACCCCGGTCAACGCTAAGAAGCCTGCTCCCTCCGACGTGAGTTGGGATTCCGCTGTAAAATGTAAGATACACCCATAGAAATGCAGTACGCGACAAAGGATATTACATGCCTGTTACATACTCGTAGGGTTTAGAGTGCCGTTCGTCACTCATCATTACTTCTTGGCTGTATATTCTGCATGAAACTCGTGCAAATATTACTTATCGCTTTTCATGCAAGTGCTGTCGGGTAACGCAGTGCTGGTCACGGTCTTGCGCTTTGAGAGCAATGCAGCGCACCAAGCGGGCCCCATCCCCCATCTCACTGTTCATCATAGCTTCATACAGCAATAATATCATGTGGCACTGCTGTACAGGGTAGCTGAAATATTACACATTTTACGATTATCGTTGCCACAGTAAGTTTTACAGTGGTACTGTACTAATGACGTCATGACCTTTTTTTTCATGTACGGAAATATTTGTATGTTTGCCTTCGACCGCCTTGCTCTTCGATTGCCACGTGTTGTTACAGATCGGCAAGAACTGCCTCGATTGCCCACGAGAGGGAGACGACGTGCAAATCGTGGCCCCGTTGCCTCGTGTGCTAAGCCGTGGCACGTGGGGTGTGCGCTTAGGCGCCGCCGTCAAATGATCGACATCATTACCCTTGAATCAGACCAGCGCGCTGCCGCAAACAGCGCCGAAAAAACCAAGAACGACAGTCGGAACGCTACTCCTGCTAAGCGCCCCCGCGAGGGCCTCGCCAGGGGCTTGCAACTGGACCTTTCGCAGTCTCCAAGATTACGTGTTTGCTTAGAACAACATCCATCGAACTCAGAACTTTGACGCGTTGCCCTGGCGAGGGTCTCGCGGGGGCGCTCAGCAGGAGTAGCGCTCCGACGTTTATTTATTTTTTCGGCGCTGTTTGCGGCAGCGCGCTGGTCTGATTCGAGGGTGATGATCTCGATCATTTCACGGCGGCGCCTAAGCGCACACCCCACGTGCCACGGCTTAGCATACGAGGCAACGAGGTGGTTGTCGAACACTCAGCGTTGCGCGAGTGAGTACGCGAGAAGTATCTCCACGGAGAATAGAAAGGGATTGAGCGAGTACGGGAGAAGTATCCGAGAAGTATCTCTACAGACAATAAAAAGGAATTGCCATAAGTAGTACTACCGACTATGGAGGGGACGCTTGGTTCAACAAGGTTTGGGACAAAAAAAGGCATCAACTAATGAGCACTGCTCCATCATCAGCAGCATCGCGCGTTCGGCGTGCGCGACGTCTTGGAGTCCTTCCTTTCGGTGACCTTTCTGTCATTTTGCCGGATCTACATTGTGTCAAGTACTTGAACTTGAACAACCCAGTCAATATCAAGTGCGAGTTTGGCAATGCCCTGAAGTGGAAGGAAGAGAACATCAATTGTTGTAGCAAAGGCAAGCTTGTCGTGCACCCACTCCTCCCTCTTCCACCAGATATCAAGGAGCTTTATAGCAGGCCTGGCTTTCTGAAACGCCAACGCTGTTACAATGGCACTTTTGCTATGACAGCTCTTGGAGCTTCTCCTTCGCGCACTTGGACTCAACCCTCATACCCCCTAGCATGACTAAGCTCCACGGCAAACCGTATCACCGTGTCATGGATAGTTTTCGTGAGACACATGGAGGTACCGTAGCAAGCAACCAAGCTCGAACGTACATCAATGACAATTGAGATTCAAACAAACGCCAAATGCCTGCAACTAGACGCAGAAACTCTCACATACTCGGGCCAATCGCATCAAACAAGATAATAAGTGGGTCAAACAATACCCAACACTGCTCCACGAAATCGACCAGACAGAGCGAACGCCCACAACCTTCGCATTTATCATTCGAGGAGACTGCTCGTGTCACACCAACGCTCGTACTGAAATTGAAGCTTTATTGTACAAAGACGACCACCGTACACCGGCCCGAAGACATGTATACACATTTCCCCGCAGCGGACCAACCGACGAAGGCCACCAGCCTCGGTTTGTGCCTATCTGGCCCGTTTTTGGCGAATCTCCACAATTCCCACTTCTGCACTATTTTCGCGAACCAGGGTGGAGCCCAGGATGGTATGGCGACAACAGAAAATCACGTACACTCTCCACTACTACTGGCAAACCAGTTCAGATTTTCTAATACTGTCGTCAACGACTTCTTCGCGAGCCCGCTTTTCAAATTATTTCGACGCTAGCTCAAGAACATGCCTGTGACTCTTATGCAAGGAAAATTTATTTAGTTCTTTCATATTGCGATAAGCAGCTTCCAAAGAAACGTCTCACCACACTCAACGCAACCAACCAGGCCCCCCCGGAAGCTGCCGTCGGAAAACGCCTCCCAGTCAGTTTTCATGGTGCTCCAGTAAACCGCAAAAGAAAGCAATTGGATGCAATGGCCGTTGTTACACGAATGGGAAAGCCACATCTACTGGTGACGTTCACAGCAAACCCCACATGGCCAGAGATAGTAGAAAACTTACGCATACATAAAGGACAGACAGGAATGGACCGCCCAGACTTCGTAAACCGAGTTTTCAAAATGAAGCTGAAATCCCTTTTGGCAGACCTCAAAAAAAATATTTTCGGAAAAATGCACTACATGCTTTATGTCATTATTGAGTACCAAGGACGAGGTTGTGTCCATGCCCACATCACCACAAAATTCGAAGGCCCAAGCCCCGAGCAACTGAAAGAAGATGATAGACGGATCTGGACTAACCTTCCGGACGCTGACATTGAAAACGGCGAACTACACAAAAAAGTACTCCAATATAGGGTTCATAAAAAATGTGGTACCTTCAACCCGTCGGCACCATGCATGAAAACAGATCCAAAAATCGAGCGGGAAATTTGCAAAATGCACTACCCCCAACATTTTCGCAGTAGCCTCGCTCTCAACGAAAAGTCTGGGCGGGCTGAATATCGACGCCTAGACAACGACGACAGCGCCACTATCAAATGCAAGAACGGTCAAAACAAAACCGTGGAAACCATCATAGACAATCGGTACAGAATGCCGTACAACCCATACTTGATTATGAAATACGATTGCCATATTTGGATCGACATCGTCACAGGCGCAGCTGTCATCGCCTACCTATACAAATACACATATAAGCCGGCCGCTTCTACCCGAGCAAAAAATTACGTACAACGGCAATGAAATAGAGGCGTATCGCCGTGTACATTACATTTCAAGTTTCGAGGCAATGTGGCATATTTTCGGATTTAGGTCCCAGGAACGTGAGTCAACTACTGTTGTGCACCTTTTCGTGCACCTTGAGGGAGAGCAACCAGCTGTCCTCGACGAAGCAAGACTCGACGGAAATTCAAAGATCGATAGCCGCCTCTTCCGTCTCAAACTTGATGAAATACTTCGGGCGACCTCATCACGAGCAATTTCATGACTTAACACACCTGCAATACTATGAGCAATACATTATCCAGCCGAAGCCACGCACATCGAAGCGATCTCGCTCAAACGACGACGACTCCGCCGACGATCAAAACTCTGACGACAACAGCTCGTCCTCAACGCATTGGCGCGGTCGGTATCTCAATTTCGTATACCTGCCGAGCAAGCCAGTCGTAGCTCGTCTTCAATACATGAGCCCTGACCAAGGAGACATATGGTACCCTCGACTACTTTTACTCCATGAACACACAACCAGTTGGACACGCGTTCGAACTATCAATGGCCTTCTCCAAGACACATCCGAGCACGCCGCCAGAGCTATCGGGCTGGTTCATGGCGTTGAGGAGTACACAATCTGTCTACAGGAGGCCATCGGGTTTTCAACCGCTAAAGAATTGCGTCAACTATTCACAACACTTATTTTGCATGGTGTACCTGCCAGCGCACTATGGAAGATTTTCCAAGTTATGATTTCGCTGCACAATTCACCTCTACTGTTTCACAATCCGCCGCCGTCAACGCCGCTTTCAAATCGATCGACCTCATGCTTCACAAACATCGCAGATCCACAGACAAATAAGGTTTGCCCAAAGTACATGACGAAAACACTGAGCACGACCGCTTGCTTGGAGCTTTCGATCGGCGAGAAACGCAAGAATTGGCCGATCAACTTACTCCCAAGCTTACTGAGGAACAGAGAACCGTCTTTGACGCAATCACATCCAGCGTCATACAACAAAAAGGAGGCGTCTACACGATCGATGCCCCTACTGGAACTGGCAAGACGTTCACCGAAATCACTATTGCTGCATCTCTCAGAGCTCGTGGAACACTCGTCTTATGCACCGCGTCTACTGGCATTGCCGCATTGATTCCTCCCAGGTGGTCTCACCGCCCATTCAACTTTCAAACTTCCTTTCGGTCCAGACGCTGTTAGTGGTAGCACGTGCAACATCAAAGCTGAGTCCCAAAGAGCTGACGTCCTGAGACAGGCAGGATTATTAATATGGGACGAACGCCCGTTGTCAAGCAAATACGCCCCGGAAGCATTAGATTTAACACTATGGGATCTCATGAATGACCTCCCTTTCGGCGGGGAAAACAATCGCATTCTCAGGAGATTGGCGCCAGTGTGGCCCTATTGTTAATTTTCGGACTGCAAGAGACGTTGTCGGCGAGGATTTTTGGTCTTCACACCTTTGGAAACACGTCCAGCGTTTTCGTCTCACGAAATCAATATGAGACCGAGGAGACATTCCCTACGCTAAAACAGTGCTAGCGGTTGGCGAAGGAAACATTGAACCAATACTCCTTCTCGACGGGTCCACAGTTTTTCCTCTCACGCACACATCAACGGACACCGACGGCTCCCAAAGCGTGTGCCAAATTAATGGAACCACTAAGTTCGAAGACCTCGTTCAAGCCGTAAATCCTGACCTTTTGCAAGCAAACCACAACACCTTCGATGACCGAGTAATATTAGCCCCCACAAATGACAGCATAGACCAAATCAACGAATACGTCCTGGACATGCTGCCCGGAAAATCACAGCACGAGAAGAGTTCAGATCGGCTCGTCACCCATGACTCAGAAAACATGCCAGAGGTCGTGTCTGTCGCATATTTGAACACAGTCAATGTGCCAGGCACACCCCCACACGACTTGCAACTTAAAATAGGAGCATTGGTCATGTTTATCAGAAACATTAACTTTGACAGTGGGCTCGTTAACGGTAAGAAGAGAGTCGTACGAGGTCTGTCTGCAAAAGTCGTTGATATCGAAGTTGTCGCAGAAGGATTTCCGATTGTTAAAATTCCCAGGACTTGCTTCGAAACTCAAGTGGGCCACAAAGGAATTACTTTCCATCTTCATCAATTCCCCCTCCGCTTATGTTACGCCATGACAAAAAACAAATCACAAGGACAAACACTCAACAAAGTTGGCCTCAATCTCCGAGACGACGTTTTCACGCATGGACAACTATACGTCGCTCTCAGCCGCACTACCTCACGGGAAAACATCCTGTGCCTCGTCAAAGAAAACAGGCTCATAGACAACGTCCCCCACGTTGCAAACGTCGTATTTCGAGAACTCATTCTGGCTGCTACAGGAAGAGAACCGCTGTATTTGAAAGTTCATCCATCAGGGAATGAGAAGTCGACGTCAAATGCAAACAATACCGACACCGATAGCGACAGCAGTAACAACAACGACCACAACAACAACAGCGTGAGCAGCAGACACAAAGGCACCAGCAACTCCGACGACAGCAACAAGTGGACCGTCGTTAATGAGATAGGGGACCGGGCCTGCTTAATGCGTTGCATTGCTCGCAAAGTGCACGGAGACCCTGACCAACACTGCCTTGCCCGTCAGCAAATCCTGCAACATATTCGTGACCACCTGCATGACCCAATTCCCTCATTCGGTATGTCATTCGACGACATCATTTCAGGCGGAATCCAAAGCGAATCAGTCGCTACCCTTGGACAACCCGACACACTCTATGACCCTGTCGGACATTACCTCGACCTCATGTCCAACGCTCCTCTTACGCCACACACATTGAGATTACCGCCGCGAACCACTTATTCAACATCAACATCAATTTGACATACGTTGGCACGTCCTATCCGACCACACACCCCGAACCAAACTCGTGCAACGTCGTGTACGACTCCGTCGCCCAGCACTACAACACACACTCCAGTACCCCGGTGAAAAACCTACTGCTGTAGCATCTTATGACCAAGCAAAATCTGTGGTAAAATGTTCGTTGCTTTTCATTCGTCGCTTGCGCAACTCCCCTAGCCACATCCCGGAGGGGAACCTTGTATAATAAATGTATTAATACTGCAGGTATTGAAATCGCGCCTCATTAGAGTGTCCGCGCAAAAGAAAAAGTATGACGATTTTGCTTATCCATTCCCCCGTTACCGACGACTAATCAAATATCCTAATCAAATTTGCATAAAAATGACGAAGTTATGCATTTTTGGATAGCACATTATACTAGAGCCATATTTGTGTGATATGAGATTCGACCGCTGCATTCTGTTGGCCGAAAACTCTCCGGACGCTTTGGATTGGCCAAACTTGCCCCGAGAGTGGCCTCGGACCCTCGGACCATGTCTCATACGGCGGAGTTTTGCGAGAAGAATTGCTGCCGTCGATGCTGCATGCCTTTGCTGCCTGCTGCTGCTGCTGTTGCTGCTGCTGTACGTCACCGACTACTGCTACTACTGCATGTAGTGTGCTGCTGCTGCTGCTGCTGCTGCTGCTGCAAGTAAGTGCTGTTGTTGCTGGAAGCACTGCGGCAATACGCAAGCGCTGCGGTGAGCAGGCGCTGCTGCAAGCGAGCGCTGCTGCACACAAGCATGGTCTGCTGCAAGCAAGCGATGCTGCAAGCAAACGCTGCTGCAAGAGCTGTCGTCGCAGGCGCTGCTGGTGCTGCAAGCACGTGCACCCTTGCCGCCACGCCCCTGATCTTCGCCGCTACGACCCCTTTTCGGGAGGAAAGGACGACGAAGAAGGAGGGCGATCTTCTCGTTGTGGCGGCGTTGCTTGCACGGCGAGTGTCGAGGAGCGCAAGATAGATCGCACTTCTGCCTGTTAGTGCTTGCTGCTGCTTACTGCTTCTGTTGCTGCTTACTGCTTCTTCTGCAGCTGCTGCTGCTGCTGCTGCTGCAGGTAGGTACTGCTGCTTGCGCGACTTCTTGTGTTCGGCTCGTTAGGTGCAAAAGTGCTGCCGCTGGCGCAAGTGTTTTTTTTTCAAACATAAGAATCCATTAATATTTAGCTATTTTTCGTCTACGATAATAATAATGCTCATGCCGAAAGGCTTTCGATTATGATTACCTTTCCGACGGAAATCCTTCATGAACAAAAACATTATGCGCAGACTCTCTATTAGACCAACTATTATGGGAAATTTTTGAGACGTTATTTCTGGATTTTTCAGCGATCTCCGACGCTCAGAAATAAGAACCATCTATTATGGGTCAGAAAAACATCGATATTTTTGGTCTCAGTTCCTGGAGGGGGCAGAAATCAGCAAATCCTCTCAGAACTGAGCCCAGTTCTGAGCGGTGTCGCGTACCTCTAGGAACTGAGAAATTTGGATTTTGGGTGCTCTGCCTTCTGCTGCCCACCTGTCCACTACAGCAGTACATACACCTTCCACTCACACCAACGGCTAGCTGTACGTACGGCCTACGGTGCTCGTGTGGGAGATGGCCTCTCCATCACCTAGAAGCGATAGCAGCGGCAGCGTCAGCAGCAATTACTAGCTAGCAGCAGCAGCAGCAGCAGCAGCAGCAGCAGAGCAGCAGCAGGAGGAGCAACAGCAGCGATGCCGATTCGACATGGCCGGCGATGATCCTCTAGTACTATTAATATGAAACCACGCTCGCGGCAGCCGCTGCAATCGCGGACCTCGATGACGACGAGGAGGACGACTTGCCCGCTATGAAACGTTCGCGACGAGCGAAGCCGCGCCGAGACAACCGAGAAACAACTTGGATGAAAAAGTCACGGGCCACAGCCGTGTAAAAAAAGAACAGCGCTCGGACGCCTCGTCACGAAACCAACCAATCAATACTACCTGGTACTGTATATAAAACCAGTTTTGACGATCAGAAGCCATAATAGATGGTTCTCATTTTTCATCCACATATTTTTGGAGCCTCAGAACTAGAAAAATAATCTCCAGAAATAACGTCTCAAAAATTTCCCATAATAGTTGGTCTTATAGGCCGTTTCCTATGCGGTTCGATTTCGAGCTTCAGATTTGTATTTTTCGATCTCAAAAACGAATGACCCTGCTTATGCAGTCCAAATATGCAAAATCCGACCGGAATTTTTTCGATTTGAGAATCCGATGACCCAAGTCGTTGGGTTATGGGCCAAAATCCGACGACCTGGGTCATCAGATTTTCAATTCGAAAAATGGCATGCTCTTTAAATTCAAGATATTATCCACGACAGCAAACAGCAGCAGAACGATCGATGAATTGGATGGTGATACAGCTGCTATATAGCGACGTTGCTTCTCGCCCGACGCGCGGACGGCGTGTCCCTCCGTGGCCAGACTAGAGTCGGCTGGCGCGGGCTCGGGCCTAGAGACCAAGAGAAGCGCACTCGGCACTCGCCTCTCCGTGGATACGTGCTCGTAGACTACACTGCTGTACAGCAGCACCAGCAGTAGGTCACAAAATGAAACACAAAATACCATCACAGGTTGACTCTAGCGCACTCGCCACGTCTCTTCGCTGTCAGACCAGAGGCAGTCAGCGTGGGCTCGGACGCTTGGGTCCTACGCGCAGGGCAGCGCACCCAGCGCGTCTCTTCGCGGCGCCAAACCACAATAACAGCAGTTGGTCTCGGCGTTTGCTGTAATCTCTACACGCACAATAAATCTGATTTTTCCGCATAGGTATTCGTATCATAGACTCTTTCGAATTGCCAAGTTCATATCTGAAAATGCCATCTGGTCAAAATCTCAAGCTCAAAAATCGAACCGCATAGGAAACGGCCTTATATTATTACCTGTACCACCAATTACTTGGAAGAATGAGTCACAAAAATGTAAAATGCCCTTAAATTTCCAGACAGAGTGGTACCAGTAAATTTTGTCAGGTATCTGGGGTACAGTTACCACTCTGTACGGAAATGTAACGACCGTTGTTATATTAAAATGAAGACTTTACGGTCCTTACATTCCCGGACAGATCGGTACGTCACTAATCCAGCAACACAGCAGCAGCGTTTTTCAGCGAAGTTGGGAGGTGCGGGGTCTACGCGCACACACGCGCACCCTACTTGCGAAACGTCGCCTCACCTGAACTGGTGTAAGTAGATACACACATAAAACGCGGAGGAGGATGTGCCGAGATTCGTGCTAGCTGCTCTTTCCCGCTTGCTTGTGCCGATGTTTTTTTTATT